>CM055118.1:244191341-244908841 GCA_029206835.1 Rana muscosa | reverse complement strand
GTGTGTGTGTGTGTGTCAGGTAGGTCAGTGTGTGTGTGTGTGTGTCAGGTAGGTAGGTCAGTGTGTGTGTGTGTGTCAGGTAGGTCAGTGTGTGTGTGTGTGTGTCAGGTAGGTGGGTCCGTGTGTGTGTGTATGTCACGTAGGTGGGTCAGTGTGTGTTTGTGTATGTCAGGTAGGTGGGTCAGTGTGTGTGTGTGTGTGTGTGTGTGTGTGTGTGTGTGTATGTCAGGTAGGTGGGTCAGTGTGTGTGTGTATGTATGTCAGGTAGGTGGGTCAGTGTGTGTGTGTGTGTGTGTGTGTGTGTGTGTGTGTGTGTGTGTGTGTGTATGTATGTATGTATGTATGTATGTATGTATGTATGTATGTATGTCTGTCAGGTAGGTGTGTGTGTATATATGTATGTATGTATGTATGTCAGGTAGGTGGGTCAGAGTGTGTGCGTGTGTATGTGTATGTATGTATGTATGTATGTATGTATGTATGTATGTATGTATGTCAGGTAGGTGGGTCAGTGTGTGTGTGTGTGTGTGTGTATGTCAGGTAGGTGGGGGTCAGTGTGTGTTTGTGTATGTCAGGTAGGTGGGGGTCAGTGTGTGTATATATATATATATATTGTGAGGGGGTTAGCTCGGCAGCGGGTGTGTGTGACCCCCGGGATGGGCTCCCCACACAAAACAGGCCCAGCAAACGGAGGTTGTGGTTTTCAAAATCAAAAAAAGGTGCGGTTTATTTTCTATTTACAGTGACAAAACACAGCAAAGCAAAAGAAACATAAACAAAATAAATCCTGGTCAAGTTGACCTCTGACTAAACATACAGGTTTCCTAACTAACAACTGGGATCAGCCTAGTGCTGTCCTAGTCCCTAAGTCCCTGGTTTAGTAAAAGTCCAAACAAATAGCCACACAGGCTTTGCCTCACCGCACAGGGGTTCACTCTCCCTAGACAGTCCACACAGGTCTGGTTCCAGGCATGAGCTAACACCTAATGAATCTGGGAGTTCTTATAGAGGCCTTAATGAGCTGACAAGGTTCAGCTGGTCTCCTCATCTCTGTCTGCACGACGCCCCACACTCTCCCTAGAGGTATGAGTCATCCATGAGCCCACTAGCCTTATACAACTCTCCACCTAGTTGTATAAGTCGGCGTAAAGCCTGAATCTGGGCGAAATATATCTACCCCCCTGGATGCAACCAGGTGACTTTACCTTCCTGCTGTCACAATATATATATATTATATATATATATATATATATGTATGTCAGGTAGGTGGGTCAGTGTGTGTGTGTGTGTATATATGTCAGGTAGGTGGGTCAGTGTGTGTGTGTATATATATGTCAGGTAGGTGGGTCAGTGTGTGTGTGTGTATGTGTCAGGTAGGTGGGTCAGTGTGTGTGTATGTCAGGTAGGTGGGTCAGTGTGTGTGTGTATATATATGTCAGGTAGGTGGGTCAGTGTGTGTGTGTATGTGTCAGGTAGGTGGGTCAGTGTGTGTGTGTATGTGTCAGGTAGGTGGGTCAGTGTGTGTGTGTGTATGTGTCAGGTAGGTGGGTCAGTGTGTGTGTGTGTGTATGTCAGGTAGGTGGGTCAGTGTGTGTGTGTGTGTGTGTGTGTGTGTGTGTGTGTGTGTGTCAGGTAGGTGGGTCAGTGTGTGTCAGGTAGGTGGGTCAGTGTGTGTCAGGTAGGTGGGTCAGTGTGTGTCAGGTAGGTGGGTCAGTGTGTGTCAGGTAGGTGGGTCAGTGCGTGTCAGGTAGGTGGGTCAGTGCGTGTCAGGTAGGTGGGTCAGTGTGTGTGTGTGTGTGTGTGTGTGTGTGTGTGTGTGTGTGGGTCAGTGTGTTTATGTGTGTGTGTGTGTCTCAGGTAAGTCGGTCAGTTGTGCTTACCCTATAGCGCTGCAGTCTTTGTCGCACAAAAGGTGTACTTCTCCTCCCGGCTAAATATCCAAACTAGAAGTTTTCTTTTTTCTGCTGTGTTTCTCTTTGCCGCTCACAACCTTCTCTCATACAGTGCGGTATGTATTTTGACTACAAAGAACCAAAAGGCAAGTAGAGAAAAGACGAGCTGCTGGATGACCTCCATTGTTGTATTTGTTTTGCTGACGCTGACTGACGCTGCGTCACATTTCTTGTTGCGCTAGTATGACATCACGCGAGGCATTTTTTCTAAAATCTGTATGGCCCCTGGCGGTCCGACTTGCAGTGGAAACGCTCACCAGAATAGACCGGACCATTCTAACCGTTCCAAACTGTACCGACCCGAACCGATCCGCTCAGTGGAAACAAGGCAAAATTCCACTCCTTTCCCTTCTGTCAGAATGGCGATCTGTCTTGTTTACATAGGCAGATCGTCATTCTGCCCAATAATCACCAGTGGGGGCGGTGGGCATCGGGTATCAAGCACCTGCCGATCGGCTTCCACTGTGTGTAATCACAGCGGAAGCAAGCCGCCGGTGCCGCAAATCCCTACCCGGAAGTGTCACAGGTGCTGTCCTGTAATAGTAAAACTGCTATAAGGCAGTCCAGAAAGAGGTTGTTAAAGGGTCATACTGTTCTTATAAGCCTAATGCCCCATACACACGATAATTTTTCATGCCGTTAAAAATGCCATTAAAAAAAATGGCCATTAAAAATGATCGTGTGTATGCTCCAGAGCATTTTTAACGACGTGAAAAACGGGCATTAAAAATTTCGAACATGCTCTCTTTTTTCACGTCGTTTTTCATGTCGTTTTTTTTTTTTTTGTCAATAACTCTTTTTATTGAAAGCCACATCGGACACAAATCAAATGCAATAGTTTTACAACCAACAGGATAATCGTTAACACGTCTGGGTATAGGGTCGTAACCATGTCGTTTTTTTTAACGACGTGAAAAACGATAGTGTGTATGCTTTAACGACGTGAAAAAAAATGCGCATGCTCAGAATTAAGTATGAGACGGGAGCGCTCGTTCTGGTAAAACTAGCGTTCGTAATGGAGATAGCACATTCGTCACGCTGTAACGGACTGAAAAGCACTAGACTGAAAAGAGCGAATCGTCTCTCAACAAACTTTACTAACATGAAGGGTGGCGCCATTCGAACGGAACTTCCCCTTTATAGTGCCGTCGTACGTGGTGTACGTCACTGCGATTTTCTTGAACATTTTTTAAAATGATGGTGTGTACGCAAGACAGGCTTGAGAGGAAACAAGAAAAAAAATTACGAGAAAAACGTCAGTTTTAAAAATGACAATAAAAATGATCGTGTGTATGAGGCATTAGATTTAAGCACTGGTGTGGAAGCACTGTTTTTTTTTTTTTTTTAACATGCAGAGATTTATATGAAGAATACTTCACCTAGTATTCACAGGGGGGAGTTCTTTTGTTTGTATGGACATTTTATGAAAGACACACACTGGACTGTTATTAGTTTTTTTTCCTTTTATGAGTGCTCCACTTTAATTTGCTTTACCATATACATTATAAACCTTCAACCAAGAGCACAGCAAAAGTTAATGGTCACAGCTTTCCTTGTAAATATATTCTTGTCACCTACACCAATTACCAGCCTCCATTATAGATTATCCACCGTAGATGCTGCTTTACCCTTCATGCCCACTGACGTTTTACAGCTGCGTTTTTTACAGCTTAAAAACGCCTGTCCATGCTATTGTAAAATTTTTTTTTTTAGAAAAAAAACAAAAACGTCAGAGCTAAAAAATGCGACCGCGCGTTAGTGCGCGTTTTTGGACGCTCGCGTTTTTTTTCTGCCTAACTCCGACGCTGAGGAACGCACTGGTCCTGGGTTTTTTTTACAGCTTAAAAACGTCTATGCTATTTGCAGTTTCAAAATGTCTAGGTGGGCATGAAGCTTTAGACTAACATGGACAGGCGTTTTTAAGCTGTAAAAAACGCTCAAAAACGCGGCTGTAAAAACGTCCGTGGGCATGAGGCCTTATATCCTACATTTTCCTTGTAACAGGCTAGTAAAAGAAAATCCTAATTTAAAAGTGGTACTCACTCATTAAATTTTGGGGAGGAGACGATGGCGATGGACTCTGGAAGCATCATCTGATAAGAACAGTGAGTGTGCAAGTCCACGCTGGAGAGGAAGGCAGTCTGAGTTGGGTGGGTCTGTGGAAAAAAAAAAAAAAAATTGTTAAATTGACTAGTCAGACGGATTTAGCAGGCATGTTTAAGTTCCAAAGCCTCTACAAAAAACATTTTGTACATCTCTGCAATACATTCTATGCATGAAGGTAAAAAAAACTTTAGTGTGCAGCTCCCCCCCAATTCTTACCTAAACCCGATCTCGATCCAGCAAAGTGCACGAGACCAAAGGCTCTCCCAATTCTCTCCCTAGTGATTGGCTGAGATGCAGCAGCAGAAGTGAGGCGGGAACGGGGCTGAGCAACGCCCTGTGTTTTATGGACGCGGTCACGGACTTGGGTCTGCAGGAGAACCATTGCCCGGAGAACTCTGCGTTTTAATATGTTCTTAAGTTATCCAGACAGAGCTGTTCACAAATTGCTTTTGGCTTCCTATGCATAAGGTATTCCTATGGAGGAGCCAGACTGCCTGAGGTGGTCATTGTTATGTCAATGGGATTAGCCCTACTGTCTAAGGCGACCATTCTCTGAGAATGGGAGTAGCCCTTATCTGATGGTTTTCTGTATAAATTCAGTGTGTTTCTCAAACAGTTATTTCTAGTTCACTCCAAAACTGGTGTTGCTAGTTCTTGGGGTAACTTAGCCAGGTCCACTGATTTCGTGTTCTAGAGTTTAGGAAGCAATATACTGACGGGTGCACTCAAGCGGAGTGTGGGACGCGAGAACAGACGCGAGAACGCACAAGTGCCCCCAAAAGCAAGCAAATTGCTATGGGTGCACTTGGCAAGGGGAAAGGGGGCCAAGAAGAGGAGGATTGGGGCTGCTCTGTGCAAAAACCTTTGCACAGAGCAGGCAAGTATAACATGTTTTTTTTGTTTTTTTTTTATAAAAATGTTTTCTTTACAATCATTTTAAGCCTTTCTCTCCCACCCCATAAAGTGAATTGGCAAGGCCCTGACCTGGAACAAACATATGGTAATTGTTCTAGTCTTTAGCCTCGTACCCGTCAGGAAAAAAACATCAGTTTTCCTGACGGGATTCCTAGCAAGCTTTCCTTGCTCGCCAAGTGTACACACAGCCATTCAAAAGAACCGCCGTTGTTTTGAATGGCAAGAACGCGGTGACGATATCGATTACGACGAGCATGCGCTCGTCACATGCGATGCCGTCATCTTGCTACACCCTACACTACCCTTGTAAGCTACCGCGCATGCGTCGAAGTCTCATCGAGCATGCGTGGGCTTACCTGGGACAGGTAAGCATACACACTCACGGTTTTCTTGGCAGAAAAAACTGCCGAGAATCCCAACGAGAAAAGAGAGCAGGTTCTCCATTTTTCTCATCGAGATTCCGGGCAGTTTTCTCGACGAGAAACCATACACACGGCCGGTTTTCTCGGCAAAAAGCTCTCCCAGCAGCTTTCTTGCAGAGAAAACCGGCCGTGTGTACGAGGCTTCATACTTGGCAAGTAGTTAAACAAGGATATGGATGACAGCCCTGGCATTTACACTTTTGGAAAAACTCTGTAAAGGCAGCTATCAAACATGCCTACCTTATATAAAAAAAAAAAAAAAAAAAAAAAAGAAGGGGAAGAAGGTGGTGGTTTAACTAATATAAATAGAGCTCCACTAGCTCTGAAGTTAGCTCTGAAGAAAGATTATGACAAATGAAAAACAAGCCTGGGAATAAGAAAGCCAGGTAATGTGACTGATGATGTGATGAGTTCTCACTGCAGCGTTAGGCATAATGAACCCAGTCTGCAGGATCCACACAACAACCTGCAGCATGAAATACGGTTGTGTCCAGTGGAGTGCATAAATCGGCTTTCCATTTTAACATGGCCTTGATGATTATTGAAACATCCATGAAAAAAACCTACAGATTTTAGGAGAGGGATGCGTTTCCTAAATACTCAGATGAAATAAATGTTTCTGCAAGTTTTTTTTTTTTTTTCTTATTTTATCGTTATAAGCTGTGTTCAGTGTTTCATACGTATATTTTGTTTTTTGTACTGATTACATGTATGGATTGTTTATAAATGAATTAAGTTTTTCTTTTTCTTTTTTATCAAGCTTGTAATTGGTTATATCTATGCTATGCAGAGGTTTAAAACAGTTGAGAATGTCAGACTAGTAGTAGGCAAGCCAACTGGGTGTTTTCAAGTAATGTATAAACAACCACTGACTAATATTCATTTATCACAATTTACATCAGGATAAGAATTTTTATTTTTCGAAATTTTTTCATGAGAATTAAAAATTTCACGTCACGTGGCTGAAATAAAGATCCTCATCTTTGTGTTAAAGCCATGTAAATCTAGCCCATGATATTCTAATGTGAAATTGCTCTGTTAAAGATAAAGAAATATAAAGAATAATTATGTGTTGTTTCTCCCTCTCACATTTTTTAATTTTAAATTTCCTCCACTTTGGTGTGATATGGGCAGGAAACAAGTATCAAGGGATTCAGTTCATGGCCTGTACGGCAGATTTCCATCAGACTATGAGCTACAAAACAGAGGAGAGTAGAAGCAGAGAGATTTTGTACGGTGACTTACATGTATCCATCCCAGGGTTATAAGCCCATGCTGGTCCTGAATCAAGAACAGGTCTTCCTCGTTCTCAGTGTTACAATAATCGGGACCACCACATTGCTTAGGCACAATGACGTGAGTGATGGTAAATTCATTCTGCATCTAGAAAAAGATAAGGGGTCAGGTTAACAAAATTCATAAAAATGATTGGGGCAGATTTATACAAAACATGGGAAGAATTGCAAAATGAAAATAGGATTTTTTGTACTCACCATAAAATCCTTTTATCTGTCTTCCATGGACGGACACAGCCTTCTCAAGTCTTGACATATGGGTTATGTTCCTGTTCATAGGAGAGGACTAGGCAGAACAGCCCCGTCCAAGGGGCGGTCCCTCGAGACATAACCCTCCGCCCTGCAGTCAGCAGGTCAGTTCGTAACAAGCAGTACAAACCTAAAAAGGAGGGGTGGGTGCTGTGTCCATCCATGGACGACAGAGAAAAGAATTTTTACGGTGAGTACAAAAAATCCTAATTTTCTCTTTTCATCCATGGACGGACAGAACCTTCTCAAGTCTAGACATATGGGACGTCCCCAAGCAGTGTAAAAAAAAAAAACGAGGGGTGAGAACAGTATCAAAAAACAACAAACTTCACCCCAAACAAGCAGAGCTCCTCAACGGAGGAGTTGCAACCCTAAACAGCCGCCTGCAAAACCTTGCGGCCAAAGGAAGCATCTGAAGATGCAACCTTGTAAAATTTTGAGAAAGTGTGCACGGACGACCAAGACACTGCCTTGTACACCTGTGAGACAGATGCTTGATGTCGGAAAGCCCAGGAAGCACCAATTGCCCTGGTTGAATGTGTTGTGATCGGAAAGGGAGGCGCCCGCCCCTTAAGAGCATAGGCCTGTATGACGGTCTGCCTGATCCACTGAGAAATGGTGGCCGACAAGACCGCCAGGCCCTTTTGTGGACCAGACACCGACACAAACAGTGAGTCAGACCTCCGAAACGGAGCCGTAACAGACAAGTACACCCACAAGGCACGTACCACGTCTAAAGTATGGAGCGCAGTCTCTCTGGGATGCGATGGCCGAGGACACAAGGACGGCAGCACAAGGTCCTCATTTAGGTGAAAGGCCGAAACCACCTTCGGAAGGAAGGAAGGCTGCGGGCATAGCACCGCTTTATCCTTATGGAGAACCAAGTATGGTGACTTGCAAGACAAGGCAGCCAATTCAGAAACCCTTCTGACAGATGTAATGGCCACTAGAAAGGCCACCTTCTGAGATAGTGTCAAGAGAGGACTCTCTCTGATGTTCTCAAAGGGAGGTTCCTGAAGAACCGAGAGCACCAGATTCAAATTCCATGGAGGAAGAGGTGGTCTAATTGGGGGAAGCACATGTCGAACCCCCTGCACAAAAGTACCCACCAGGGAATGGGTCGCCAAAGGCCGTTGAAAGAAAACAGCCAAAGCTGAAATCTGACCCTTAATGGTGCTTAAGGCAAGTTTCTGATCCACTCCACGCTGTACCCTGGAAACCGAATACGTCCGTGGACGCCACTCCATCTCTTCACACAGAGATGTAGGCGTTCCAAGTACGATGGTAGATCTTCCTGGAATAAGATTTCCGTGCCCTCAGCATGGTTGAAATGACCGAATCCAAAAGACCTCGGTCCCTTAGTACCTGGCTTTCAATAGCCAAGCCGTTAAAGACAGCGACTGTAAAGCAGGATGAAGTATGGGACATTGAGACAGAAGGTCCTCCCGCATTGGCAGCCGCCAAGGTGCATCCGCCACCAGGCTCACCAAGAACGCCGGGGCCAATCTGGAGTGATTAGAATCACCGGGATCCCCTCGGTCTCCACTCTGCGGAGCAGACGAGGAAGCAACTTCAGTGGGGGATAGGCATAAATTAGCCGATACCGACCCCACGGCGCCACCAACACGTCTGACCAGGGATCTATTGACCTATTGACGAATCTCGACACCTTGCGATTGAGTCGAGAGGCCAGGTCCACGTCCGAAGTGCCCCACCTCTGGCAAAGGAGTTGAAACACCTCCGGATGCAATGACCATTCCCCCTGGTCTAGCATCTGGTGACTCAGATAGTCCGCCTGCCAGTTTTCTATGCCCGGAATGTAGATGGCCGACAGAGCCGGCACGCTTCTTTTCGCCCACCGCAGGATGTGAGCGACCTCGGACGCTGCAGCCGAGCTCCTTGTTCCCCCCTGATGGTTGACATAAGCCACCGCCGTGGCGTTGTCCGACTGAATCCTGATAGGGCGTCCTTGTAGTCTCCTCGACCACAAGGAGAGACACAGTCTGATCGCCCGAAGTTCCAGGACATTGATCGGCAGACGGGGTTCATCCGGAGTCCAGCAACCCTGGGCCGACTGGACTCCCCAGACTCCCCCCCCAACCTGTGAGGCTGGCGTCCGTCGTAATCACAGTCCAATGGAAGGGAAGGAACGACTTCCCGGACTGAAGAGCCGGGGATCTCAGCCACCAACTCAGAGAAGCCCTGACCAGGTGACTTACCTGAATCTGACGATCCAGAGACAATGGAGATTTGTTCCATTTGGACAGGATCTCCTTCTGCAAGACTTGAGTGTGGAATTGGGCATACGGTACTGCCTCGAAGGAGGCTACCATGAGACCCAGAACTCGCATGCAAAAAACGGAGAGACGACTATTTGCGAGATGTCAACAACCTCACCGCAGACTGGAGAGTCTGAAATTTTTCCAAAGGAAGGAAGACTCTCGCCTCCTTGGAGTCCAGAATCAACCCTAGGTACTCCAAACGCTGAGTCGGTTTCAAGACCGACTTCTGAATGTTTAACCCCCAACCGAATTCTCGGAGGGTCTGACGTGTCTATAGCCAATCTTCCTCTAGTTCTGAGCCAGAAGCTGCTCTCAGAAGAAGATTGTCCAAGTAGCCCATGATAGCAATGCCTCGCTGTCTCAGCAAAGCTAGAATCAGGGCGAGCACCTTGGTGAAAACCCTCGGTGCTAACGCTAGGCCAAAGGGAAGAGCCACAAACTGATAGTGGTCTTCGCCGATTGCCAAGCGCAGAAATCTCTGGTGTCTTGTGCAGATTGGGACATGCAAGTATGCGTCCTTGATGTCCAAGGATGCCAGAAAGTCCCCCGGATGGAGCGCAGCAACCACTGAATGAATCGATTCCATGCGGAACTTCCGAACCTTTACAAAGACATTTAAGGCTGTGAGGCCCAAGATCGGACGGACTCCGTCCTTCTTTGGGACCACAAACAGATTCGAATAAAAACCCTGAAACCTCTCTTCCAGTGGTACAGGTAAAATCACTCCGCCCCTCAGTAAATCTTGCACTGCCCCCAATAGGGCAGACTGACGAGCCAGAAGGAGATTTGAGGGAACGAATCTGTTCGGCGGACAAGAAACAAACTCGATCTTGTACCCCAAAGTGACCACCTCGCAGACCCACTGGTCAGAGAGCAGAGAGGTCCCACCATGCTGTGAACCTGCAAAGCCGTTCCCCCACCCATGAGTCGGGAGGGGGCAAAACTTTATGGCAGGCTTGTTTGGCTTACCTACCCAGGGACGCTTCTGTCCCCCAGCTGGACCTTTGTCAGCTTGGGAGGGTCTACCCGCGGGCCCTGACTGACGAAAATACTGCTTCTGCGTGGGAAAGGAAGGACCCGGCTTACGGTGCGGCTCCTTCCCCTTAGTGGATTGAGGGAGAAGAGTGCTCTTACCTCCAGTGACATCCTTAATAATGTCATCCAGCGAGGTACCAAAAAGCCTCCCAGCTTTGAAGGGCAAGTCTTCCAAGGCTTTCTTGGAAGCCTGGTCAGCGAACCAGCATTTCAGCCAAATTAGGCGGCGCATTACCACCGCAGACACAGAGGCCCTGGAAATTAAGGGGGCCGCATCCAGAGTGGCATCACAGACATACACAAGGCCCTGCACCAACTGGTCGGCCAGTCTTACACACTCCGGAGGGAGTTGATGTTCCTCCACAGTCTGGTGCAAAATCTTTGCCCATTCAGTAAGTGTCTGAGACACCAAGGTTGCAGCCAAAATAGGCCACAACGCAGACCCCAGCAAGGTGAACATGGACCTGCTCAGCCCCTCGGTCAACAACCGAGGAGAAGCCCATTTTTTCCAAAAGGCTCTCCTCAAAAGGATACCTGACCGCCAGGCGCTGAGGGACCACAAAGGACTTGGCTATGAATTTATCAAAGAAGGACACATCGTGAAACACCTTTACAGAGCGGATCGATTTCTGCGACCCAAAAGAGAACTACCCCTCCGTGGACGCCTCAGCTGCACCTTCCAGCTTAAGGGAGTCCCTTACAGCATTGATAAGCGCACTAACAAGTGCCCCGTCTTGCGCTGACCCGGACGAGGAGTCCTCCTCACAAGAAAGGTCCTGGTCCGCATCTTCTGACATCCCAGAACTGGGGTCCTGTGCCGCAGCTAGGCCCGGGTCTGAGTCAGAGCATTCCCCTGGAGATGGCGGGGGGAGGGGGGCGCTTTTTACCCCCCTTACGCTCGCACGCCGCTTCCACCCTGGCAACAAATGATTCCAGGACTGCCGACAAAGTGTCCATGGTAACCGCAGGTGCAGGGGCACTGGCTGCCGCCTCTGGCATGTTTGGGAAGAAGGGCCAGACACTGACTCCATGATACACCACTGACAGCTCTCAGGCACTCAGTCAAAAACTGAAAAGTCCACCCTCCTTGCTGCACTAACAAGGGGGGGGGGGTTACCCAGGGGACTCACCACCCAGCAAGAGACCGCTCAGCGCCGCTGCCCGCCGTCCATCTGTACACAGCGTGTGTGAGGAAAACTGAGGAGAATTGTGCTGCACGCCGTTCAGGAAGCCAGCACTAGAGGCCAAAACCCACTCCAAAATGGACGTCTCAGAAAGAAAAGGGCGCGACCACAAGAAAATGACTGCCCGCAATATCAACCTGCGCCACAGCGCGGCCACAGCAAGATGCCCGCCAATGAGAAAATACAATAGAAACAGCAAGCATACAAAAAATGGCAATGGCGCCGCCAAAATGGCGCCTGAGCACCGCGATGTGGACGAGAAGGCCAAGGTAGGGACTTCCCCGGAGCAGAGTACCCCCCACAGAAAAACGGGCCCCGACACCCCACAGACCCCCCAAAAAGGTACGCTCTGGTCACAGCAAGCCCCGCTAGAGCATAAGGGAAATTGTGACAGAGCAGGGAAAGGGAGGACAGGAGAACCTCTTAATCCCTGAAACCGGTGCTGCACTGCTGTCTGAGCCAATGAGGGGAGTCCCGGGCAGCCGAGTCTCTCCTGCAACATCGCTGGATCTAGATGAGGCTCATGTAAGTATTAAAGGGGCTGCTGCACACAGAAGTTTTTTTATCTTAAAATTCATAGGTTAGAAGCGGATTGGTTTCTATGCAGAAGTGAGCCTGATTTTGCACCCTCCAACTTAAATAAACCCCTGCGTCTCCTTCAATGTACTCGGAGAAAAGGATTTCGCAGGTATACCAAAAATTCTATTTTCTTAATCATACATCACAGGACACAGACGATTTAGATATTCATAACAACTTGGGATGTCCCAAAACACTAAAAACGGCAGGTGTGGGTATAACAGCAACAAGGCCAACATGCCCAAAACCACCCACCTGCAAGACCTTTCACCCAAAACCAGCATCCACAGAGGTGTGAACATCTACCCGGTAATGGTTTCTTGCAGAAAAGCGCAGCCAACTTGGAGAACTATGCGAGCCAAGGTATTAGCCACCAAAAATACCACTTTGTGAGTAAGGAGACCATTAAAATTCACTGAGAGGTTAAAAAAGAGAAGTTTGCAAAACAGACAATATAAAGGTTCCACGGGGACCAGGAGGGACGGCACAGGAGGAACAATTCCTACAAAAAAAAAAAAAAAAAAAAAAATTGAATGGCCAAGTCAAGATTTGGTTCTCGATAATACTTAAGCTAGTGACATCCTCACTCCAGACTAGAGAAAGGCCAAATTGCACCACACGTCTGGGATGAAACTTACAAGCTTCAGACAAAGTGAAAAAAGCCTTCCACGTATGGGAGGTACACCGTCCTGGAGGTCGGTTTTTTTGCCTTGAAGAGGGTCAACAGCTGTGCCTTCAACCGTAAAGCAGGATTGAAAGAAAAAAAAAAAATATAGATATAGATAGAGAGATATAGAAGAGAGAGATATCGAGCTCTTTATATCTCAGACCCTGTGACAGCAAATCTGGATGATCTAAAAGTTTGTCCGCCATGAGATGAACCATGTGCATACCACATTCTTCTTGGCCAAGTGGGTGCTATCAGAATAGCCAGAATGCCCTCCTTTTTTTATCCTGCACAACAGTCCAGGGAGAAGCTGAAGTGTAGGCAAGGCATAAATCAGAGAAAACGGATCCTATGGAGTCACTGAGGCGTTTATCACAGCACTGAAACTAACTAGGACATTTTTGGCAGCCGCAGTAAGAACCCTAGAGAGCGTATCACGCAGTTCGTAAATAGCCACAAAAAATTGCTCCCTTGATACAAAGGAAGTGGAGGATTGTGCCCCTGAAACAGTGGAAAAACCAGATAAGGGCAGGAATTCAGAACCTTAGGAAAGCCCTTGCAAGGAGAACTTTGTAGGTGGTCCTCCCTATCCAGTAGAGCAATAGGGGGAGAAGGGTGAGCAGGGTGTGTGCACACACACACACACACACACACATTATATATATATATATATATATATATATATATATATATATATATATATATACACACACACACACACACTACTTTTTTTCTGTGCAGCTTTTAAAAAAAATATATATATTATCTCATCAACAAAATTCATTTATGCATCTAGATCAGGGGTCTCAAAGTACCGGCCCGCGGGCCATTTGCGGCCCGTGGACTGGTTAAAAATGGCCCGCAGGCCCGATCCAGGATGTCTTTTTGCACAGGCACCGCAGAGGGGGAGGCGCCGAAGAGCTTTACCTCTCCATCACCTCTGTCCTCTCCGCTGCACACTGCCACAGCCCAGAGAGAGAACAGAGCGGACGAAGGATCCGCCCATCGCCCCGCCCACCTAGGCACTGACGATCA
The DNA here is from genome assembly GCA_029206835.1 of Rana muscosa. NCBI lineage: Eukaryota > Metazoa > Chordata > Amphibia > Anura > Ranidae > Rana > Rana muscosa. Next base: position 244,895,120 of record CM055118.1, on the reverse strand, counting down.
GAGCCCCGATCCAGGGTCCTGCTGTTCAGAGCGGGAGATTGTGTTCTCTTGGTGCCCTGTCACTAGGCCTCTGTGGAAGCCAGGAGGAGAGGACTCGGGAGCCAGACGATCCTGACTGCCAGGAGAGGTGAGTGAGACAAAGTCCTTAGTGGGGTGAATGGGGTATTTTATGGAGTGTGGGGGGGGAGTAATTGTGTAGTGTGGGGCTATTTGTGCAGTGTGGGGGGTATTTTATGCAGTGGGGGGGTATTTTATGCAGTGGGGGGGTATTTTATGCAGTGGGGGGGGGGGTATTTTATGCAGTGTGGGGCTATTTGTGTCGTGTGGGGCTATTTGTGTCGTGTGGGGCTATTTTATGCAGTGTGGGGCTATTTGTGTCGTGTGGGGCTATTTGTGTCGTGTGGGGCTATTTGTGTCGTGTGGGGCTATTTGTGTCGTGTGGGGCTATTTGTGTCGTGTGGGGCTATTTGTGTCGTGTGGGGCTATTTGTGTCGTGTGGGGCTATTTGTGTCGTTAGGCATAGGATTAGCCGATACTGACCCCACGATGCCACCAACGCGTCCGTTGCGTCTGCCCATGGGTCTCTTGACCAGGCCACAAACCTCAATACCTTCCGATTGAGTCGGGAAACCAGAAGATCTACGTCTGGTGTGCCCCATCTTTGGCAGAGGAGTTAGAACACCTCCGGGTGTAAGGACCATTCTCCCTGGTCCAGCATCTGGCGGCTCAGGTAGTCTGCCTGCCAGTTTTCCACACCCGGAATGTACACGGCCGACAGTGCAGGTATGCTCCTCTCTGCCCACTTCAGGATGCGAGCGACCTCCGATGCTGCAGCTGAGCTTCTTGTTCCTCCTTGATGATTGACATATGCCACTGCTGTGGCATTGTCTGACTGGATCCTGACTGGACACCCTTGCAGCCTCTGAGACCATTTGAAGAGGCACAGCCTGATCGCCCGGATTTCCAGGACATTGATCGGCAGGAGGGCTTCCTCTGGGGTCCAGCGACCTTGCGCCGACTGAACACCCCAGACTCCCCCCCCCAACCTGTAAGGCTGGCGTCCGTCGTGATCACTATCCAGTAAACTGGAAGAAATGACTTCCCGGCCATTAGAGCCGGTCATGTCAGCCACCATACCAGGGATCTCCTGACTAGGTGGCTCACTCGGATTTGATAATCCAGAGATGAAGGGCATCTGTTCCGTCTGGACAGAACTTCCTTCTGTAACACTCGAGTGTGGTATTGAGCATATGAGACCGCCTCGAAGGAGGCTACCATGAGGCCCAACACTCGCATGCAAAAACGGAGTGACGACCAATTCCTGAAAGTCAGCTGCCGTTCTGCAGCCCGGAGGGTCTGCAACTTCTCCACAAGGAGGAATACCTTTGCCTCTGAGGAATCCAGAATCAACCCCAGGTACACTAGGCGTTGAGTGGGCACAAATACTGACTTTTGCGTGTTTAGTATCCAACCACAGTCTCGAAGAGTCTGACAGGTAATAGACACGCTTACCTCTAATTCTGAGCTTGAAGGGGCCTTCAGTAGAAGGTCGTCCAAGTAGCCCATGATAGCGATACCCCACTCTTAGAAGTGCCAAAAATCGGAGCGAGCACCTTGGAGAACGTCCTGGGTGCTGAGGCAAGGCCAAACAGGAGGGCCACAAACTGGTAGTGGTTATTCCCGATAGCAAATCGCAGAAACCTCTGGTGTCTGGAGTATATGGGGACATGCAGGTATGCGTCCTTGATGTCCAAGGAGGCCAGAAAGTCCCCCGGATGGAGAGCCGTGACTACAGATCGAACCGACTCCATCCGAAATCTTTGTACTTTCACAAAGCAATTGAGGGCTCTGAGATCCAAGATTGGACGAACCCCCTCCTTCTTCGGCACAATGAACAGATTTGAGTAAAAACCCTGACCCCGTTCCTGTTCTGGAACAACTACCCCGCGTTCCAGTAGACCCTGGACCGCCCCATACAGGGCCTCCCGACGGGTCGGTAGTAGCTGGAGATTGGAGGTGATGAATCTGTCCGGTGGACAAGAGAGAAATTCTATCTTGTAGCCTGAGGAGATTACTTCGCAAACCCACCTGTCGGAGACTAGAGGTGTCCCCTGAATCGCGAATTTGCGAAGACGTCCCCCCCACCCGAGAGCTGGGTGGGGGCGGACCTTCATGCGGACGCAGATTTGTCCGCAGGCTTGTTGGGTCTGCGGGATGCTTTCGTCCTTGGGCAGGCGCTTTATCGGCCTGGGGTCTTTTCCCTGTCGCCCTAGGGGGACGAAAAAAAACGCTTGCGTGCAGTAAAGGAGGGCCCTTGCCCTTGGCGTGGCCCCTTACCCTTGCTAGTTTGGGGAAGCAAAGTGCCTTTACCTCCTGTGGCATCCTTGATGATGTCATCCAGAGAAGCCCCAAAAAGTCTGTCGCCCTTAAAAGGCAGATCCAACAGGGCTTTCTTGGAAGTCTGGTCCGCAGACCAGCCCTTTAGCCAGATCAGGCAGCGTATTGCTACTGCATAAACCAAAGCTTTTGACAGCAGGGGAATAGTATCCATGTCTGACTCGCAGACAAACTTAAGGCCCTGGACCAACTGGTCGGCCAAAGTTATCTCATTAGGAGGAGCATCTCGCTCTTTTAACCCCTGGAGTAGCAATTTTGCCCATTCAGTAAGTGTCTGAGACACTAGGGCCCCCGCCAATGCCGGGCGTACTGCCGAGCCTACCACTGAGTATAGGTAGCAAGCGAGTGCTTCAGCCTTCTTATCCACAGGGTCCTTGAAAACAGGAGCCCCTTCTACTGGAATAGTGGTGGCTCTATTAAGTCTGGACACCGGAGGGTCCACTATAGGGGGAGAGGTCCATTTCTTCAGAAAACTCTCCTCAAAGGGGTACCGTACCGCAAACCTCTTTGGGGCTGTAAAGACCCTCAGTGGGTTCTCCCATTCCTTGTATAAGAGTTTGTCAAAATAAGACACACAAGGGAACACCTTAGCAGTGCGGGCAGGTTTACGAAACCCAAAGGGGACTGGAGTTTCTGCTGCTTCTGCAGTATTTTCCAACTTTAGCGTATCCCGCACTGCAGTAATAAGCTCAGATACCAAAGCCGTCTTGCGTACTGACCTGGACTTGGAGTCACCCTCACTGTCCGATCGGTCACGGTCTGCAGTCTCTGAAGCTTCCGAATCTGGGCCATGAGCCGTAGCTGGACCTGGTTCTGCATCAGAATTATCCACGGAAGATTGCAGGGGACGGGGGCGTTTACTACCCCCTGTATTCCCGTGTGCTGCTTCCACCCTGGCAGCAAACGCCTCTAGGATTGCCGACATAGCGTCCATAGACACCTCAGGGGCACCAGCTGCTAAATCTGGTGTTTCAGAGAAGAAGACATCTGGCTCAGATGCCATGCTGACCACACGCTGACACCCACAGGGCTCCAGGCAAGATATCAATAGGCCACCCTCCTGCGCTGCAGAGATGCTGGGTTACCCAGAGGACTCACCACCCTGGACTGGTACTGCTATACTGCCGTGTGCTGCGCCTGTGATGCTGTCCCACTGCTGCTGTGTCAGTCTGCTTCTTTTATCAGCACCTCCTGTGTGAATTTTCGTGCCAGTGTAATGCACCCTAGAGGCCGGAGACTCTCGGAAAATGGCCGCCAAAAACGTCTGTATGGAAGATAATGTGGGCTCTAAGAAAATGGCTGCGGAGCCGAAGATAGAGGCCAAGCAACCGTAGCCAACAAAAAGATGGCCGCCGAACGGCAATATATACATACAGGGTGGACAAACATGGCCGCCGATCAGTTTATAGGGGCCAGTGGGTGTGGACTACAAGAAAATGGTGCCGAAACCACAGGAAGATGGCCGCTAGGGAGTCACTAGAGGCCGAACCCGGCATGGACCACCCCAAAATGGCCGCCGACAGCATGGAGGAGGAAGCACATACATGTAAGCAGAAATGACATTTCTTTTAAATGTTAGTTACAGCCAGCCCCGCTCCAGTGGAACCCCCTAGGTGACCCCCAGCACCCAGCAACCTTTAGCTAGAAGCCCAGGGAGGAGGGAAAGGCAGGGAGAGAGGGAAGAAAGGGGCCACAACCACTTACTTGATCTCTCCAGGAATGTCCAGCTAAATCACCCAGCCGAGGCAGGGGAGTTTACTACCTATCCTGCATGTATTATGCTGGAAGACATTCCAAACAGATCATCGTCTGCGCACGGAAGGCGACTGTTGGCCAGGCATGCTGTGATTGGACCCAAAAGGGACGATCATATGTATGCCCTGGAGCATGACGCTCACCGGACAGGCTGCTGCGACTCGGCCGCAAGGTCAGCCGAAGCTGAGCGGTCCGATGCAAGCCTTGGAGCGCAAGCTCACCAGCCAGGCTGCTGCGACTCGGCCGTGAGGTCAGCTGAAGCTGAGCGGTCCGATGCAGGCCCTGGAGCGTAGGCTCACCGGCTACCCGTGGAGCAACGGGCATGTCGTGGAAAACCCAGCGCGTAGCTAGGGTCGGCACACGCTCGATGGCCGAACTGGGGAGACAAGGATCGAGGATCCAGCCTGTCACCCAGTCGGCAGTTGATCGCAGGAAACAAAAAAATGTAGCAAACAAATATATCTTTTTCCCCCCGACCAATGGGCCCCGAAGGGAGCCATGTCCTACTCCTTGCTAGACAGAAAAAAACTGATCTGCGAGATGCAGACTGAGGTGATATACCCAGAGGGTCCGCCCCCTGGGCGGTACTGTAGAGGGTGTGATGCAACACCTTTTACAAGTTTTCTGCCTAGTCACTCCTAATTAACGGATAATACCCACTTTGTCAATAGAGAGGCTGTGTCGGTCCATGGACGAAAGAGTAAAAAGGTATTTACCATCCAAAAAAATAAAAATATTGCCCATTGTGAAAACTATGCGCCAAGGGCATGCAGCACAGACAAAACATAAAAAAAATGTGTGGAACTCCACTTTAATAGCTGCAGAGGTAGCAAGCCCAATATTCACCCATCATAATGAGCATGTCCCCCAGGGTCTTCAGGAACTTGACTCCTCCCCAGGGTGATAACTGCCCTGAACTAATAAGAGCACCCTGTGCCAGCGATGCCCCTGGGTACATTGTACACTGGAAATCAATAATCGCAGGGTTCAGCACCGACCAGCAGACATTACAGGTCTTTCCTGTTCTTACATGTGGGGTCCACATACCATCCTATCTTGGCCTGCTGGTTGTAGCAATACATCCAGACAGAGCCCACCTCTGCTCCACCAGGAGTAAAATAAATGGAGCCCAGTTATACAGAAGCAAAGTTCATGAAAGATCCTGAGAGACACACCTATCACCCAAACACAAAATGGAGGCGTAGCTGAGCTAGGAAGGGTTATTTCTGTCTTTTTTCTGCCAGTATCCAATCATCTGAAGTTGGAAGCATAACCAAAGTAGCCACAAATATCGAAGTTCTGTGTACTGCGATGTACAATTAAAAAAAGAAAGATAATTTAATTGACACAAGAAAATGCCATCACATTCTTACCAGCTTCCCACACAGGATGCCACAGGTCTCCACTGCTTTCTGTGTGTTCAGCTCGGCCAGTCTCAGAAACTTCACACATACTTCCCGAGGAATGCTGACACGGCGCAGTCCATCTGGGCCAATAGCTGCAAAAAATGTAAGAACCTAAAATTTACAACATCAAAATAAATTTACGTTCCCACTGTTCTTAAATCTGAACTTTAGGCCCAACACTATCCTGGACTCTGCACCCCACTCTCATGTCGACCGATACCCCCATCCCTATCACCATCAGTGAGGATGCAGCTCGCAGTAATGTTTTACCACCCCCGGAGTACTCTACTATGCTGCCCACATGTGGGGTCCCACTAACAGTTACCTATACACCCCTTGCTCTAACAGATCCTTTTTGGAGTCAAAACTCTTACTTTTTGTGCGGTCATACCTATCTGATAATTTGAGCGAGCCCCCGGCTCGCACTGCGACACGAACGGTTCCGTATATGGAACAGCGTGGATTCGCCCGTCCATCCCGAGACACTGCTCATACCATCCTGTATCTACTTGAAGAAGTCTCCATTAGTGTACTACAGTCTCTGGTGCTTGTTTTCAATGTGCTCATTTCTACCATTTTCACAGCCACTGACATACCCCTATTCTGACCTCTGGGACAGTTTTTGTTTTTCAATTCTAAGTTTCCCTATCCCACGTAGCCATCTAGTGGTTGTTTTTGAGTACACTGCATTGGAGTTCAACTTTGTTCTCAGGAGGATTGGACACACCATGTTTTGGGTTGATGCCCACACCAGTTTGGGAGGGTGTAGGGCAGGGTGGGGGGGGAGTTTGTTTTGGATTGGCAATGCTACGTTTCACATACAGTCAGTCAATGTTTATATACTGTTCTACGATATTTTATGCTGGTTGGGTACATTTTGATCTACTACTCATGCTGATTATTTACTTACGGTCTCCCTTTTTTACCATATATTATTATGCTGCTCTCTCGCTGTATATTTTTTTCTTTTTTTGTATGCTACCTCATTGCACCCTGAGTTCACTGAATCGGAGGGGCTCTGGCAGACTCATACTGCACTTCATGCACATCCGCCTGAACTATGGCGAGTATTAAATTTCTTACCTGGAATGTGAAGGGCGTCAGAGACAAAATTAAGCGCTCGGCGGCCCTTGCATATCTCAAGAAACAGAGTGCTGATGTAATTATACTCGTTGAAACCCATGTTGAGGGCAGGTTACAGCTGGCACTCCGCAGGCCATGGATAGGGTGGGCCTTTCACTCCACCCATACGTCTCATGCTCGCGGAGTCTCAGTCCTGGTGGCCAAATCACTACACTTTAAAACTTTGTGACATTTGCACCGATCCACAAGGTCGCTATGTGTTCATGCATGCCAAGTTGTATGGTGAACCCTTCCTCATACTGGCACTTTATGTCCCGCCCCCCTTTAATACCAAGATTATTGTAGATGGCCTTGCATATATGTCCCGTCACCCCCACAGTCCAGGCTAAATGGTTGGGCGACTTCAATGAAACGCTTGATCCATCCCTAGATAGGCTCAGACCCACTGACCCACGGGCCCCTAGTCCCCGAGCCACCAGATTTTCTAGGATCCTTGCTTCATTTGACCTGGCTGACACCTGGAGACACCTCCATCCTCAGACGCGGACATACTCCTGCTTTTCCTCTACTCACGGTACCATGTCCTGCATTGATTACATACTGACCTCAAGACAATTACTGCCCAGAGTGCGGGCTGCAGGTTTTGGCCCGAGACTTCACTCGGACCACTGCCCGTACTGGGCATCGCTTTCTGTCCCTGTTAACAAGCCCCCGGGCTCCTGGCGCCTTAACCCCTTCTGGCTCACTCTGCTGCCGGAGGAGGATCCACTCCCGACTGAGCTTGATCAGTACTTCACAGATAACGACACTTCCGCATCCCCCCTGGGAGTCTGGGAAACCTTAAATGCATGCTCGTTCACTCCTTAAGCACAAGATTAATAAAATAAAGAAAGGGTCGGCTGATACTTTCGAAAAAGCTGAGGCTGAACTGGCTGCAGCCGAACGTGGATTTGTGAGTGACCCTTCCCCTGCCCAGGCAGATCTTATGAAAATGCGGGCCCGAGTGGTTAGTCAGTTGCACTACGAAAAGTCCCGCCGTAAGCTGTTCTTTTCCAAACAGAAGCTCTTTGAGCATGGAGAAAGGGCTGGCAAGCTATTGGCCTATATGGTTCACAGAGAAGATAGACCCCCTGTTGTAATTTCACTGCACGGTCAGGGGGGTGGACGCATAACGGATCCCCCAGGTGTCACCGAACGATTTTGCGAGTTCTTTGTAGACCTCTACACCTCTAGGACCCCCCCTGACGGTGTAGAGATGGAACATTTTCTGACGGGCATCCCGATCCCTAGGCTGACTGACGAACAAGTAACCCTTCTAGAAGAACCTATTAAAGTAGAGGAAATTACTGGGGCTATAGCGGGTTTTGCCAAGTCCAAGGCCCCGGGATCAGACGGACTGCCCATTCTGGAGTTCTACGCGCAGTTTAGTGACATACTCACTCCAAAGCTCCTTACCCTATACAACTACTTATTTGATAACCAGGTGCTGCCTCCATCCATGAGCGAGGCCATAATAGTACTAATTCCCAAACCAGGGAAGGATCCGGGATATCCGGAATCTTATAGGCCCATCTCCCTCCTCCAAGTGGATATTAAGATCCTAGCTAAAATCCTTGCCAATCGGTTGAATCAAGTTATTTTATCCCCGATACACGCTGACCAGGCGGGTTTCATGCCTGGCCGTAACACCTCTTTTAACCTCCAAAAACTGTATATTAACCTTCAGGCCTCGCATGACACGGTTGGAGAACGCGTGGTGGTGACACTTGACACCGCCAAAGCGTTTGACTCCGTGAAGTGGAGATACCTCTGGGCTTGTCTCAAACGTTATGGCTTTGGCATCAGATTCCTCACGTGGGTCCGTCTCCTATATCAGGATCCTACTGCCAGAGTGGTGGCGAATGGACGGTCCTCTGATTCCTTTGGGCTCACCAGGGGCACCCGTCAAGGGTCTCCCCTGCTATATGCCCTGGCGGCAGAACCATTGGCCATTTCCATTCGAGAGAATCCTGAGATACGCGGACTGACCTCTGGGGGACTGGTGGAAAAGATTAGTATGTACGCGGTTGATACCCTGTTATACCTGGCCGATTCGGGCCCCTCCCTGCGGCACGCGCTCGACACCATCGAACGTTTTGGGAACTTTTCGGGCTTAAAAATTAATTGGGGTAAGTCACAGATCCTTCCTATAGACCCCTATGCACCCCCTCGGGCGCAGTCGGAGCTCCCGCTAATGCGAGTGAGTGCTGTGAAATATCTGGGAATTCAGATCACTAGGTCACCGTCAGATTACATCGCCCTTAACATAGACCCTCTCTATTTTCTAGTGAAGGATAAAATACAAATATGGTCACGATTGCCTCTTGGAGTATGGGGCAGAATAAACCTGATAAAAATGGTGTTGCTCCCCAAAATGCTTTATGTACTTTGGCATTCCCCGGTATACATCCCTCTCAAATATTTTAAATGCTTTGATTCCCTACTCAAGCCCTTCGTGTGGGGTGGGAACAGACACAAGCTGGCCTGGCGGACCCTTAAGAATCCCACAGATTTGGGAGGAACTGCCATGCCCGACTTACACCTCTACTACATTGCATCACAGCTCTCCCAACTGTTCCACATTGAAAAAACCGACAGGGACAGGTTCGGGACCCTACTATGCCCTCGCTCAACACACCACACACGGGACCCTATTGCTGCAATTGCACTAGGAGTACGAGGCACCCGCTCTACACAGGCCAAATCCACTCTATACCAATATAGAAAAATCTGCGACATTGCTATGACTAAGCTGACCATAGACCCGCTCAATGACTACACTCCCCTCTGGCATAATGGTCACCTGCCTGAACTCTCCCAAATTCCTGACCCTGAACTGTAGTGCTCTCGGGGGGGGGTGATCTACCTCTCACAAGTCATTGCGGGCGGCAACATTAAATCTTTCCCTGCTCTCCAAGATGAGTTTGCGCTCCCCGACAGTATGTACTTTAGATACATTCAGGTACACCACGCCCTCACTACACAATTTCGGGGGGCACTGCCACAGTCTTCCCCTAACTCTGTCATGGCCATAGTTAAGGGCACAGACCCCCAAAAGCTTATCTCCTACTTCTACAATATGCTGCTCATACCTTCCTCTACGAAACTAGCATATGCTCTTAAGCCCCGATGGGTGAGGGAGGTAGGGGACCTTGGGGATGAGGAATGGAGTGAGGCCCTAGACACCTGCAAGGAGGCTTCCCCAAAACTCTCGGATAGACTCACCCAAATATACATCACTCATAGATCTTATCTCACTCCGCTCCGAGTGTCCAGATATAAAAGAGAGAGACCTCCCCAACACCTGCCCCATGTGTACGCGGGAGCTGGGTACGTTCTTCCATTTAATCTGGTCCTGCCCTGTGATCCAGGGCTTCTGGAAACAAATAGTGGACTTCCTCCACGACAACATGGGCTCACCTCTTACGCTGAACCCACGGTCATGCTTACTGGGCATCTACCCTGGTCCTGAACTGGATAAGTTTACTAAAGCGTTTCTTCAGGAAACACTTTCTTCAGCAAGGAAAATGATAGCGAGGAAGTGGATGAGATCATCCCCACCGACTATGGCTGAATGGAAAGCTGATGTTAATGGTGCTCTTTCTTACCATAGATTTATGTATATTAATAGAAGGTGTCCGACTAAGTACAATAAAATCTGGGACCGGTGGCTGGGAGTTTCAGACACCCTCTTTTAGTGGTTCTCAGTGTACCCCTCAGATATATATGTGACCCCCTTTCATTATACTGCACTTAAGTTTGCCATTTATGTTTACATGTTATTGACCTGCATGTATAATCTGTATGTACATATTGCCAAATAAAAACCTTTGTTTAAAAAAAAAAAATCTGAACTTTAGGCAGAAATAAAAAGATAAAATCCAAGCGGCTCTATATTCATTAAAGCATAACTCCAGCCAAAAACAAGAAAATAAACAGCCCGTTAAAAAGGTAACAAAGAAAAACGCTGCTGTTGCAATATTCCCTTTCAATCCAGAGCTCTCCCCCCACAATGCTCCTTTTCCAAAAACAGTCTAATCACCAGCAACATTCAACCCACTTCCCCTATGCCCAGGTTATCCTAGACCTACAGAAGCAGTGATGAGCTCATCCATCACTCAGCTTTTCTCTTCCTCATTTTACACCCCAGCTCTGCTGAACAGAGCTGCAAGGAGCTGATGCCAGGTCAAATTCAGGTACATACCCTGCTGGCATTTAAAAACAATACATTTAATAACGTATTGATAGTTACAAAGCTGCATTAATTTGTGGCTTTTATACTTGCCTAGAGTTCCACTTTAATAAATCAATTACTGTAATCTAATTTTGTTAAATGCAAGCAGTGTAACTTACCTGAATTTGACTTGGTATCAGCCTCTTGCAGGTCTTATACAGCAGAACTCAGAATCAATCAGTGAGTGAGAAGCAGCACAAGGGGAAAATAAATTGGTGCTTGTGCTACAGTACAAGAAGAATGCAAATAAGAGGAGAGCGCAGAATGATTCCATCCGTGTGCTGCTTCTCCTTTCACTGTCCAGTCATTGGGTGGGGAGCCTCAAACGTTAATGCATGTTGTGTATTATGCTGCACCTTCACGTGCTTTCTGTTAAGGCAGCCTATTCATTTGAATGGGCTGCCCAATGCATCAAAAGAGGGTGCATGCCTTATTTTTATTTTTTTAACAGCGCACACAACACAGCATGTTACCAAACACAATGGTGTACTGTAAGGCATGTGCATTGGCATAGGCTGCTCGTTTCCGGTAATCCAGCAGTCCTGGGTGCACAGTTGTGTTAAAGGGATAAAAAAAAAAAAAAAGATTTGCAAATCTGACCACTAGCCTAAAAATAGGATTTTTGTACTCACCGTAAAATACTTTTCTCTGAAGTCCATGGACGGACACAGCTCCTTATAATTCTTGACTTGTGGGTTATGTTCCGTTTATTAGGAGAGGACTAGGCAGACATGTTCGACATTTAAAACATGCAACTTTAGCAAAGCTAACAGCCCCACCCAGGGGGCGGTCCCTCTGGTCATAACCTCTCACACTGCACTGAGCAGTTCAGTTCGTCAAAAAGCAGTACAAAACTTAAAAAGGAGGGGTGGGTGCTGTGTCCGTCCATGGACTTCAGAGAAAAGGATTTTACGGTGATTACAAAAATCCTATTTTCTCTTTCGTCCATGGACGGACACAGTTCCTTATAATTCTTGACTTGTGGGACGTCCCCAAGCAAGCAGTGTCAAAAAACGAGGGGTGGGAACAGCAATTAAACAACTTCACCCCAAAAAAAACAGAATTCCTCAACAGAGGAGATGTAGCCTCAAACAATCGCTTGCAAAACCTTGCAGGCGAAGCAAGCATCCGGAGATGCATACACATCAACCCTGTAAAACTTTGTGCAGGTGTGAACGGGTGACCAGGTCGCCGCCTTACACGTCTGTGAAACATACGCTTGAAGTCGGAAAGCCCAGGAGACACCAATTGCCCTGGTCGAATGCGCCGAAACAGGAAAGGGAGGCGCCCGCCCTCTAAGGGCATAGGCCTGAATTATCTGGCAGGTCCACCGAGAAATGGTGGCTGAAGAGCCCACCAGGCCCTTCTTAGGTGCAGTCATCGACAGAAACAGTGAGTCTGACCTCCGAAACAGAGCCATAGTAGACAGATACACCCGCAGAGCACGAACCACGTCTAAGGGATGTAACGCAACCTCTGAGAGATGCAACGGCCGAGGACACAAGGATGGAAGCACAATGTCCTCATTCAGATGAAAGGCCGAAACCACCTTCGGAAGAAACAAAGGTTGTGGTCGTAGCACCGCAGTATCCTTACGAAGGATCAAGCATGGGGACTTACAAGACAAGGTCGCCACTTAGAAACTCTTCTGACATATGTAATGGCCACCAGAAGGCAACTTTCTGAGAGAATGTCAAAAAGAGGAATCTCTCTGATGTTCCCAAAGGGAGGTTTCTGAAGCACCGAGAGCACCAGGTTCAAATCCCACGGAAGAAGTAGTGGTCGAACCGGGGGGACCACATGTCGGACCCCCTGCACAAACGTACATACCAGATAAAAGACCCGCCAAGGGTCGTTGAAAGAAAACAGCCAAGGCTGAAATCTGCCCCTTAAATGTTACTTAAGGCAAGTTCTTGATCCACTTCATGCTGTAAAAAAACAGCAGGATCCTGGAAACTGAATATGCCCGTGGACTCCACAAGCGATGGCAAACCCTCCAAGAAGATGACATCCGTGCTCTTAGCATGGTGGAAATTACCGAAAACGACAGGCCTCGGTCCCTTAGTACCTGGCTTTCAATAGCCATGCCGTTAAAGCCAGCGACTGTAAAGGTCCTCCCGCATCAGCAGTCGCCAAGGGACATCCGCCACCAGGCGCACTAGGTTGGCGTACCAGAGACGCCGGGGCCAGTCTAGGGCAAACAAAATCACCGGAATCCCCTCGGCCTCTACTCTGCGGAGCAGAGAAGGAAGAAGTTTTATTGGGGGAAAGGCGTAAAATTAGCCGATACTGATCTCACGGAGCCACTAACGCGTCTGTCGCGTCTGCCCAGGGATCTCTGGACCTGGCCAAACCTCAATACCTGCGATTGAGTCGAGAAACCAGGAAATCCATGTCTGGCGTGCCCCAACTTAGGCAAGGAGTTGAAACACATACGGGTGTAGCGACCATTTTTCCTTGGTCAGGCATCTGGCAACTTAGGTAGTCTGCCTGCCAGTTTTCAACGCCTGGGGTGTATACGGACGATAGAGCCGGCACGCTCCTTTCTGCCCACTGCAGGATAAGTGACCTCCGATGCTGCAGCAGAGCTACTTGTTCCCCCCTGATGGTTGACATATGCCACCGCCTTGGCGTTGTCCGACTGGATCCAGACTGGATGCCCCTGTAGCCTCTGTGACCATGTGGAGAGGCACTGCCTGATCGCCGGAAGTTCCAGTACATTGATCGGCAGGCGGGATTCTTCCTGTGGCCAGCGACCTTGTGTCGACTGAACACCGTCTAGTGAAAGGGAAGGAACGACTTTCCGGACTGAAGGGCCGGAGATTTCATCCACCAGACCAGGGAGGCCCTGACTAGTTGGCTCACCTGGATCTGACAATCCAGGGACAACGAAGACTTGTACCATTTGGACAGGATCTCCTTCCGCAAGACTCGAGCGTGGAATTGAACATACGGTACCGCCTCGAAGGAGGCTACCATGAGACACAGGACTCGCATGCCGAAGCACAGCGATGACCACCTGCGGTATTGTTAACAGCTTCGCCGCCACCTGAAGAGTCTGCAATTTTTCCAAAGGGAGAAAAACACCCACCCCTGAGGAGTCCAGAATCAAGCCCAGATACTCCAGGCACTGAGTCGACACCAACACCGACTTCTGGTGGTTCAGTACCCAATCGAACTCTTGAAGGGTCTGACTGGCATCGCCACATCCTCCTCTTCCTCATGATCCTGGGCCCAAAGGGAGCCAGGTCCTTCTCTACTAGGCAGAAAAAAAAAACTGAGCTGCTCAGTGCAGTGTGAGGGGTTATGACCAGAGGGACTGCCCCCTTGGTGGGGCTGTTCAGCTTTGCTAAATTTGCATGTTTTAAATGTCTAACATGTCTGCCTAGTCCTCTCCTAATAGATAGATGGAACATAACCCAAAAGGCAAGAATTATAAGGAGCTGTGTCCATCCAAGGACGAAAGAGAGATTAAGAAGACTTACTTTTAGGATTTATAATGGAAGCAACACATGCTAGCAAGCTTTTCATAAAAATAGGATTTTTATAACAGCTTACCTGTAAAATCCTTTTCTTGGAGTACACCACGGGACACAGAGCTAGTCATTACATAATGGGTTAAGGGTCACCAGCGGTGATTGGACACTGGCACAACCAATGGAAGACAGTTCCCCTCCATATAACCCCTCCCATCAGGGAAGTACCTCAGTTTTGTAGCAAAGCAGTAAGGTTCCCATAAGAAGGGGGGGACCTCTGTGTCCCGTGGTGTACTCCAAGAAAAGGATTTTACAGGTAAGCTGTTATAAAAATCCTATTTTCTTTATCGTACACCACGGGACACAGAGCTAGTCATTACATAATGGGACGTCCCAGAGCAATGCTCATATGAAGGGGGGGAGACACAGATCAAAACAGGCCGCTTGTGGACCAGAAGCCCTATACTGCTGCCTGCAGCACACTTCGCCCAAAGGCGGAATCCTCATGTCCTTTCACATCTATTTGATAGAATTTGGAAAATGTATGGACTGAAGACCAAGTTGCAGCTTTACAGATCTGAGCCATCGAAGCCTGGTGGTGCACTGCCCATGAAGCACCTATCGCCCTGGTAGAGTGCGCCTTAACAGGAAAAGGAGGAGTCCTGTTCTTTAAACCATAAGCTTGAATAATTACTTGTCTAATCCACCTGGAAATGGTGGATTTTGATACCGCTTGGCCCTTCTTGGGCCCATCTGGTAAAATAAACAAAACATCCGTTTTACGTATATGAGCGGTTGCTTGCAGATACACCTTTACCGCTCTCAGTAGATCTAGAGAGTGTAATAATTTTTCCCCCGCCGTCCGCGGGTTTGGAAAAAAGGAAGGCAGAACAATGTCTTGATTCAAGTGAAAAGCCGACACCACCTTAGGTAGAAAAGCCGGATGGGGTCGTAGTACGATTTTGTCCTTGTGACAAATTAGATAAGGCTCTTTACAAGAAAGAGCTGCTAGCTCTGATACTCTCCTAGCAGAAGCTATAGCAATCAGAAAGGCCAACTTCCTACTCAATATAATTAAAGGAATATGGCGAATAGGTTCAAAAGGTTGCTTTTGCAACACTGACAATACCAAATTCAAATCCCATGGACACAAGGGAGTCCTAACTGGAGGATTTATCCTCAGTACCCCCTTAATGAATGTCCGAACTAGGGAGTGAGATGCCAATGGTCTCTGAAAGAAGACTGATAGAGCCGATATTTGCCCTTTGATGGTGCTAAGGGCTAAATTCATATCCACTCCTAACTGGCAAAAAGCAAGAATCCTACTTATTTCATATTTCTGAGGATTCCAACATCTGGATTCACACCAGGAAACGTATGCTCTCCAGACTCTATGATAAATGAGTCTGGAGGCTGGCTTTCTAGCATTAATGAGCGTAGAAAGAGCCGGACCAGAGACCCCTCTCTTTTTAAAAATGTGGGTCTCAGCAGCCAGGCCGTCAACTTTAGCCTTTGTAAGGAAGGGTGGAATACTGAACCCTGTGACAGCAGGTCGTGTCGAAGTGGAAGCTTCCAGGGCCTTCCTATCGCCATTTTTACAATCTCGGCGTACCAAGGCCTCCTGGGCCAGTTTGGGGCCACTAGGATTACTGGTATTCCCTCCTCCTTGATCCTGCGAAGCAGTCTTTGTAGAAGAGGGATCGGAGGGAATGCATAGATCAGTGAGAACTGATTCCATGGAGTTATTAGAGCGTCTGTATTATTAGAGCGTCTGTCCCGTAGGCTAGAGGATCTCTCGTTCTGGACACAAAGTTGTCCAATTTCTTGTTGAACCTGGCAGCTAGCAGGTCTACATCTGGGTTTCCCCATCTCAGACATATGGCCTGAAAGATCTCGGGGTGAAGAGACCACTCTCCTGGTAGCAGCTGCTGACGACTCAGGTAGTCTGCTTGCCAATTTTCTATCCCTGGAATGAAGATTGCAGAAAGGCAAGGTACATGCTCTTCTGCCCATGCCAGGATCCGGTTCACCTCTCTTTGGGCTGCCCGACTGCGGGTGCCTTCTTGGTGATTGATGTAAGCTACTGCAGTAGCATTGTCGGATTGAACCCGAACTGGGTAGCCCTGTAACCTGTATGTCCAGGTTTTGAGGGCTAGATATACCGCCCGGATCTCTAGCACATTGATGGGCAGGATCCCCTGAGTCTTGGCCCAGGTTCCCTGGGTAGAAGCCTCCTCGAATACTGCACCCCAGTCCGATAGGCTGGCATCCCTAGATACCACCTTCCAGGCCACTGGGAGGAAGGACTTTCCCTTCCGTAAATTCCTGGCTTCTAGCCACCAATCGAAGCTGTGGCGTACTTGTGAGGACAGGCGCATGGGTATATCCAGAGCTTGGCTCTTCCTGTTCCAGGAAGCTAAAATATTGCCTTGAAGTAGTCTCGAATGAAACTGGGCGTAAGGGACCGCCTCGAAGGAGGCTACCATCTTTCCCAATAGTCTTATGCAAAGGCGAATAGACGGCCTCTTGTTTGCTTTGACCTTGTGGATCAGGTCTTTCAGAGACTGTATCTTCGGTTCTGGCAGGTATACCCCGTTTTGGGCTGTATCTATGATCATGCCCAGGTACCCTATCCTTCTTTGGGCCTGGAGAGAGGATTTTTGTAAATTTATAATCCATCCTAAATGCTCCAGGTATCCTACTGTAGTGTGTACAGCGTGACCCAATCCGTCCTTTGACTGATCTATTACTAGTAGATCGTCCAGATAGGCTGTTACCGCAATGCCCCGTGTTCTTAGGTTTGCTAACAGAGGAGCTAGCACCTTTGTGAATACTATGGGCGCGGTGGCTACACCAAACGGCAGAGCCACAAATTGAAAGTGGCGATCTTCTACCGCAAACCTTAGGAATCTTTGGTGAGCGGGGAGGATGGGTATGTGTAAATGTGCGTCCTTGATATCTATGGGTGCCATGAATTTTCCGCCCTTTAAAGTGGCGGCCACGGATCGGATCGTTTCCATTCGAAAATGGCGATCGTTCAGGAACCGATTTAGGGATTTTAGATCCAGGATGGGTCTGACATCTCCATTTGGCTTTGGAATCACAAAGAGGTTTGAGTAAAAACCTGAACCTCGCTCTTTTTGGGGTACGTCTGTAACTACCCCTTGAGCCATTAAGTGATTCAAACCTTTGAAGAAGGATTCTCTTTTTTGTGGATCCTTGGAGAGTCTTGAACCTCGGAATTGAGAAGATGGGATCTCTCGAAATTCCAGTTTGTACCCTGAGGATATTGTGGATACTACCCAATTGTCCTGGATTTCTGACCACCAAGTTGCTCAGAACTGACAAAGCCTTCCTCCCACTCGGCCGAGCGGGGGCGCCCCTTCACTGAGAGGCTTTGGGGGCTTGCTTATTAGCTCTTGCACCCCACGGCTTCTTGTTCTTCTGAGCTTGCCTGTGGGCGGCTAAAACAGGCCGCCGCCACTGGTTGGAGTCAGATTTCCCGGGAGCTGGGGAGAGAGCGTTTAAAACAAGATCTCTTGTTTTCCTTTCTCTCAGGTAAAAGTCGTTTTACCACTTGATCTTCTGTATATATTTTTCTAAATCTTCCCCAAATAGGCGTTCGACATGGAACGGGAACTTGCCAACAGCTTTTTGCATGGGGTCTCCGCTGACCAATGCTTAAGCCAAAGTACTCTGCGCATCTGTACCAGCTGGAGTGTAAGGCGTGATGCCTGTATGATAGAATCTCTCATGGCATCCACTGTGAAGCATAAGGCTTTAGGCAAATTTTCCCAATTTCTAGCCTGCTCTGAAGGCAGTTCCTTCAGCCCCTGCTTTACCTGTTGGCTGATGACCTGACCCATACCGACTGCTGCTACTGCAGGTTGGGTAATTGAGCCGGCCAAAAGGAAGGAGGATTTAAACTTCCTCTCAGAAGGATCTTTTAAACCCTTGTACATTATCCACCGGACATGTCAGGTTTTTATTTACACAAGAAATAGCCGCAACTACCGCAGGCAGGCTCCATTTCTTTAAAAAAAAAATTCCCCCATAGGATAAAGAATGTTAAACCTTTTTGGAGGTGAGAAACGCTTATCTGGATGTTGCCAGTTTGCGTATATTAGATCCTCTAGTAACGGATGAACCGGGAAGGAGCATGCACCTTGCAGGGATCTTAATGACCCTAGGGAGGAGACAGGTAATTCCGTTACCTCCGCAGAGGTTAACTTAAATGCACTGCTATAGCATTGTACCTGTGACCTTAAAATCTGGCTCCTCATCCTCTGCTGATGTAGCCTCCTCCTCCTCCTCCCTCAGGTACTTCTGAAGGGAGGTCCAATACTGGAAGAGACCTGCTTCGCTTATTGTCCCTTTTTAGAGGACTTAGCGATTAAGGTAGCAATCTTTTCCTCCAGATTATTTAGGGCAGCTGATAAAGTGTCCTCAGTGACATATACAGGCCCAGGCTTCACTGGGGAAGCCGCCATACCTGACAGAGGTAATGGCTCATCCTGAACAGGTGCATTTAGCAACACAGGAGAGAAAGGTACCGAGTCAGCACAGTTAGAGCCTCCTCTCAGGCGGTGGTGCTTTCTTATCTCTTTTTGTCCGTATTACTTCCCCTGGAAGGCTTACTGTTTAGACAAAATACAAGGTACCTAAATGCATATACTACCGTGTTTAGTTTAGCAAATACATTAAGTATGCAACTTTTAACACATAACTATGCATAACATGGATGTCTTCTAGGAAGTACCCAATCCAACCACATGGAGTCTTACGTCCCTGTATAGCTGCTGTGTTTCTCTGCCAGGAATAGGAGAACTAACGAGCTTGCTTGCTGCTGCAGTGCTTCTCACACTGACAGTCTTTTAAATTTGGCGCCGTTTCTGTGCCTGCGCGCGCCACGTGCCCGGGCACGCCTTCGCCCCCCCCCCTCCGATAAAGCGCGCTCCCGCGCGCGCGGCCCTTAGCGCTATGGCGGTGGCCATAGTGAGAGAGGACTCTCATCAGCCCTTGTTCCCACTTACCTGCATCTGCAGGTGTCTGGTCGGCCACCGAAAGGAGGATCGGGGTGCCCCAGCAAGCTCAGCAGCGGAGGTGACAAGCAGTGTACTTCGCCGAAGCCGACACTGAACAGAGTGAGGTGAGTATATTCAGCTCTTTACTCCCCCCAGTGGTGGAAAAAAAGAAGACATCCACTTTTTGAAAAAGGTCCCAACCTAGTTATGGACCTTCTAATCTCACCTTATCCACGCCGCAGGTTTTTCTGCTGAAAGATTTCAGACAGATACCAAACTTCACCCTTCACGGTGGGCTATGTGTGCCAACCTTCAGAGATATGGGTTCCTATTTAAAGGATACCTCTCCCCTGGGCCTTGTACAAGACTCTTACCAGGACTTTATAGCGAAATAGCGAAAGTGCTGGATCTTAGAGCCCAGTCCTCCGAAGAGAGACATTACAGGCGACGCCTCATGGATGAGGCCCGGATCCCATCCAGATTCAGCTCATTTGTAGGCGTCTTGGATGGATCCGAAAGCATAGCTCTTTTACCCCCAGAGGGTCTCTTTGGTAGAGCTTTCCTTTAGCACCTCCTAACGCGTCCAACACCTTTCGACACTGGCGAAAAAACTGAGGTACTTCCCTGATGGGAGGGGTTATATGGAGGGGAACTGTCTTCCATTGGTTGTGCCAGTGTCCAATCACCGCTGGTGACCCTTAACCCATTATGTAATGACTAGCTCTGTGTCCCGTGGTGTACGATAAAGAAACATATTTTAAAAGAGCAAACAAAAAAAGTATAAAAAAGGGTGGAAGGTGGTCCAGTAGGAAAAGGGAAAATGTCTACTTTGCATTATCTTAAAGGAGTTGTAAAGGTACATTTTTTATTTTCTAAATAGGTTCCTTTAAGCTAGTGCATTGTTGCTTCACTTACCTTTTCCTTAGATTTCCCTTCTAAATATTTTTTTTCTTTGTTTTCTTTGTCTGAATTTCTCACTTCCTGTTTATCCTCAGTAAGCTGTTCAGTAAGCTGCTCTGGATGACTCCACACCACTCGGATGATGGTGTGGAGTTCAGTGAGGAGAAACAGGAAGTGAGAAATTCAGACAAAGAAAACAAACCTTTAGAAGGTAAATCAAAGGAAAAGGTAAGTGAAGCAACAATGCACTAGCTTAAAGGAACCTATTTAGAAAATAAAAAATGTACCTTTACAACTCCTTTAAGACCCATTGGGGTTTTTATTTACTAATACTGGAAAGTGAAAAATCTGGTGCAGCTGTGCATGGTAGCCAATCAGCTTCCAGTTTGTTTTTAAGCTTAAAAAGGAGAAGTCCAGCCTGAGCTTGTTTGGCTGGGCTACTACAGGTCACGGGGGTGCAATTTGTTTTGCACTCGTGACCAGTTTTCAGCAGTCTGAAGTCCGCTCTCTGCTGACGTCATAGGAAATCAGTCCAGGCACCGCGTCATCACAACAATAAAGTCTGGATCCACCAGGTGCCTGGACTGATGCCTGTCCCAGCCTCTCAGTAAGCCGCTGAGAGCCTGAGACGGCCGCTCCCCGGCCCCCCATAGCTCAGCACTCCAATGAGCGTGGAGGGACAGAGAGGAAAGCTGCTGACAGACAGGCTGCAGCTCTCCGCTCGGGGGACCTGTGAGGACCGATCCATCGGCGGTGTTTGATGACTCGGTTCTCAGTGCAGAGGCGCCAGGAGACAGGTGCAGCATTGGACCGATGCTGCATCTTCCTAGGTAAGTAGGATGGGTTAAAAAAAAAAAACCCAACCACACATACACACCTCTGTTAGATCTTTCCTCCAATTTTTATATACGAGTACCACTGTGATATATAAAGTATTTCTTACTTACAGCCTTCATGAAGACTTGCTGGCTTCAGAGTCCTATCTACAACAGGTGGCCCTGGTAGGACAGTGTCATTCGTGGGAAGCGGTGAAACTGCAGGGGGCTCATTAACGCCAGGGATGAGGGGTCCTTCAGACGCCTTTGAGCCAGAGGTGTCCGTTGAGAACTGATGTACGATGCGTAGCCTCTCAGTCTCCAATTCTTTCCTACGTATCATCTCCTCAAAGGCATGGAACTGCTCCTGCTGTTCTTGCTGCTGTTTCATGCGGGCCACCCGCTGCCTCTCAGTTTCTAGCTGCTGCTGTAGAGCCAACTGGCGTGCACACTCCTCTTCCTCACATTTCTAGATGGAGACCACCAAACACAGTCAGCAGCCATTCACTTTATTGTGGGAATTATCCTAGAATGTGTATTCTGCGACTTACCTTTTTTGCGACTTACCTTTTTTGCCAAGAACTCTGCATATTCTTTACCATATCGCTTGTGCAGCTCTTTCTTGAGCTCCTCTGCCTTTGGAAAAGCAACATCTTTTAGTTTCTACAAGAGAAAGGTTACATTAGGTTTACGCTAACAAGTGCAGTGAATGAGCAAGGTCTTCAGCCAGATTTACTCACCTTTAATGTTTCCTTCTTCTCTATAGCATTGACAGTTTTGTAATCTCGATGCTTAGGAAGCCTTTCGATAAACAGCCTATAAAAAAATAAAAATAAATATATAAGAATTTACTGTGCATCTTCCAACAACTAATGCAGTACATAAAAAGTGTGTGTACGGCCAAAACGTTACTTTTTTCGTTTTAGATAGACTAGAAAAAGGGCAAAGTTCTCATCATGCTATTCTTTGCTGCCTGTGTCCCACTAGGGAGATTTCTAAATGAGAAAAATTCCCTCCAACTATCCAAAAGAGTTGTAATAAAAACACAGGTGCCCCATTTGGAGGATTTACCCTCACTTCCTGCTCTGGTGAGAACTATAACAATTTTTTTTCCCCCTCATCTTAGTCATCAAAACAAATAAAAGGGGGAATCTCCACAGCAGTGACACAAAGCAGAACTTTAAACATTTGACAAATGATCTAACCCTTTCCAAAAAAACTAATAAAAAACACATACAAAAACACACAAACATACTTTGGACTTTAAGTTCACGCTAGATACAGTCCAGTGTGTTTTTTATTTCCCCTGCATCAAAAACACATGGACAGTAGATTATATGGGTTCAAATGGCATAGTTGACACCAGTGCAGTCGGTTACAGTGCAGGATAAAAAAAAAATTAGAACATGCTGCATGTTTTCTGCACAGAAATATACTGGAACTCTGCAAAACATATGAAAAAAAACGCATAGGAATGCATTGTAACACATCTAAACTCATCAAAAGCGCATTGAAAAGCATCATATGAAGAACAAAATCCAGTGGGGAAAAAAAAAAAGGAAAAAAAAGGAAAAAAAAAAAAAAAAGGAGGGAAAAATGCACTAGAACGCATTGAAAATGCATCAAAAATACACATGCAGAAACACATCTGGAGCGAGATTTGTGGTGTGAACTGTAAGCAAAAACATATCCAGAATGCATTTGAAGTGCGTTTTTGTGGCGTGAACTTTTAGGGTGGAACATGTAACGTGTTCCCGCAGTTCTCCCCTCGATCCCCCCTCCCTGTGACAGCAGGATGGGGATTTTCTCCCTGCACCCACTGTCACAATTGGAAAAGTCATTCATTCACAGAGTTCTGCAAATGAATAGATGACCAAATACCAACAGCCTTTATGGCTGACGGGTTGTTGCCCTCAATGAATTGCAAGGGCGCTGGTGAGCATCCTTGTAGTTCATTGAATCTTCCTGGACTGATCTAATTGCCTGTCCGTATTAGAGGCACGGGCAGACAGCTACAACCGACAGTCTGCAGGAGCCTGACATTGCACCTGCATTCTTCTGATCGCAAGTGCAATGCTTTACAGGCTCCTAAGAGAATAAATAAAAATTGTAAATGCACAATTTTTTTTTTTTCCCTGCAAAAAAATGTGCATTTATTTAAGTATTTTTTTTTAAAGGCGAACCTATCCTTTAACCACTTGCTGACCGGCTCACGCACTTATACATCGGCAGAATGGCACGGCTCCACAAAAGCAACGTATATATACGATTGCGGGACCCGCAGACTCGATGTACGCCGGTGTCCCGCGATCGTGTCACGGAGCTGCAGAACAGGGAGATACCTGTGTAAATAAGGCATTTCCCTGTTCTACCTTGTGACAGGACACTGCTCTACTGCTCCCTGTCATCGGGAGCAGTGATCAGTGTCGTGTCACTAGTAGCCCAGCCCCTACACAGTTAGAATCACTCCCTAGGACACACTTAACCCCTTCCTTGCCCCCTAGTGGTTAACCCCTTCCCTGCCATTTACACAGTAATCAGTGCGTTTTTATAGCGCTGATCTCGCTGTATAAATGACAATGGTCGCAAATTAGCTTCAAAAGTGTCCGTTGTGTCCGCCATAATGTCGCAGTCACAATAAAAAAAAAAATAAAAAAAAAAAATGGCTGATCGCCGCCATTACTAAAAAAAAAAAAAAAAAAAAAAAAAAGTTATAATAAAAAAGCCATAAAACGATCCCCTATTTTGTAGACACTAACTTTTTAGAGGGTTTCAGCTCCCACTTCCTCCAGGGGCACCGCGGCGGAAGGAAGGTCATCTCCCCCCCCCCCTCCCTCTCGGCAATCATCTGGGACACGTCACAGGTCCAAGATGATTGCCCGGCCAGTCGCAGTGTGCAGCGTGGCTTGTGCATGACCGGCTGTGAAGCCACAGCCGGACGCCTACAGTAGTGATGCCAGCACCGCGGAGAGGAGGGGTGAGAAGTGGGGCTTCGTTCCCCGGCATCGCTGGACCCTGGGACAGGTAAGTATCAGATAATTAAAAGTCAGCAGCTGCAGTATTTGTAGCTGCTGACTTTTAATATTAATTTTTTTTAAGTCAGAACTCCGCTTTAAGTAATAAAAAGTGCAATACAGGGACCAGAACTTGGACTGCACACCACAAAAAAAAAAAAGGGGGGGGGGGGGGGAACAAAAAGGTACTTGCACTTTAACTCCATAAAATATATATAGTAAAGCTATTAAATAGCTAAAATAAACATTGAAACTTTAACCCAAAAGAGTTTTTTTTAGTATTGAAATGGGCATAAAGCAACACCTTTAGTGCTGACAAAGACATGCACCTATGTTGTACATGTAGCGCCCTGTTACTTTTAAATAGGCGCCATGTGTAAATTTAGGGGTATCTGAGCTGTAAATAGCTCAGAGTGATTATGCAAATTTGTTTGGGTTCTGTTCCAGCTTTGGCTGTGTTGTGTGCATTTCTCACGGTTGTCACAGGCCAGTGTGAGAAATACAGCCAGCTGAAGTGTATTGGATTTTCTTTCCCCAGAAAACAGCCCAATCAGGAGCTTCTCTGTAGCTGGGCATTCTGGGAGAGGAAATTTAAGGGGCAGTGCCATGTGCTTCGGGGTCCTTTTTGCCTCATGGCCGATGTGTAGCTGCAAGTAGGCCCAGAAGCCTGGGGCCTACTTAACTGAAGGTGGTCCTGTGCTGTCTGTCCTGCGGGAAGAAGCCACTCAAGCGGATAATATTCCAGGGGAGGACCTTACTGGAGAGGGCCGAGCTGAAGGCTGGTATCTCGTTTGGAGGATTCACCCAAGTTAACCTACCTCACAGTACTGCCAGATGGCTTAAAGGTTCTGGTACTGTGTAGCTGACCTAACTAACAGACTACTGGCTAAACAATCCTGTGGCAGGAGATTATCCAAGAGTTTCCACTTATCGCTCAAGTCTGTGGCAGAGACTTTGTCCGTGCTTCATACCGGCTGCTAGGTCGGTGTGAGAGGCCTATCCGGTGGTCGCAAGATCCAGTAACAGAAGCTGTTGTCCTCTGGATCCAAGAACCTCATCAGTGATCTGCAAACAAGGTATCTGAACTTCCCCTAACCCTCTATCCTTCTACCTGAACTTGTTTAATAAAGCAATTGAGAAAAAGACTGAAGTGACTGGCAATCAGATCTTTCAAAACTACTTAACATAGACTCTTAAATTCTGGGACGGTGAAATGTGGGGTAATGGCAGGACCCAAAATTAATCCAGCATCTCCTACAGGGGTAGTGCTACATACATATTCAGCTTTATTTACTAAAGCTGGAGAGTGAAAAATCAGGCGCACTTCTTCATAGAAACCAATCAGCTTCCAGGTTTTATTGCCAAAGCTTAATTGAACAAGCTAAGATTAGAAGCGGGTTCTGAGTGCACCAGTTTTAGGAAATCTACCCCAATGTCTCTTCAATATAGCATACACACAGGGAATGTATTAGAGGACTTTTGACATGTTATCAAATTGCTGAAGATAAATGCAGAGACCTAATGACAGCCTGTTTGTGGGAATAAGTGCAAAATAATACACAATATTTAGACTTTACTTTTAAGCAGAAAGCTTGACTTACGTGATATATTTGTTGTACAAGATAAAAGCACGTTCTGTATTGCCTTCGCCTGTGTACACATTGGCCATACGGATCAATTCTACTCCAGATCGGTAGTAGCGCTTCAGTGGAATGTCATCATTCACGTCCACAGATGTCCCCTTCTCTACCAAAGCCCGTAGCCTCTCTTCCGGGGGCAAGCTGGCATCGCTGTACTCTGGCATGATGGATCAATGGAAGAGCCTGAGAACCAGAAAAACAGATGATATGACCAAAACCATCGGAGTCCCGCCAATAAGTGAAATTAAATTGGAGAGGTAATTGATTGCTTTCTGTAGGTTTGACAGAAAAAAAGAGAACTGAAACAGATATAAAGAAGAACTCCTAAATGCAGATATTGCAGTAAGAAACCAAGTAATACGTAAGTCTACCTAACTTCACAGGGAGTGAAACGAATATACAAAGCGAACATGTCTGGAACCATTCCTTCTATAAGATCATGATGGCTCATCTTGCTCTTGATCAGAAGAGTTCTTTCTGCAATGTATATTTCTGAAAGGACATTGCTCACTGTCCATTGATTCACAACTATGCGTTTTTCTGTGTTTTGCAGAAACGCAGTACAGTCCATTTAACATGCTGTCCTATGGATCTAGTTCACATATGCAAGTTTTGAGCTGGTGCATTTTTTGGAAAGGGCCAGGGACTTTTTTCCCACAGCAGATTGTGTTTTGCGTGTTAGACCTCAATGGACCCGCACCGAAAAACATAAGTATTGCGTTTTTGATGCTTTTAATGGGAAAGTATGACAGTTCTGTTCATGGAGTGCGACTTTGATGATCTGGCATTAAGTAGCATTAAAGTTGCAATAGAGTAGTGCAAAAACCTTTATGTGTCCATAGTTGCATAGTGTCCATAGAACCTTTATATGTCCATAGGGTTAGGGTTAAGAGCAGTAGCAGCTGGTGCTCAAAATTTGTCACACAAGCCCACCCATGTAGATTAGGGGGCCAAACACAATAATGGGGGGGGGTGGAGCCCCTGCGCCCCCTATGGAGCAGCTGCCACTGGTTAAGGGCTAGGGTTAGCAGTAATTGTTAGGACTAGAAAGCTAACCCTAACAATTACCACTAACACCAACCCTTAAAGCAGTAGTAAATCAAACCAATGGGACGTCACTTTTTGAAGTGAAGTTCTGCTTTAAAGCGGAGGTCCACACAAAAATGGAACAACCGCTTTTCGGAACCCACCCCCCTCCGGTGTCACATTTGGCACCTTTCAGGGGGGAGGGGGGTGCAGATACCTGTATAATACAGGTATTTGCAGCCACTTCGGGGGCATAGACCCCCGCAGAATCTTCAAGGGTTCTACGTCACTTCCCGCCCCCACCCCCCGCTGTCTTCTGGAAGACAGGAGGGACCATTTCGATTGAGCAGCGCGACTTGCGCAGTAGGGAACTGGGAAGTGAAGCCGCAAGGCTTCATTTCCTGATTCCCTTACCAAAGATGGTGGCGGCAGCATCCGAGGACCAAGGCACGGGTCGGCCTCAGGTGCCGACATCGCGGGCACGCTGGACAGGTAAGTGTCCATATTTTAAAAGCCAGCAGCTGCAGTATTTGTAGCTGCTGACTTTAAAAAAAAATTAAAAAAAAATTGGCGGACTAAGTAGTGGATGTGGATGGATTATTTTTGAAAAATGACTATACTGTTTGGTGTCACTTTAAACTGTTCTAACAAAGAGTTGTTTTTGATACACACAACTCTTTGAAAGATCAGCTACAAAAAAAAAAGAAGAAGGAAGAAGTTAAAAATACTATATCGTATTATGCCTGTCTTCTATAGAGTTAAGTTACTGCACCCAGTTTACATATGGCATGATATGGTTTTTCTTGTATTACATCATCTATGATAAGTTGCAGGAAGTGACCTTCTCTCTCGTTGGCAAATTCTCACATGATAACAATGTGTCTATTCAGGGCCAGATCATCAGCTGTAAGTATGAGCACACCCATCTATCAGAAAACCTTCTGGGGCCGTATAACAAGTTAGGCCGACAAGGAAACATGAAGAATGATCCTATAGGAACTATTTCTATTCAAATTTCCAAAACATCAGGACTGAACAAGGCGGCCAGAATACACCGCCTCAGATTTCATGGTGCGGTCAGTTGTTTCACCTTACTGCTGGGTTAGTTTGCTAAAGCACGGTGTACCATAATATTCCTATATTCTTTTTTACTTAAAGCGGTATTAAACCCAAGACTGTGATATATTGCAGCTTACCAATTAATAAAGTGATTGTAAAGGTTCCCTTTTTTTGTTTTTTTAAATAACAAACATATACTTACCCCTCCACTGTGCAGTTCGTTTAGCACAGAGAGGGCTCCGATCCTCCTCTTCTGAGGTCCCTCGGCGGCTCCCACAGCTCCTCCCCCGATTAGATAATCCCCTTTGGGAAGCTCTCACCCGAGGGGCTTACCTTCGGGCGTGCTCCTGTGTCATACACTCGGCGTCTATAGACGCCGAGTGTATGACTCGGCCCCGGCGTCCACGTGATTGGATTTGATTCACAGCAGCGGGAGCCAATGGCTGCGCTGCCATCAATCTATCCAATGAAGAGCCGAGAACCCGTGGAGAGAGAGACACAGGATCACGCCCATGGAAATTCGGGGCTCAGGCAAGTAAAACGGGGGGGGCTGGGGGGCCGGACACTGCAAGGTGTTTTTTCACCTTAATACATAGGATGCATTAAGGTGAAAAAACACGAGGGTTTAGAACCCCCTTCAAATTTGATGGCTGCATCAGTTCTTTTTCTCTGCTTTTTCCCCCCTTGGTTTTCAACTGGTTATCTGGCCAGTAACACCTTCTGTATTACAGTCTCCCCCCAATGAAGGGGATACAGATACATCTTTGGACGGCAGCACTGTCAGTCTGGGGGGGGGGTGTGTTAGATGTACTAACAGCTTTAGATACACTAATAAACTGAAGCTAAACTCCAGGACTTCATAAGCAGTTAAATCAAACTGTTTTGTTCCTTTTGGGATAAAAGTTTTACAGAAAATAAAAGCTGATCACTGTAAGCACCCCCGCCAGTGGTAAATGGTGTGTCTCATCCCTAAAACTTCTAACATCTGCAGGAGCGCTTGTTCTGTTGAACAGATTTACTGGCCAGGACACCAGGTGAATAAAGAAAGGAAAGACTAAATAAGAAAACAAATGCAGATGTCACATCTAAGGACTGGTAAGCTGCAATATAATAAAAGCTTGCTGTTGGGCTTAATTACAGCTTTAACCACTTAAGCCCCGGACCATTACGCAGCTTAACCAGTTAACGACCGCTCACTGTATATGTACGTCGGCAGAATGGCACCGACAGGCACAATCACGTACAGTGTACGTAATTGCCTTTGTACAGTTGGGGGGTCCAATCGGACCCCCCTCCTATACAGTGAGCGGTCGGTATTCGTTGGGGAGCGATCCGAGATGAGGGGACGGCCATTCGATTCCGGCGACCCCCCCCACGATCGCTCCCGGCGAATGAAAATGCTTCCTCTGTCCTGTAATGTAAACACAGGCAGAGGAAGCAGGAGGAAGTGATGTCATCTCTCATGCGGCGCTCACATATACCGAGCGCCGTACAAGAGAAGACATCAGGTCAGTGCACAAAACACTACACTGACACCAGGACACATAGGCACACAAAAGGCCCCCCCCCCCCCCAGTCACAGTGTCACTGATTGCAGTGACCATTTATTTACTGATCACTGCAATCAGTGACATTTGTGACTGTAAAAGTGTCACTAAAGTTAGTTTTAGGTCCAGTGTAGCCCCCTAACCCCCCCCCCTAATAAAGGTTTAAACCCCTGATCACCCCCCAGATAACCCTTTCACCCCCTAGCACCGCCGTCGCTAAGCGATCATTTTTCTGATCGCTGTCTTAGCCTCGGTGATGCAGATCGGTAGCCAGTAATTTTTTTTAGGTTCGCCGCAGGTTTTTATAGCGTCAGGTACCCCTATATATTATCTAATAAAGGTTTTAACCCCCTAATTGCCCCTAGTTAACCCTTTCACCAGTGATCACAATATAAGTGTTACGGGTGACGCTGGTTAGTTAGTTTGCTTTTTATAGTGTCAGGGCACCCGCCGTATATATAACCCAATAAAGGTTTAACCCCCTGATCGCCCGGCGGGTGATATCAATTAGGTTTTAGCATCAGAGAGGGTCTGCGTCACACCCCAGGCAGCGTCAGGTTAGTGCCAGTAACGCTAACACCCACGTGTGAAGCATACACCTCCCCTAGTGGTATAGTATCTGAACAGATCAATATCTGATCTGATCAGATCTATACTAGCATCCCCAGCAGTTTAGGGTTCCCAAAAACGCAGTGTTAGCGGGATCAGCCCAGATACCTGCTAGCACCTGCGTTTTGCCCCTCCGTCCAGCCCAGGCCACCCAAGTGCAGTATCGATCGATCACTGTCACTTACAAAACAAAAACACACATAACTGCAGCGTTCGCAGAGACAGGCCTGATCCCTGCGACTCCAGTGCTGTAGGAGGTGATTTCACCACCACAGTTAAAAAAAAAAAGCAAATATGCCGAAGCATTGGGGCGGAGGAGTGATTTTGCTCCTAATGCCGCGTACATACGGTCGAAATTCCGACGGAGGCTTGCCCGTGGAAAAGTCAGACCATGTGTGTGCGGCATAACTTTTTTGCGGGAGGATGCCCCCATGCTTCGGCATATATAAATGGTGCGTGTATGCCCATCATTGGAAGTGGGTGGATGAAGGGCGATATTCTAATGGTGGGCATACCCACCGATCAATCTCTTTTTTCGTTCAGCCAACTGGCTGCATGAAAAAAAAAAAAAAAAAAGAAGGATTACAATACATGTCCAACAAGGACCAGCAACGTACTGGTATGTTGCTGGACTTTGAATGTTTATACCAGAATGATGCCTGCGGGTTTAGGTATCATCTTGGTATCATTCTTTTCAGCCAGCGGCCGGCTTTCATGTAAAAGCAATTCTAGTGGCTAATTAGCCCCTGGACTGCTTTTACAAGCAGTGGGAGGGAATGTCCCCCCCCCCCCCGGATATAAAAAGCGCCATTGGGAAATTGGGAAAGCATTTTATCACACCGATCTTGGTGTGGTCAGATGCTTTGAGGGCAGAGGAAAGATCTAGGGTCTAGAAGACCCCAGTTTTTTCAAAAAAAGAGTACCTGTTACTACCTATTGCTATCATAGGGGATATTTACATTCCCTGAGATAACAATAAAAAAAAAAAAAAATAATAATAATAATAATAATAATAATAATAATATGGAAGGAACTATTTAAAAATAAAATAAAAAAGCAAAAATAATAATAAAAAAAAAAAAAAAAAAAAAAAAAAAAAAAAAAAAGCACCCCTGTCCTGCCCTGCTCTTGCCCAATGGCGAACGCAAGCGTCGGTCTGGCGTCATATGTAAACAGCAATTGCATTATGCATGTGAGGCATCACCACGAAGGTCAGATCGAGGGCAGTAATTTTAGCAGTAGACCTCCTCTGTAAATCTAACGTGGTACCCTGTAAAGGCTTTTAAAAATGTATGTAGTTTGTCACCACTGCGCGTTTGTCCGAAATTTCAAAGCATGTCGTGTTTGGTATCCATGTACTCTGCCTAAATGTTTAATGAAATAAAACATATGACGCCAGACCGACGCTTGCGTTCGCCATTGCGCAAGAGCAGGGCGGGACAGGGGTGCTTTTTTTTTTATTATTATTAATTTTGCTTTTTTATTTTATTTTTTTTTCTCATTTTTATTGTTATCTCAGGGAATGTAAATATCCCCTATGATAGCAATAGGTAGCGACAGGTACTCTTTTATTGAAAAAACTGGGGTCTATTGGACCCTAGATCTTTCCTCTGCCCTCAAAGCATCTGACCACACCAAGATCGGTGTGATAAAATGCTTTCCCAATGGCGCTTTTTATATCCGGGGGACGACGACATTCCCTCCCACTGCTTGTAAAAGCAGTCCAGAGGCTAATTAGCCGCTAGGATTGCTTTTACATGAAAGTCGGCCGCTGGCTGAAAAGAATGATACCAAGATGATACCTAAACCCGCAGGCATCAATCTGGTATAACTAAAGTCCAGCAACATACCAGTACGTTGCTGGTCCTTGTTGGACGTGTATTGTAATCTTTTTTTTCATGCAGCCTGTTGGCTGAACGAAAAAAAAAAGAGATTGATCGGTGGGTATGCCCACCATTAGAATATCTCCCTTCATTCAGCCACTTCTAATGATGGGCATACATGCACCATTTATATATGCCGAAGCATGGGGGCATCCTTCCGCAAAAGTTATGCCGCACACAAATGGTCGGACTTTTCCACGGGCATACCTCCGTCGGAATTTTGACCGTATGTACGCGGCATTAGGAGCAACATCGCTCCTCCGCCCCTGCTGCCCCCCTGCTTCGGCATATATGCTCTTTTTTTTAATTGTGGTGGTGAAATCACCTCCTACAGCACTGGAGTCGCAGGGATCAGGCCTGTCTCTGCGAACGCTGCAGTTATGTGTGTTGTGTTTTGTAAGTGACAGTGATCGATCGATACTGCACTTGGGTGACCTGGGCTGGACGGAGGGGCAAAACGCAGGTGCTAGCAGGTATCTGGGCTGGTCCCGCTAACACTGCGTTTTTGGGAACCCTAAACTGCTGGGGACGCTAGTATAGATCTGATCAGATCAGATCAGATATTGATCTGTTCAGATACTATACCACTAAGGGAGGTGTATGCTTCACGCGTGGGTGTTAGCGTTCCTGGCACTAATCTGACGCGACGCAGACCCTCTCGGATGCTAAAACCTAATTGATATCACCCGCCGGGCGATCAGGGGGTTAAACCTTTATTGGGTTATATACGGCGGGTGCCCTGACACTATAAAAAGCAAACTAACTAACCAGTGTCACCAGTAACACTTATATGGTGATCACTGGTGAAAGGGTTAACTAGGGGCAATTAGGGGGTTAAAACCTTTATTAGATAATATATGGGGGTACCTGATGCTTTAAAAACCTGCGGCGAACCTAAAAAAAATAACTGGCTACCTATCAGCACCAGCATAACTAATACAGCGATCAGAAAAACGATCGCTTAGTGACACTGGCAAAAGGGGGTGAAAGGGTTAGCTGGGGGGGCGATCAAGGGGTTAAATCTTTATTAGGTAATATATGGGGGTACCTGACGCTATAAAAACCTGCGGCGAACCTAAAAAAAATAATAACTGGCTACCTATCCGCATCACCGACACTAAGACAGCGATCAGAAAAACGATCGCTTAGTGACAGCGGTGAAAGGGTTACCTGGGGGGCGATCAAGGGGTTAAACCTTTATTGGGGGGGGGTTAGGGGGCTACACTGGACCTAAAACACTCTGCCCTGACACTTTTACAGTCACAAATGTCACCGATTGCAGTGATCAGTAAATAAATGGTCACTGCAATCAGTGACACTGGGGGCTGGGGGGTGATCTGGGGGGGGCGATCGTGTGCCTATGTGTCCTGGTGTCAGTGTGCTGTTTAGTGCACTAACCTGATGTCTTCTCTAAACATTACACAGACAGAGGAAGCTTTTCATTCGCCGGGAGCGATCGCGAGGGGGTGGCCGGAAACGAATGGCCGTCCCCTCATCACGGATCGCTCTCAGAACGATGCCGACCGCTCACTGTATAGAAGGGGGGTCCGATGGGACCCCCCAACTATACGAAGGCAGTCACGTACAGGTACGTGATTGTGCCTGTCCGTGCCATTCTGCCGACGTATATATACAGTGACCGGTCGTTAAGTGGTTAAAGATATGATTTTCACCTTATTTTTTCACTTCAACCCTGTTGATCTCCTCTGGTCTCTTTTAGCCACTTCCTGACAACATGCAAATCATTGTTCTGGACAGACACTTTCTGTTGGTGACAAATTTTAATCATTACTGTGCAATGTGTGTCAGTATGGCCACTTGGAGCCACCACAGGGAAACAAAACAGAAGCAAACGTGGGAGACAATTGTCACCCTATAAACAGCAAAGTCCTTGAACAAGGATCTTCATGGCAGAAAGTATTATTTTATTGAAAGCTGCAGATTTAAAAAAAAAAAGGTTGAATTTCTAAGAAGATGCCTTGTAGAACAAAATGGAAGCATTTGCAATTTATTATATCACACAAAATAGACACTGCTTACAGATCTAGGCTCCCCTCACCAGCCAACTTGTCTCCTGGATAGATAGAGATAGAGAGCGCGCGCTCTCTCTCTCTCTCTCTCTCTCTCTCTCTCTCTCTCTCTCTCATACACACACAGCAATATGCACTGTCAATGTACCAATGACACAGGCTGGGAAGGAGTTAACATCTAGGGCGATCAAAGGGTTAAATTAGTGCCCAACAGTGTATACTGCTTGGTGCTTTTACTAAAAGGGACGTGTCAGTTTTTATTCCCTGCTTTGCAGAGAAACAAGCGATGTACAGGTACATTGTGGTGCCTGCACCGGCCGCCTGTCCGCAGTACACAACGGGTGGGCGGTCTACAAGAGGTAAAATCCCTTTTGTACCATATGTATTTAAAGGGGAGTTCCACCCTAAAGTGGAACTTCCGCTCATCGGATTCCTCCCCCCCCCCTTGGCACCTTTCGGGGGGGGGAGTAGGCACTTCCTGGAGTCCAGCCGTGACGTCACCGTGGGGCTCCCTCCTCCTCCTCCCCTGGCCGCCGGGCTAATAGGCGAAAGAAGCGGGGCCTCTCGCATGAGCAGTAGGGTTCCAGGCGTGAAGCCCAAAGGCTTCACTGCCGGGTTCCCTTACCCGCAATGGCGACGGCAGCACCCGACAGCGGATGTGAAACATCAGCTGCAGTGCCGACATGGAGGGACTCCAGGACAGGCAAGTCTCCATTTATTAAATACCAGCAGCTGCAGTATGTGTAGCTGCTGGCTTTTAATTTATTTATTTTTTTGCCCGGGGGTTGCCTGGAACACCCCCTTTAAAATGGCAGATCAGGGCCCATTGTTTACAAACATTGGATAACTAGCCATTGGGTGGCCATTGCAACCTGGTAAATCGCTGTGTACCAAGCCATCATTAGACAGCACAGTACACAAAGACACCGAACAGATCTGAGAGGCATGTGATTGGTCATCACTGGGATCATATTCTATGTTAATCTCCCCCCTTTCAACAGAGGAAGGAGGAAAATGGTGGCAACGGTCAATGGGGAAAACAATGAATGGTTCAGCAGCTGCAGATTCATTCTGTTTACACAAGGATTGTTTTAGTTAAAGTGGATGTAAACCCGAAATTTATTTTTTTTGCTGTCACAATGTAGTGTATAAGATTTCCTATCATTTGTGCCAGGCCTTGCCACAAAGAGTTAATCCAGCTCTGAGCAATCCTCTTTTATTGTTCAGTGAGATAAAACAGACAGACAAACTGACCTTTGTCCGTTCTGCCCCCTTGCTTTGAGTGACAGGTTATTTACATGTCTCGTGCACTAGCTTTAGACAGGCATTATTTTTTAATTCCCACCCTCACTCCTTTTCTGAAGTCATGTGGTTACTTTTCTGGATGTTAGTGATCATAGCAGAAGGAATACACAGGAGAAAATGCATGTTGACAAGGAGTGTAGAGGTGGGCGGGGAATCTACTGACATCACGACTCCACCCACCGAGCTCCAGACAACAGACCCACCCACAGAATCTGCAGTTTTTCAGTTCTTATAACAGACAGAGGGGAGACATTTGACAGGTAAGGATACATGCAGGAGGCATCTATATCCTTATAGATCAGCACTATGGCAGTAGTTTAGAAAGGATGAGAGGGTTTACATCCACTTTAACTCTTTCATGCCCCACATTCCATGCGGTCTCCAGTGACCTGCATATTAACTCTTCACCTCTCTTTTCCTGCCTAGCTGAACATTAACCTAAAAACAAATATAACATCCGTGCTTAGACTCCTGAATACGTAAGAGCCTCTAGAAGAAAAGAAAGAAAAAAAAAAAAAACACACACAATTGTGGATCACAAATTAACAATAAAATAAATCAATATGCAGCCCTAAAAAAAAAAAAATAGTAAATACTGTCCATATAAACACTATAAAGAGATAATATAAATCCCAGCACTGTGCTCAATCGTGCTTATTAGATATCACACTCAAAACTTGATAAGGCTGCTCTTTGGGCTTCTGTAAATGAAGGCACCCGATCCCGATTTAACCAGCTAAGCCTTTACAAGAGATCCTCTATGGTATCCACAGCTCTCTGTCACCACACATACACATGTAGCGGGCCCCTCTCCCCAGTCCCCTCTATTAACGTTCAACTCGCACTGTCTCTGGTCTAGGGGTATGATAGGGGAGGGAGAGGGTGAGCTACGCCAGACTTCTACCACAGGTGTGCATGTGGTATCAGCAATGTCTCTGTTGTTTTACCTTCGGGTCTGTGCTGTGCACCTGGATCCTCCCTCCGAGAGTCTCCACGAACCTCGTCTGCCAGAAATTGAGCCCCACACCGTTAAAGTCCAACACATCTTTAATGTAGAACATAACATGGACTCCCTTGGCTTCAGAACAGAAAAGGAGGTGTGGGTGCGAATAGGCCCAGACACAAATTTGGTCCTCCACTCTCCTCCCTGAGAGTGGGCTATGGTCTCCGCACGAGGGGAATTCACCTTCCGGACGGTCTCCGACAACAGACTCACCCGTCACCGGCAGTATGCTGCACCGGGTCTTCAGATGAGGAGCTCTTCCCGGTCCATTACGCCCACCTTGGATTCAGGCATCCATCCCCGGAGTGCCTTATGATCCTTCCCTCGCGGAACTCAGTGTTGGGCACTGAGCTCCGGACCTCCATCCAATTACCTCACCCCAGGGCTAAAGGTGCCTGGGGTGGAACACGATCTCCGGTGGTCCTCTAGGCCTAGGCCGACTAGAGGACGAACAAGAACCACCGTCCGCAAGCTGAAGGTGCTTGGGACTAAGACCCCGTGACCAACATGGCCGGCCCCTTTATACCCTCTTCCAGCAAGCACGGCGGGTTCCCCGCCCCACCATACTGCTGCCGAGAGAGGACAAAAAGGAGGCTCAGCACACAGCGATGTCCGTCCGTCGGCCCATGGTGACAGCGTCACCTGGTGGACCGCCAAGAACACACCACTGGTGTCACTAAAAAAATTCAAAAATTATCCCGGGAAAGTAAGTACCCGCTACACACAGATCACTTGTTTCAACACCAATAGAACTGTATCTCATAAGAGCATAAACAGGCTTCCATAGTGTAACACAATTTTAAAACCAATTTATTAGAAGGTTAACACACTTACATAAGTACAATAAAAGCTGCATGGAATATTCCAGAAAATGGCCCCAGCGTCTGGCGTGATGACGTCACAAGTTCCCCCCTACGCCCTTCTTTGCCACTTAGCATCAGGGTGTGGTGACAAAACGCATTGGGTCAGCTACACCGAGTCTGCAGGAGCATGAGATTGCAATTCTTTACAGGCTCCCAATAAATAAAGGGCAGCACAGTGGCTAAGTGGTTACACTTCCACCTAGCAGCACTAAGGTCCTCAGTTTGAATCCCAACCATGACACTACCTGCCTGGAGTTTGCATATTCTCCCTGTGCCTGCGTGGGTTTCCTGTGGGTACTCCGGTTTCCTTCCACACATCAAAAACATCCTGATGATATGTTAGACCAGTGGTCATCAACCCTGTCCTCAGGACCCACTAACAGGCCAGGTTTGCAAGATAACTGAAATACATCACAGGTGATATCATTTGCTGCTCAGTGATTGGAGTATTCTAGTCTGCATCTCCCCAAGGTAATACACAAAATCTGGCCTTTTAGTGGGTCCTGAGGACAGGAGTTGATGACCACTGTGTTAGAAGGCTCCTGTCCAAACTGGGACCTAGTATGTGTATGTATGAACGCAAGTTAGGAACCTTAAATTGTACGCTCCATGGAGGGTAGGGACGGATGTGAACGTACAATATATATGCAAAGCAGGGTGAATATAGATCAATGATTTTATTTTTTGCGCTATAAACAAAACAAAAACAAGCCACAATTTAGAGAAAAAAAAAAATACAATATTTTTTACTTTTCGCTATAATAAATATGCCAATTAAAAAAAAAAAAAAAAACATTTCTTTCTCAGTTTAGGCCGATATTTTTTGAAAATAAAACGTAGAAGAATATATAAATCGCAATAGGCGCATTTTGTTTGGTTTGCACAAAAGTTATAGCGTCTACAAAATAGGGGATAGATTTATGGCATTTTAATTTTTTTTTATTTTTTTTACTAGTAATGGTGGCGATCTGCAATTTTTATCAGGACTGCGACATTGCGGCGGACAGATCAGACACTTTTGACAATATTTTGGAACCATTGACAGTTATACAACGATTAGTGCTTTAAATAGCCACTGATTACTATATAAATGACACTGGCAGGGAAGGGATTAACACTAGGGGTTAACTGTGTTCCCGGTGTGTACTAACTGTAGGGGGAGGGGACTGACTAGGGAAGGAGACTTGATCGGTGTTCCTATATACTAGGAACACACAATCTGTCTTCTCTCCCCTGACACTGACACACACACACACACACACACACACACACTCTGAAAGGAGCATCGCAAGTGCGCCGGCGGACATCACGGTCGCCGAGCACGGGCTCCTCAGTGACGCGGCGGGCATGCGCCCCCTAATCCCCTTAAAGCGGCCGCCGTACAGCTATGGCGATTTGCGCAGGGGAGCCATTCTGCCGCCATCAATCAACAGTGGCCGGTCTGAAAGCGGTTAAATCAGATTTTCTTGATTTTTCTCATATTTAATTTTAACCACTTCCAGCCCAAGGACGTCATATGACGTCTTTGACTTTCAGTGGGAATATCTGAATGATGCCTGCAGCTACAGGCATCATTCAGATAGCCAGCGATTCTGTGCACCATAAGAACGATCATAGCGGCAGTTCCACCGCCTGATCGTTCTTACAGGCGACAGGAAGGTACATCCCCCCTCCATCTCTGGGCTCGCCTGTGCCATCGGGGACCCAGAGACAGAATCGGCCGCCGCCGGATGACGACGATAGAGATTTCCTATGACCCTCTGAGGTCCAGGCGCGACGTTATGACGTCACGTCCGGGCCACGATTATAAACAAAGTCATGATCGCAGCTGGTAAGCATGGGATTGTGAACTTTTTTTTTTCGCCCTCATGCTTTCCAGCCTGGAGGAGAGATGTGGGGTCTTATTGACCCCGAATCTTTCCATAAAGAGGACCTGTGACGAACAATTCCTATCACAAGGGATGTTTACTGTAATAGAAATAAAAAAAGTGATCAAAAAAAAAAAAAAAAAAGTAAAAGAAAGTATCAAAAAAAGTAAAAAAAAAATGTATTAAAAATGCCCCTGTCCCCGGTAGCTCATATGTAAACGCCGTTCAAACCACACATGTGAGGTATCGCCGCGTGCGTTAGAGCGTGAGCAACAATTCTAGCACTAGACCTCCTCTGTAACTCTAAACTGGTAACCTGTAAAAAAAAAAAAAAAAAAAAATTTTTAACATTGACTATGAAGATTTTTAAAGGTGTTGTAAAGGTTCGTTTTTTTATTTTCTAAATAGGTTCCTTTAAGCTAGTGCATTGTTGGTTCACTTACCTTTTACTTTGATTTCCCTTCTAAATGTTTTTTTTCTTTGTCTGAATTTCTCACTTCCTGTTTCTCCTCACTAAACTTCACACCATCATCCGAGTGGTGTGGAGTCAGCCAGAACAGCTTACTGAGGAGCAACAGGAAGTGAGAAATTCAGACAAAGAAAAAAAACATTTAGAAGGGAAATCTAAGGAAAAGGTAGGTGAACCAACAATGCACTAGCTTAAAGGAACCTATTTAGAAAATAAAAAAAACGAACCTTTACAACCCCTTTAAATACCAAAGTTTGGCACTATTCCACGAGTGTGCGCAATTTTAAAGCGTGACATGTTGGGTATCTATTTACTCGGCATAACATCATCTTTCACATTATACAAAAAAATTCGGCTAACTTTACTGTTTTGTTATATTTTAATTCATGAAACTGTTTTATTTTCCAAAAAAAACGCGTTTGAAAAATTGTTGCGCAAATACCGTGCGAGATAAAAAGTTGCAACGACCGCCATTTTATTCCCTAGGGTGTCTGCTAAAAATATATATATGTTTGGGGGTTCTGAGTAATTTTCTGGCAAACAAATTATGATTTTTACATGTAGGAGCAGAGTGTCAGAATAGGCCCGGTATGGAAGTGGTTAATAAAATGCTTTTGGAGTAAAAATCGATCTAAAGATAGTTTTCTATTTAAGATACATTAATAATGTTTATTCAGCATGAAATGGGGCTTAGTTATGTAGCATGAGGCTGAATATTCTGCAATATTTACATTTTTAGTAAACTCATTCAATGAATCCAAGCTCTGCAAGCCGAGATAACATGCACTGCATTGATGCATTCACACAAGTTTACAGTAACCATGAGATAAAACAAAGTTCAGGAAGATTCCTTTCTCCTATTGTTTTGCAAATCTATGTACACTACAAACTGTATGATTGAATCGGTTCTGATATCGCTGTTTTACTAACCTGACAGCTTATTATTCTAAATAGGAAACCTTCATTTTGTTTGCAAATATTAAAGATTAACTACCAGCAAGAATAAGTCCTTACATTTAAAGAGCACCTGTCATTTCAGATCCATCGTGGCAGCGCCTGTTAGCGGGCATCCACCTCACCTGCTGCTGCCACTGGGGGACAGAGATTACAGTTGCTCTTTAAAAATTATGAATTAAATCAAGCAATTTGACTAGTGATTTAAATCAAATCCATCCTGATGCAAATGCTGAGTAAATTGATGGCGCTATACAAAGTACTTGAAATAAATAAAAAATACATGCACACTTTTTTACCTGCAAAAAGACGTACATTTATTCTTTTTTTTTTTTAAAACAGGTGAACTTATCTTATAAAGCGGAACTTCATTCAAAACGTTTTATCTCTTTTGGGATAAAGGTTTTACGTGAATACATAAAAGCCGATCATGATGCATCAAAATGAAAATTCCAGTGCCGAAAAGAAAATTTAGGAAGCACTTGGCCAAAAGCTGAAATGGACAGTTTAAAAAATAAAAATAAATTAAATGTAATTTATTTGGCTGAAATCTTTGCGTCAAAGTCACTAGGGGGCATTTTTGCATTGAAGCCCATGGGACGCAGCATGCCATTATCATAGAGCTGTACGATTAATCTAATTAAATAAAAAATACTAAAAAATAAAATCACAATCTCGACCGAATCCCCCTCACGATCTTAAAGAGGTTGTAAAGGTTTGTTTTTTATTTTCTAAATAGGTTCCTTTAAGCTAGTGCATTGTTGGTTCACTTACCTTTTCCTTTGGATTTCCCTTCTAATTTTTTTTTTTCTTTGTTTTCTTTGTCTGAATTTCTCACTTCCTG
This sequence comes from Rana muscosa, assembly GCA_029206835.1. Taxonomy (NCBI): domain Eukaryota; kingdom Metazoa; phylum Chordata; class Amphibia; order Anura; family Ranidae; genus Rana; species Rana muscosa. The sequence goes on along the minus strand of CM055118.1, from coordinate 244,853,877 downwards.
TTTCTCCTCAGTAAGCTGTTCAGTAAGCTGTTCTGGATGACTCCACACCACTCGGATGATGGTGTGAAGTTTAGTGAGGAGAAACAGGAAGTGATAAATTCAGACAAAGAAAAAAAACATTTAGAAGGTAAATCAAAGGAAAAGGTAAGTGAACCAACAATGCACTAGCTTAAAGGAATCTATTTAGAAAATAAAAAACGAACCTTTACAACTCCTTTAATCCAGCATTTCCACGATTCAAGTGGATTCCACGATTCAAGTGTAGAGCCGTTTGCACTCACAACTGTCAAAATAAAAAAAGGAGCAGCCAGCAAAGTTTATCACATTGCTCAACGCTGAGAGATAAAAAATAAACATTGTATCATTTGGTTCTTTTAGATCAGTGGTTCTCAACCTGGGGCTCGAGACCCCCTCGGGGGGACAATTTGCCAGGGGTCAACGAATCCTGGGCTGTTCCTGAATCCCGCATCTCTCTCCCAGCCTTTTTGCGGCCACCCAGCAGGGCTGTCCCTGGAGCCTGTGGCCACCCTGCTGGGCTGTTCCTGGAGCCCACTCAGCCTCTTCACAGCCGCCCATTCAGTTTACGGCATGGCTGGGGTCAGAGACTATAGGTCAGCTGACTGGTGAGGAATGTGAAGTGGGAGGGGCTGGAGGAGACCCTATCTCCGGATTTCGGCATAGGTGTCACTGCTGCGAGAAACCACAAAGTCGGAGACACAGTGAACCAGGAGACACAGTGAGTAACACTACCTGTGATTATAGTTGCCATGAAAAGTCCCCACTACAGTTCTCAGATCAGCAGATGACCTTGATCAAGAGCACCTAAGTTGTCTGATCAGAATTCCCCCCAGCACTGCCACTGATCCCACCCCCCCACCAGCACTACCACTCATCCCATCCCCTCCCACCAAGAAGTAAGAGAAGGAATGAAAATAGAGAATACATGGAAGGGAGAGGAAATAAAAAGGGGGAGAAACAAAGAAAAAGAGAGAGAAAGAATAAGAGAAAGAACAAGAAAGACGACTAGAGAAAGGGATGGGGGGGAGGGGGACAAGAAATTAGGATAGAGAGAGATAAAAGGGAAAGAAAGGAGAACAAAGAGAGAGTGGTACATCCTAAAATGTACCATAAGAGGTTTTATTAGTGTACGAGTGGAAGGGACTCAGAGCGCTAAATGTCAGTGGGTTAGGGGCGCAAATGAATTGTCTTGCCTTGGGTGCTGACAACCCACACTACGAATTTTTTTTTACTGTTGTTAGGGGTCCCCACAACTTGGGAAATTTTATCAAGGGGTCACGGCACTAGGAAGGTTAAAGAACCACTGTTTTAGATCAAAGGGATGAACCTCGGTCTGCAAATTAGGTCAGTTTAACCACTTAAAAGTTGATGTAAACCCACTTCATGACATTTGAACTGGGCACGTATATATGTAGAGTTTTCTTATCTCTCTTCAAAGCACTATGTCCCGTAGCTCTCGCCTGCTCTGTTCTTCTGTTATCAGCCTGATAACTTCTGCCAAATTCTCCATCACATATGATAAAACCAGCCTGAATTTTGTGTATGGGAGGATACTATAAATAGATTAGCAGAACCCTGAACAATTCAACAAACAGATCTGAAAGTCTCTACCTATGAGGAGAGAGGGGGGGGGGGTGCCTTTCCTCCAATCAGCTATCTTGGCTGTATGCCCAAACTTCACTGCAGTGTTCAACAGGAAGACAAAATCTTCCAACAAGATCTGAACTTTCTAAAGAATATATAACGCTGAAGTCAGCAGATGTACATGTAAAACGTATGTAGGGAGATTGGTTTCATCTCTGTATCCTCTGAGGCTGTTCACTTCACTGGGTATGTGTGAGGGTTTACATCCACTTTAACCACTTTAGGACCGGCTCCTGTAGATTTACGTCGGCAGAATGGCACGGACAGGCAAATCGACGTAAATATACGTCAGTTTAAATTTGCCGTCGTGTGGGCAGCACGCGCGAGCTCCGTGATCACGCCCGCGATGTCCGGCAGTCGTGTGTCACGGAGCTGCAGAACAGGGGATGCCTGTGTAAACAAGCATCTCCCCCCGTTCTGCCTAGTGACACTGACCCTGATCGTCTGCTCCCTCTCATCGGGAGCAGCGATCAGTGACGCGTCACTCGTAGCCACGCCCCCAACAGTTAGAACACATCCCTAGGACACACTTAACCCCTTCCTAGACCCCTAGTGGTTAACCCCTTCCCTGCCAGTCACATTTACACAGTAATCAGTGCATTTTTATAGCACCGAACGCTGTATAAAATGTGAATGGTCCCAAAATAGCGCCAAAAGTGTCCGATGTGTCCGCCATAATGTCGCAGTCACGATAAAAAAAAAAACCCGCTGATCGCCGCCGCTATTACTAGTAAAAAAAAATGCCATAAAACTATCCCCTATTTTGTAGACGCTATAACTTTTGCGCAAACCAATCAATAAACGCTTATTGTGATTTTTTTTACTAAAACTATGTAGAAGAATAAGTATCAGCCTAAACTGAGGAACAAATTTGTTTTTTTATATATTTTTTGGGGATATTTAGTTTAGCAAAAAATATTGTTTTTTTTGCAAACTTGTCGCTCAATTTTTGGTTAAAAATAAAAAAATAAAAACCGCAGGGGTGATCAAAATACCACCAAAAGAAAGCTCTATTTGTGGGGGAAAAAGGACGTCAATTGTCAGTTAAAGCGACGCAGTGCCGAATCGCAAAAAGTGCTCTGGTTTTTGGGCAGCAAATGGTCCGGGGCTGAAGTGGTTGTAAAGTCAGATTTTTTTTTTTTTATCTTAATACATTCTATGCGTCAAGATAAAAAGCCTTCTGTGTGCAGCAGCCCCTCTAATACTTACCAGAGGTCCCTCTAGCTCCAGCGATGTATCGGCCATCCGGGACTCCCCTCCTCATTGGCTGAAACAGCAGCGCCATTGGCTCCCACTGCTTTCAAAATCAGTCAGCCAATAAGAATAAGAATAAGAGGGGCTGGGCTGCAGCTCCGTGTCTAAATGGACACAGGAAACTGTGACTCGGCTTGGGTGCCCCCATAGCAAACGACTTGCTGTGGGGGCACCCAACAGGAGGGAGGGGCCAGGAGAGCCAAAGAGGGACCCGAGAGGAGGATCCGGGCTGCTCTGTGCAAAACCACTGCAAAGAGAAGGTAAGTATAACATGGTTGTTATTTTTTATTTAAAAAAAAGAAGAAGGAATGAGACTTTACAATCACCAAGTCTTTTTTTGACACTTGTTTCTTACAAATTAAAAGCAGTATTTGTTGCTAGAAAATGACTTAGAACGCCCAAACACATATACACACACTAATATATTTTTTATATATATATATATATAAATAAATTAGCAGAGAACGTAAAGAATAAAATGGCGGTCGTCGCAATGTTAACTCAATATTTGTGGATAATGTGAAAGAGGATGAAAAGTCGAGAATCGTGATTTTTATTCTAGGCAAAAAAATTGTGATTCTCATTTTTTCCACAATCGTGGAGCTCTACATTATTGCCACTTTTTTTTTTCTATTGGCACAACCCTGAAAAAAATATTTGCAGCAGCTGATATATCGGTGCATCCCTAAAAGCTGATCATTGTAAGCCCCTGTCAGTGGTAGATGGTTTGTCTCAGTCCTCTAAAGCCTGCCATAGACGGTTTGAATCTCAGCTGGGACTGGCCGAGATTCAAACCATGTATGGGAAGGCCGATTGTACACAAGTTGATCCATCGATAAGCTTGGGTACAACCAGCCTTTTGGATTTTTTGCGTGATTTTTGCCATTGGCTATAGCCGCTAACAATAATCATTATGGGGCTTCCTGCACAGGGAGAACGCCACGGAAGGGAATCCCCCAACAACACTGACAGTTTTTATGGTGGAATCAAGCAACCCGTGGTTGTAGGAAAGAAAATTGTTCCATCAATGGCCGGCTTAACTGCTACATCTGCAAGAAAGCTTGTTCTTGGCTGGAACACCAGGTGAAAATAAAAGAAAGAGAGCCTAAGGCCCCTTTCACACTGGGGCGGGAGGTGCGGTGGCGGTATAGCGCCACTATTTTAGCAGCACTATATCGTCAGAATTGCGGCGGTATTTAGTCGCTAGCGGTGCGGTTTTAACCCCACTAGCTGCCAAAAAAAGGTTAATACCGCCGGCAATGCAGAGGCGCATTGCCGGCGGTACAGCCGCGGTTTCCCATTGCTTTCAGTGGGAAGGAGCGGTAAACACACCGCTCCAAAGATGCTGCTAGCAGGGCTTTTGGAGCGGTCCTGCTAGCGCACTGCTCCAGTGTGAAAGTCTTCGGGCTTTCACACTGGAGACACAGCAGCCGCTGTTTAGGGTCGGTTTGCAGGCGCTATTTTTAGCGCAATAGCGCCTGCAAACCGCCCCAGTGTGAAAGGGGCCTAAGAAATAAAACTAATGCAGCAATCACATCTAAGGATTGGTAAGCAGCAATACAATAAATGCTTTTGGTTTCAATACCGATTTAAAAGCGGAACTTTACCTATAGCTTGATAAAAAAAATATTGTTCTTTAGCAAGGAACATACATTCCACATTAATAATTATGCTACCAACACCAGTGTGTGCTGTAAATTGATTCCAGCATGGCTACTGTTTCTTCTTGCTGGAGGCTGCAATTTTGCTGAAGCCAAGAGCCCCTGAACAGAAGTAATTAATAAAGCGGAACTAAACCCATCAATTTAACAGTTTAAAGAAACAGTTACATTCCTGGAATGCTGGGATTTCTAACTGTCACAATTGATTGTGTCCTCAACCAAACTGTCAAACCATCAAATGGCTGGTGTCATAACTGATCACATGTCAAACAGAAGCAGCTTCCTTGGCTATAAAGGATAGAAGGGCTTAAAGTGGAAGTAAACCCATCAATTTAACAGTTTCAAAAAGCAGTTACATTCCCGGCATGCCGGGAATGACAACTGTCACATTGGTTGTGCTCTCAACCTAACTGTCAAACCATCCAATGGCTGGTGTCATAACTGATCACATGTGCAGCATTATGGCAGTTGAAGATTAAACAGAGGCCAAGAAGGCAGCTTCCATGGCTGAAAATGAAAGGAGGGTTTACTTCCACTTCAATTCCGCTTAAAGGCAGCAGATTGGCTTCTACAAACTGCCAAAAAATTTAGAGAAACTGAGCATGTGCAGAACAGGGATAGACAATGTATTACTGGATTTTAAACAGTATAGACATTTATTCTTAAAGCGGAGTTCCACCCAAATTTGGAACTTCCGCTAAATCCACTCCTCGCCCCCTTACATGCCACATTTAGCATGTAATTTTTTTTGGGGGGGGGGGGGGAGTGGGACTTCCTGTCCCAATTCCTCCTTCCGCCCTGGGGTCGCCTAGGCGATACATCATATCGCCTTTTGGCGGCCCCTCCCTGGAGGCGATCACTTGGGACGTGACAGGTCCCAGGCGATCGCCTGTCCACTCAGAGAGCGCTGCGAAAGCTGTCACAGCCGGGTGCCCACACTATGAATGGAGGCGCCGGCGGAGAAGGGGGGAGAGGAGAGGAGCGGAGCTCCGGGCGTCGCGTCGCTGGACAGTGGAACAGGTAAGTGTCTGTTTATTAAAAGCCAGCAGCTACACTTTTTGTAGCTGCTGACTTTTAATAAACATAAAAAAAAGGCTGGAACTCCCCTTTAATGCTATACATAGCTATACCTGAAGTGATCTAGCAGGACTTCATTTTATGACTAAAGTTTCATTTTAATGTTTATAAACAAGGGATTTTTGGGGGGAGATTCATTTTTAATGCCACTAAAAGCCATATAAAATTAATTTGTGTACAGCGTCACGTGATGGAGTAATTGTCAGTCAAACTATCACAGCACAGGAAACATAACATCCTGGTGATGGCTGGAGCTGAGCTCGGGTATGTCCAGATCCCAGTCCCCACCCACCTGACCAATCCCGTCAGGAAGCCGTGTCACTGTACTGGCCAATCATACGTGGTCAAGGCATTCCTGGCGCCCGTGTGTATACAGGCGTATTGTATATGTGAGGCTGCTGGGTGGGGAATTGCCTCGGCCACGTATGATTGGCCAATACAGTGACATGGCTTCCTGGCGGGCTTGGTCAGGTGGGTGGGGCCTGGGATCTGGACACGCCTACACCTGAGCTCATTACTAGTAATGATGAGTTATGACAGGCTGGTACTCCATGAGTCTCCTCCAGACTTTCCTCAATGCTCTCTATACACACAGTGCCCATGGAGGGAGCTGAATGAGAACTCTCTGTGTCCCCTGTCCACACCACATTACTATGGGATAGGTGACTCTGCATACAGCACAGCTCCACAACTCTGTCCTTTTGTACCCAATGGACAACTACAAGTCCCAACATGCCCTGCGAGCCCATACAACCTGTACACACCCCTCCTTGTATACCTTAACAGTCCTCCCTGGGTAACGCACAGCCTCCCGCAGCGCTCTCCTCAGCACTGTGTCCGCTCCATTTCCCCGTCCACCTCCCCGATTCTCACTAATACTCACTCTCACCTCCACCCTGCGACTGCCTGCATTATTCTTCCGGGTCACGTGATCTTCCGGCCCCGCCTCCCTGGTGGTAAGTCACACGTTTCCGCGCATCACGCGTTCCTCACGTGATGTCTCTGCTGAGGGAAGAGTCTGGTTTCCATGGCTTCCACAATCCACAACACGCGGCCTACTTCCTATGTAGCCACGGAAGTGTTCTGTAACTCTATCATAGCGGCATTGTTAATGAACACTGCCCCCCTGCTGGACCGAGCTGGGTATTGTCATGCCCGGAGAATGACAGGCTGGACAAGCCTAGCCCAGCTTCGAAGTACAGTACTTATCTATTTTGTATGGGTTTGAATGCCTACATTAGAAAAGTCATTAGAAGCAGTGGGGGCTGGTGTTTTTTTGTTTGGGGGGCGGCAACCAACCAACCCTCCCCCACGGCACCTCAACTCCCCCCCCCTTTCGCTGTCGGTCGGTGTTCCGTCAGATTCGGCGACCCGTCAGAATGTGTAACAGAAAGTGACGTTTGTCGTCGCCATCTTGCTACACCCCGCACTCCTCCACAGTAATGATGAAGTGAGAAGGGGGAAAGCGGACATCTTGTTCCACCCACCAGAGTTTTGCATTTCACACTTATTTTAACAGTAAAGTGAGTTTATTTAGTGAAATACAGTACTTGGAACTCTGTCTGACTGTTTAGATGTTGAATTTTAAAAGCAGCGGCAAGCCTGCTGATCTCATAGGTCTGCTAATCGGACAGAAGTTCACTTCTTTTCAAATTCAACATGTAAACATTCATTCAGAGTTTTAAGTACTGTATTTCACTATATAAACTCAGTTTACTTTTAACCACTTAAGCCCTGGACCATTTCGCTTGCCAAAGACCAGAGCATTTTTTGCGATTCGGCACTGCGTCGTTTTAACTGACAATTGCGCGGTTGTGCGACGTGGCTCCCAAACAAAATTGATGTCCCTTTCTTCCCACAAATAGAGCTTTCTTTTGGTGGTATTTTATCACCTCTGCGGTTTTTATTTTTTGCGCTATAAACAAAAATAGAGCGTAAATTTTGAAAAAAAATGCAATATCTTTTACTTTTTGCTATAATAAATATCCCCAAAAAATTAAAATGGGGGATAGTTTTATGGCATTTTTATATATTTTTTTTTTATACTAGTAATGGCGGCGATCAGCGATTTTTATCATGACTGCGACTTTATGGCGGACACATTGGACACTTTTGACACATTTTTGGGACATTGTCATTTTTACAGCGATCAGTGCTATAAAAATGCACTGATTACTGTGAAAATGACGCTGGCAGTGAAGGGGTTAACCACTAGTTGGCGCTGAAGGGGTTAAGTGTGTCCTAGGGAGTGATTCTTACTGTTGGGGGCGTGGCTACGAGCAACACGTCACTGATCGCTGTTCCCGATGAGAGGGAACAAACGATCAGTGTCACTAGGCAGAACGGGGAGATGCTTGTTTACACTTGCCTCTCCCCATTCTGCAGCTCTGTGACCCGATCGCGGGACACCGGCGGACATAGAGTTTGTGGGTCCCGCGGGCACGGTCACGGAGCTTGCGACGGCGGGAATTTCAAAGTAACGTATATTTACGTTACTTTGCCCAGCCGTGCCATTCTGCCGATGTATATGTACAGGAGGCGGTCGGGAACCGGTTAAAATAAAGTGTAAAATGCAAAACTCCGGTGGGTGTAACAAGATGTCTGCTTGCCCCCTTCTCACTGCATTGTTACTGTGGAAGAGTGTGGGGTGTAGCAAGATGGTGGCGACGAAACGTCACTTCCGTTACACATTCTGATGGGTCGCCTAATCTGATGAAACACTGGTGTTCTGTCAAATTCTCCAACCCGTCACTTCTGGTTTCTTTAAACCATCATTAATTGGAGATTTTGACGAATTGCTGTTTGGACACAACACCGGCAACCAAATACAGTCCAGTACAGGAAGATTTAGCTGTTTTGACAGTACAGCAGTTAACAAGGTCAAAATTGTCGCCGCCTCGAGGGCGGTCATTTTGTTGGCTAGTATCAGAGCGAAGTAACAAACTCCACTCATAATATCGTGCACTGGACTGTATTTGGTTGCCAGTGTTGTGTCCAAACAGCAATTCGTCAAAATCTCCAATTACCGATGGTTTAAAGAAACCAGAAGTTAAGTAGTTGGAGTTTGACGAGTTGGATATTTTGACAGAATGACGGTCCACCGGCATTTACCTCATCTAGGCGGCGGGGATCAGGCATCGGTGGGCACATCGGGCATTGGCGGGGATCGGGGCATTGGCGGACATCAGGCTATGGCAGGCATCGGGTAGTGGCTCCTGTGTCTTCTCTTCGCTTCCGCCGTGCACCTCCTCCCCTCCTCCTAGGCGTCCAATAGGTTCACCTGTCCTTTCAGCCATTCAGGTGACGGGTATCAGACCCGCTTCCCAATTGGCCGGGAGGAGGATCAGTGTTGCAACAGCGAATATTCATTCGCTGTTGTAACACACCTGGGTGGGCTCCAGACGCAATGCTCTGTGCCCCAGCCCATCCAATTTTGAAACCTATTAGAGCCTCTGGCTCTAATCAGGTGCTTCAAAAAACACCCACCCCGCCATAGGAATTTATGCGCCCGGTGTCCTGAAAGGGGTCGGGCGCATGGATAGGGAGGGCGGCGCCGCTGCGCCCACAATGGACAGGCCGACCCTGATTAGAAGATTACATTTATTCTTCATTCACTAGAGGCAGGAGTGTTTAGAGGCAGAAAAAAGGTCTGATGCACCTAAACGCGGGTAAACATGTCCAAACGTGGGTAAGCACTAGGTATAGTTTGAGTTATTAATATTCTGGCCAATGAAATAAATAAACGTTTCACACACCTAAGGCCTCTTGCACACTGCGGCTTGAAAAGGCTCAGTACAGCTTCTTTACTGAGCTAAGATACAGCCCATTATTGTAATGTGCTTATGCATTTCCATTCTTCATAAAAAAAGAAAAAGAAAAATATACTTTTTTGGTCAGTAATTTACGCCTCATGCACGCAAATACGCGCGATTGCACACAAAAATTGCGCAAATGACCATTTACATACCGCAGAACAAGAACGCAAGCATAAGTTTGTGCAAAAATGCGCAAACGCATATACGCGAAAATACATACAAAAAAAAAAACTTCTGAAAAAGTAGATGCTCAAACAGGAGTATCGTGTGCAAGAGGCCTACATTTTTGAAGCTGCTTCTCTCCTGTCAGGGGAAAAGTGTTTATAAAAGCCCCCATGTGCATGAAGCATTATGTTCAGCTGCTGCTCCAGCCAGGGACTATGAACTGTTTCCTGAGTGGCCACTTCCTACAAGACCAGGGTTAGGTTGTAATAGTTGTTAATAGTTCATGGGGGTTGTTTTTTTTTTTTTTTTTCTTTGACAGGTTTCTTTTCTTCCTTCTCTTTCACCCTCCCTCTCCCCTTTCCTTTTGCCAGAAATACCTCATTGGAGAGATTTCCCTTCACTTCCTGTCCCAAAGCGAAAACAGGAAGTGAGAGGAAATCCCTCAAAAGTGAGGGAACCCCAGTCTGTCACCAAGGTCATCAAAACTAATGTCCCCTATCAGAATATTTCCCCTCTATTAAGGTTCCAATGTCAATCCAAAATGTAGGAATTTATTTTATTTTCACTTTAGATGATAATGATAATCAGGACAAATAGAAAGGCTTAATCTCCCAGATGGGGGCACAGACAGCAGTAAAAACCTGGCAAGTTTTCTAATCCCTCTCCACTCTGTCCAACCCCCCCAAAAAAAAAAAAAAAGTTTTGCGTACAAAAAAACCCAATTATTTTTAGTTACACTTTCATTTCTTTCTCCCGTGTCCCCTTTTTCCTTGTACCCCACCCTTGCCTATCTTGCCCCCACATTCCTTCCCTGCCTTTTCTCCACCCCAATTCCTTTACTTGTCTTCTTTCTAGTCTCTTCCCTCTTCCGTGCCTTCCTAATACTTTCCTTGTTTTCGTGTCGTCCCTTTCTTTACCTAATTTCCTTATTTTCCTTGCTTTCTTCCCCTTCTCACCTTCCTTCTTCATCTTTCCTTCTTCCTTGCCTTCCTTCCTCCACCTTTTTACTTCACTCTCATCTCTTCCCCCCTCTCCTTCCTTCCTTTTCTCCTTCCCTCCTTTCTTCTGCCCTTTGCCCCCATCCCTCCCTTCTCCTCCCATCATTCCCTTCTTTGTTCCTTCTGTCCTATTTTGCCTACCTTTTCCTTCCATTTCTTTCCTCATATTCCTTCCTCCCCCTCCCCACCCCACCCCATTCACTTCAATGATTTTTATTTTCCCCCTTCCCTTCCTTGTTTTTCTTCTGCACCTTCCTTTCTTCGCTTTCATTATACACACTTCTTTTCTTTGCTTTCTTGCCCCTCCATTCCTTGCCATACTTTTTTTAAGGTGTGGCAGGTGATGTGGGAAGTGACAATCCACAAGGTGTGGCAAGTGACAATCCACAAGATGTGGCAGGTGACGTGGCAAGTGACAATCCACAACGTGTGGCAAGTGACACGCTCAGGGCTCCCACTAATTGCAGGCGACGGTGGCAAGTGACACACTCGGGGCTCCCACTGATTCTGCATTGAACTATTTAATTTTATATTACAATGTTATAATAGAAATAATGCGCTTCAATCATCTTGACACCATAACAACCATGGTGCCGGGATGATTGAAGCGCCGACACCAACCATTTCCCCGATAAATTTCCCACAAAATAATAATTTTTTGGCAGTGCCCCTCCCGAGAAAAGACTCTGGATCCGCCCCTGCTTTCTATAGGATTAAACTCCTGGAGACTGGCTAGGCCACTCCATGACCTTGATGTGCTTCTTCTTGAGCCATTTCTTTGTTGTCTTGGCGGTATGTTTTGGATCATTATCATGCTGGAAAACCCATCCACAATCCATCTTCAGGTGTTCTGGCTGAGGGAAGAAGGTTCTCATCCAAGATTTTACAATACATGGCCACTTCCATTGGCCCCTCAATGCGGTAAAGTTGGCCTGTGTCTTTAGCAGAGAAAAGGCCCCAAAGCATCATGTTTCCAACTCCGTGCTTGACTGTAGGGATGGTGTTCTTAGGGTCATAGTCAGCATTTTTCTATCTCCAAACACGGCGATTCGAGTTAATGTTAAAGAGCTCAATTTTGGTCTAATCTGACCACAGCACTTTCTCCTAATGCTTCTGTGAATCACTTAGATTTTCATTGGCAAACTTCAGACGGGCCTGTACATGTGCCTTCTTGAGGAGTGGGACCCTGCAGGCACTGCAGGATTTCAATCCTTAGCGGCCTATTGTGTTACCGATGGTTTGTTTGGTTACTGGGGTCCCAACTGCCTTGAGATCATTCACAAGCTCCTCCCGTGTAGTTTTGGGCTGATTGCTCACTTTTCTCATGATCATCCTTACCCCATAGGGCGAAATCTTGCATGGATCTCCAGGTTGAGGGCGATTGATGGATATTCTGTATTTCCTCCATTTGCAAATAATTGCTCCAACAGTTGTCTCCTTCTCACCAAGCTTCTTGTTGATTGTCTTGTAGCCCATTCCAGCCTTATGTAGGTCTACAATCTTGTCCCTGACGTCCTTTGACAGCTCTTTGGTCTTGCCCATGTTGGTGAGGTGTATATGGAAGAAAGAGATTCTGAGGACAGGTGTATTTTATACACATAACAAGTTGTTGTTTGGAGCACCTTCTTAAATTGACAGGACTAATCTGTGTACCAGATGAGCACATACTGTAGCCGGTCTATGGGAGCCAGAATTATTGTTGGTTGGTAGGGGATCAGATACTTATTTTACTCACTGAACTGCAAATACAGTGAGGAAAAAAGTATTTGATCCCCTGCTGATTTTGTACGTTTTCCCACTGACAAAGAAATGATCAGTCTATAATTTTAATGGTAGGTTTATTTTACCAGTGAGAGACAGAATAACAACAAAAATATCCAGAAAAACGCATTTCAAAAAAGTTATAAATTAAATTTGCATTTTTCTATGAGATTAAGGTCTGGAGACTGGCTAGGCCACTCCAGGACCTTAAAGTGGTTGTAAACCCACTTTGACAACTTGCATCTACAGGTAAGCCTTGATTAAGGCTTACCTGTAGGTGCATGACATATCTCCTTAACCTACACGGTTAAGGAGATATTTGCAGATAACACTGCACCGATGTCTACGGCGCAGGCGGACTGAGCATCCCGGCGTTATAAATGGGACATGCCAGTTTTATGAATGGGCGAATGCCGGCCCTGCGCGCATGCGTGTGACGTCATCGCCGCTCTGCCCAATCACAGCGCCGGAGCGGCGATACCAGGAAGAAGCTCAGAGGGGACATGGCGGCGGAGGGGAACGAGGAGGACTTCGGGGGCTTTGATTTCAGGTAAGTGCCACATAATGAGCTAGTATGCATAGCATACTAGCTCATTATGCCTTTTTCTTGCAGGGTTTTTTTTTTCAGGTAAAGTGTCAGAGGGTTTACTTCCTCTTTAATATGCTTATTCTTAAGCCACTCCTTTGTTGCCTTGGCCGTGTGTTTTGGGTCATTGTCATGTCATGCTGGAATACCCATCCACGACCCATTATCAATGCCCTGGCTGAGGGGAGGAGGTTCTCACCCAAGATTTGGCAGTACATGGCACCATCCATCGTCCCTTTGATGCAGTGAAGTTGTCCTGTCCCCTTAGCAGAAAACCACCCCCAAAGCATAATGTTTCCACCTCCATGCTTGACGGTGGGGATGGTATTCTTGGGGTCATAGTCAGTGTGACAGGGGGTCACTCTGGGCACAGGGTGAATGGAAAAACCCCACTATGACCTATGATAGCCACATTCAATGCTGTTTATACATTGTATCTAGATTGGGTGTGTACTGTGGTTGGGGGTTGTGTAATCCTTGCTGTGATGAGGTGTGATTGCATTCTATTGTCTATTATGAATTAAGTCTGCTACTGTGACGATGTGGATTGGAGCTGGTCGACCGTCTGGCTGCATATTATGGGATGTTGAAGTGTCTTCTGTGAGGAGGGGGGGGGGGAATCACCCCTCCTGCTAAGACTGTTTACTGAAGGAGAAGTTTTAACACACCTGACCTGTATCACCATTGTCATTGGACAGTTTAACCCGCCCTGTTCCCCAAGGATGGGAGGGAAGGGTTTTGAAGAGAAATGTGTTACCATGTGTTTTGAAAATAAAGTAATTCCCTGTTTTGGAACTTGAAATACAGAGCGTTTTCTCGTATCTCTGGAAGGATTAATCCTATGGGAAGTGGTCACCTGGCTGTGGAGGGTCGATAGTGGTTGTGTGTTCAGAGAGGGAATATTCTAAACGGCGTTAACCCCTTTCGTATTTGGGGTGCCGTTACATTGGTTGGCAGCAGTGGGATATTCCCTCCAGTTACTGGGACACTCCAAACCACCGCAGTGAATGACCAGCTATGCAGCCTGCAGGAGAGCCACCCTGAAAGACTTACTTGAGAGCCGTGGAGGCACCGGTGGGATAAAGAACAAGGCCATCTTGACCAGGGAACTAGCCGAGATGGACCAGAGGGATGGTGATGCAGGACCCCGGTCAGTTAAAGATTTGTTTCAGCAACGAGTTAGAGAGCGCTTGGCATTATATGGTGCTAACCCATCAGAGACCGCCATACAGGAAGCCATTAGAGAAATCGAGCGGCAGGATGAGCGGCAACATGAGCAGAGAATGGCGGAAATACGGCAATCAGAGACAACACCTAAAAAAGCAGCACCAACTGAAAGGAGAGGAGAGATACAGATACCAGCTGACATGGAAAAGGAATTCAGAAGGAGGTTGCGAGAGATGCAGATACAGCATAGAGGACCAGTATCAGAGGAGGTCCTGCTGAGATGGTCTGATTCAATCCACTGCAAACTCTGAAAGAAAGTGCTAGCTCTCGAGCAGCAACACCAGGGAAAAGTTCTCCCCTCCATCCATGTAAGGTACTGGTCGCAGTATGAAGTACGAATGCTGTTATTGGGGGAACAACCGAAGCAGGAGTGGACAGCGGAGTTAAGCAGGCTGATCCGGGCAGAGATGCGGTTGGACGAGAGCTACAGAGCCCTCCGGTGGTATGTAGCCCAAGAGTGCCAGTGGTCAGCGGATGACAGCGCCACGGAAGGCTTTGACTATAATGGCCTGGGATTGTTGTATTGGAGGCTGTCCGAGGACCCTGACTTTGGGAGTGATCGGGAGCGGCGTTTGGAGGAAATAATGGAGCACAGAGAGCAAAGCCTGAATGTCTCGGAAGGGCACAGGAAGATTTGGAGTTTCTGGCCATTCAGGAATGGGAGCTGGAGATTGCCTACAGACAGCTGCTAGACTCGGCTCAGCAGCAGGGTGGGGCTCCCTTTGCCTGGGACTATCAGGAAATACCAGTTGACAACTATGAAATCCTGGCTGAAGAATCAGCAGTAGAAAATCTGAAGATTGCCATCCCTAAAGCCGAAGTGAATGATACGGAGTTCCAGGGAGCTAGCCTGGCTGAAGAATCGGCAGTGGAAAATCTGAAGATTGCCATCCCTAAAGCTGAAGTGGATGATATGGAGTTCCAGGGAGCTAGGGCAGTTGGCTCATCTTCCCAGCTACAGATTACAGAAGGTATGGACTTAAGGGACTGTTTAGAGGATGTTGTGGATTATGCATCGCCTGCCCAAGTACTGGCAATAGGACAGAGTACTGCAAACCCCTGCTCTACACCCGTGGCAGTTTTGGAGGCCCGAGATGAGACGGTGATGGTTTCTCTTTCCCAGGGGATTTCAGAGATGCAGGGGGGAGAAGCAGCCCTTTTCCCTCCCCAACAGTTAGCCAGAGCAGATGGGGTGGAGTCCCCAGCAGAAGTGCTGGCAACAGGGCAGAGTGCTAGCAACCTCTGCCCAGCACCGGAAACAACTGTGGAGTTTCAGGGAGCCGGGGCAGTTGGCCCCTCTCTCCAACAACAAGCTGAGGTGGTAAAGCTTTTACCCCCAGCTGAATCACTGGCAGCAGGGCAGAATGCTACTGGCCGCTGCACACAACTGCCACTTGAGCGGATATCGGTGGATGGAACTACGGTCTCCACTCACAGCAACCCAGCGGAAGAGCTGGCAACAGAGTAGAGTGCCACGGGCCTCTGCTCTCAACTAACAGAAGAGGGAGTTCCTGTGGTACTGGATGGGACTTCGGTCCTCACTGACACAACCCCAGAAAATGGTGTGACACTGAGTCAGGAGGATGTCAGCCTTGCTTTGCAAGCACTGGGGGATTTTCACCTACCACAAGGGGATGGGACTTCAGTCTCCACTTGTATACCTCAGGGATGCTGGACAGTCGGCTCAGATCCCCAACAGAATGACGGACTGAGCCCAGTCACCCTGTCTTCTCCCCAGCGGCGGGTATGTTCTCTGAGAGAGGTTGGCTGGGTAAGTAATGCTCTGTTTGGAGCAATTTATTTGGGGTACTGTGTGGATACCAGCATTAGAAGAATGGACCTATGGACTAACTTCGGAGTCAACCCGTCTGGGGTCCCCTCCTCTGTTAGTCTCCTGCCGAAAGGGGAGATGTGTGACAGGGGGTCACTCTGGGCACAGGGTGAATGGAAAAACCCCACTATGACTTATGATAGCCACATTCAATGCTGTTTATACATTGTATCTAGATTGGGTGTGTACTGTGGTTGGGGGTTGTGTAATCCTTGCTGTGATGAGGTGTGATTGCATTCTTTTGTCTATTATGAATTAAGTCTGCTACTGTGACGATGTGGATTGGAGCTGGTCGACCGTCTGGCTGCATATTATGGAATGTTGAAGTGTCTTCTGTGAGGAGGGGGGGGGGAATCACCCCTCCTGCTAAGACTGTTTACTGAAGGAGAAGTTTGAACACACCTGACCTGTATCACCATTGTCATTGGACAGTTTAACCCGCCCTGTTCCCCAAGGATGGGAGGGAAGGGTTTTGAAGAGAAATGTGTTACCATGTGTTTTGAAAATAAAGTCATTCCCTGTTTTGGAACTTGAAATACAGAGCGTTGTCTCGTATCTCTGGAAGGATTAATCCTATGGGAAGTGGTCGCCTGGCTGTGGAGGGTCGATAGTGGTTGTGTGTTCAGAGAGGGAATATTCTAAACGGCGTTAACCCCTTTCGTATTTGGGGTGCCGTTACAGTCAGCATTCCACCTCCTCAAAACATAGCGAGTTAAGTTGATACCTAAGAGCTCAATTTTGGTCTCATCTGACCACAACACTTTCACCCAGTTCTCCTCTGAATCATTCAGATGTTCATTAGCAAACTTCAGACGGGCCTGTTTATGTGCTTTCTCAAGCAGGGGGACCTTGCAGGCTCTGCAGGATTTCAGTCCTTTACGGCGTAGTTTGTTACCAATTGTTTTCTTGGTGACTATGGTCCCAGCTGCCTTGAGATCATTGACAAGATACTCCCGTGTAGTTCTGGGCTGATTCCTCACCGTTCTTATGATTAAAACTCCACAAGGGTCTGGTTTGGATTTTGAGGGGGACCCCCACGCCGTTTTTTTGGCTTAGGGGGTTCCCCTTAAAATCCATACCAGACCGAAGAGCCTGGTATGCTCCTGGAGGGGAACCCATGCCGTTTTTTTTATTTAAAATTTGGCGTGGAGTTCCCCCTCAAGATCAGCAGAGCACAAGTTGCATGCAAGACCGCGGTCCGACTTTGATCCGACTTTAATGATAGTCAATGGGCTGAAGTAGGATCAAAGTCGGACCAAAGTAGTACAGGGAGCATTTTCAAAGACGGACCGACTTGTGTCGGACCAGTTAAGACGGCTCTCATAGGGAAACATTGATTTTCACACGTCATGCGACATGAGCTCCCAATGTCGGAGCGTTTGTCGGACAAGTGTGAACCCGGCCTTAAGAGAGTGCCCTTAATCTCAGCTTGTTACCTGTATAGAAGACACCTGGGAGCCAGAAATCTTGCTGATTGATAGGGGATCAAATAATTATTTCACTCATTAAAATGCAAATCAATTTATAAAACTTTTTTTAAATGCATTTTTCTGGATATTTTTGTTGTTATTCTGTCTCTCACTGTTAAAATAAATCTACCATTAAAATTATAGACTGATCATTTCTTTCTCAGTGGGCAAATGAACAAAATCAGCAGAGGATCAAAACTTTTTTTCCCTCACACTATAATAAAGTGATTGTAAATGATCACCCTGTAAAACAACCCATTCAGTTTAAAATAGAAATGAAAGGCAAAACTTTTGTGTATAGATGTAAAAAAAAAACATTATAAATACCTTTTTTAGAAAGACTGAAGGACATATGTAGTGCATCCTAAAATTCCTCTACCTCCCTGTTTTTTAACCCTAAAAATAAATTATTATAATACAGTTACATTCAACAAACAAAACACAAGATCACAATAATGAACATAGCAAGACACAATAACACGATTAAAATTACCAATAACAGCAACAGCTTCTAAAGCCTGTGCCCATGGCCCCACGGGCCCCTCAGCTACTCTACACTCTTCTCTAGAGTAACCTATTCTCCACTTCTGCAGCCGCAGTTCTCTATCAGGTACTGTCAAGGAGCACTGTACTGGGGAGGGGGCAATTTAGGAGAAAATGGGACACCCTTGTACTCTGCACTCTGTATGCAATGCACCCCTGATCTTCAAAAACAGTTGCAATTGACTACAGTTTTCTTTTGTTTAAAGCGGAATTAAACAGGTGGGAAAAAAAAACCCTGCAAGACAAACCACATAATGTGCTAGTATGCATCGCATTCTAGCACATTATGAAATACTTACCTTAGAGCGAAGCTCCCGCAGCCCGGTCTGGTCAGGGGGCTGACATGTTGCCTCGCCGTTTCTTCCAGGGTCGCTGTGAGTGGCCAGAGCCGCAATGACGTCACTCCAATGCATGCACACGGGAGTCCTCTGTTTCGGCTCTATATGCCGGACCTTCACTGCGCATGCGCCGCTGACTTCAGTGGCTGCATGCAGAGTGAATATCTCCTAAACCGTATAGATTATAGGCTTACCTGTGGGTAAAAATGTCCAAGCGGAGTATACAACCGCTTTAAGTGTTTCTTAAAGCCAGAAGGTTGGAATGTCAAATGAAAATAGTTTTGAGGCATGTCTGTGATTGTTTTTTCCATACTTTTTGCATGGGGTTGTAGCAATGGCGGCGATCAGCAAATTATAGCGGGAAATCTGACACTAACTGGCACTTTTAATCCCTTATTAGATATCTGATCCAGCACAGGAGATCCGCTCTGACGCCGTATTCCTACGAAAGGCCGTCGACAAGTGGTTATTCATCCTCTTTTAGGCCACTCCCACTATTAGAAGAAATATGGTCATGCCCATTTCTCTCTTTAGCATATTCCAGGGAGGCTGATAATTTGCCATGCTGTGTTGACTTTTTAAATGTAAACCATGCCAATTACCTGGGTATTGTCAGTGTTTACAGATTGTGTTTATAATGTTAAATATCGGTTGTTTTAGGCTGGGTTCACACTAGTGCGACACGACAGCCGTCCTACTTTGGATCCGACTTTGCCCCGCGACATGAAGCCGACATATGTCCGACTTTCAATGAATGGGGATCCGACTTGGATCCCCGCCAATAGCAGGCACTGTGTTTGGTATGAATCTTAAGGGGGAACTCCACGCCAAATTTTAAATAAAAAACCGGCTTGGGTTCCCCCTCCAGGAGCATACCAGGCCCTTGGGTCTGGTCTGGATTTGAAGGGGAACCCCTACGCCGAAAGAACGGCGTGGGGATCCCCCCAAGGTCCAAACCAGACCCTTATCCGAGCACGCAACCTGGCAGGCCGCAGGGGAAGAGGGGGGACGGGAGAGCGGCCCCCCTCCCTCCTGAACCGTACCAGGCCGCATGCCCTTAACATGGGGGGTTTGGTGCTCTGGGGCAGGGGGGCGACCTGCGGCCCCCCCACCCCAAAGCACCCTGTCCCCATGTTGATGAGGACAGGGCCTCTTCCCGACAACCCTGGCCGTTGGTTGTCGGGGTCTGCGGGCGGGGGGCTTATCGGAATCCGGGAGCCCCCCTTTAATAAGGGGGCCCCCAGATCCCGGCCTCCCACCCTATGTGAATGAGCATGGGGTACATCGTACCCCTACCCATTCACCTGGTGGAAAAAAATTGTCAATAAAAAACACACACAGCTTTTTAAAGTAATTTTTTGCACAGCTCCGGTGTCGTCTCCGCGCTCTCCGGTTCTTTCTTCTGCCGGGCCTACAGGGTGCTTTGGGGTGCTTTGGGATG
This sequence comes from Rana muscosa, assembly GCA_029206835.1. Classification (NCBI taxonomy): domain Eukaryota; kingdom Metazoa; phylum Chordata; class Amphibia; order Anura; family Ranidae; genus Rana; species Rana muscosa. Next base: position 244,834,049 of record CM055118.1, on the reverse strand, counting down.
GGGGGGCCGCAGGTCGCCCCCCTGCCCCAGAGCACCAAACCCCCCATGTTGAGGGCATGCGGCCTGGTACGGTTTAGGAGGGAGGGGGGGCCGCTCTCTCGTCCCCCCCCTCTTCCCCTGCGGCCTGCCAGGTTGCGTGCTCGGATAAGGGTCTGGTTTGGACCTTGGGGGATCCCCACGCCGTTTTTTTCGGCGTAGGGGTTCCCCTTAAAATCCAGACCAGACCCAAGGGCCTGGTATGCTCCTGAAGGGGGAACCCATGCCGGTTTTTTATTTAAAATTTGGCGTGGAGTTCCCCCTCAAGAGCAGCACAGCACAAGTCGCGTGCCAAAGTCAGATCATGCAAGACTGCGGTTCGACTTCAATGATAGTCAATGGGCTGAAGTAGGATCAAAGTCGGACCAAAGTAGTACAGCGAGCATTTTCAAAGTCGGTCCGACATGTGTCGGACCAGTTAAGACGGCTCCCATAGGGAAACATTGATTTTCACACGTCATACGACATGAGCTCCCAATATCGGAGCGTTTGTCGCCCCAGTGTGAACCCGGCCTAAGTTTCTTATAGTAGTTATTTTTTCAGGTTGTCAGTAAAATAAAATTGCGGGAGGTTGGCAACACCTGTGAATCCTGTGCAGGCAAAACACGGCCTAAACCTTCCTAAAGCAGAACTAAAGTTTGAAATAAAAAACTGCAAGCAGGCAGCTGTCTCTTTTGCAATAAAGTAAACCTACCTGGCTGCTCACCGTCTTCTGTAGAATACACACTGAGCCATGCATGCGCAGCTCAGTTTACATTCCGGAAGAATGCCAATGTGCTGAGGTGAATGCAACTTGTAGATACCTACACCGTGTGTGTGTGTGGGAATCCTGACAAATATCTGGCAGAGAGCAGTAGACATGTGCATTTCGTTTCGATCCGAATTAGTTTTGACAAATTCGTTAATTCGGAAATATTCGAATTAACGAAAACCTGTTTAACAAATTTATCCGTAAACGAAAATTCTAAAGAACTAAAATCCGAAATAACTAACTAATAATAATTATTACTAACTATCAAAATTATAGGTATTGGAATTTCCTTTCAAATCTGGTTGTTAGTGAATGTAACAAATATGAATTTATCCAAAGTTACGAATTATCCGAAATAACGAATGCTGCATCTAAACGAATGGAACGTAACCAATTAATAATAAATAATAGGGCTGTTACTGATTAAAATTTTCATGTTCCATTAATCGTTTTTTTTAAAATCGATTAATCAACTAATTTCGATTCATTATAACGCACATACAGATCCAACTACTTTTAGCTGATCTCCTTGCATTGCAACTCTCCCCCACCGTAATATCCACAGACATCTCCCCCACCGTAATATCCACAGACATCTCCCCCACCGTAATATCCACAGACATCTCCCCCACCGTAATATCCACAGACATCTCCCCCACCGTAATATCCACAGACATCTCCCCCACCGTAATATCCACAGACATCTCCCCCACCGTAATATCCACAGACATCTCCCCCACCGTAATATCCACAGACATCTCCCCCACCGTAATATCCACAGACATCTCCCCCACCGTAATATCCACAGACATCTCCCCCACCGTAATATCCACAGACATCTCCCCCACCGTAATATCCACAGACATCTCCCCCACCGTAATATCCACAGACATCTCCCCCACCGTAATATCCACAGACATCTCCCCCACTGTAATATCCACAGACATCTCCCCCACTGTAATATCCACAGACATCTCCCCCACTGTAATATCCACAGACATCTCCCCCACCGTAATATCAACAGACATCTCCCCCACCGTAATATCCTACAGACATCTCCCCCACTGTAATATCCTACAGACATCTCCCCCACTGTAATATCCTACAGACATCTCCCCCACCGTAATTTCCACAGACATCTCCTCCACTGTAATATCCACAGACATCTCCCCCACTGTAATATCCACCGACATCTCCCCCACTGTAATATCCACCGACATCTCCTCCACTGTAATATCCACCGACATCTCCTCCACTGTAATATCCACCGACATCTCCTCCACTGTAATATCAACAGACATCTCCCCCACTGTAATATCCACCAACATCTCCCCACTGTAAAATCCACGACATCTCCCCACTGTAATATTCACAGACATCTCCCCCACTGTAATATTCACAGACATCTCCCCACTGTAATCCATAGACATCTCCCTACTGTAATATGGTCCAAATCTCCCCCACTGTATAGGAAGATTAGTGCTTGCTTAGTCTTACCAGAGAGGGTGATGACATCAGCGCGCCGCTCTAGACTCACCTAGGCCGCCACTGGGTGGACCAAGATGGCCGCCGCTCCGGGAGCTTTCCTATGGAGGCAGCAGCGGAGCTCCGCCGTTGCACCACTAGTACCGATCAAAATAATTTTGATCGATCAAAAAAATTAGCGATTAATCAAGGAATAATCGTTAATTTCCGCAACCCTAATAAATAATAATAACAGGCGAGGCCTGTTCTGAGTGGAACCTGTCCTGTTAAACTGCTGTATGGTCTTGGCCACCGTGATGCAGCTCATGTTCAGGGTTTTGGCAATCTTCTTATAGCCTAGGCCATCTTTATGTAGAGCAACAATTCTTTTTTTCAGATCCTCAGAGAGTTCTTTGCCATGAGGCGCCAGGTTGAACTTCCAGTGACCAGTATGAGAGACTGAGAGCGATAACACCAAATTATACACACCTGGAAAATGGCTAATTTGGCCCAATTTGGAGATTTTCACTTAGGGGTGTACTCACTTTTGTTGCCAGCGGTTTAGACATTAATGGCTGTGTGTTGAGTTATTTTGAGGGGACAGTAAATTTACACTGTTATACAAGCTGTACACTCACTACTTTACATTGTAGCAAAGTGTCATTTCTTCAGTGTTGTCACATGAAAAAGATATATAATAAAAATGTAAAAAATGTGAGATACTTTTGTGAGATACTGTATAAAAGTTATTATTATTTCGGATTTAAAAATTTCCGAATTTTTTTTATTTTCTAATTTACGAATACTGCATTTATATTAATGGAACATAACGAATTTGAAGTTTTCCAAAGTTACAAATTTATTTGAAATAACGAATTGCGATCATAGCGAATTAATTTAAAGGGGTTGTAAAGGTTTGTGTTTTTTCACCTTTTTTTTAAAAAAAAATCAGCAGCTACAAATACTGCAGCTGCTGACTTTTAAGAGAAGGACACTTACCTGTCCAGCACGCCCGCGATGTCGGCACCCGAAGCCGATCTATGGCTCGGCTCTCGGGTGCTGCCGCCGCCATCTTCGGTAAGGGAATCAAGAAGTGAAGCCTTGCGGCTTCACTTCCTGGTTCCCTGCTGCGCATACGCGACTCACGCTGCACGACTCGAATGGTCCCTGCTGTCTTCTGGGACCTGTGTGTCTCCCAGAAGACAGCGGGGGGGGGGGAGTGGCTTAGATACCCGCAGATAATGCCCGGAAGTGGGAGCAAATACTTGTATTAAACAGGCATCTGCACCCCCCCCCCCCCCTGAAAGGTGCCAAATGTGACACCAGAGGGGGGGAGGGTTCCGAAAAGAGGTAGTTCCATTTTTGGGTGAAACTCCGCTTTAATGCATCCTATGCATTAAGGTGAAAAAACACCTGGCAGTCACCGGCCCCCCAGCCCCCCGGTTTACCTACCTGAGCCCATTCATCTCCTCTCCACGAGTCCCGGTGTCCTGCCGAGAATTGCCCCCCAGCGGATTCTGCCCGCTCTGTACTGCGCAGGCGCGGAGCTTGCCTCCGAAGATAGCCGAACATGTACATCTGAGAGTCAGCTCTACATGGCGCCTGCGCTTCTGACATCCAGGCTCTTTCTTTACCATCCCCGTGGACATGGAGGATGTTAAAAAAAGAGGCAGGAGGCCGAGCGAGCGTAGCGAGCCGTCCGAGCGAAGCGAGGATGTGAGGCCGACTGGCCACTTACAACTAGGTCCACGCAGGCGCCGTCTAGAGCTGACTCTCAGCTCTACATGTTTGGCTATTTTCGGAAGCTCATTCACGTTCGTACTGCGCAAGCGCCGCACCTGTGCAGTACAGGTGGGGGCAGAATCCGCCGGGGGGACGTTTCTCGGCAGAACACCGGCTTTGATTGGATAGATTGATAGCAGCGCAGCCATTGGCTCCCACTGCTGTCAATCAAATTCAATGACGCGGGGGGCGGGGCCGAGTCATACACTCAACGTCTATGGGCGCCAAATGAATGACTCAGGAGCGCGCCCGCAAGGTAGGGTGACCACATTTCCAAACTACCATTCAGGGACACCCTCCCTTCCCAAAAATCAGCTTGTGCTGTAACGAATCACAGCACAGTGATTAGACACAAGAGGCAGGATTTATGATTTCTCCAATCACAAGCAGGGGGCGGGGATTGTGCTCCTCCAGGCATTCCTGGCCAGGACAAGTACTGCCAGTGAATAAAGCGGTGACGCGGCGGCCTTTTTTGGGGGCATCAGATTGGCCCGGGGGTGGCTGTGTCGGTTTCATTCCGGGACACTGTATTGTCCTGGAATGAAGGTGCCCGGGACAGACCTGCAAAATGCGGGACTGTCCCGGGCAATCCGGGACATGTGGTCACCCTACCGCAAGTTAACCTCCTCGGGAGAGCGCTTCTTCAAGGGGGTTATCTAATGCAGGGAGGAGCAGCGAGAGCCGCCGAGGGACCCCAGAAAAGGATGTTCGGGACCACTCTGTGCAAAACGAGCTGCACAGTGGAAGTAAGTATGACATGTTTGTTATTTAAAAAGAGAAAAAAAAACGAACCTTTAGTGTCACTTTAAGTGCATAAACTTCTAAACGCTATTCACATATAAACACATGTAATATTGCGCCAAAAGAAGCATTTTTAAGCTGGATTTTTCTGCCAGCTCTTATTAGAAAGATCCCGTGTTTAGAGGAATTTTTCAATACACCTGTGTGCATGAGGCCTAATAGATAGCTAACACGGTACACAATACTCTGCTATTGCCTGTGAGAATGAATGGGAACCCTTTCCTGCCTCATCAAGCAGTTAATGTGTTCTCTACACCCAGTGCCCTGTGTCCTCTGTCAGGCACAGGCGGAGTCATAGCAGGAGGAAGTCCAGCCCATTCTGTACAAAAGACAGATCTCAGCTGCACACAGCAGATATTCAGCAGTCATGTGGCTCTATGTGATCCTTGGTGTCTCTGTCATCCTCCTCATCATCCTCAAGTCCTGGCTGGGGAGCCGAGGACCCAATCCCTTGGCTAAGGACACCAGGAGACCCCCAGGACCGGTGGTGTTTGATAAAGCTGCAAAGAGAAAGGTGATCAAGAATGGTAAGGACAACTAGGAAGGGGAATCGTTTAACCTGAATGAATCCTTTTATCTTTGTAATGTATTGTTGAGCAGACCTTAACCATCAATTGGCCCGGTTTTAGTACTAGAACCCAGATAGTCCCCATTGGTTGTCAGATAATCAAAGCATCAGCTGCAAATGAATGACTCTTCCTGTATTATGAATACTATTACACAGATTTGTTACAGTAGATGCTTTTCTATGGGGGTTGGTGTGTACAGAATAGTCTGGCACATGTCCCAACCACGTGACGAGTGGGGGACACAAGGACAGCAGAATTATAAACTGGTGAACCTTCACCACATTCTTCTTCTCCTTCAGTTAAATACTCCAAAAGCAAACATTTATTATATTGCAGCTTACCCATTTTTAGATTCGTTTTCTTTTATTTTTATCTGGTCTGTAAGTTTGCTGTTTTTAACAGATGTTGTCCTGCAGGTGTAGTAGTTAAAGGTTTGAGACGAGCTATAAAGCACTGACAGGGGTGCTTACAATTTTCAGATTTTATTTATTCAGTAAAACCTTTATCCCAAAAAGAAAAACTGCTTATAAAGCATTAGCTGGAATCTGGCTTCAATTTGTTATTGTATCTAAATCTGCTAGTACATTCAACACTACCGTCCCCTCCGACTGACAATGTTGCTGTCCAAAGGTGCCCCCCTCTGTGCTCCTTCATCCAGAGTGGAGGCACGCTAATACAGGAGGTGTGTTACTGGGCAGATCACCAGGTGAAAACAGGGACAAAAGCCGAAACAAGAAAACAAATGCAGCCACCACATCTAATGATTGTTAAAGGATAAGTTCACCTTTTAACAAAAAAGAATAAATCCACATGTTTTTTGCAGGTAAAAACATGTGCATTTATTTATTATTGTTTCTGGAGCCTCTAAAGCACAGGTGTCAAACACAAGGCCCGTGGGCCGAATCCGGCCCTCCAGGCCATTTCATGTGGCCCTCGCACCTCTCCTGTAGCTGCAGGAGAGCTTCGGCCCTCTTCTGGTTCTCCTCCAGACCCTTACTTTCTGCTTTCAAGCAATGCATACAGCTTCCTCCCAGCAGCAACATAAGAAAAGGGGGGTGCACTGTGATGTAAGGGACTCAACTTCTGATGGTGGGGTGGCTCTTGACATCTAATGTAAGGGGAGGGGATGCGCTGGACATCTAATCTTACAGATACAACCGGCCATTTTGAGGGCAATCATAATTCTGATGCGGCCCACGATAAAATTGAGTTTGACACTCCTGATCTAAAGCATTGCAGATCACTGGTGCCATGCAGGTCTCCTGCAGATTGTCAGTGTGACGGTGTTCCCGTACAATCTGACAGGAGGACTAAATGAACTACCACAGCATTTCACTCGTCCGTGTTTTTCTTTTTTTTTATTGTGACAGCTAGCGGGGGGAGGGAGATCTCTGCTAGCTGTCAGACGGAGGAGGGGGGGGGGAATCCGTTCATAACATGTTACACCTTATATATGGGCGTAACATGTTACGAAAGGTGAACTTATCCTTTTAAGCTGCAACATATTATATTTTTGGGTTTAATACCACTTTAAGACCAAGAACCTGTTATGTAAAACTCATTAATGATTGCTTCGCAGGTCACCAATGAGATTTCCTATTCTCTGTTTTTGTCCAATTCTGCATGGTGAATGGAGGCAATCACCGACGTTCCTTAAATAAAGGTCACATAACCCAACCCAAGAATAACAATTTAATATATTCCCATAGCTCCCAACTGTCCCTGATTTTGAGGGTCTTTCCCTGATTTGGAGCAATGTCCCTCTTTCCTCCTCATTTGTCTCTCATTTTGGTCTGATCTATATAGATGTATATAAAATGCACTTTTTATCTATCAAAAAGTGTTTTCCAGCGCTAAACCTTTCACCTGATTTCTAAATTGCTGCATTTGGAAATTCCAAAAGCCAATATAAAGGAATAGTATTGGTAAAAAAAAGCACTTGTGGGTTTACCCACTTGCTTACTGGGTACTTAAACCCCCCTCCTGCCCAGACCAATTTTCAGCGCTGATGCACTTTGACAATTGCGCGGTCATACAACACTGTACCCAAATGACATTTTTATCATTTTTTTTTTTCCCCCACAAATAGAGCTTTCTTTTGGTGTTTTTTGATCACCTCTGCATTTTTTATTTTTTGTTAATTGTTTAAAAAGACAGATTTAAAAATAAAAATAAAAAAATTATATATTTTTGTTATAAAATTTTGCAAACGGGTAATTTTTCTCCTTCATTGATGTACACTGATGAGGTTGCACTGATGGGTGGCATTGATAGGTGGCACTAATAGGTGGCAATGGGCACTGATTGGGACTGGTAGGTTAAACTGATAGGCAGCATTGCTAGGTGGCACTGATGAGGCACTGATTGGCACCACTGGTGGGCATTGATAGGTGGCACTCGTGGGCCAATGGCAGGTGGCACTGGCAGGGGGTACTGGTGGGTACAGATGAGGCAGAATTGCCTCTTCCTCTTCAGGACCGATGTCGCAAAGTGGTTACCCAAGCGTGTTTTTTGTGTACAATTCTCCTTAAAGGGAGCGTGACAGGGGGGCGTGTTCTATGCCTACATACTTTTGCTGATAGGTGTCCCTCTTTCCCATCTCAAAAAGTTGGGAGTTATGTATTCCAGCTCACCATTCTTAGATGTGATGGCTTTATTAGACTCATTTACAAAGATGCAGAGATTTGCACACTGTGAGAAGACAAGCGTATCCCTGTGCCTGGCAGTGACAGATGTTTGTATACTGCCACCTGTACAAATGACAGGCTGTGCACTGGTGACCACACACCTAAATGTTTACTTGTGGCAGGAACTGATGTGTACCGCTGGGCGCAGACAGATTGCTGGACCGCTCATCTCACCCGGTACATACAGTAAGTAAAAGCTTGAATGGACAGTTACGATCGTACAGCCTGTCATTTAGTTGTATGCAAATACCTGTCGCTTCCGGGAGCAGAGATATGCTAATTTTTCACAGTGTACCGCTCTCTGCATCCATGTGAATGAGCCCTTCGCTTTTATTTTTTAGGCTGAGAACATTTTAGCACACACAAAATACCTGTTGATCTTGCCAAAAATGTGTCCTGTGACATGAACTGAAAGCACAAATCATTGTATCTTTCTTGCGTGAACTACTAGTCCCATCACCCCACATGTAATGGGGGGGGGGGGAGACAGACTGGGTGACCACTAGGAATAGTTTGCCAAAGAAGAAAGCTACTTAAACCACTTGCCGACCAGCCGCCGTCATTACACAGCGGCAGGTCGGCTCGTTCCCGCAAATCGCTGTAGCTGTACGTTGGTCCCTTTAACAGCTATAGGAGGCGCGCAATGTCACCCGCAGTCGCTCCACAGAGAGCCAGAACGGGGATCTGTCAATGTAAATGTAGCGGGGTGTTCCCCTTTAATCAGAGACAGGAAATTCCAGAGAGAGGGGAGTCGGGGGGGAAGGAATATAAGGAGGGGGCGAGGCCTAGCTCGGTCTCTTTGGACACGGGGAGGCAGAGAGAGAGAGACACCTGTGCGGATCTGTGCTGTTCCAGGCCTGAAGCCTGGGGCCTGTGGAGTGAACCAAAGAGCCTTCCACCCCCTTTGCGAGCCTGGGTGGCATCCAGACTCATCTCTTCTGAAGTTATCTGGATCGGGGATCCGATCGCAGAAGCCGCTGTGGACGAGGACCGACACAGCCGGTGGAAGTTCCGGACTGAGGGAAGTGTTCCGGAGTGGTGAGCGAGCGAAAGCTCATCTTTAAACTGTTACTTTTATACTTTGTGCCTACTAGACTTCCGAGGCCTAACACCTCTGGTGAGGGAGAATTACCCCCCCCTATTGGATTACAAATACATGGTTTTAAATACTTCAAGTGCACCACCTTTACAGATCCTGTGCCGGTGAAGATTTGTGTTTCTTCTAAGACTGAGTTTCATGGTTAGGGATCAGGCCTGATCCGTTAGATAGTTATAAGTTAGTTATCACACCACAGGGTGTTTAGGTAACGGTCGCCCCACGTGGCGTTCCGTCCCCTTTTCCATTGCTGGTACACACGCACACAGTATTGTGATTTATAACTGCAGGGACCTGCTTATGTGTTGTGAACCAAATGTTACATGCATGTTATCCCCTTTTATCTTACCACTAGTAGTAAAGTCAGTTATTATTTACAACATTGTCTATGAGTCTGAGTTATAAATTCACACACCCACATTTAAAGCATAAGTGATTGTTTATGTGAAATTGCTGTGGGTTAGCTGTGCCAGAGCGGGTAGAGCAGATTGCCGGGGGGTTGAGGAAGCTGTACTCAGGGCCCAAAATTAAAACTTGCGGCTCTCTTAAGTTGAGGGTATCGCTACACGTGGGGGCTCGTACATCCGGGATTACTGAGACAGCGGTGAAACCGCCAGAAGCTACCGGCATGGACCCGATAGAGGTGGGACAGTGGTACAAGAGATGGGGCGTAGACCCAGCCAGGACAGCAGTTATAGAACTCCCGGGGATATGGCAGACACAAGCAATGATACAACTCATAATGTCCCTATCACCGATTCACAAACCATGGGTGATAGACGTGAAAACTAATGGGGGACTTTCACATGTCTTACTGGAATGGCAGGCAGAAATTCCTGAACAGTTTAGAGGCAACAGCATACAAGATGAGGACGATCAGGTCTATCATTTGCTGCATGCGCTGCCGCGCACAAGAGACAGCCCTCAGACAAAAATAACACTGTCACCGCAGCCATCTTCCCCGTCATCCCCACAGAAGGACACAAAGAGTCCCAGGACAAGCCCAGGCACCCTTAGTGCAGAATTATGCGCTGTTCTGGGGGAGATTGTAGCTCAGTGCAAGAAAGAGCCCACAGATTACCCGATGTCGGGGTACAGGAAACTCCGGATGTTTTCAGGGAGGAAACCAGTACCCTTGGAAGAAGAGGGATTTGAGGAGTGGCTAGACAGCGCAACTCAGGCACTAGAGGAATGGGAAGTTCCGGACCGCAGAAAGAAACAGAGGGTTGTGGAAAGTTTGAAAGGGCCTGCTCTAGAGGCCGTACGCAACCTGAAGATGAGCAAGGCAGATTGTACTGCACAAGAGTGCCTCGATGTGTTACAGAATGTGTTTGGTGGGACAGAGAAAGTCACGGAGCTTGCTTATCAGCTGGAGCATTGCTACCAGAAGGAAGGTGAGAAACTATCAGACTATATGGGACGCCTGGACAAAATACTGCATAGGATGATCCTAAAGAAGGGGATCAGCCCAGGGAAAGTAGATGAGGCCCGTGCTCAACAGGTAGTGAGGGGAGCTCAACCCATGGATCCAATTGCATGGACACTGCGTGCCCGGCAGGATGGGAAGAATCTGGAGTACCCTGACCTCATCCGAATGATTAGAGAGGAAGAGGCTATATTGGAAGAAAAAAAAAAAGAACGCCTGATAGAGCCCGTCAAACAGCCGGTAGCTATAGTTACACCGGCCATGACTCCCGATAGGGGAGCGGAGGTGGACACTTTGAAGTTGCAGATGTCCCAGATGATGGAGATGATGACGGCGAAAGGTCAAGGTGGAGCAGAGAAACCAAGCCCCAGAAAGGAGTTGTTCCCAGATACGTCAATACCGAGTCCCACTCGGGACCGAGAAGAGATGTTATGCTACAACTGCGGAGGCAGTGGCCACTTTGCCAGTAGGTGTTCCAGTCCTAAGAAGAAGAAAATGGATAATCGCCAGCCGGCGGGAAACGCCAGAGGGCCCCGGTGAGGGAGTCAACCGGGTGCCCATCTCTTTCAGTGAGCTCCAAACTGAATAGAAGGAAGAGAGAGAACAAAACTCCTCAGAAGGAATCTAGGGTCTCTCAACCAAGATACATACCAGAGAGAGGGGACAAGACCCCTCAGAAGAAATTTAGCACTCCCAAGAAGGAATGCCTACAACCAAGAGACAATAACATCCCTCAGCGGGTTTGTACTCCCATTAGGGTGGGGAAGGTCAATGCATACCGGGCTCAAGAGAGAATAAAGTCAAAAACAAACTGGATGAAGACAAGTCCTCAGAAGAAAGTGACCTCAACCCGGCCGTACCCAGAAGAATTGGTCGGCCCATCCCCCACTGTATCTATCCAGGTAGAAGAAGTATATACGAAGGCCCTCCTGGACACTGGAGCTCAAGTGACTTTGTTGTACAGAGACTTCTACGATAGGCACTTAAGCCATTTGCCTATACAGAAGATAGAAGAGCTGGAGATATGGGGCCTGGGAACGCAGAGGTTCCCCTATGATGGTTATCTGCCCATAAAGCTGACATTCGACCCCTCTGTGGCTGGGAAGACAGAAGTGTTCGACACCCTGGCAGTTGTGTGTCCTAGACCACCCGGGGCCAGCAAGATGTCCCTCATCATAGGCACCAATACGGATCTAGTGAGAAGACTTCTGACGCCCCTGGTGAAGATAAGGAGCCATCAAGATCCAAACATCCATCCCATGCTGAAGACAGCCTACCAACGGTTAGTGTTGGAGCAGAAGACCCCAGGAGAGGGGATAGGGAAGGTGTGGAGACTGGGGAGAGAAGGAGTGGTGCTGCAGCCCGGACAGGTGGCTTGCCTCAAGGCCACTGTGAAGCTCACCTGGGAGCAGCCTGGCCCCTTTGTCATGCTGGAATCCGACCCAAGGGAAGATCACTCAGGCCTGGAAGTGATACCGGAAGTGATTCCAATCAAGGCCTTGAAGAAAGCCAGGGGAAGAGTCCTGGTGAGTGTAAGGAACTCTACAGGAAGGGCCATAGAGGTACCTGCCCGGATGTTGCTGGGACAGGTGAGTCCTGCTGTCCCAGTCAGCTGGTCAGAAGTGAAGCAAGCGGGTGAAGAAGAAGATGTTTGGGAAAAACTTTCCATTGAGAACCCGAACTTGCCTGGGGCCTGGAAGGAGAGAGCCAAGGCCCAGCTGACTAGATGGGAGAAGATTTTCTCAAAAGATGAATTCGATGTGGGGCGTGCGAGGAGTGCTACCCACCGCATCCGCCTGCAAGAAGACAAACCGTTCAGGGAGAGAGTCAGGCGGGTTCCGCTGGCAGATCTGGAGGATCTGAGAGAACAGCTTGCAGAACTGAAAAGGACTGGGGTGATTCGAGAGTCCAGAAGCCCTTATGCCTCTCCAATAGTGGTGGTCAGGAAGAAGAATGGGTCGCTGAGGCTCTGCATTGACTACAGAACTCTCAACAGGAGGACCACCCCTGATCAGTACACCACGCCAAGGATAGAGGACGCCTTACAGAGTTTGTCTGGAGCTAAGTGGTTCAGTGTGATGGACCTCAAGAGCGGGTACTATCAAATTCCCATGCACCCAGAGGATAAAGAAAAGACCGCTTTCATAACTCCTGTGGGGTTCTTTGAGTTTAATAGAATGCCTCAGGGCCTATCTGGGGCCCCAGCTACTTTTCAACGTCTCATGGAGAAGACTGTCGGAGATATGAACCTCATAGAAGTCCTTGTGTACCTGGACGATGTCATTGTCTTCGGGAGAACTTTGGAAGAACATGAGGCCCGATTGGAGAAAGTGTTGAGAAGGCTTAGTGAAGAGGGACTAAAGCTTTCCCCAGAGAAGTGTCGGTTCTACCAGTCTTCGGTGAACTATCTGGGACACATAGTGTCTGAAAAGGGGGTGGCCACTGATCCTGAGAAGTTGGAGGCAGTTACCTCCTGGCCAAGACCCACAACAGTCACTGAACTTAGATCTTTCCTGGGCTTCTGCTCCTACTATAGGAGGTTTGTGGATGGGTTTGCCCGTATTGCCAAGCCCCTAAATGAACTGCTCAAGACTGAAGGGGAAGAGGATGGTCAGGGACCCAGAAGACCCGGGGAGTCGGTTCAAGATCAGCGGACCCCCAGGTGTGAAGAGGCCTTCAGAACCCTGAAGAGGAGCCTCACCACAGCCCCAGTATTGGCCTATGCTGATCCCACCAGACCATACGAGTTACATGTTGATGCTAGTCATGAAGGCCTCGGTGGAGTGCTCTACCAAGAGTATGAAGAGCAACTGCGACCAGTGGCCTATGTGAGTCGGAGTCTGACCCCCTCGGAGAAGAACTACCCCACTCATAAGTTGGAGTTTTTGGCCCTCAAATGGGCAGTGGTGGACAAACTAAGAGACTACCTCTATGGGGCAGAGTTTACAGTAAAAACAGATAACAACCCTCTGACTTACCTATTCACCACTGCCAAGTTGGATGCCACAGGACACAGGTGGCTGGCTGCATTATCTGGGTTCAACTTCAGTCTTAAATACAGACCAGGGACTGGAAATAGGGATGCAGATGCCCTGTCCCGAAGATCTCATACCATGGCTGATGACTGGGAGGACTGGACTCAGGTAGCACCGGAGGGAGTGCGAGCCCTTTGTCAGGGGGCTGAATTTCAAGCCAGAGGGGGCTCCAGAGCCGAGGAGATAGGAGTTACCACAGTGGGAGTCCCAAAACACTACTGCGGGGTGACTCAACTTGAAGAGGAATGCTTACCGAAGCTGTCTAAGAAGGAACTGAGGTGCGACCAATTGGAAGACCCCATGGGGAGATTGGTCTTTGAAGCATTGGAAAACGAGAGTCCAGAGAAACTTCGACATCACCCCTCCAAGGAGGCTCGTCTGCTAAGGAGAGAGTTAGACAGGCTACAGGTCCATCAGGGAGTGGTCTACCGAAGGGGCCCCTCTGATGGCTCCGAGGATAAATGGCAGTTGTTTCTCCCAGAGAAGCACCGAGAGACTGTGCTGGTTGCCTTACATGACCAGCATGGTCACCTGGGAGCTGAAAGAACCTTCCAACTTGTCAGAAGCCGGTTCTATTGGCCCTGTATGAGGGCTGAAGTGGAGGAATATTGCCACTCCTGTGCACGATGCATCCAGAGGAAGACTCTACCCCATCAAGCTGCCCCAATGGGCCACCTACAGAGTCAAGGCCCAATGGATCTGGTATGCATTGACTTTCTCTGCCTCGAACCCGATTTGAGTGGATTGGGAAATGTTCTGGTGGTAACCGATCATTTCACCCGTTATGCACAGGCGTTCCCCACCAGAGACCAGAAGGCTTCCACTGTAGCTAAGGTGCTTCTAGAAAAATACTTTGTCCACTATGGATTACCACAGAGAATCCACTCCGACCAAGGAAGGGACTTTGAGAGTCGCCTGATCCGGAACCTACTGGACTCCCTGGGAGTGGAAAAGACCAGGACTACCCCTTATCATCCACAAGGAGATGCTCAGCCTGAGAGGTTTAACCGGACTTTGCTAAACATGCTTGGGACTCTGGAGACAGAGAAGAAGCAGCATTGGAGTCAACACATATCCACTTTGGTGCATGCCTACAATTGCACCACCAGTGATGTGACGGGTTACTCTCCCTATCGCCTCATGTTTGGGAGAGAAGCAAGATTGCCAGTGGATCTGGCCTTTGGCATTTCTCTAGACTATACCTCTGCTACCTCCCACAAAGGATATGTAGACAGACTTAGGTATAATTTGAAAGCGGCCTATGAACAAGCCCAAGCGGCCTCAGACCAGAGAGGGGCCCGAAATAAAAGGAACTATGATTTGAAGGTTCGAGTGCAAGACCTGCAGCCTGGAGACCGTG
This sequence comes from Rana muscosa, assembly GCA_029206835.1. NCBI lineage: Eukaryota > Metazoa > Chordata > Amphibia > Anura > Ranidae > Rana > Rana muscosa. The sequence continues at coordinate 244,819,042 of CM055118.1, read as the reverse complement.
TTCTTCTACGCAACCTAGGGATCCCAGGGAAGCACAAACTTGCTGATAGGTGGAGGTCTGAGCCTTACGCTATTTGTAGGAAACTCCCTGGACTACCGGTGTACAAGTTAAAGCCAGAGGGGAGAGTGGGACCCTTGAAGACCTGGCACAGAAACCACTTACTCCCGCTTAAAGAAGCAGTCAGGATACCTCCAGTGAGGAACCTACCGGAATCTGTTTCCATCTTGGATACTCCCAGACCCAACACTCGGTCTCAGACCTCTCGATCTGGAGGGGGACAGGTTTCTCAACCAAGTGAAGATGGGAGAGGAGAACTGGAGTGGCTATGGCCTTCCCCAACCCCGGAAAATCCCACCATAGACCTTCCACCCACTGAGGATATGCAGGATGGGACCCTGAACCCAGAAGCTACAGAGTTCATTCCATCCAGTGGCGTGCCTGAATGCTGGGAAGATATTCCGGGCCTGTACTCAGATGAAGAAGAGACAGAGGCCCCAGAACCAGTGACGATGTCAGAGAGTGTTCCTGAAACAAAGCCTGTGGCACCCAAGCCTGAAGTCCCAAGGGAGCAGAGAGCTCGCAGAGTCGTGAGACCTCCCATGAAGTTAACCTACCCTCAATTGGGAAAGAGCTCAGAGGACTCTGTTACCACCGCTAGAAGAAGTACCGAGTGCTCCAATCCTTCCACTGTTCATTTGGTGGAGGGCAACCCCAGCTCACCCTCTGGCACAGTTAGGCAGGCCACTCATGCCAGTGTGACCTGTGGGACAGGGAATCCCACCTCTGAGTTTTGGTGGCAATTCCCTGTACCAACATCATACTCCGCACTCTCTAAAATGGTTCAGGAATTTTGTTGAAATGTTTATCTTTGGGGACCAAAGAGTTTTAGTGGGGGGAGTGTGTAGCGGGGTGTTCCCCTTTAATCAGAGACAGGAAATTCCAGAGAGAGGGGAGTCGGGGGGGAAGGAATATAAGGAGGGGGCGAGGCCTAGCTCGGTCTCTTTGGACACGGGGAGGCAGAGAGAGAGAGACACCTGTGCGGATCTGTGCTGTTCCAGGCCTGAAGCCTGGGGCCTGTGGAGCGAACCAAAGAGCCTTCCACCCCCTTTGCGAGCCTGGGTGGCATCCAGACTCATCTCTTCTGAAGTTATCTGGATCGGGGATCCGATCGCAGAAGCCGCTGTGGACGAGGACCGACACAGCCGGTGGAAGTTCCGGACTGAGAGAAGTGTTCCGGAGTGGTGAGCGAGCGAAAGCTCATCTTTAAACTGTTACTTTTATACTTTGTGCCTACTAGACTTCCGAGGCCTAACACCTCTGGTGAGGGAGAATTACCCCCCCCCCTATTGGATTACAAATACATGGTTTTAAATACTTCAAGTGCACCACCTTTACAGAACCTGTGCCGGTGAAGATTTGTGTTTCTTCTAAGACTGAGTTTCATGGTTAGGGATCAGGCCTGATCCGTTAGATAGTTATAAGTTAGTTATCACACCACAGGGTGTTTAGGTAACGGTCGCCCCACGTGGCGTTCCGCCCCTTTCCATTGCTGGTACACACGCACACAGTATTGTGATTTATAACTGCAGGGACCTGCTTATGTGTTGTGAACCAAATGTTACATGCATGTTATCCCCTTTTATCTTACCACTAGTAGTAAAGTCAGTTATTATTTACAACATTGTCTATGAGTCTGAGTTATAAATTCACACACCCACATTTAAAGCATAAGTGATTGTTTATGTGAAATTGCTGTGGGTTAGCTGTGCCAGAGCGGGTAGAGCAGATTGCCGGGGGGTTGAGGAAGCTGTACTCAGGGCCCAAAATTAAAACTTGCGGCTCTCTTAAGTTGAGGGTATCGCTACATAAACAAACAGATCCCCGTTCTGACAGGGAAGTACAGAGTGATCATCGTCTGTTCCTAATGATTAGGAACAGCGATCTCTCTGTACTCCCAGTCAGTCCACCCCCCCCCCCCCCAGTTAGAAACACCTCCCAGGAAACACATTTAACCCCTTCCCTGCCAATGTCATTTATACACTAATCGGTGCACTTTTCTAGCACTGATCGCTGTATAAATGTCACTGGTCCCAAAAAAGTGTCCGATCTGTCTGATGCAATGTCGCAGTCCCGCTAAAAATCGCTGATCATTACTAGTAAAAAAATTAATAATAATTTATAGTAAAAATGCCATAAATCTACCACCTATATTGTAGATGCTATAACTTTTGCGCAAACCAAGCAAAATACGCTTATTACGATTTTTTTTTTGATTCCCCCCCCCCCAAAAAATGTGTAGAAGAATACATATTGGCCTAACCTGATGAAGACATTTTTTTTATTTTTTGGGGATATTTATTATAGCAAAAAGTAAAAAATCGTTTTTGTTTTTTTCAAAATTGTCGGCCTTTTTATGTTTATAGCGCAAAATATAAAAACCACAGAGGTGATCAAATACCACCAAAAGAAATCTCTATTTGTGGCCAAAAAAGGATGTCAATTTTGTTTGGGTACACATTGCACGACCGCAATTGCTAGTTAAAGTGCCGCAGTGCCGCATCGCAAAAAAATGGCCTGGTCATTAAGGGGGAAAATCTTCCGGGGCTGAAGTGGTTAAATGTCATATTATCATTTATTTAAAAATAAATCATTCTATGTGTGTGCACTCACTGCACTGTGCGGGGCGCCGGACTAATGGGTGTCTATTTGGTCTGACAATTTTTGACTAGCATGTGATTTGAGGCTGAGGCTCTAATTGGATTGTTTTAAAGTTGGCCTAGGGTGCAGTGCTTCCTCCCACTTTTGAATTTAGCGAATCAATATTCGTCATTGCGTCACTTCCGGCTTCTCGTCCTGTGGACAGTGCCGACCTGGAGGGGTTTGATTGTGCCCCCCCCCCCAAAACTTTTTTTAGCATTAGCCGCCACTGACTAGGAATAAGCTTAGGCATGTTCTTACAAAGTCCAAACCTGCGTGCGCTATCCGGCCAGGAACCTGTCAAAGTTGACAGCCAATGATGCACCCCTCACATTGGTGCTGCTGCAGGTGGGGATTGCCTCCACCGCTTATGATTGGCTTTCCAACAGGATAGCTCATGCAGGTTTTCGCCTGAGCTCATTCCTAGTGACCACCATAGCTCCCTCAATTGATACAATGAAAGTGATTGTAGCCACACGGGAAGTGTTATGTGCACAATGGCTTCTCTAATTTTAAACCTAAAAAAACAACAACAAAATTAAAAGTGCAGGAGGACATCCTTGTGATATTTGGGCTCACCAGTTTTGCAAGAATCACATGTAAAGACCAAGATGTCACACCCAGCTAGGTGAGCATGTTGGAAGCTGGGGTATTGGTTCTGTATTTTTATTTTTTTTTATTTGTTTCATATTTTTGGCTTGGAATATGACACACATCTGTTGCCACTCTTTGTCATTTCTGTCCTTCCCATGCGCAAATTTTTTGGAGTTTCATATTTTTGTTTTGTTTTCCTTGTTGCAGTTTTCTCTACTGACAAAGTCCCAGAAAAATTGGATGCCATTGTTATCGGAAGTGGAATTGGAGGACAAGGAGTGGCCGCTCTACTTGCCAGGGCTGGAAAACGGGTACTGGTCTTGGAACAGCTAGGAAAACTAGGCGGGTGCTGCCATACCTTCAATGAGAAAGGCTACGAGTTTGATGTGGGTGAGTGTGAGGATTGGGTTGTCTGGTTTAGCAGCCACATGGAGCCATAAAACTCCCTCTCCCTCCGATTCAAGTTTTTTTTGTTTGTTTTTTTGATGGACACCGCGCCGGTCCCGAGGAGCTGCGGGCAGGAGTTTTTAGGCGAGGCCGCGGCTTCGGCCTAGTCCACGTTGTCCGGCCTGGCGGACAAGGCTGAAGCCGCGGCCTCGCCTAAAAACTCCTGCCCGCAGCTCCTCAGGACCGGCACGGTTGTTTTTTTTTGCACAGCCCTAGTGGAGACAGAGATAAAAGAGGGAGCTGACAGGCAAGGGTGAGGGGGAGAGCTGCGTATGACAGAGGGACGCCCTCTGACCATGGTGGTCAGGGCTCAGCAGCCCTGATTTTCGTGGTCTGTACAGAGAGGGGATACAGGAAGTGGCAGGATCAGGCAAGTTTTTGTTTACAGTTTAGAGGGGGGCAGGTTACACAGCACAAGCACTGTGCTGTTTAATCTTCTTTAAGGGACCAGGATTTGAATTTTCTTTTTTTTTTTCTCTTTGAGTTAACAAACACTATCATGATCTCCATTCTATATGCTACCTAATTTTTAGCAGGATGCATAAAGTATTAAGGATTTGCTTGTGTTATCATTATGTAAACCAGGGGTAGGCAACCTGAGGCTCTACAGCTGTTGTGGAACTATATTTATTTCCCATGAGGCATTGCAAGGCTGGTTACAATTACTCCCAGAGGCATGATGGGACTTGTAGTTCTGCAACAGCTGGAGGGCCCCAGGTTGCCTACCCCTGATGTAAATTGTATACGCCAAGGGATAATAATGAGTGTGCTGTCACCAAAATCTTTAAAGTGGTTGTAAACCCTTTACAACCACTTTAACCCACAGGTAAGCCTAGATTAGGGCTTACATGTAGGTGCTTGAAATATCTCCCAGACCTGCACGGTCTAGGAGATATTTGCAAATCGCTGTACGGCGATTTCTTCTGCGCCGGAGTTAGAAAGGGCACGCTGTGCCGTTTGTAGCTCGGGTCATGCCGTTAAAGGCAGCTCCCGTGTGCATGCGACTCCGGCCAGTCACAGAGCCAGAGTTCGCTGCCCCGGAAGGAAGAGGGGTCAAGAATAGACGCTCTCTACTAGCGAGGAAGACGGGGACATCGCGGACTTCTCCTGCAGGTAAGTGTCACATAATGAGCTACTATGCGATGCATAGTAGCCCATTATGTTTTACTTTTGCAGGGAAACAATGAGGAAGTAAAACACATCAGGGTTTACTTCCTCTTTAAGCATGCTCGGAAATCTCAAAAGAATCGGTCCACTATTCAGGCAAAGGCCAGAAATTTCAGCTCTTATGTACAGTATGCTTGGTGACCATGTAGTAAATGGGCACTTTTTAGACCTTTTGATGTTCTAGGTAAAAGTTTTGACATGTCTGATGCTGTTTTTCTATCCCTCAGGAATACACTACATTGGTCAGCTCAATGATCGCTCACCATTTCGGATATTGGTGGATCAGCTGACAGATGGGCAGCTGCAGTGGTCACTAATGGACGACCCATTTGACGTGTTACTGATTGGGGATGTAACAAATGGCCGTCGCTATAATATGCGTGCTGGCATGCAGACTTATGCTGATGAGCTGAAGAAAGCTTTTCCAGGAGAGGAAAAAGCCATTGAAAATTTTTTGAAGCTCGTCAGAGTAAGTGTCCTAAGACCCAATTAGTTTCCAGTGTCCATGCTAATGTGCTGTGACCTCTCTCACACACACGACTCAGCATTTCTGTTAGTGCTTAGTCATGGAAGGTTGTAGGTGACAGAGCAGGTCTAACAGCTAGAAGTATGCAGAGCTTTATGTCCATAACTCTTTAAGGATACGTAAATCAACATTCTCTTCACATTAGGCTAAGAAAGGTGAATCTATAAAATGTAGATGGTGGAATATTGTGTAGCGGTACCCTCAGTTTAAGAGGGCTGCTTGTTTGTTTTGGGCCCTGTAATGCACCGCTATCAACCCCTGGCAATCGGCTCTAACCTCTCGTGACACAGCTAGGAAAGGGGGAAAATAGGATTTTTATAACAGCTTACCTGTAAAATCCTTTTCTTGGAGTACATCACGGGACACAGAGCGACATAGTCATTACTAATGGGTTATATAGTTACCGTCAGGTGCTGGCACTGGCAACTTCCAAAACCGGAAGTACCCTCCCCTATATAAGCCCCTCCCATCCGGGAGCACCTCAGTTTTGTAGCAAAGCAATAAGTGTCCCCAAAGAGGGGCGGGAGCTCTGTGTCCCGTGATGTACTCCAAGAAAAGGATTTTACAGGTAAGCTGTTATAAAAATCCTATTTTCTTTCTCGTACATCACGGGACACAGAGCGACATAGTCATTACTAATGGGATGTCCTAAAGCAATGCCAAATGAGGGGGGGGGGATACACCATATATAAGCTGAGCGCTATCAGACATGAGGATCTTTTGCGGCCTGCAACACACTGCGCCCAAAGGCGACATCCTCCTGACTTCTAACGTCCACCTGGTAGAACCTAGTAAACGTGTGTACTGAAGACCATGTTGCGGCCTTACAGACTTGAGCCAGGGAGGCCTGGTGATGCACTGCCCATGAAGTTCCAACTGCTCTCGTGGAGTGCGCCCTAACTTTGAACGGAGGCGGTCTACTTCTCAAGCTATAGGCTTGTATTATGACCTGTCGAATCCACTTGGCTAAAGTAGATTTTGACGCTGCCTGACCCTTTCTGGGGCCTTCCGGCAGAATAAACAAAGTATCCGTTCTGCGAATCTGAGCAGTGGCTTTTAGATAAGTTTTAACTGCTCTTACTACATCCAAAGAATGCAATAACTTTTCCTCTACCGAAGTAGGCTTGGGGAAAAAAGAAGGAAGAACCACATCTTGGTTCAAATGAAAACTCGATACCACCTTAGGAAGAAAGGCTGGATGAGGACGTAACACTACTCTGTCCTTATGGATAACCAGATATGGCTCCTTACAGGACATAGCTGCTAATTCCGATACTCTTTTAGCCGAACAAATGGCTACTAGAAAAATCAATTTCCTGGTGAGAAGCACTAAGGAAATATGCTGTAATGGTTCAAATGGTTGTTTCTGTAGAACCGACAGAACCAAGTTTAGATCCCATGGACATATGGGAATATTAACCGGAGGACTAATACGCATCACTCCTTGTATAAAGGCTTTGACTAGTGAATGCGAAGCCAAGGGCCTTTGAAAAAATATTGACAAGGCCGAAATCTGACCTTTGATAGTACTCAAGGCAAGCTTCCTATCTACAGCCCATTGTAGGAAGTCCAGAATTCTAAGTAGATCTGCCTGGATACCGGTTTCCTGGCATTGATCATGGTAGACACCACAGCATTAGAGAGCCCTCTCCTTTTTAGAATGTGGGCTTCAATAGCCAGGCCGTCAAACCTAGGGCTGGTAAGGAAGGGTGGTATATCGGTCCCTGCGAAAGCAGGTCCGGACGATGTGGGAGGGTCCAAGGACTCCCCACAGACATTTTTACAATCTCCGCGTACCATGCTCTTCGGGGCCACGCTGGAGCCACCAGAATCACTGGTTTCTTTTCTACCCTGATTCTGCGGAGTAATCGAGGTAACAATTGTGGCGGTGGGAATGCATATATCAGCTTGAACTGATCCCAAGGGAACACTAGGGCATCCGAGCCGCACGCTAGGGGATCCCTTGTCCAAGAGACAAACCTGTCCACTTTCGTGTTGAACCTGGATGCTAGCAGATCTACATCCGGTGTTCCCCACCGCTGACATATTGTCCGGAAAACCTCGGGATGAAGGGACCATTCCCCTGGGCATAATTGTTGGCGACTTAGAAAGTCCGCCTTCCAATTCTCCACCCCTGGAATGAATACCGCAGATATGGCTGGGACATATCTTTCTGCCCATCTCAGGATGTAATTTACTTCCCTTTGGGCTGCACGACTCCTGGTGCCCCCCTGACGATTGATATATGCCACTGCTGTGGCATTGTCTGACTGAACTCTGACAGGGGACCCTTGGAGTTTGGATGTCCATGCTACTAGGGCATACCGGGCTGCTCGTATCTCTAAGAGATTGATGGGCAGGGCCTTTTCCGCATCCGACCATCTGCCCTGGAGAGACCATTGCTCCAGTACTGCTCCCCAGCCTAAAAGGCTGGCATCTGTAGTGACCACCTTCCAAGAAATCGGACTGAAGGATTTCCCTCTTTCCAGATTCCGGGGAACCAACCACCAACGGAGGCTTCTGCGAACGGAAGGGGACAAGGACATTGGTACGTCCAGAGCCTGAACTTTTTTGTTCCAGGCTGACAGTATGGCCCTTTGCAACTTCCTTGAATGGAATTGACCGTAGGGTACTGCTTCGAATGATGCCACCATTTTTCCCAGCAGCCTCATGCACAGGCGTATGGATGGCTGTCTTTTTGAACCCACTAAGTGGATCAAATCTCTCAAAGACGACCCCTTTTCTCGAGGCAAGAAAATTTTTCTCTGGTCTGAATCCAGCCTTAGCCCCAAGTATTCCAGACTTTTGACTGGTTTTAGGGCTGACTTGTCTCGGTTGATAATCCAACCGTGATATTCCAGATACTTGATTGTCTCGTGAACAACCACTTCTAGTTTTTCCACTGAGTGGTCTATCAGCAACAAGTCGTCTAGATATGCCATTATCGTTACACCTCGTGTTCTTAGATTGGCCAATAATGGGGCCAGAATTTTTGTGAACACTCTTGGTGCTGTGGCCAGACCGAAGGGTAAGGCTCTGAACTGAAAATGGCGCCCTTCTATCGCAAAGCGTAGAAATTTTTGGTGGGCTGGAAAGATGGGGATGTGCAAATACGCATCTTTGATGTCGATCGAGGCTAACCATTCCTCCCCTTGTAGGGCAGTGGCTACCGATCGGATCGACTCCATCCGGAAAGTCCTGATATGTAGGAATTTGTTTAGCCCTTTTAGATTTAATATGGGCCTCACGTCCCCGTTTGGCTTCGGAACTGTAAAGAGGTTTGAGTAAAACCCGAACCCCCATTCTTCCAGGGGGACCTCTATAATTACTGCTTGAAGCAATAATTGTTCCAGTGCCAACAGGAGGGATCCTCTCTTCTGGGGATCCCTTGGCACGTTCGACCTTATAAAGCGGGAAGGAGGGGAGTTTTTTAACTCCAATTTGTATCCCAGATTTACTGCGGAGAGCACCCATCTGTCTCGGATCGTGTCCCGCCAGGTTTCTGAGAACAACTGAAGTCTTCCCCCCACCCGATTGGGTGGGGGCAACCCTTCATGCATTTGACTTTGGGGGAGGTTTTGTACCTCTCCTGCTCCAGGGCTTCTTGTTACCCTGCAACTGTCCCTGATTTTTACCTCCGGGATTTGACCGGGGAGGCCGTCGGAACTGTTTCACAGCCGATGTCCTAGGGACTGGAGAAGCCGGCCTCTTAAAAGAGGGACCTCTAACTCTATTTTTGACCGGCAAGAGTGTACTTTTACCGCTGGAAATTCTCTGGATATACTTGTCCAGGTCTTCCCCGAATAAGCGCTCCCCATGAAATGGGAAGCTGACCAGCAATTTTTTACAGGGAGCTTCAGCAGACCAGTTTTTGAGCCATAGAAGCCTGCGCATATGTACTACAGACAGCGTAAGGCGGGAGGCCTGATGGATTGAATCCTTTATAGCGTCCACCGCAAAGCATAAGGCTCTAGGTAGATCAGCTAGAGCAAGAGCCTGCTGATCTGGCACGTCCCTTAAGACCTGTTTCAACTGATCCTTCACTGCTTGGCAGACCCCTATAGCTGCCACTGCTGGTTGTGTCACCAATCCTGCTGTAGAAAAAGCAGATTTCAATAAGGACTCCAATTTTTTATCTATTGGGTCCTTGAACATTTGGACATTTTCCACCGGACATGTCAGTGATTTATTCACACAAGAGATGGCTGCGTCCACTGTAGGGACCTTCCATTTTCTGACGAACTTATCCTCCATAGGATAGACCACCGGAAATCTCTTGGGGGGAGTAAATATTTTGTCAGGATGCTCCCAATCCTGGTAAATGAGCCCCTCCAGTAAAGGATGGATCGGAAAAGAACAAACAGTCTGGGGAGCTTTTAGCGACCCCAACGAGGAGACAGAAGAGGAGGATGGCTCCGCAAGTGGCATTTTAAATGCTGATCGGACCATATTAGTCAGGGACTGCACCCATAACCTCTCAGCATGCGATGCTGAGAACGGCTCCTCCACTGTTGATTCCTCTACAACTGAATCAACCTCATCCTGATCCCCCTCAGGTAGGTCGTTCTCTGTATGGGACTGTTGCTCTGTTAACAGGCACTCTGAGGGAGGAGACGGAGATCGAGCGCTTTTCTCCTGTGACAGGGAAGCAGCAATTAGTGCTGACAATCTCTCTTCCAGCCCTCCCAGAGCTGAGGAAAAAACCTCCTCTGTTACATACACAGGAGCAGGTGAACTGGGGACAGCCACAGTACCAGGTACTCCTGGGGGTGCCCTACGGTCACTAACCTCTGATTCTTCAGGGGAGACTGGTGCAGCCAAAGCATGCCCAAGATCCTCAGAGCCCGATGGAGACCCCCTATTCCTCCTGGAATTTCTAGTCCCGGAGTTTTTAGACGGCATATTCCTAAGCCACAAAGCTGAGGTATTCCAGCCGAAAATACACCAGTTACTGATAATAGTCTAGCATAAATGCTGCTATAATAAACAGTTGGTGTCTACTAATGTGCCTTTCTAGGGGATGCCTGTATCAACCGCTTGCTGTATGCCTTTAAATGTTGCCAGCTCTGTCTCTGTACTTCATAGCCAGCTTACTGCAATAATGTGGCTTTTTAAAAACCTGCTGGGACGCCCGCACATGCGCAGAAGCGCTGCGGCGTGCACAGAGCGTCATCCCCCAGGCCCCGCCCCTTTTTCCGGCCACCTCTATATATAGAGGCGCGTGCACGCGCACGCGCGCGGCCACGTGCGCCTCGGCGCTAATTTTCAAACATGGAAACCAGGGACAGGAGCCAGGGCCCCCTTTGCCGCAGGCCGGGGGATAGACGAACACTGCAACATGGCAGAGGAAACAGTTTCCTGTAGGAGAACTCACCAGCTGCCTGGACTTTGCTCTCTGAGAAGAAACTAGTCCATATGACAAGAAAAACATTCCACAGCGGCCTCTAGTGGACAAACACAGGTACCGCAGTTTAATATACTAAACATATATAAAAAAACATTCTTTTTTTTTTTTTTTTTTCTTGACCACCATTAAAAATTATTACATTTTTTTTTTTAGTAGTTACAGGCATGCACAGATATTAGCGGGAATACCGTTAGGTAACAGACAGAAAGACAAATTAGGCTTGGGGGTCCCCCAATAGAACCAAGTTCCTGGGGGCCCCCACTTACCTGTTCCCCGCCGCAGGACTTTGTTTGGTCCACAAAAGCCCAAACTTCACCTATCACGGCAGGCATTGTAATCAAACCTTCAGGGACCGGGTTCCCAAGGATTCCACTCCCCTGGACCTGTATAGCACCCTGCACAGAAAACATCTTGGTCGTGGGTATGACCAGAGCTCTGGATCCCAGGGTCCAGCTCTCCTAAGAGAAGCATTACAGGCAGAACCTTGCTCTTCTCTGCAAGGCCCGGGTACCGACCGTTTAGCTATGAAGCTTTTTTGGTCGGATCCGGAATAGCTTACTGAGGCCCAAAAGAACCTGTACGCAAGCTCAGTGAAAAACACATGTTTCTTCTTGGCCAACACCTTAGACACTGGCAAAAAAACTGAGGTGCTCCCGGATGGGAGGGGCTTATATAGGGGAGGGTACTTCCGGTTTTGGAAGTTGCCAGTGCCAGCACCTGACGGTAACTATATAACCCATTAGTAATGACTATGTCGCTCTGTGTCCCGTGATGTACGAGAAAGAAAGTGGTATAACTGTATTATCTCTATACTATTATACGGTACAACCCCCTTTGTATACCAGCACAGTAATTGACACTCACAACCAAATTACTTAACTATAACTTTTTACTGTAGGTAAAAATATAAAAGGGTAATTTGTATACAATATCTTATGCAGATCCCTGCAATATAAGTGTACACATTAAAAGGGTATGACATTCAATATTGCAATGAACATATATTAACCCCGCTGCAGCTATCCTCCCTCGTGAGCATAAAAATGGTGCCCAGAATGTCCTATACTACCCAGTCAGGCCTGACTATAACTTGGGGTATAGTTTGTTGAAGAATCTTTGCTAGCAACTGTCGGTGATGCACATAAAAGAACAAACTGTAATCCAATAGGGGTAGCAGATAATCGCTAACTTGGCAAAGCTGGAGAGACTGAACAAACTCAGTTCAGAAACAGTATCTCCAAAGTATAACTGTGGTCAATGATGGGCCTAGGCAAAGTTAATAGGCAACAAGTGACTTGGATGTGGTTCTGAGCTGGCGCTCTCTCACCCAGACCGGACCGACTCCTGTCCGGTTCCTCCGCTACTGTGAGTGACTTCACAGTGCCCACGATGCACCAGACGATGGTGGCACCTCAGGTGGATCGGATGTCTCGCAGACTCCCCAGCGGAACGGAAGACTCTCTGGAACAAGTGCGAGGCCCAGGCTTCAGGCCTAGCACGCGCAGCAGGTGAGTGCAGGGATCCTCTTGCAAGGAGGGCGGCTTTCCAAGAGAGTGAACAAGGCCCCTCCTCTCCCTTTTAAAGTCCACCCCAGCAGTCCTTGCGCGGGGAAATGCACCCTGGGTGCCTCAAATCGTGCTGGGAACTGTAGTCTTGCGGGTGAAACTATACCCCGCTACACACTCCCCCCACTTGAAATCTTTGGTCCCCAAAGACATTATTAACAGTAGGAAAATACTAATTCATTAAGGGCAGCGAGAGAAGTTGGCAGAGGAAACTCCCACCAGAACGGGGAAGGGAGTTTGTCCTGCCCACTGGTTACATCAATGGGGTCAACCTGCCTAACTGCCAGAGAGTGAGTTGGGGTTGCCTTCCACCAAATGCACAGCAGAAGGATCAGGTGTTGATAATGTCCTTCAAGCAGTGGTCACTGTATCCTCAACTTTCCCCCATCTGGGTATAGGTCAACTTCCTAGGAGGACGAATGGTTCTCTCGGCCCTTTGTTCTATTGGGGTGACTGTTACATCCCTCACTGTATCTTCTTCTAAAGTGGGTAAACTGGGCTCCAATACTTCTGGTACATCCTGGTTGTGAGTAATCTTGACGATCAGCAGAAGGTGACCATGTGGCATCTTCCCACTTTTCAGCCAGAGGACTAGACGGAACAAACTCAGTGGCTTCCACATTCAATGTACTATCCACAGCACCCTCAGATGGTGGAAGATCTATAGACATGGGTTCTGGGGTCTGAGAAGGCCACAACCATCCAAGCTCTTCCTCACTCTGATCCGAGACATCCATTTCTCCAGACTGAGATACGTGAGACCGAGTGTTTGGCCTAGGTGTCTCCAAGCTTGAGGATGGTTCAGGGGAATCTTCTACAGGAGGTATCCGAACCGCTTCTGAAAGTGGGAGCAAATGGTTCCTGTGCCATGTCTTCAGCGGCCCTATCTTCCCTTCTGGTTTTAGCTGATACACCGGCAGGTCTGGTAACTTCTTACATATCACATATGGTTCAGGTCTCCATCTGTCTGCCAATTTATGCTTCCCTGGAACTCACAGGTTTCGCAACAGCACTCTGTCTCCTGGCTGGAGGTCCTGGATTCGAACCTTGAGGTCAAAGTTCCTGTTGTTCCGGGCTCCTCTTTGCTCTGAGGCCACTTGGGCCTGTTCAAAAGCTAGCTTCAAACTCTTCCTCAGTCTGTCTACATAGCCCTTTTGCGAGGTGGCTGAAGTGCGATCTGTGGATATGCCGAATGCCAGATCCACAGGCAGTCTTGCTTCTCTGCCAAACATAAGGCGATATGGAGAGTACCCTGTGGCATCGCTAGTGGTACTGTTGTAAGCGTGCACGATGGCCGCTATGTGCTTGCTCCAGTGCTGCTTCTGCTCACTACTCCAGAGTCCCCAACATATTTAACAGATTCCTGTTGAACCTCTCTCCGGCTGAGCGTCATCCGGAGGGTGATAAGGGGTAGTGCGGGTTTTCTTGATACCCAAAGAGTCCAATCGACTCTCAAAGTCTCTCCCTTGGTCAGAGTGCAAGCGCTGTGGCAGTCCATAATGCACAAAGTATTTCTCTACGAGGATTTTAGCTACAGTGGACTCTTTCTGATCTTTGGCTGGAAACGCCTGGGCATAACAGGGGAAATGGTCGGTTATCACCAGAACATTTCCTTGTCCGCTTAAGTCAGGTTTGAGACAGAGAAAGCCAATGCACACCAAGTTCAAGGGTCCTTGACTCTGCAGATGGCCCATTGGGGCGGCTTGACGTGGCAATGTCTTCCTCTGGATACAGCGTGCACAAGAGTGGCAGTACTCCTCCACTTCAGCCTGCATACAAGGCCAGTAGAACCTATCCCTTACAAGCTGGAATGTTTGTTCAGCCCCCAAGTGGCCGTGATTATCATGTAAGGCAGCCAAAACTGTTCTTCTGTATTTTTCCGGCAGACACAGCTGCCACTTTTCTTCTAGGTCATCGGTAGACCACCCCTTGATGTACCTGCAACTTGTCCCATTCCTTGTGGACCAACCGGGCCACCTTTTGAGGGGTCCTTCAGAAGTCTGCATGGATCCTGGTCTTCCAATGTCTCCAGTGCCAATCTTTCCCAAGGATCTTCCAACTGGTCTTTCCTTAAATCCTTTTTGGACAATTTGGGCAAGTCATCCTCTCCGACTTGGGTCACATTGCAGTAACACTTAGGCAACCCCACTGCAGAAACACCGATCTCTTCAGCCCTCGACCCACCACTAGCTTGAAGCTGTACTCCTTTACACAAGGCCCGTACCCCATCTGGGGTTACCTGGGTCAAATCTTCTGGATAGTGGGTGAGTGGCCTCTTCTGGACAATGCGTCTGCATCACGGTTTCCAGCTCCGGGCCTATACTTCAGGCTGAAGTTGAATCCGGCTAGGGCTGCTAACCAACGGTGACCAGTGGCATCCAGCTTGGCCATGGTGAAGAGATAGGAGAGTGGATTATTGTCAGTCTTTACTGTGAAGTCAGCTCCATACAGGTAATCTCTGTATTTATCCACGACTGCCCACTTTAGGGCCAGGAACTCCAACTTGTGAGTGGGGTAGTTCTTCTCTGCGGGTGCCAAACTTCTACTAACGTAGGCGACTGGGCGCAACTGCCCTTCATATTCTTGGTATAGCACCCCTCCTAGACCATCGTGGCTGGCATCTACATCTACATGCAGTTCATATGGCTTTTTGGGATCAGCATAGGCCAGGACCGGTGCAGTGGTAAGACTCTTCTTTTTTTTTTATATAATCTTTATTTTATAAAAGAAAAATATACAACCAGACAAGTCCAACAGTTTGCTTAAAAAAAAAAAAAAAAAAAAATTAAAAATAATAAGTAAAATAAAATAGGAAAAGCACAGACCCGTCTGGTGTGCATAACCAGCATATAAACAAGTTGAACAAAGAAATAGAGTACATCAATAATAGCAGTATCTTGTATGCCTTATGTGGGGCGGCCGATGGGCCACACTAGTTAGTAGAGTAAGGGTGCCACCATAGGAACAGTGGGTGCACAACTGTGGTAGGCGCGGAGGGCACATGGAATGTGGGGGCCTCACATATTACCGTCCCACCACTGATAACAAGCCAGGGGTGTTGTCCATGTGACTATAATTAAGACATGGTCCCCCGACCCGCGGCGGGGGGAGGGGGGCTCAATAGCCTCCATCTGACCTCTCCCCGCTCCCCGCACGCAGCGTGGGGCACCGATATGCTACGGTGCACGCTCTGGCGGGACACCCTGTGCCCCCTGTAAAGGGGGGCCCATCCCGCGAGCGCGGAGGCTCATGGTAATTACAACACCCGCCAGCATAACAGACATTTCTTTAACTGGCATAAATGCATACCATTGCAAAACATATATAAGAAGAGAAAAAAAAAAGGGGGGGGGGGAAAGAGGGGAAGGAAAAGGACAAGGAAAGGAAAGGAGGAAAGGAAGGAGTGATCCGAGCGTACCTGTCTTTCTGTAGGAGGCCTCATTCCAGGCCGCACCGAGCACACCCTCAAGCGTAGCCATCAAACCAGGTAAACTCCATTAGTCTCACTATGTCAGAGGGTAGCTCTCAGTCTTCTAAGCTCTCGACAGCCTGCGGTTTTTAAGAGAAGGTTCTGCCAGTTCCAATAAAGCTATGTCTAGGCTAGATGGCACGTATCCAGGATCTGTGACGTAATCGGTCCAGGGTGTCCAGATACCGGCAAACCGGTCTCGGGAGTCCCTACAGGTCGCTATCCAGTCTTCAGCCTCTCGGACTGCATTTACCCCACCGATCCACTCCTCCCGGGTAGGGACTCTGGGCTGCTTCCAAAAAGTTGGGAGCAGGCGTCTAGCCGCATTTAATAAGTGGGGCAGTACGCTCTTCCTATATTGACTGAGTGGGATCGGAGGGACATGCAAGAGGAAGTGCGTCGGAGAGAGGGGAACATCAATCCCCGTTATGCTCATTATTTGGTCCTTGATGTCTTCCCAAAAGGGCCTGATTAGGGGACATTCCCACCATATGTGGATAAGCGTACCCCTGTGCCCGCAGCCACGCCAGCAAAGCTCCGATCCAGAAGGATATATGCGTGCCATATCCGCTGGTACCCGATACCAGCGGGACAATATCTTATAGTTTGTTTCTTGAGCTTTTGAGTCTATGGAGGACGAGTGAGTAAGGTCGTACAGGTGAGTCAACTGTGAGTCAGTGAATTCCTGTCCTAAGTCTCTTTCCCAGCTTCGAATAAAAGCAGGTTTAGGTTGATGGGCAGCAGAGCCAAGAAGTCGGTATAGTTCCGACACCATGTGGGGGATAGGTTCCTCATTAACGAAGAGGTGCTCGAACGGGGTGAGGGAGGTTGGGTCCCTAATTGAGTGGCCATGTTTCTCAAAGAAGTGGTGTAACTGCCTATACCTCCAAAAGTTCATACGGGAGCCCTGGTGTCTGGCCTGCAGGTCGCTAAAGCTCAGGAGCTTACCATCTTTCATGAGCTTGCCGCAGCTGGCGTTTCCATCATCCACCCAGGGCCCAAAAAAGGCCATCTGTTCACCTGGGGGGAACCACAGGAACCCACCCAGTGGGGCCAGCGGGGACATAGGGGGGGCAATTTTCAAAACCGAATTGGTCCGGTCCCAGACTGAGAGCACCTGGGCTGTCAGTGGGGAGGTCGTTACCGATAGCCCCCTATATTCCCAGGGTAGCCATGGTGCATAGGATAAATTCCTGCCCGCCAAGCATTTCTCCAGGGAAACCCATAGTTTTGAGTGGGTATGGAAACGCCAGTTTAGTATTCTCTGGAGGGCTATGGCCCTGTAGTAGCGTCTGACATCGGGGATCCCCAGGCCGCCCTCCCGTTTTTGGCGCCTCAGCACCCTTAGGGCTATTCTAGGTTTCCGTGCGTTCCATATGAACGCGGACAGCATGCTGGACAATCGGTCAAAGAAGAGCCTAGGTAGGGGTATCGGTAGCATTTGTAAGTAGAAGAGTACACGTGGCAGTATATTCATTTTTATGATGTTTACTCGTCCCAACCATGTGAAGGCAGTCTGCGTCCATTGTGAGAGGTCTCTCTGGACCGCAGTAAGCAGCGGGGGATAGTTGGCCATATACAAGGTGTTGAAGCGGTCCGTGAGTTGCACTCCCAAATATCGTAGAGATGATTCAGCCCAGGTAAAGGGAAAGGCAGACCGGAGGCTCTTAGTTAAGAGGGGGGGCAGATGGATGGGCAGGAGTTCAGACTTTGTATAGTTTATTTTAAAGTTTGAGAGTGAGCCAAATTGCTTAAGTTCCTTCATCAGGTTAGGCAAAGAGATCAGGGGGTCCGAGAGGTGGAATAAGACATCATCGGCGTATGCCGAAAGCTTATGTTCCGTGTTGCCCACTTTTAGACCCTTGATGTCCTTACTGGCCCGCACGGCGCGAAGCAGAGGCTCCAGCGCTAGGGCGAATAAAAGGGGTGAGAGGGGGCACCCCTGCCTCGTGCCGTTCCTGATGGGGAAGCTGGATGAGAGGGTCCCGTTCACTTTAACCTGCGCGCAAGGTGTAGAGTATAGAGCCATGATTGATGTCAGTATTCGCGGCCCCAGTCCTATGGACTCAAGTACCGCTTTCAAATAGGACCAATCGACCCGGTCGAAAGCCTTTTCCGCGTCAGTTGATAGTATTATGTATGGCTGGGGATCCGGGCGGGTACGGGCCCAGTGAATAAGTTGGATTGCTCTAAGGGAGTTGTCCCTAGCCTCCCTGCCTACAATGAAACCTGTTTGGTCGGGATGGACTAGCTCAGGCATAAGGTGTTTAAGTCTATTGGCCAAAATTTTTGCCAGGAGTTTTATGTCCACATTAAGAAGTGAAATGGGGCGATAGCTTTGGGGGATAGTGGGGTCCTTGCCCTCCTTTGGGATCACTGTAATGTGGGCTAGTAGAGCCCCCGGGGGGATGGCAGTACCCCCCGCCACGGAGTTGAAATATTTGCACATAGGTGCCGCTAGGTGAGAAAAGAAGGCCTTGTAGTACCTTTTAGTGAGCCCATCCGGGCCGGGGCTCTTCCCATTGGGCAAGGACTCCACCGTCGCACCCAGTTCAGTTGGGGTGATCGGGAGCTCTAAAGCAGCGCGTTGGTCTTCCGTGAGGGGGGGGTACCAGCCGCCGCCAAGTAGGCCTGGACCGCCGTTTGTCTGGTATCTCGTGCTTCAGGTGGGAGCTCGGATTCCAAATTGTATAGTTTGGCGTAGTATTCTCGGAACCCTGCGGCGATTTTAGAGGACTGTACCGTCAAATCCCCGGGAGAGGAGCGTAGTTTGTGTATGTATGCCTGCGCATGTTTTTTCCTGAGTGCCCGTGCGAGCATACGACCACATTTATTTCCGTGCTCGTAAAATTTATGTGACATAAATCTAAACTGTTTACGAGTTTGGCGGTCTAAAAGACGTAGGAACAGTTCCCGTAGCTCAGTGAGAGCCTGTAGTGCTTTGGGGTCTCCATTTGCCTTGTGTTGGAGTTCAGCTTTCTGAAGGGCTGTGTGCACCCTCTGGAAGTCTGCCTGGCGGTCTCGCTTTAGTCTGGAGCCCTGGGAGATCAATATTCCCCTGACCACAGCTTTATGAGCCTCCCATACTACACCCTCGCTGACATCAACAGTGGAGTTTTCTTTAAAGTAGTGGGTTAAGGTGTCATTTACCTCCTCCACCACCACTACATCATCTAGCAAATTTTCATTCAGCCTCCACGTCCAGGTTCTATAAGTACCTGATGGCATGGTGAAGGCAATTGTGACTGGGGCATGGTCAGAGATAGTGATGTTGCCAATGGACGCAGACTGCAAGAGCTCCAAGGTGGTACGGTCTACATATATATGGTCTATGCGCGTGTAAACATTGTGTACCTTGGAGTAGTAGCTGAAGTCTCGATCTGAGGGATGCAATACCCGCCAACTATCCACCAAGAGGTGGGATTGGAGGGTCTTGCGAAAATGTTTGAGGAACGCATAGGGGTGTGAGGGTTTTGCGTGAGACGTGTCAAGCAGGGGGTCTGGGCTGACGTTAAAGTCTCCCCCGAGGATCAAGAGGCCTTCTCGGAAGTCGGCCAGTTGCTCCAAGGTCGAGTCAATGAAGGAAAGTTGGGCGGTGTTAGGGGCATAGATGGTTGCAAACGTGTAGGTTTGTCCTGCTATACTACCCTTCAGGAAGACATACCTACCCAAAGGGTCGATTTTATTACCCGTGGGCTGGAAAGGGCAGGACTTGTGGATTGCTATGGCCGTCCCTCTAGATTTGGAGACAGGGGAGTTACTGAGAAACCACTGATTAAAGAGGTGAGTGGGCAGCTTAGGAAGTGATTGGGGCGTGAAGTGGGTCTCTTGAAGGAAAACTACCTGTGCCTTGAGCCGTTTTAGTTCCCACCATAATTTGCTGCGTTTGTGAGGGGAGCAGAGGCCTCTAACATTATATGAGCTTACCTTTAAAGTAGCCATGGGGAGGTCTGGGAATGGTCGAGGTGCCAAAGTCGGTGGTGTGCTCGGCGCGGGTGGCAATGCAGTGGAACACTCCTGAGAGAGGGAAAAGAGAGAGGAAGGAAAGGGAGGGAGAAAGTGATAGGACAAAACAACAAAAAAGAAAAGAAAAAACATATGAGAGCAGTATCAAAAACATATTGAGCAAGACAAACTGGCTGAAGCCATTTTAACATGTAAAACATCTGAGGGTCGTGTTCGAGACCCCGCCCCCTATAGGGGGGGGAGTCCCCGACCACGGACCCGTGATCCCAATGGGGATCTGTACCCAGAAAGAGGGCGGCCTACTCGGGGTACGTGAACCAACATAGGGGGGAAGGTGAGGGGTCACTGTCTCCGTCCACCGCATCTAACTATGTGCGGTATAGGGGGAGTAAGAAAGGGGTCACCCATACTCGGTCCCCATGGGGTGCGGGCTCTACTAAGTCTGTCGCGAGTGGACGGGGTGCCACTTAAGCTTATGAGATCCCAACCAGCTCAATCAGGCGGCTGGGCAAAAAGAGAGATTGAGTTAGTTGCCAAAATAAGTGCGAGCAAACAAGGTCCATCTTCAGCAGCATAGGGGAGTCCAAGGCACAGCCTTCGAGGGGGAATCTTTCAAAGGTGGGGCCCGTGCACCGGCATGGGCTAATTTTGCCATCAGTCTCTCGGGGCCGGGCCTGGTGAAGAATCGGAGGGATGTCGTCTGCGGTCTGGTCTGCGGTTCTTGCGCCCAGCTGGCAGCCACGGTTGAGTTGATTGTGGCTTAGGGTCTAGGTGGTTGGATGTTCCCCGCCAGTCTGGGAAGTCCACAGGGTCTAATTCAAGAGAGGCCAGGAAGTTTGGCAGGTCATCTTTGGTGCGGAGGGTCACCGTCTTGCCAGCTTTGGTGACTTGGAGGTAGAAGGGAAAGCCCCAGCGGTACTGCAAGCCCGCTTCGTGTATAGCTACTAGGAGGGGGCGAAGTGATCGTCGTTGCATGAGAGTGCGCCTGGAAATATCTTGATAGAAGGTTAAATGTGCGCCATCAAAGTCAAAGTAGGGCTTGCCGCGCATTTTTTGCATAATGCGGTCTTTAAGCGTGTATTTATGTAGCTTACATATGATGTCCCGTGGGTTATTCACGTCTTGGGATGGGGGCTTAAGGGCCCTGTGCGCACGATCTATTTCCACAGAGTCAGTAGCAGGCAGTCCCAATATTTCCTTAAATATGCCCTCCAAGCTAGGGATAATGTCTCTAGTTGTTGTCGCTTCAGGCATTCCTCTTATTCTGATGTTGGCCCTGCGACTGCGGTTCTCCATATCATCTAACTGACAGAGCAGGGCCTCAATCTGGTGATCTTGCGTAGTGCACTTATCCTGGAGCATGGAAATCACTGGGATGGTGTCCTCCAATCTTTGCTCTAGGGCCTCCACTCTACCCCCCAGGTGCAAGGTATCAGCTTTAAGTTGAGCAATGTCCTCCTTGAGGGCCTTCTCTACCCTGTCTGCGAAGCGCTCCAGGTCATCTCTGGTGGGGAGAGACCAAATATGGCGCCTGAGGTCTGCATCAGCCAGCGGGTCTGGGGCTCCAGAGTCTCTGGCCAGGGTTGATGGAGAGCCAGGAGAGATGGAGGGGGGCGAGTCACTCACCGACCCTGGGGATGGTATGGGGGAGCCTGAAGGCTGATGCGATCGTGCGTCGGAGCTCTGCGAGGCCTTGGGTGCTTTCTGGGCCTTCGCGACCGGCGCCATCTTTGAAGCCTCGCGGCTCTGCCCACGGGTCCCGGGGAAGAAAGACTCCAGCTGCCCCTGTCTGGTCCGATCGTAGCGTGGTGGCTGTGAGGACGCCCGGTTCCGCTGGGACATGTTAGGTGTCAGCTGGGGTGAGTGTCTCCCTCGTAGCTTATGGCAAGTGCGGCGGCGGGACGGAGCTGCAGAGACACGCGTCCTCACTCCTCCATGGTCAGGACACGCCCCCCGTAAGACTCTTCTTTAACATCTGGAAGGCTTCTTCGCACTCTCCTGTCCACTGGTCTTCCACGGACTCTCCAGACTTCCTGGGGCCAGTATCATCCTCCTCTCCTTCCGTCTTCAGTAGCTCATTTAGGGGTTTGGCAATTTTTCACAAATCTATGGTAGTAGGAACAGAAGCCTAGGAAGGATCTGAGCTCAGTCACTGTAGTTGGTCTGGGACAGGAGGTGACTGCCTCCAGTTTATCAGGGTCTGTAGACACTCCTTCTGTGGATACTATGTGCCCCAGATAGTGGACCGAGGACTGGTAGAACTGGCATTTTTCTCTGGAGAGTTTTAATCCTTCCTCACAAAGTCTCTTCAGAACCTTCTCCAATCTCTCTTCATGCTCCTCCAGAGTCTTCCCAAAGACAATGATGTTGTCTAGGTACACCAGGACTTTGATCAGATTCATGTCCCCAACGGTCTTCTCCATCAACCTCTGGAAGGTAGCAGGGGCTCCTGACAGGCCTTGGGGCATCCAATTAAATTCATAGAATCCCACTAAGGTGGTGAAGGCCGTCTTCTCCTTTTATCTTCAGGGTGCATGGGGATCTGATAATACCCACTCTTCAGGTCCATGACACTGAACCACTTGGCCCCAGACAGGCTCTGCAACGCGTCTTCTATCCTGGGGGTAGTGTACTGGTCGGGTATGGTCCTCCTGTTGAGAGACCTGTAGTCTATGCAGAGTCTCAGCTACCAGTTCTTCTTCCTTACCACCGCGATGGGTGAAGCATATGGACTTCTGGACTCTCGGATGACCCCTGTCCTCTTGAGCTCTGCCAACTGCTCACGCAAATCTTCCAGGTCAGCCAGTGGAACTCTTCGGACCCTCTCCCGAGAGGGTTTGTCTTCTTGAAGAAGAATTTTATGGGTGGCACTTCTCGCACACCCCACATCAAACTCATCTTCTGAAAATAGTCTTCTCCACCGAGTTAGCTGAGCCTTGGCTCTCTCCTTCCATTTCAGAGGCAAGGCGGTATCTTCAAGGCAGAGCTCCTCCAGGGTGGCTTCTCCTCCCTTGGACCCTAATTCAGACAAGGCCACTGGGGTAGCAGGATTCACCTTGCCCAGTAGCACCCGGGCTGGGATCTTCACAGGAGAATTTGTAACATTTCTGACACTCACTGGAATCTGTCCCTTGGCTTTCTTCAGTGTCCTCAACAGGACCACTTTAGGGAGTACTTCCAATCCTTGGTGAGCATTGAAGGGGTCTGGTTCCACCACTACAAAGGGACCCGGCTGCTCCCAGGAGAGTTTTACCGTAGCCTGGAGACAAGTCACCTCACCAGGCTGTAGTATCTTCTCTCTTCTAGATAGTCTCCAGACTCTTCCCACCCCCTCTTCTGGGGCCTTTTGCTCCAGGATCATCTTCTGATAGACCTGTTGCAGCATGCTGTGAATCTTCTGTCTGGGAGAACTCCGTTCTTGCACTAACGGAGTCAACCGTCTCCGGACCAAGTCCGTGTTGATTCCTATCAACATGGACATCGTGTTGGCTCCTCGTGGACGAGGGCAAACCACCGCCAGGGTGTCAAATACTTTGGACTTTCCGGTCACAGAGGGGTCAAAGGCCAGCCTGATTGAAACATAACCGTCGTAGGGGAAACTGCGAGTGCCAATTCCCCCAATCTTCAGGTCCTTCAGCTTCTGCAAAGGCACATGACTCAAATGCTTCTGATAAAAGTCTCTGTATAATAGTCACTTGGGCTCCTGTGTCTAAGAGTGCCTTTGTGTAGACTCCCTCCACTTCAACGGAGACTAGAGGGGAGGGTCCAACTAATTTATCTGGGAACTTCTTAAGAGGTATTTTCTCCTTTTGGACTTTGATTTTTCCAGTGGTGTGTGGTTGCCCACGATGCACCGGGTCTTCGGTCCTCCAGACGATGGTGGCACCTCAGGTGGATCGGATGTCTCGCAGGCACCTCAGGTGGATCGGATGTCTCGCAGGCTCCCCAGCGAAACGGAAGGCTCTCTGGAACAAGTGCGAGGCCCAGGCTTCAGGCCTCTTGCAAGGAGGGCGGCGTTCCAAGAGAGAGAACGAGGCCCCTCCTCTCCCTTTTAAAGTCCACCCCAGCAGTCCTTGCGCGGGAAAATGTACCTTGGGTGCCTCAAAGCGTGCTGGGAACTGTTGGCTTGCGGGTGAAACGATACCACGCTACAATTGTATTGTTTGGCTCAAAGTGCAGTGCTTTCCGGAGGGTTCAAACCAGCCAGGAAAATAGGATTTTTGTACTCTCCGTAAAATCAGTTTCTCTGACGTCCATGGACTGACACAGCCTCTCTTACACTTTACCCGTGGGTTATGTCCCTGCTTGCAGGAGAAGACCTAGGCAGAATGTGAAATGTTATACATACATTCTAAAAAGCCAGAGCTGAACAGCCCCGCCCAGGGGGGCGGTCCCTCCGGACATAACCCTCCCACTGCAGTCAGCAGACCTCAGATCGTAACAAAGCAGTACAAACCTTAAAAAGAAGGGTGGGTGCTGTGTCAGTCCATGGACGTCAGAGAAACCGATTTTACGGTGAGTACAAAAATCCTATTTTCTCTTATCGTCCATGGACTGACACAGCCTCTCTTACACTTTACCCGTGGGATGTCCCAAAGCAGTGTCAAGAGGGATGGGAGCAGTATAAATGGAAAGCCAAAAACTTCACTCCAAACAAGGCAGAGCTCCTCAACGGAGGAGTTGCAACATCAAACAGCGGCCTGCAACACCTTGCGGCCGAAGGAAGCATCCGAAGATGCAGCCACATCAACCTTATAAAACTTAGAAAAGGTATGAACGGACGACCAGGTCGCCGCCTTGCACACTTGTGTAGCCGACGCTTGATGTCGGAAAGCCCAGGAAGCACCAATTGCCCTGGTGGAATGCGCTGAAAAAGGGAGGCGCCCGCCCCTTGAGAGCATAGGCCTGAATGATGGTCTGTCTGATCCACCTAGAAATGGTGGTAGACGAAACCGCTTGGCCCCGTTTTAGACCAGAGACAGTCACAAACAGTGAGTCAGACTTCCGAATAGAAGCAGTAGCGGACAGGTACACCCGCAAGGCTCGTACCACATCCAATGTGTGAAGTGCAAACTCTCTGGGATGCGATGGGTGAGGACACAAGAACGGGAGGACAATGTCCTCATTAAGGTGAAAGGCCGAGACCACCTTTGGCAAAAAAGAAGGTCGCGGACGCAACACCGCCTTATCCTTATGGATGACCAAATGGGGCGACTTGCAGGACAAGGCCGCCAACTCAGACACCCGTCTAACCGAAGTAAAGGCCACTAAGAAGGCTACCTTCTGAGACAAGGTCAAGAGGGGAATATCTCTGATATTTTTAAATGGAGGTTCCTGGAGAACCGAGAGCACCAAATTCAGATCCCAAGGAGGGAGAGGAGGCTTGATAGGAGGGAGCACATGGCGAACCCCCTGCACAAAGGGGCTAACCAAGGAATGACCCGCCAGCGGTCGCTGAAAGAAGACGGCCAAGGCCGAAATCTGACCCTTAAATGGTACTCAAAGCAAGCTTTTGGGTCACGCCACGCTGCAAGAACCGCAGGATTCTGGGGACGGAATACGTCCGTGGACGCCAGTCTAGCTCTTCGCACATGGCGATGTAAGCTTTCCAGGTACGGTGATAGATCTTTCTGGAGGAAGACTTCCGTGCCCTTAACATGGTCGAAATGACCGAATCCGAGAGACCTCGGTCTCTCAGCACCTCGCTTTTAATAGCCATGCCGTTAAAGCCAGAGACTGTAAAGCAGGATGAAATATAGGACCTTGAGACAGAAGGTCCTCCCTTATTGGCAACCGTCAAGGAACGTCCGCGATGAGACGTACCTGATCGGCGTACCAATGACGCAGAGGCCAATCCGGAGCAATGAGGTTCACCGGAATCTCCTCGGATGCCACCCTGCGCAGCAGGCGAGGGAGCAGCTGCAGCGGAGGATAAACATATATCAGGTGATGAGGGCCACCAACGCATCCGAGGCATCCGCCCAAGGATTCCTGGACCTGGCCACAAACCTCGACACCTTGCGATTGAGTCGAGAGGCCATCGGGTCCACATCCAGTGTGCCCCACCGTCGGCAAAGGAGTTGAAAGACCTCCGGGTGCAAGGACCACTCTCCCTGGTCCAGTGTCTGGCGACTGATGGTTGACATACGCCACCGCCGTGGCGTTGTCCGACT
Organism: Rana muscosa; assembly: GCA_029206835.1. Lineage (NCBI taxonomy): Eukaryota > Metazoa > Chordata > Amphibia > Anura > Ranidae > Rana > Rana muscosa. Next base: position 244,793,031 of record CM055118.1, on the reverse strand, counting down.
GGATCCTGAGGGAGCGACCCTGTAATCTCTCCGACCATGAGGAGAGGCACAGTCTGATTGCCCGTATTTCCAGAACATTGATCGGTAAACGGGCTTCGTCCGGAGTCCAAAGCCCTTGGGCTGACAGGACTCCCCAGACTCCACCCCAGCCCTTCAGGCTGGCATCCGTCGTGATCACTGTCCATTGGATGGGGAGGAACGACTTCCCGGATCCCTCTCTGCGCCGCGCTGTATCAGCGTGAGCTGAGAGGAGAGTGTGAGGAGATTCGCGCCGTTCCCAGCAGCGATAGAGGCCAAACAAGTGTTTAAAAAGCGCTCAGCTTCAAGAAAATGGCCCCCGCAATGTGCTCAGGCGATCCACGGCAAGATGGCCGCCAATGCAAAGTAAATGCACAAACATGGCGCCGAACAGCGCCCAGGCCCCCAAAACACTCAAAAAAACAGCCCCAGCTATATGGAGACCACCATGAGCCCCCCCCCTCCCCCAGGACAGTATGACCCCCAGGCACCCCACACAGCACAGCGCCAGCAATGGTGACAGAGAGTGACAATAAAAAACAGGGGGAGACAGGGAAAATCCCCCACACAGAGAAACACACAGCATGTACTCACCTGCAGGCAGGAGAGGCTACTTACCCGTCCCCTGAGGGACCCACTGGTGTGTTTCTGACAGGACTATCACAGTGCGGTACTGAGTAGCTGTTGGCCCGGTCCACTGCGAAAGATACAGCAGGACTGTTCAATCTTGAGAGGACCGCAGAGCATGAAAGCCCACCAGCCAGCCCTGGAGTCGTGGGGCATGTCGTGAACTGAGTCTCACGCACACAAGGCGAGGATCAGCATGCTCGATGGTCGGACAGGGAAGACTACGAGGATATCTTATACCCAACCTGTTGCCCAGCCGACAGTTGATAGAAGGTATCAAAAAATAAAATAAGAAAAAATTCCAAAAAGGAATAAAATTCGATCAGGAGACTGGCTCCTGAGAGAGCCACGTCTTCTCCTTCTCCCAGGCAGAAAAAAACTGAGGTCTGCTGACTGCAGTCGGAGGGTTATGTCCGGAGGGACTGCCCCCCTGGGCGGGGCTGTTCAGCTCTGGCTTTTTAGAATGTATGTATAACCTTTCACATTCTGCCTAGGTCTTCTACTGCAAGCAGGGACATAACCCATGGGTAAAGTGTAAGAGAGGCTGTGTCAGTCCGTGGACGATAAGAGAAATGCTGTTTTAGCGCTTGATGGCCCACTTTATCTTAGAGGAAAAGTTCAAAATAACTTCAGCATTACTCTTGCAGGGGCTTCCAACACCACTTCAAAACACAAAAGCATATCATTATTAACCTTCCTGGCTTCTCCTTGGAGTACCACTGCTCAGGCATCAAACTAAGGCCTTTGTCTGGCCCCCCAGACCATCCTATAGCTTTGATGTGCTCATGTACAACACTTTTTTTTACCTCTCTTGCTCTCTTTATTGCAGTTCCCTGCTGCTCTGGCCCACATCCTGACCTCTGTGCTGGGAACCTCCTGTCTCTTGGGAGAAGCCCTGCTAGGTCCTTGATTATAACGGCTGTGCGCACACAACTTCCTGTTCTCTTTTAAGACATGGACACAGGGTTAGAAAATTCCTCCAAAAGCTCATTGAAGTCTCTGGACTCCAGAATCCCAATCTGGGAGTTACAAAACCCAGAGAAAAATGAAAATCCAATTTTTTTCACTTAGAAGAGGTAATCTGGAGCACCTCAATCTGCATCTGAGAGAACCCAGTATGCCATTTATCTCTTCTAACACTACGGCAGGGCCTAGCGCTGTCATAACCAGAAGATGTTCACCTGACCTGTCTTTTAGTCCTAACTTATCTCAGTACGTTTAATGAGAATTGCTCTTAATGCTTACCTAAAACTTTCTGTAGGGAATAACTGGCAATAAAAATGTCAATGTGGCTGTTCTGGAGAAATACAAACACGTCATAACGAAGATTGCTGATAAATGAGGTCCACACCTTCTTTAGATGACTTTGTGCTAAAATTCCCACAGGATGTGTGTAAACGTCCTGCTATTCACTTTTATCAACACTTTCTAGATAAAGTTCAGTGGTAAAATTCCACATACTGAGTGCCGCCCCGTGACAGAGAAAATGGACTAATCTATAGTTCATGAACAAGATGCAGTGTGCATAAGATACAGTATGTGTTTGTTGGCCATATGAAAACAGGTTGTACCAAGAACAGTCCCATAAAATGGGGGCCCAAGGGCAAATGTATATAATGTACCCAAATTTACACTGTATGTTTCAAGAATCACAAAAAAAGAAACACATTGGTAATCTCAGATGTCAGTAAATGTTCAATGCCCATAGTTTATATCCGGAAATGTAAAATATTATTACATAGGAACAGTAGGAGTATGGATACGATCTTGCTGACTTTGAGGCCTCCATCTTACTTTAGACTGAGTGTGGCTGCTTCCTTGATTAGGCCTAGGTTCCTGTTGGGCTTTCTGGGCCCTGACCACTCTGGGAAATTAAAGCATTTTTGTACTAAAGGTCAACGTTGATGAGTACTCTGCTTAGTTGGTGTAACTTGTCCGAGGCTATACCAATTGTACATTTTATGAAATTACATCAGCTCGATTCTAAAAATACGTGACAGTTTGTGTGTCTGACATACTATAGGATTATGAAACTAGTACCACATTTGCTTGAATACCAAAGAGTCTATTCCTCACAGTAATTGCAAAAATCTGCATTTTGTGATTTATTTTGCTTTCAATGCTGAATAATATTACAGTCCTATGTGGGTAACTATGTCTGATGTTTTCTGAGTATGCCTTTGCAAATTCCAATGCAGAACCATAATATTAATGACGTTTTCTCATTGCAGAAAGTTGCTCATCGTGTTAGTGACATGGGTATCCTGAAGTACTTGCCTTTGCCGATTTCCCGTTTCTTGTGCAGAACTGGTCTGGTGAAGTTATTGTCCCCATTTTTCCGCTACGCTTCTCGCAGTGTAACGGAGGTTGTCGGCGAGTTCACCAAAAATAAGGAGCTGCAAACTGTGTTTAGCTACATCTTTGGCACCTATGGTATGTCTGCCACAAAACTGAAACAGTCAACATAGAGATTAGGAAGGCATTGTATTTGGCCCTAAAGAATTCCATAGACAGGGATGTATAACTGATGACGCTACTTGTGGGCTAGTGTCTAAGGCAGCAGGGAAAGAGGAGCCAGCACCAGCAGTCCAATGTACAAAATTGTTATCTTTTTCTATATTTTCTTTCCCTTTTTTTTTATTTTTGTCCACCTTTTGGACATGTGTTGGTGGCTGCAAAGGATGCTTAAGGGAGTCAGAAGTCTCTTTATAGTTCAGATAACATTTAAATTTTTTATTTGGTAGTTTGAACCAGGGCCGCCATCAGGGGGGTACAGGCAGTACACCTGTAAGGGGCCGGAGGTCCCCAGGGCCCCGGATGGCAACCCCCCCCTTTATTTTATTTTTTTTTATAATAAAAAAAAAAAAATGTAATTTTTTTTCTTTATTTTTATTTTTTGTAAGGGGCCCAGAGGTCCCCGGAGGCCCGGAGGTCCCCAGGGGCCCAGGTGGCAACCCCCCTTTTTTTTTTTTCTTAGGGGCCCGGATGGCAACCCCCCCGACCTCAATAATTTGCAGCGGCACCCCCCCCCCCCCAGTTCTCTGCACCAGGCGGCCCTGGTTTGAACCACCCTGATGTAGCTCTGCATACAAAGCAGATGACATGCTTCGTTTGAGCCCTGGTTCACACTGCTGTGTTTTAACATGCGATTTGACATGTCAAATCGCATGTCAAATCACTGGCATTTGCCGGCAATGGCAACGTCCGAATCGGTGTGACGCCGCATCTGCGGCGCTGCACCGATTTAAAAAAGTTTCTGTGCTACTTTTTGCACAAATGTCTCTGTAATCGCGTCCAAAATCAGGACTGCCAGCGGGAGTGAAATCGTGCGAGTACAGCTGAACTCGCACGGCTTCACTCCCGCAGCTCAGTGTGAACCAGGGCTAATAGTACAATGTAACAGTTCTTTTTACTAAAAAAAAATATACATGACACAAGATGCACACCTCAGAGCTTTGTAACTTAAGAATGAGGGACAACCTGGGACAGAAAAGATATGTGGTGCGTGGAGTGTGTCATAGTGAAAATGGGAGTGGCTAAAGATGTATAGTTAAGTAGTCTAAGTTCACACTATTGCAGACAACCACCTAAAGCCAAAAACACACTGCTCTTTAAAAATGCGTGGGGCTGCCATTCATTCCTATTGGCACCCCCCACGCATCTAAAAATGCAGCGCGTTTTGTGGGTGCGGGAACCACCAGGAAATTGCATAGTGCAAAAGCACCATGTGATTTCCAGTCGCTGCATTTAAAAAAATTGGTGCAGAAATAGAGTTGCCACCTTGTCCCTTTAAACCCGAACACATATGAATTACACAGGTTCTGTGGCTATTTTAATGTAGATAAGGCACTAAGTGAGTTTAATTACCACCTAATTAGCCTCAAAACCTGTGTGATTCATATGTGTTCGGGTTTAAAGGGATGAGGTGGCAACCCTACGCAGAAACCTTTTTTCCTGCATGAAATGCAGACACAGCAGTACATTCAAATGAATGGGCTGCCGTGCCCACGCAAACGTGTCTCGCAGAGACGCAATAGTGTGAACCAGGCCTCAGCCTCTATAAGGTATGCACTGTACGCAGTCTGCAGTCCTTAAACCCACAGCATACTCTATGATTACTGTGCTATGAATGAAAGTTCCACTTGGATAAATGAAAAATGCTGCCATGTGTGTAGACACAGATCCAGACTGACCGAGTACAGTGCATGTCCTGCTATGTGTGCTGTGCACACAGATTTAGACTGACCGAGTACAGTGCATGTCCTGCTATGTGTGCTGTGCACACAGATTTAGACTGACCGAGTACAGTGCATGTCCTGCTATGTGTGCTGTGCACACAGATTTAGACTGACCGAGTACAGTGCATGTCCTGCTATGTGTGCTGTGCACACAGATCCAGACTGACCGAGTACAGTGCATGTCCTGCTATGTGTGCTGTGCACACAGATTTAGACTGACCGAGTACAGTGCATGTCCTGCTATGTGTGCTGTGCACACAGATCCAGACTGACCGAGTACAGTGCATGTCCTGCTATGTGTGCTGTGCACACAGATCCAGACTGACCGAGTACAGTGCATGTCCTGCTATGTGTGCTGTGCACACAGATCCAGACTGACCGAGTACAGTGCATGTCCTGCTATGTGTGCTGTGCACACAGATCCAGACTGACCGAGTACAGTGCATGTCCTGCTATGTGTGCTGTGCACACAGATCCAGACTGACCGAGTACAGTGCATGTCCTGCTATGTGTGCTGTGCACACAGATTTAGACTGACCGAGTACAGTGCATGTCCTGCTATGTGTGCTGTGCACACAGATCCAGACTGACCGAGTACAGTGCATGTCCTGCTATGTGTGCTGTGCACACAGATTTAGACTGACCGAGTACAGTGCATGTCCTGTAATATGTGTGTACTATACACATAGCCAGAGTGAGTGTTCTGCTATGTACACTCAGATCCAGAATGATCGTACAGAGCAAAGGGCTGTGGAACACTGTTGCTAATATACAAATGGTTGGTGTGAAAGTTGCGTTCCTACCCTCTTTGCTGTGTCGCCGCCTCCTCTTCCAACAGTTCTCCCCCTCCCCCCCCCCCCATAAATAACAGCTGAAATTAATAATCAGCAGCCTGTGAGTAGTTTAGTAAGTGGTTTTTAGTCTTTCTAACTTGTAACCATTCAGAGGTTCTGGAACTGAAGCCAATCACAAGAAGTGGTACTGTCACAAGGAAGTAGAAGAACCTCCTGACTGGCTGCAGTTCCAGAACCTCTGAATGGTTACAAGTTTGACTAAACACCTATGCCTCGTTTCCACAGAGCGGATCATTTCGGTACGGTACGCTATTTTGGGTGTTTCCATTATGAAAGTGTGCCATAAAACCGAACCATACCGCACCATTCAGGGTCCTGCTTCAGATGTGGGGCCAGGTTAGGGCGGAGCTACAATACATTCCACTGATTGGTGGACACGCGAGGCATTTTTTCTAAACCCTGTATGGCCCCTGATGGTCCGTCTTGCAGTGGAAATGCTCACCAGAATAGACCGGTCCATTCTAAGCGTTCCAAACTGTACCAACCCGAACCGATCCGCTCAGTGGAAACAAGGCATTACTAAACTGTGGACCAGCTGCTGTTAATTGACTTCAGCTGTCATTAATTATTTTTTGTGCCCTGAGCCTGCTGTGCAGAATATCTATGGTGGGCTATGGGGTGTTGTGGAACTGTGGTAATTGTATGAAAATCTGGGACAGTCCCACAGAATGAAGGACTGTTAGGAGGTATGCAGGGTGTGCCTAGAACACATGCCCTTTCCAGTTTCCATGGATCTTCACTGTTCAGTACCTGAAGAAAAAAACCACACACTACATTGTTGTTCAATGCCTGAGAAAATTCACACTACAGCACAATATCTGTATAGCCACATGAGTCATGTTCACCTAGAAGGTATATCGGGGATTGTCAAAAGGTGGAAATCTCTGATATGATAATTGTGCTGAGACGTTTGAAACACAATAAGCTTAATTTATAACAAAAATGGAGGAAAGAACAAGTGGAGTGGTGTGTATGTGTGTGATTAAAATTTTAATATGTATCATTAAATAGCAGGAGGTTAAAGCTGAACCTCAGTTAACCTGCTGAATACACAGATTAAATACATATAAGGGAGCGGTTTTACCCGCCAAAGGATTTCTATCCATCCAGTCCTGAGGTTTACGCACCTCTGCTTCACAGCCCTGTCTGGTAGGGCAGGAGATTTAATTTTTCTCTCCTGCAGTTTCACTTTTACTTGCAGACGTTTCCCCCTCCAGCCTGTGACTGGAGTGTAAAAGGAAAAGCAGCAGACTGATGAGCTAATTTCTGCCACTCGGCTCTCTCATCTCATTAGCATGATCCTTACATTAAAGTATTACTGATTGGCCCCCTGTGCTGCTTCCCCCTTCTCTTCTTTGAGCTCAGTTGTGTTGGGTTGACAAGAGGTTCATACCAGGTCAGATTTAGGTACTTACACTGCTTTAGATAAAATTACACTAGGCCCAGGTTCACACTGGGCTGCGAGAGTGAAGCCATGCAAGTTCAGCTGAACTCGCACGATTTCACTCCCGCTGGTCAGTCCCGATTTCGGCCGCGATTGCACAGATGTCAATGTAAATTGCGGGCCAAAATCGCAAAAAGTAGTACAGAAACTACTTTTTGAAATTGGTGCAACGCCGCAGATGCGGGGTCGCACCGATTAGGATGGTGCCATTGCCGGCATTTTGCGGCAAATACCGACGTTTTGACATGTCAAAACGCACCAGTGTGAACCAGGGCCAAGGCTAGGTTCACACTGCTGCGACTTCAAAATCGAGTGATTTTTTTTTTTTTTACCGCGATTTCGTGGCTGCGATTTCCGGAAATGCCTGTCTATAGAGCTGAATTCTCATCGCACACGGCTCAAACTCGCACAGGACCCTTTTTTCCCCCACAGCTTAGATTCACAACGCACTGATGTGAACGGCACTAATGTAAAACCAATGTTATTTAAATGACTTGCGAATTTGAGCAATCGCTATGGCTCAAATTCGCAATACAATTCGTAGCAGTGTGAACCTAGCCTAATGATGTCAATGAATACAGAGCTGCATTCATTTCTGTATTTTCTTTCTTTTTTTTTTTTTTTTTAAACCTGCCCAGAGTTCAGCTTTTAGGCTTGAACTGTTGCTATATGTAATACCATAGCTCAGTGTTTCTCAACTCCAGTCCTCAAGGCGCCCCAACAGGTCATGTTTTCAGGATTTCCCTCAGATGAAACTGCTGTGGAAATTACTAAGACCTCATACACACTATTAGATTCTCTGCAGATTTTTAACTTCAGATTTACCAAAACCATGTAGTGCAAGGGCCTGCCTGATTGCATACAAATTGAAACTTTTAAGGTTTGACCTCCTATTGTATGGTTTTGGTAAATCTGAAGACAAAAATCTGCAGAAAATCTAATATTGTGTATGCAAGTTTTTTTTAAACCCATTGCCCAAGGATTTGCTTAGTGTGATTGCCTTTGCAAGTGTAGCACCCCCCCCCCAATATTTGGGGGCGCTATGTGGAAATTTAAGGGGCAGTTGGGCTTAGACCAATTATTATTCAATTGTTCTGCTCTGGGTGTGATGCTGCCTGGCAGTAGTGTTCTCCGCTGCCTGCAGGTGGCACTGTCACCGCTGGCATAGGTTAAACTACGGGGGGTGTCACAGCACCTTGGGTGTCCTCTCTCGGCAGTGGGCGTGGTCTACCAGCTGTGCATGCTGGGAGAGGGTACATAAGGGGCAGACGACATTTGGCGTGAGGCGATTGCAGGGGAACCCCCAAGGCAATCAGGGTGGACCTCGGTCCAGTGAGTGTGCCTCGTGGCCCGCATGGCACGAGGTGCGCTAGTGTGCTTAGACCTTGGGCACCTTCAGCCCGAGGCCCTGTTGCTGCATTGTAGGCCCAGCTCCGCTAACAAGGGCCTATGCTTCAGAGAAGGATCCCAGGCTGCCCGTTTGTAGGGGGCCCATCTTTAGGAAAGGAGTTCCAGGGGAAAAACAGTCCCGGCGGAGACTAGCGATGGTACTGCTGTCTCGGGGAGAGGCCTGGAGACCTGCCTAGAGGGGGATTCATCGTCTCTGACATCCGTGCTCCATCCCGGCTGCTAGGACCGCTCTCATAGGGACTATCCGGGTGAGCAATACCCACTCAGGCTTGAGTGGCGACAAGTGAGGATACTGGATTTAAGTGTTGCGTACCTGAACCTTCCCCTACGTCTTTCAACTCTTATGCTCTTGCTTTCTTCAAAGTTAACTCAAAGTAGAGAAAGAATAAAGCCTTGCTGATTAGGTTTTACTCATGTGTGGCCTCATTGGCCTTATTCCTGGAAGCGATTCTAGACAATGGAGCTAAAGGATCCACTCGTGTGAGGGAATTGCTGCAGACCCAAAGTAATGAAATCAGTGATTCCCATTTAATACCAAAAATGTGAATCCTAAGTATCGGGGTGGCCAGGGAGCTACACAAGTTTTACTTGTTGTTTTTTTATGGGTTACACTATGGGCATATATGCTTTTTTATTTTTCATCCTGATGATGAACCAACCCTGACTGGATCACGTTTGGCGCTTTTGGAGTTTCCATCCGTAAGGCGATGTAACACGCCCATTTTACCATCGGCTGTTTGAGATGGAAGTTAGAAGCTGAATGGGTATTAAGGTGCGGTTTGTGGTGAGCACTGCACTGATCAGTGATGGGCTGCATCCTGGCAGGTGAGGATAGGTGTAGTTCTCATATTGTCACACTGATTATCCACTAGGGTGAATCTAGACATTTGCCTGAGGTGGGATGAGTGGATAGATCGGATTAACCCATTACCTCCAGGGTCAAATAGCAGGACAAGTGGTTTTTATTGAAGGTGGCTGCACTGTTAAAATGATGGCCTGACATGAATGATGGCACATATTCTGTGTCTTTAGGAGGCCGTCATCTGAGCAGCATATCCTCCAACCTGTCATAGCGTTTATCTGATTTGCTGTTCATCTCTGCCAATACAAAATAGTGATATGTAAAGATGGTCTTAAACGTAGATGGTTTTCCTTCAGCCTGATTTCTCTGTCCACACTATACAGCACGATGGACAATTCTCCAGCTGCACCTATTGCAGCCTGAATACCCAAACTGTGTCTGCATCTGAAAGGATGCAACTGCTGTTTGGCTGAATATTTTCTGTGTCTTTCTGTTTTTTCAATTGAAGGATGTTGGGCAGGAGGGTGATGACAGGGCTTCCAGTGAAGCAAGTTTCAGCTGGCACATCAGGTACTGGCTGAAGTTCCCATTAATATATGTCCAGATTTAAAGTGATTTATAAATTAACTTTTTTTTTTTTTTTTTTTCCCTTAAAATAAAAAATCTGTTATTTTTTACCTGCTTTGTGCAATGCTTTTGCACAAAGCAGTCTCGATCCTTCTCTTTTCGGATCCCCCCTACAGGTGCTCTGGCCCCTGTGGCTATGGTTGACCATTGTCTCTTATCCAATGAGGAGGGAGAGAGCAGACAGAGCTGGATCAAGAATGGGCTCAAGGTAAGTATAAGAGGGGGCTGGGGGCTGCATGCAGAATTTTTTTTTTTTTTTAACCTTAATGCATTAAGGTGAAATAAACTTCTGCCTTTTAGAACCACTTTAGAGCTGAACTCTGGGAAAATATGTTATACAGGTGTTTCCATATCTTTTGATAAATTGTTGCTGTTACTATGCATGGTCTTCTTGCCAGTGACAAATCCAACAATCTTTATTGCATATGTAGCGGGGTTCCAAATTTAGGGACTGCTATACCAAATTTAGGGGGTGATTTGAGTGGTAGTTGACTCAAATCTTTCAATTGCTGGACTCTGTCTTGTTGCTATTTCACCTGGTGTGCAGTTCCCATAAGGAGTATGGGTGGCGCTGTCATCTATACTCGGGGTTGAACCACAGGTGTTAGGGCAGCGATTTGGTGTCTCCTCTCGGCAGCTGTACAGTGGGTGTGGTGGACCTGCGGTGCATGCCGGGAGGGGGTACAAAAGGGGCAGACGCCAGACTGTTGGGGTTGGAGTTGGAGTGGAGTTGCCACCCTGGGGACCTGTACCCGGGGGAAGGTATTGTGTGGAGTCCAGTTTCGAGTGCATGGCCCTCCAGGCCATGGGGCCACGTGTGCCTCAGTCCCAGGCACCTTTAGTCCTGGGACTGCAACTTCAGCCCTGGGCCCAGCACCTTTAGCTGGAGCCCACTTCGGGAGGAAGAATCCCAGGGTGCCGCCTTGCGAGGGGACCCATTTCTGGAACAGGAGGCTGGGGGAGGACCGTTCCGAAGGACTGGTGAGAGAATCACAGTGAAGGAAGGGGCCCAGTAACTCTCCGGAGGGATGTCATCCATCCAGGAACCCAGGGGCCTAACATCTGGACCATCAGGAGGTTTGGGGCACTATAGATCCTGTGGCAGAGGATCTCCTGAACGCATCCATTAGGGAACTAAATTGACTGTTCGAGCTACACGCTGGCTGCTGGTGCCATCGAGTGACTGTCCGGGTGAGCTGTACCCACTCGGGATCGAGTGGTGACGAAGCCAGGAGTGCCTGAATTCAATCTGTTTTAACACCTTTCTCCTTTCATGCATAAGAAAAAAAAAAGCTCTACGTTGGAGTGATTTACTGGTGTGGACCTTGGAGTTACTTGGGGCATAGAGACTTTTGTCCTTACACACTAGGGACAGAAACCAGCACTGAGGGGATTGCTGCAAAGACCCGTAAGTGAAATTTCGGTGTGCTTAACCTCTGCAACCCAGGGGGTGCAGACCACGCGTGCTTTCCTCTCCAGTGAACGAGCCAAAGAGTGGAGAAGGAGGGTGGCGTGGGCTCTGCACATAAAAGGCCCTGTCTCCCCCTCATATCCTGTTCACAAGACTAGTGGCCGATATGTTCTCCCCCCCCCCCCCCCCGGCCACCGGTCTTGTACATTCGCCACTGTAGTCCTTTGTAAAGAAAGTGGTGATGTAAATACAGCGGCGCTCACTGCAGTGGGCTGACCCAGGAGTCTCAGATTGCCCAGTCTGATCCACCCACTGTGCTACATTGTTAAATTGCTGTGCCTGGAGACTCCTGGTCTCTCCTGCCTCCTATGACCTCACACTGTCACTGATGGACCAGGAGTCTCCATCTGTGCCTGCAGGTTGTGCAAAATCTCCTCCCTTCTACATGCAATACTGGGGGGATAATGTACAGTGTTGTCACAAAGTAGAAGAGGGCGCTGCAATGTGGGTGAACAGTGTTGTAAGTCCTATGAATACAATACTACTGATCCACTGTGCACACACCCATGGTCCTACCCACTCAAGATGCTAAATCCCAGGGCATGATGGGATTTGTAGTCTCAGTGAACACCATCCCAGAATTCTTATTTTAAGCTGGCCAATGGTGGATCGCAATTTCAGCAGGGAATTCTGCCAAATGGGAATATTGGGAAAACGTTGTCGATTAATTGGCTGCAGTCATTGATAAGTGTATTCTGAGACTGGAAAGTCCCCACTATTGGAATACAAGGTTCCGACGTGGGGGATTCCTCCATCCACTTCATTTTGTGTGGATGGAGGAATCTGCTGTTGTGTGTTTTAAAAGTAATCATCCCTGCTATTATACTTGAAATTTGGGGGGTGGAGTTTTGCTGTCTGCGACCCTTTGAAGAGATTTCTCTTCACTTCCTGTCCACAGACACAACAAAGTGAGAGAAATCTCTCCAAAATTAGGGAAGATTCGATCTTTTACAGTTGTCACTGGAACATGTAGATTTCCCTTCAAGTCTTATTTTGCTACCAACGGTAATGTTGGATTTCCCATCACTTTCTGTCCCAGTGACAACAATCACTGGGACAAACTGAAAAGGATGACTCTCCAACAGGGACACAGGCAACCACAAAATACATGGGAGGTTCTAATCCTTCCCCCTTCTATCGGAAACCTACAAAAAGTTTTGGCTTTTGTCTTAAAAATCCACTATGTGATAATCTCCAGACATTTTTATATAAACCCACAACTGGTATCCCTGCCATCTTAAGAGCATTATAGGCCCCCGGGCAATACAGTGCACTGGGGCCCTGTCTACACAATCACCAACACGTAATAAAGTTTATTTTTCCTCACCTTTCTTACACTTCCTCGAACTAGTGGTAACTCTAAGGCCCCTTTCACACGGAGGCGCTATTGCGCTAAAAATAGCGCCTGCAAAGCGCCCTGAAAAAGCCGCTACTTTGTATCCAATGTGAAAGCCCTAAGGCTTTCACACTGGAGCGGTGCGCTGGCAGGAGGTTAAAACTCCTGCAAGCCGCATCTTTAAGGTGCGATAGGAGCAGTAAAAATACCGCTCCTATAGCGCCCCTGCCCATTGAAATCAATGGTGTAGCGCCCGCAAAGAGGCGTTATTGCGGGCATTTTTTACCCTTTTTCGGCCGTTAGCGGGGGTTAAAATCACCCCGCTAGTGCTCGCAAATCGCGGCAAAAACTACGGTATAGCGGCGCTAAAAATAGCGCCGCTATACCGCCAGCGCTTCAGTGTGAAAGTAGCCTTAGATTGATATATAAGGGGGACACAAGATATTACAGTCAAAACTTGGGGGGGCACTAATAACTTTCACCAATAAATCGTACAACAAAAAAACCCCAAAATATATATATATAAATGTACACACTCTGGTACTGGTGGGTATTAATGCTGGTGTGTGTACTGCTGCCTGGCTCCTCTGAGATGTGGAAGTGTGACAGGAAGCATGCGACTGCAGTAGAGAGCAGAACCGACGCTTCCTGTATCTGTCACAGGCGGAGTGCATTTGATATCACTCTGCCTGTGAAGAGCCGGAACTACACAGAAAGCATCGGCTCTGTTCTTCACAGTGACAGCTGGTTCACACTGCCCGCTGCTGAGTCGCTGACTGATATCGGGACTGATCGCGCGGCACTCTGTCTCTGTGAGGGTTGCCGCACCGCACAGCACTGGCACAAAGCGCAGCGAACTTTGTGACATCTGAATGATGCTTGGCTCGGGTCGCTGGGCAGGTGGGGGCCCCCCAGGCAAATGGGGGGGCCCCCGGGCAACTGCCCAGCATGCCCATGTGAAAAGACGGGCCTGACTGGTATGGAGGCACTAACAGGTCTTGCAGAGGAGATCAAAACGGCAGCATTTTATTGTCAATGTTTCGATGAAGCTCAGTTGATCTTTCTCATTTTTATATATGTATGAATGTAATTAGGGCCTCTTCCTTTTTAGATAAAGCATTTTGAAATGAAGTAATTTAGCTGCAGTGACTTTTTTTTTTCCTTTTTGCCAGGTGTTTTCCCAGATAAAGCCAGCTTTGCTCTACATGCTGTATTGATTGACCACTACATGCGTGGAGCTTGGTACCCCACCGGAGGTGCCAGTGAAATCACGTACCACCTCGCACCAACGATTGCAAAGGCTGGGGGCGCTGTGCTCTCAAGAGCTACAGTGGAAAAGATCCTGCTCAATGGAGACGGAAGAGCATTTGGTAAGCATGATAAGAATATATGTGTGATGGTGGCCATATATGCTTTGTTAAATGATGTGTGTGTGTCTATGGGAATGTTTGACCATTCTTTCAGAAGTGCATTTGTGAGGCCAAGCACTTGTTGGATGAGAAGGCCTGACTCGTAGTCTTCGCTCTAATTTATCCAAAAGGTGTTCTATCAGGTTGACGTCAGGACTCTGTGCAGGCCTGACAAGTTCCCCCACCCCAAACTTGCTCATCCATTTCTTTATGGACCTTTCTTTGTGCAGTAAGGATGAGCCCTGGCGTGTTCGCACACACCATGTGCAGAGCCCGCCAGGAAGTCGGGACTGCGCTGCGCTAATCACAGGCAGTGAGACATTTCCTGATCCCTGCAGCCGCGCATCGGGACAACGTCTCACTGCTTGTGATTAGCGCAGCGCCCACTTCCTAGCGGGCTCTGCACGTGGGGTGTGCAAACACACCGGAGCTCATCCTTAGTGTCCAGTCATGTTGGAAGTGGAAGGGGGCCATCCCCAAACTGTTCCCACAAAGTTGGGAGCATGAAATTGTCAAAAATATCTTGGTATGCTGACACCTTATTTCCTTCACTGGAACTAAGGGGCCAAGCCCAACCCCTGAAAAACAACCCCACACCATAATCCCCCCCTCCCCTCCACCAAATGATTTGGACCAGTGCACAAAGCAAGATCCATATAGACATGGATGAGTGAGTTTGGGGTGGAGGAACTTGACTAGCCTGTACAGAGTCCTGACCTCAACCTGACAGAACACCTTTGGGATAAATTGGGGCGGAGACTGCGAGCCAGGCCTTCTCATCCACATCGGTGCCTGACCCCACAAATGCACTTTTGGAAGAATGGTCAAACATTCCCATAGACACACTCCTAAACCTTGTGGACAGCCTTCCCAGAAGAGTTGAAGCTGTTATAGCTGCAAAGGGTGGGCCAACTCAATATTGAACCCTACGGACTAAGACTGGGATGTCATTAACCACTTAAGCCCCGGACCATTTTGTTGCTAAAGGACCAGGCCCCTTTTTGCGATTAGATACTGCGTCGGTTTAACTGACAATTGCGCGGTCATGCGACAAGGCTCCCAAACAAAATTGACGTCCTTTTTTTTTTTTTTTTTTTTCACAAATGGAGCTTTATTTTGGTGGTATTTGATCACCTCTGCGGTTTATATTGTTTGCGCTCTAAACAAAAATAGAGCGACAATTTTGAAAAAAATGCAATATTTTTTACTTTTTGCTATAATAAATATCCCCCAAAAATATATTATAAAAAAAAGTGTTTTGTTTTTTTTCCCTCAGTTTAGGCCGATACGTATTCTTCTACATATTTTTGTTAAAAAAAAAAAATTGCAATAAGCTTTTGATTGGTTTGCACAAAAGTTATAGCGTCTACAAAATAGGGGGTAGTTTTTTAGCATTTTTATTAAAAAATATTTTTATTTTTTTTGGGACCTGCGACATTATGGCGGACACTTTTGACACTATTTTGGAACCATTGTCCTTTTTACAGCAATCAGTGCTATAAAAATGCACTGACTACTGTGAAAATGACACTGGCAGTGAAGGGGTTAACCTGTAGGGGCGCTGAAGGGGTTAAGTGTTTCCTAGGGAGTGATTACTACTGTGTGGGGGCGTGGCTTGGCATGTGAAGTCACTGATCGTCGTTCCCTATGACAGGGAACAGACGATCAGTGACACTCGCACGAGGAGAGGTTTGTTTACACTTACCTCTCCCCGTTCTTCAGCTCTGTGACCCGATCACGGGACACCGGCAATCGGGTCACGGAGCTCAGGACCGGGTCGCGAGCGCGACACCCACGGTTCGGCTTCTGGAGGACATACCTGTACGTGCTTGTGCCTAGCCGTGCCATTCTACGACGTATATCGGCGTGAGGCGGTCCTTAAGTGGGTTAAAGTCCATGTGCGTGTAAAGGCAGGCGTCCCAATACTTTTGGTAATATAGTGTATTTCTTTGAGGAGCATTGCAGCCCATTAACTTTGAACAGGCTGGTAATGCTGTTCACCATAAAGCTCATCACCACACAAAGAGCTCCCACAACGCTATCGTGTTCTGGTAGGGGTGGGGGGAGCCTTCCCGGCCAGCAGAACACAATGATTACTGCTAGCTGCTATAGCCACCGGCAGTAATCAAATGCAAAAAATCTGACAGGCTGGTTGTACCCAAATTTGATTGATGGATTGACTTTGGTACAATCATTCTGCCCATACATGGATCAAATTTTGGACGGTCCCTGCTATACCAGCCAAATTCCGATCCATGTATGGCCCGGCTTTAGTTAGGGAGGTGAAACTATAAACTTTTTCAGTGGTAATTATTATACATCATGCTGTTTTTTTTTTTTCTTGGCAAAGTATCTTGCAGTATTCGAAAAAAAGATTACAGACCGCAAATCAGTTTATTCCTATTTCATAAAGCAGTGCAGTAATCAGCAGCAGCCAATCGCAACTCAGTTTTTTTTTTTCAAGTTTTATCGAGTGAAATCAATTCTAAATGGTTCATCTGGATTACAGAATGTGTTCTTGAATAACCGTGATTATGTCTGCATGAATGCGTTCTTTTTTTTTTTTTTTTTTCATGAATTGACATGTCTGAGCTGCTGATGTACATCTAATCATGTCACGTCTGCCAGCCCTGGGGCTTTCTATGGCGAGGCCTGTGGAAGTTTCATTGTCCTATAGTCTATTGGCAGCGCCCAGCGTGCTTTGATACTGCGATGCAAAATCTATGTATGCAAAAAATAAAACAAAAACCTATTTCTCCAATGCATCTGTGATGGTTCCTATGTATCCAGGTTATAGTATGTCTTGTAAAAGTTAGTGCCATTCAACTGGAATAGTTCTGTAATGTTCTAAGTACTGAAGAAATAGCTTGGATAAACTACAAAAAACTTCTTCAACGATAAAGAACAATTCCAGTTGAATCTCCTGTACATGCATTTCCCGTGTTTTTGTCTCTTTTAAAAACCGTGCAAGTACAGCACAACACACAATTGTGTTTTTTTTTCAGAAATCCAGTGTATGCCTAAGGCTCTGTTTCTACTTGTGCGACTTGGGACTGAAAAGTCGCATGACAAGTCGTACCCCATGATTTCCAATGAGTACCGTTCATATCTGTGTGACTTCAAAGTAATCCCTGCACTACTCTGGTCCTACTTTGATGCGATTTGAGGTCCATAGACCTCAACAATACACAGGCATTACTTCAAGTTGCGGCAAAAAAAATCACGGCAAAATCGCGCGACTTTGGGGGTTGCAATAGTGGAAACAGAGCCTAGGTGAGCTGACAATGCAGTACTAAAATCTTAAAGGATATGTAAAGGTTCCCCCCCCCCCCCTTTCCTCTTATTTTGGATAGAGCAAGGGAAGGTTCGATTTATTTTTTTCTTTATTTATTTATTTTTCCCGTCATCTCTTTCCAATTGCGTAGATTTCCCTTCACTTCCTGTCCTATAACAAACAGGAAGTGAGAGGAAATCCCTGCAAATTAAGAGCATTCCTTGGGGACCCCCAGATCTCTAGAACTAGTGTCCCCATTGGAATATTTTCCCTCTATTACTTTTCTGGGGGCAATCCAAAATTTGGGGATTTTCTTTCAATTTCAGTTTCAATGATAATGGTAAACAGGGAATTTAATCTCCATAACGGGGTCACAGACAGCAATAAAAACTGACGGGTGTTCTAATCCCCCTCTACTCAATCCAAAGCTTAAAAAATATTGCCTTTAGTTATAGTTTAAAGCCTAACTACAGGTTTAAGTGAAGTTTAGTGGTGTCCAGAGGAAGCTGGAAGGCGGAGCTGCCCTGAAAAGACCCTAAATTGATCCCTGTGCAGTGTTCCGGAAAGCACATTGGATACCAGAAGTTGTGCATAGGCACAAGGTAACCAGATGCCAAAGAAACTTGCCTTGTGGTTTTCAGCTGTCAGGCCTAGACTGTCCAATACTCACAATTACTTAGAGTGGTAGTAAACCTGCAAGGCAATGTCATAATGTGCTAGTAGGCGTCATCTACTAGCACATTATGTGAAGCTTACCTTGGTTTAAAGGCCTCCAGCGGCGCTGAAGGCGCTTCCATCTTCACCCGGTCTTCCTTCTGGGTTTGCAGACTCCAGCTCTGGGTTTGCAGACTCCAGCTGTGTAAGTGGCTGAAACCGTGATGACGTCACTCCCGCGCATGCATGCGGGAGCAGCCCAGGACTCTGAAGGAACAGCACGGGTGACGTCACCTGCTGCATCTAAAGTAAATCTCTCTTAAACACTACCTATAGGTAAGCCTTAATATAGACTTGCCTATAGGTAAAAATCATGCATGGGAGTTTACTCCCACTTTAGGAGAAGATTGTCCTCTAATTGCTATGTGCTAATCATTTTGGAGTATCCCATGGCCCTAACCCCGCTTCTGGTAAAGTTTCTTTAATGGAAGCCGGTATGAATGAACTGGTGCTTGTGGTGGTGGGCATTCTCTATAGCAGTGTTTCTCAACTCCAGTCCTCAAGGTGCCCCAACAGGTCAGGCTTGCCATTATTTTGCACAGGTGATTTGATCAGTTTCACTGCCTTAGTAATTACCACAGCCATTTCATCTGAGGGAAATCCTGAAAACATGACCTGTTGGGGCACCTTGAGGACTGGAGTTGAGAAACGCTGCTCTATACCAGTGGTTCTCATCTCCTGTCCTCAGGACCCACTAACACAGTGGTCATCAACCCTGTCCTCAGGGCCCACTAACAGGCCAGGTCTTTGCAAGATAACTGAAATACATCACAGGTGATATAATTTGCTGTTCAGTGATTGGAGTATTCTAGTCTGCTTCTCCCCAAGGTAATACTTAAAATCTGGCCTGTTAGTGGGTCCTGAGGACAGGAGCTGAGAATCAGTGCTCTATACTATAAGGCCTCATGCCCACGGACGTTTTTACAGCCGCGTTTTTTAGCGTTTTTTACAGCTTAAAACCGCCTGTCCATGTTAGTGTATAAATTTTTCGACCGTATTTAAAAAAAAAAAAAAACGCCGGAGCTCAAACGCTGCCGTGGCGTTTTTATGCCTGACGCAGAGGAACGCACTGGTCCTGGTTTTTTTTTTTTACAGCTTAAAAACGCCTATGCCATTATAGCTCACACCTAGGTGGGCATGAAGCTATAGACTAACATGAACAGGCGTTTTTAAGCTGTAAAAAATGCTCAAACGCAGCTGTAAAATTGTCCGTGGGCATGAGGCCTTAGGGAAGAGACAGCTTTTCAAAAGCCCCTGCGGGCGTAGCACTACAACAATAAATTACGTTATGGCCTGTGTCTCAATTATATATTGTTGTTGTTATATTTTTTCCAAGTGAGTGGAGTTACCCTTTAAGCACTGTTCACCTCTGCGGATTACAGACTACTTCTCTCCTATGTTATGTAAATGTGGAGACAGTATGAAAAGTGTTATGTAGTCCTAATACACCCTTTCCCTAGGGCAGTGATGGAGAACCTTTGCACCCCAGATGTTTTGGAACTACATTTCCCATGATGCTCATGCACTCTGCAGTTGTAGATGAGCATCATGGGAAATGTACCGGTAGTTCCAAAGCATCTGGGGTGCCAAGGTTCGCCATCACTGCTCTAAGGTGACAACATTGCTTTTCTATAAATGCAGTACAGTGTGTAAGTGTTGTCACCCTAGGGCATTACTGGCATAATCAAGTGAAAAGACAAAAGACCAATGCAGCCACCACATCAAAGGACTGGTATGCTGCAATTTTATATCATATTTTTATTTGTTTTAAGTTTAGATACATTGGGTATAAGTATCACAAGTCATAATTGCTGCCATTCATTGCAGGTGTCTCTGTTAGCGGAAAAGGCATGGATCCAGTGAATATTTTTGCTCCTGTTATCATTTCTGATGCTGGAATTTTTAATACATATGAAAAACTTCTACCGCCTGAGGCCAGATCACTCCCAGGTGAGTGCAGTGTGCTAATGCTGTGTATACCAGAAATACGAGATGTGAACATAAAATACATAAATGAACAGACTTCCAGCTTTTGGTTGTTTAGTACTGAGCCAGCCTTGGTTCAGTTGTCACATTTATGTTTTTATTTCTTGCAACTCCATAGAGGGAGAGTCAGTTTAATATCTTCCGAAATTTAGCCTTAAATACCATTTAGTACAGTTCTATACGTACTCAGGAAAAATCTTTAAACTTATATTAAATGGGACTAATGTAAATCCTTGAACTTGACATGGCATGAGCGTCTTGATATCCCCGGACAGATGGGCTTGGACACCATGAGAAAGGGGTAGTAGTAGGGGGCAATTAGGGGTGCAGCATACTTTGTACTAATAAGTACAATGCTAACAGGAAGAGAGAGAGCAAAGAAATGACCTAATCAGTTTGCTTCTCCTTTTAATATTTAGTCACAGGCTAGAGAAAAGAAGGTGGTCTAGGTCTATTATGTAACTGCAGTAATGAAAAGTCATGTAACCAGCTTGAC
Organism: Rana muscosa; assembly: GCA_029206835.1. Taxonomy (NCBI): domain Eukaryota; kingdom Metazoa; phylum Chordata; class Amphibia; order Anura; family Ranidae; genus Rana; species Rana muscosa. The sequence goes on along the minus strand of CM055118.1, from coordinate 244,772,325 downwards.
TCTGCTGTCTGGCAGGTCTGTGTAAATCTCAAGACTGGATGAGCAGGTTAAACAGCTTAGACATGTGTATTACATATGTATTACAAAGGTGTATCTAGCGGTTTAACCTGGTGGTGATTAACCTGGGTTAATCAGAATACAAGGAAATTTTTAATTTCGGACTTCATGAAGTTAAAAAAAAAAAAAATGAATAGGATCAGTATATGTATGCACAAAACGCAAGTGGCCGAGTCATTTACTGCTGGGTTACTTTATAAGGCTTCATGTACACGGGACGTTTTTACAACTGCTCCTAAATGATTAAACTTGACAGATAGTAACCCACGTTTAAAATGTCAGTTTTGCCGCGTTTACATGCCGCGTTTGCGTTTTGGAAGCGTTTAAAAAAAATAGGATTTTTATAACAGCTTACCTGTAAAATCCTTTTCTTGGAGTACATCACGGGACACAGAGCGACATAGTCATTACTAATGGGTTATATAGATACCGTCAGGTGCTGGCACTGGCAACTTCCAAAACCGGAAGTACCCTCCCCTATATAAGCCCCTCCCATCCGGGAGCACCTCAGTTTTGTAGCAAAGCAATAAGTGTCCCCAAAGAGGGGCGGGAGCTCTGTGTCCCGTGATGTACTCCAAGAAAAGGATTTTACAGGTAAGCTGTTATAAAAATCCTATTTTCTTTCTCGTACATCACGGGACACAGAGCGACATAGTCATTACTAATGGGATGTCCTAAAGCAATGCCAAATGAGGGGGGGGATACACCATATATAAGCTGAGCGCTATCAGACATGAGGATCTTTTGCGGCCTGCAACACACTGCGCCCAAAGGCGACATCCTCCTGACTTCTAACGTCCACCTGGTAGAACCTAGTAAACGTGTGAACTGAAGACCATGTTGCGGCCTTACAGATCTGAGCCAGGGAGGCCTGGTGATGCACTGCCTATGAAGTCCCAACTGCTCTCGTGGAGTGCGCTCTAACTTTGAACGGAGGCGGTCTCCTTCTCAAGCCATAGGCTTGTATTATGACCTGTCGAATCCACTTGGCTAAAGTAGATTTTAACGCTGCCTGACCCCTTCTGGGGCCTTCCGGCAGAATAAACAAAGTATCCGTTCTGCGAATCTGAGCAGTGGCTTTTAGATAAGCTTTAACTGCTCTTACTACATCCAAAGAATGTAATAACTTTTCCTCTACCGAACTAGGCTTGGGGAAAAAAGAAGGAAGAACCACATCTTGGTTCAAATGAAACTTCGATACCACCTTAGGAAGAAAGGCTGGATGAGGACGTAACACTACTCTATCCTTATGGATAACCAGATATGGCTCCTTACAGGACATAGCTGCTAATTCCGACACTCTTTTAGCCGAACAAATGGCTACTAGAAAAATCAATTTCCTGGTGAGAAGCACCAAAGAAATATGATGTAATGGTTCAAATGGTTGTTTCTGTAGAACCGACAGAACCAAGTTTAGATCCCATGGACATATGGGAATATTAACCGGAGGGCTAATACGCATCACTCCTTGTATAAAGGCTTTGACTAGTGAATGCGAAGCCAAGGGCCTTTGAAAAAATATTGACAAGGCCGAAATCTGACCCTTGATAGTACTCAAGGCAAGCTTCCTATCTACAGCCCACTGTAGGAAGTCCAGAATCCTACCTATTACGTACTTATGTGGATGCCATTTCTTGGCCTCACACCACGCGATGTACGCCTTCCAGATTCTATAGTAGATCTGCCTGGATACCGGCTTCCTGGCATTGATCATGGTAGATACCACAGGATTAGAGAGCCCTCTCTTTTTTAGGATGTGGGCTTCAATAGCCAGGCCGTCAAACCTAGGGCTGGTAAGGAAGGGTGGTATATCGGTCCTTGCGAAAGCAGGTCCGGACGACGTGGGAGAGACCAAGGACTCCCCACTGACATTTTACAATCTCCACGTACCACGCTCTTCGGGGCCACGCTGGAGCCACCAGAATCACTGGTTCCTTTTCTACCCTGATTCTGCGGAGTCATCGAGGTAACCATTGTGGCGGTGTGAATGCATATATCAGCTTGAACTGATCCCAAGGGAACACTAGGGCATCCGAGCCGCAAGCTAGGGGATCCCTTGTCCGAGAGACAAACCTGTCCACCTTTGCGTTGAATCTGGATGCTAGAAGATCTACATCCGATGTTCCCCACCGCTGACATATTGTCCAGAAAACCTCGGGGTGAAGGGACCCTTCCTCTGGGCCTAATTGCTGGCGACTTAGAAAGTCCGCCCTCCAATTCTCCACTCCTGGAATAAATACCGCAGATATGGCTGGGACATATCTTTCTGCCCATTTCAGGATGTAATTTACTTCCCTCTGGGCTGCACGACTCCTGGTGCCCCCCTGATGATTGATATATGCCACTGCTGTGGCATTGTCTGATTGAATTCTGACAGGGGACCCTTGGAGTTTGGATGTCCATGCTACTAGGGCATACCGGGCTGCTCGTATCTCTAAGAGATTGATGGGCAGGGCCTTTTCTGCATCCGACCATCTGCCCTGGAGAGACCATTGCTCCAGTACTGCTCCCCAGCCTATAAGGCTGGCATCTGTAGTGACCACCTTCCAAGAAATCGGACTGAAGGATTTCCTTTTTTCCAGATTCTGGGGAACCAACCACCAACGGAGGCTCTTGCGAACGGAAGGGGACAAGGACATTGTAAGTCTAGGGCCTGAACTTTTTTGTTCCAGGCTGACAGTATGGCCCCTTGCAAATTCCTTGAATGGAATTGACCGTAGGGTACTGCTTCGAATGATGCCACCATTTTTCCCAGCAGCCTCATATACAGGCGTATGGACGGCTGTCTTTTTTGTACCCACTAAGTGGATCAAATCTTTCAAAGACAACACCTTTCCTCGAGGCAAGAATATTTTTCTCTGGCCTGAATCCAACCTTAGCCCCAAGTATTCCAGACTTTTGACTGGTTTTTAGGGCTGACTTGTCTCGGTTGATAATCCAACCGTGAGATTCCAGATACTTGATTGTCTTGTGAACGACCACGTCTAGTTTTTTCACTGAGTGGTCTATCAGCAACAAGTCATCCAGATATGCCATTATCATTACACCTTGTGTTCTTAGATTGGCCAATAAAGGGCCAGAATTTTTGTAAACACTCGTGGTGCTGTGGCCAAACCGAAGGGTAAGTGAACTGAAAATGGCGCCCTTCTACTGCAAAGCGTAGAAATTTTTGGTGGACTGGAAAGATGGGAATGTGCAAATAAGCATCTTTGATGTCGATCGCGGCTAACCAATCCTCCCCTTGTAGGGCAGTGGCCACCGATCGGATCGACTCCATCGGAAAGTCCTGATATACAGGAATTTGTATAGCCCTTTTAGAATTAATATGGGCCTCCCGTCCGCGTTTGCTTCGGGACTGTAAAGAGGTTTGAGTAAAACCCGAACCCTCATTCTTCCAGGGGAACCTCCATAATTACTCCTTGGAGCAATAGTTGTTCTAGTGCCAACAGGAGGGACTCTCTCTTCCGGGGATCCCTTGGCACGTTTGACCTCAAAAATGGGAAGGAGGAGAGTCTTTTAACTCCAAACTGTATCCCAAACATACTGCGGAGAGCACCTATCTGTCTTGATCGTGTCCCGCCAGGTCTCTTGCGAACAACTGGAGTCCTCCCCCCACCCGACTGAGTGGGGGCTTCAATGAATTTAACTTTGGGGGAGGTTTTGTACCTCCCCTGACCCAAGGTTTCTCATTACCCTGCTATTGTCCCTGTTTTTTACCCCCGGGAATTGACCGAGGAGGCCGTCGGAACTGTTACACAGCCGATGCCCCAGGGACTGGAGAAGCAGGCCTCTTAAAGAGGGACCTCTAACTCTGTTTTTAACCAGCAAGAGCGTATTTTTACCGCTGGAAATTTTCTGGATATATTTGTCCAGGTTTTCCCTGAATAAGCGTTCACCATGAAATGGGACGCTAACCAGCCATTCTTTACAGGGAGCTTCAGCAGACCAGTTTTTGAGCCATAGGAGCCTACGCATATGTACTATAGACAGCGTAAGGCGGGAGGCCTGATGGACTGAATCCTTTATGGCGTCAACCGCAAAGCCTAAGGCTCTAGGTAGATCAGCTAGGGCAAAGCCTGCTGATCTGTCAAGTCCCTCAAGACCTGTTTCAACTGATCCTTCACTGCTTAGCAGACCCCAATAGCTGCTACTGCTGGTTGTGTCACCAAGCTTGCTGTAGAAAGAAGCAGATTTTCATAAGGACTCCAATCTTTTATCTATTGGGTTCTTGAACATTTAGACATTATCCACTGGACATGTGAGTGATTTATACATACAAGAGATGGCTGCGTCCACTGTAGGGACCTTCCATTTTTTTTTTTGATGAACTTATCCTCCATGGGATAGACCACCGGAAATCTCTTGGGGGACTAAATATTTTCTCAGGATGTTCCCAATCCTGGTAAATGAGCCCTTTCAGCAAAGGGTGAAGTGGAAAAGAACAGACAGTCTGGGGGCTTCTAGCGACCCCAACGAGGATACAGTAGTGGTTGATGGTTCCGCAAGGTGCATTTTTAAATGCTGATCGGACCATGTTAGTCAGAGACTGAACCCATAATCTTTCAGCTTGAGATGCTGAGAAAAGGTTCCCCCACTGTTGATTCCTCTATAACAGAATCAACCTCATCCTGATCCCCTTCAGGCAGGTCGATCCCTGTATGGGACTGTTGCTCTGCTAACAGGCACTCTGAAGGAGGAGACGGAGATCGGGCGTGCTTTCCCTGACAGGGAGGCACCGATCAATGTTGACAATCTCTCTCTAATCCTCCCAGAGCTGAGGAAAAAACCTCCTCTGTTACATACACAGGAGCAGGTGAACTGAGAACAGCCACAGTACCAAGTACCCCTGCGGGGTCTCTACGGTCACTTACCTCTGAACTTCAAGGGAGACTGGTGCAGCAGAAGTATGCCCAAGATCCTCAGAGCCCGATGAGACCCCCTTCGCTTCCTGGAAGATTCAGTTCCGGAGCTTCTGGACGGCATATTCCTAAGCCTAAAGCTGAGGTATTCCAGCCGTAATACACCACTTTTACTGAGAATAGTCTAGCACAATTGCTGCCATATCACAGTTGGTGTCTACTAAAGTGCCTTTCTAGGGGATGCCTGCATCAACCGCCTCTATGTGCCTTTATATTGTTGCTAGCTCTGTCTGTGCACTTCAACAGCCAGCTATAATGTGCTTCAAAACACGCTGGACGCCCGCACATGCGCAGTAGCGCCGCGGCGCACACCTGAGCGTCATCCACCCGCTCCGCCCCTTTTTCCAGATCGCCTCTATGAATAGAGGCGCGTGCATGCGCACGTGCGCGGGCACGTGCGCCTTCGGCGCCTTTTTTGAAAACAACCAGGAGCTAGATGGGAGCCAGGGTCCCTTTGCCGCAGGGCCCGGGGATGGATGAGCGCAGCAACAGGGCAGAGGAGACAGCTTCCCAGCAGAGAACATACCAACTGCCTGGATTTAATTCTGGAAGAAAAAAAATCCACATTACAAGAAAAAGAACCATAGCGGCCTCTAGTGTCTAACACAGGTACCGCGGTCTTACATTTTATTTTATTTTTTCTTGCCTACTATTAAAATTTTTACATTTTCTCAGTAGTAACAGGCATACACAGAATATTAGCGGGAATACCGTTAGGTAACAGACAGAAAGACAAATTAGGCTTGGGGGTCCCCCAATAGAACCAAGTTCCTGGGGGCCCCCACTTACCTGTTCCCCGCCGCAGGACTTTGTTTGGTCCACAAAAGCCCAAACTTCACCTATCACGGCAGGCATTGTAATCAAACCTTCAGGGACCGGGTTCCCAAGGATTCCACTCCCCTGGACCTGTATAGCACCCTGCACAGAAAACATCTTGGTCGTGGGTATGACCAGAGCTCTGGATCCCAGGGTCCAGCTCTCCTAAGAGAAGCATTACAGGCAAAACCTTGCTCTTCTCTGCAAGGCCCGGGTACCGACCGTTTAGCTATGAAGCTTTTTTGGTCGGATCCGGAATAGCTTACTGAGGCCCAAAAGAACCTGTACGCAAGCTCAGTGAAAAACACATGTTACTTCTTGGCCAACACCTTAGACACTGGCAAAAAACTGAGGTGCTCCCGGATGGGAGGGGCTTATATAGGGGAGGGTACTTCCGGTTTTGGAAGTTGCCAGTGCCAGCACCTGACGGTATCTATATAACCCATTAGTAATGACTATGTCGCTCTGTGTCCCGTGATGTACGAGAAAGAAATATATATTTTTTTAATGGCCAAAATTTAAAATGCCTATAAACAAAACGCTGCTAAATGCAGGTTTAGTCACGTTTAATCACGTTTGACGTCTGAAACGTGGAAATCTTCTGCGTCTGAACCCATTTTTTTGCTTTCAAAGAAACATTGTTAAACGCAACTGCCTAAAAACGTCAATTAACAAGACAGTGTACATGGTCACATAGGATAACATTGAATGAGTTCAGGGGCAGTTGAAACAAGCATCCAAATGCCTCTGAACATCCGTTTAGCAGCGTCATGTGTACATGGGGCCTGACTACTGGTATTTGTCCAGTAAATAGAATATCAGTAGAATATTCTAGAAATAACTCGTAACACCAAAAGCCAAGTACAGGTATTAATGCACGCTTGGGGATCTGACAGCACTGAACAGTTTAATGGGTTCGATGAAATTAGTAAATACAAAAATTCTGTAGGTGATGATGGAAAGAATAATAGAGGGAAAGGAAGAAAGAATAGGGGGCAATAAGGGGGGGGGGGGGTAAAGCAGTGACCCTATACAAACCATTTAAATTAAAACTAAAAATCTGAAGTTGATGTGAGGATAATATGTCTGCAGACACCAGACCTGTAGAATTCTAGTGTTGGCAGAGGTTCTTGTTAATCATTAATCTGTGCCTCGCCTTTATGATAGTGAAAAATTAACCATGCAGTTTTCAGGCCCTGACATTATAATGTTTAACAAATGAAATCAGAAATATTTGCATATTCATAGCTTTTTATTTTCACTAGGGTTTGCCATTTTTTGTCAAAGGGAATCAATGAGAATTCACATACAGATGAGCACAGACGTACGATGGCCTATATACTTTCTGGTTGTCAGTGATGGGTGAATGCACTCCAGACTTCTCTTGATTCTTCTGGGGCAAATGATCAATTGTTTTTTGTTTATTGTTTTTTTATCCTATTCCTTTTTTTTTTTTTTTTTTTTTTTTTTTAGTCCCTCACCAGCACCAGGGATGTCTAGCAGTACTCCACTCCTTCTTGATAAGCATAAGCATGCATACTCTGCTAATTCTATAAAACATGCTTCTGAAAAAAAATATTTTCCTGAGTACAGGTCCACTCCTCTTAGTCTCCTGCCTTCTCCAGGGCCAACACGTGCTGGTTACATCCTGTGCCCTCAGACTCCTTGCAACCTGCCTTATAAATGGCCACTGACTCACCCATGACATCAATACAGGAAGACTCTAGCCTCTAGCTATAAGAGAAGCTATCACTTGCTATAACTTTCCTTTATACAGGCTATAATGGGAACAGAGCCACCTAGTGGCCAAGTGGCTAATTGCACATGCCTACAAGTGTGAAGGATCATGCTGTATTAGACTCCCCTGACTGGTGAACCATGCATTCCTCCTTAAAGTGGAGTTCCACCCAATTTTTTTCCTTTTTTTATTCCACTCCTCACCCCCTTACATGCCACATTTGGCATGTAATTTTTTTTTGGGGGGGGAGTGGGGGCTTCAGTAGGAGTGGGACTTCCTGTCCCACTTCCTCCTTCCGCCCTGGAGCAGCCTAGGCGATACGTCATATCGCCTTGTGGCGGCTCCTCCCTGTAGGCGATCACCTGGGACGTGACAGGTCCCAGGGGATCGCCTGTCCACTCACAGAGCGCTGCGCCGTTCGCGCATGCGCAGTGAGTGCCCGGCCGTGAAGCCGAAAGCTGTCACGGCCGGGTGCCCACACTGTGAATGGACGCGCCGGCGGAGGAAGGGGGAGAGGAGCGGAGCTCCAGGCGGCGCGTCGCTGGACAGTGGAGCAGGTAAGTGTATGTTTATTAAAAGCCAGCAGCTACACTTTTTGTAGCTGCTGACTTTTAATAAACATAAAAAAAGGGTGGAACTCCGCTTTAACCACCTCATTACCGCTGAGATTTGGTGTTTACACGTTAAAAACTGTTTCTTTATCGTACACCACGGGACACAGAGCTAGTCATTACATAATGGGTTAAGGGTCACCAGCGGTGATTGGACACTGGCACAACCAATGGAAGACAGTTCCCCTCCATATAACCCCTCCCATCAGGGAAGTACCTCAGTTTTTTCGCCAGTGTCGAAAGGTGTTGGACGCGTTAGGAGGTGCTAAAGGAAAGCTCTACCAAAGAGACCCTCTGGGGGTAAAAGAGCTATGCTTTCGGATCCATCCAAGACGCCTACAAATGAGCTGAATCTGGATGGGATCCGGGCCTCATCCATGAGGCGTCGCCTGTAATGTCTCTCTTCGGAGGACTGGGCTCTAAGATCCAGCACTTTCGCTATTTCGCTATAAAGTCCTGGTAAGAGTCTTGTACAAGGCCCAGGGGAGAGGTATCCTTTAAATAGGAACCCATATCCCTGAAGGTTGGCACACATAGCCCACCGTGAAGGGTGAAGTTTGGTATCTGTCTGAAATCTTTCAGCAGAAAAACCTGCGGCGTGGATAAGGTGAGATTAGAAGGTCCATAACTAGGTTGGGACCTTTTTCAAAAAATGGATGTCTTCTTTTTTTCCACCACTGGGGGGAGTAAAGAGCTGAATATACTCACCTCACTCTGTTCAGTGTCGGCTTCGGCGAAGTACACTGCTCGTCACCTCCGCTGCTGAGCTTGCTGGGGCACCCCGATCCTCCTTTCGGTGGCCGACCAGACACCTGCAGATGCAGGTAAGTGGGAACAAGGGCTGATGAGAGTCCTCTCTCACTATGGCCACCGCCATAGCGCTAAGGGCCGCGCGCGCGCGGGAGCGCGCTTTATCGGAGGGGGGGGGGGCGAAGGCGTGCGCGGGCACGTGGCGCGCGCAGGCACAGAAACGGCGCCAAATTTAAAAGACTGTCAGTGTGAGCACTGCAGCAGCAAGCAAGCTCGTTAGTTCTCTTGTTCCTGGCAGAGAAACACAGCAGCTATACAGGGACGTAAGACTCCATGTGGTTGGATTGGGTACTTCCTAGAAGACATCCATGTTATGCATAGTTATGTGTTAAAAGTTGCATACTTAATGTATTTGCTAAACTGAACACAGTAGTATATGCATTTAGGTACCTTGTATTTTGTCTAAACAGTAAGCCTTCCAGGGGAAGTAATACGGACAAAAAGAGATAAGAAAGCACCACCGCCTGAGAGGAGGCTCTAACTGTGCTGACTCGGTACCTTTCTCTCCTGTGTTGCTAAATGCACCTGTTCAGGATGAGCCATTACCTCTGTCAGGTATGGCGGCTTCCCCAGTGAAGCCTGGGCCTGTATATGTCACTGAGGACACTTTATCAGCTGCCCTAAATAATCTGGAGGAAAAAATTGCTACCTTAATCGCTAAGTCCTCTAAAAAGGGACAATAAGCGAAGCAGGTCTCTTCCAGTATTGGACCTCCCTTCAGAAGTACCTGAGGGAGGAGGATGAGGAGGAGGAGGCTACATCAGCAGAGGATGAGAAGCCAGATTTTAAGGTCACAGGTACAATGCTATAGCAGTGCATTTAAGTTAACCTCTGCGGAGGTAACGGAATTACCTGTCTCCTCCCTAGGGTCATTAAGATCCCTGCAAGGTGCATGCTCCTTCCCGGTTCATCCGTTACTAGAGGATCTAATATACGCAAACTGGCAACATCCAGATAAGCGTTTCTCACCTCCAAAAAGGTTTAACATTCTTTATCCTATGGGGGAATTTTTTTTTAAAGAAATGGAGCCTGCCTGCGGTAGTTGCGGCTATTTCTTGTGTAAATAAAAACCTGACATGTCCGGTGGATAATGTACAAGGGTTTAAAAGATCCTTCTGAGAGGAAGTTGAAATCCTCCTTCCTTTTGGCCGGCTCAATTACCCAACCTGCAGTAGCAGCAGTCGGTATGTGTCAGGTCATCAGCCAACAGGTAAAGCAGGGGCTGAAGGAACTGCCTTCAGAGCAGGCTAGAAATTGGGAAAATTTGCCTAAAGCCTTATGCTTCACAGTGGATGCCATGAGAGATTCTATCATACAGGCATCACGCCTTACACTCCAGCTGGTACAGATGCGCAGAGTACTTTGGCTTAAGCATTGGTCAGCGGAAACCCCATGCAAAAAGCTGTTGGCAAGTTCCCGTTCCATGGCGAACGCCTATTTGGGGAAGATTTAGAAAAATATATACAGAAGATATCAAGTGGTAAAACGACTTTTACCTGAGAGAAAGAAAAACAAGAGATCTTGTTTTAAACGCTCTCTCTCCCCAGCTCCCGGGAAATCTGACTCCAACCAGTGGCGGCGGCCTGTTTTAGCCGCCCACAAAAGCCAAGGGGCAAGCTCAGAAGAACAAGAAGCCGTGGGGTGCAAGAGCTAATAAGCAAGCCCCCAAAGCCTCTCAGTGAAGGGGCGCCCCCGCTCGGCCGAGTGGGAGGAAGGCTTTGTCAGTTCTGAGCGACTTGGTGGTCAGAAATCCAGGACAATTGGGTAGTATCCACAATATCCTCAGGATACAAACTGGAATTTCGAGAGATCCCACCTTCTCAATTCCGAAGTTCAAGACTCTCCAAGGATCCACAAAAAAGAGAATCCTTCTTCAAAGGTTTGAATCACTTAATGGCTCAAGGGGTAGTTACAGGCGTACCCCAAAAAGAGCGAGGTTCAGGTTTTTACTCAAACCTCTTTGTGATTCCAAAGCCAAATGGAGATGTCAGACCCATCCTGGATCTAAAATCCCTAAATCGGTTCCTGAACGATCGCCATTTTCGAATGGAAACGATCCGATCCGTGGCCGCCACTTTAAAGGGCGGAAAATTCATGGCGCCCATAGATATCAAGGACGCACATTTACACATACCCATCCTCCCCGCTCACCAAAGATTCCTAAGGTTTGCGGTAGAAGATCGCCACTTTCAATTCGTGGCTCTGCCGTTTGGTGTAGCCACCGCGCCCATAGTATTCACAAAGGTGCTAGCTCCTCTGTTAGCAAACCTAAGAACACAGGGCATTGCGGTAACAGCCTATCTGGAAGATCTACTAGTAATAGATCAGTCAAAGGAGGGATTGGGTCACGCTGTACACACTACAGTAGGATACCTGGAGCATTTAGGATGGATTATAAATTTACAAAAATCCTCTCTCCAGGCCCAAAGAAGGATAGTGTACCTGGGCATGATCATAGATACAGCCCAAAACGGGGTATACCTGCCAGAACCGAAGATACAGTCTCTGAAAGACCTGATCCACAAGGTCAAAGCAAACAAGAGGCCGTCTATTCGCCTTTGCATGAGACTATTGGGAAAGATGGTAGCCTCCTTCGAGGCGGTCCCTTACGCCCAGTTTCATTCGAGACTACTTCAAGGCAATATTTTAGCTTCCTGGAACAGGAAGAGCCAAGCTCTGGATATACCCATGCGCCTGTCCTCACAAGTACGCCACAGCTTCGATTGGTGGCTAGAAGCCAGGAATTTACGGAAGGGAAAGTCCTTCCTCCCAGTGGCCTGGAAGGTGGTATCTAGGGATGCCAGCCTATCGGGCTGGGGTGCAGTATTCGAGGAGGCTTCTACCCAGGGAACCTGGGCCAAGACTCAGGGGATCCTGCCCATCAATGTGCTAGAGATCCGGGCGGTATATCTAGCCCTCAAAACCTGGACATACAGGTTACAGGGCTACCCAGTTCGGGTTCAATCCGACAATGCTACTGCAGTAGCTTACATCAATCACCAAGGAGGCACCCGCAGTCGGGCAGCCCAAAGAGAGGTGAACCGGATCCTGGCATGGGCAGAAGAGCATGTACCTTGCCTTTCTGCAATCTTCATTCCAGGGATAGAAAATTGGCAAGCAGACTACCTGAGTCGTCAGCAGCTGCTACCAGGAGAGTGGTCTCTTCACCCCGAGATCTTTCAGGCCATATGTCTGAGATGGGGAAACCCAGATGTAGACCTGCTAGCTGCCAGGTTCAACAAGAAATTGGACAACTTTGTGTCCAGAACGAGAGATCCTCTAGCCTACGGGACAGACGCTCTAATAATACAGACGCTCTAATAACTCCATGGAATCAGTTCTCACTGATCTATGCATTCCCTCCGATCCCTCTTCTACAAAGACTGCTTCGCAGGATCAAGGAGGAGGGAATACCAGTAATCCTAGTGGCCCCAAACTGGCCCAGGAGGCCTTGGTACGCCGAGATTGTAAAAATGGCGATAGGAAGGCCCTGGAAGTTTCCACTTCGACACGACCTGCTGTCACAGGGTCCAGTATTCCACCCTTCCTTACAAAGGCTAAAGTTGACGGCCTGGCTGCTGAGACCCACATTTTTAAAAAGAGAGGGGTCTCTGGTCCGGCTCTTTCTACGCTCATTAATGCTAGAAAGCCAGCCTCCAGACTCATCTATCAGAGAGTCTGGAGAGCATACGTTTCCTGGTGTGAATCCAGATGTTGGAATCCTCAGAAGTATGAAATAAGTAGGATTCTTGCTTTTGCCAGTTAGGAGTGGATATGAATTTAGCCCTTAGCACCATCAAAGGGCAAATATCGGCTCTATCAGTCTTCTTTCAGAGACCATTGGCATCTCACTCCCTAGTTCGGACATTCATTAAGGGGGTACTGAGGATAAATCCTCCAGTTAGGACTCCCTTGTGTCCATGGGATTTGAATTTGGTATTGTCAGTGTTGCAAAAGGAACCTTTTGAACCTATTCGCCATATTCCTTTAATTATATTGAGTAGGAAGTTGGCCTTTCTGATTGCTATAGCTTCTGCTAGGAGAGTATCAGAGCTAGCAGCTCTTTCTTGTAAAGAGCCTTATCTAATTTGTCACAAGGACAAAATCGTACTACGACCCCATCCGGCTTTTCTACCTAAGGTGGTGTCGGCTTTTCACTTGAATCAAGACATTGTTCTGCCTTCCTTTTTTCCAAACCCGCGGACGGCGGGGGAAAAATTATTACACTCTCTAGATCTACTGAGAGCGGTAAAGGTGTATCTGCAAGCAACCGCTCAGATACGTAAAACAGATGTTTTGTTTATTTTACCAGATGGGCCCAAGAAGGGCCAAGCGGTATCAAAATCCACCATTTCCAGGTGGATTAGACAAGTAATTATTCAAGCTTATGGTTTAAAGAACAGGACTCCTCCTTTTCCTGTTAAGGCGCACTCTACCAGGGCGATAGGTGCTTCATGGGCAGTGCACCACCAGGCTTCGATGGCTCAGATCTGTAAGGCTGCAACTTGGTCCTCAGTCCATACATTTTCCAAATTCTATCAAATAGATGTGAAAGGACATGAGGATTCCGCCTTTGGGCGAAGTGTGCTGCAGGCAGCAGTATAGGGCTTCTGGTCCGCAAGCGGCCTGTTTTGATCTGTGTCTCCCCCCCTTCATATGAGCATTGCTCTGGGACGTCCCATTATGTAATGACTAGCTCTGTGTCCCGTGGTGTACGATAAAGAAAATAGGATTTTTATAACAGCTTACCTGTAAAATCCTTTTCTTGGAGTACACCACGGGACACAGAGGTCCCCCCCTTCTTATGGGAACCTTACTGCTTTGCTACAAAACTGAGGTACTCCCCTGATGGGAGGGGTTATATGGAGGGGAACTGTCTTCCATTGGTTGTGCCAGTGTCCAATCACCGCTGGTGACCCTTAACCCATTATGTAATGACTAGCTCTGTGTCCCGTGGTGTACTCCAAGAAAAGGATTTTACAGGTAAGCTGTTATAAAAATCCTATTTTTGTTTTTTTTTGCTAGAAAATTACTTGGAACCCCCAAACATATTATATATATATATATATATATATATATATATAAAATATTTTTTTTTCTAACACCCTAGAGAATAAAATGGCGGTTGTTGCAATACTTTCTGTCACACCGTATTTGCGCAACGGTCTTACAAGCGCACTTTATTTTGAAAAAAATACACTTTTTTGAATTAAAAAAATGAGACAACAGTAAAGTTAGCCCATTTTTTTATATATTGTGAAAGATAATGTTACGCCGAGTAAATTGATACCCAACATGTCACGCTTCAAAATTGCGCCCGCTCGTGGAATGGTGACAAACTTTTACCCTTTAAAATCTCCATAGGCGACGTTTAAAAAATTCTATAGGTTGCATGTTTTGAGTTATAGAGGAGGTCTAGGGCTAGAATTATTGCTCTTGCTCTACCGATCGGGGCGATACCTCACATGTATGGTTTGAACACCGTTTTCATATGCAGGTGCTACTCACATATGCGTTCGCTTCTGCACGCGAGCTCGGCGCGACGGGGCGCGTTTAAAAATTGCGGAGGGCACCAGAGCGCGGCGGGAGGAGGGGGCCTATCCCGCAGCTGATAAAAGTGATCTTGCGGCGAATCCGCCGCAGAGACCACTTTTATTTGAAAGAGAACCGCCGGCTCTTGAAGAGGATACCGGAGTTATGGTAGCTTGCTGCTACCATAACCACGGTATTCGTCTTCAAAGACAGGACGTTTATAGTCGTCCTGCGGGAAGGAAGTGGTTAAAGAGGAACTGCAGTTTGCTCACATAATTTGTAATAAAAACATCTTTTGCCATTCTGAAGTTTCCCTCCAACCACTTTGCATATTATTTTATGTATACTGTCATTCTGTACTTGACAAATATGCTGCAGAAATCTCTCTCCACTGAGTCTGGCTGTATCCATTTTAACTGTGGGCAGCTGAAGCTGCTGCCTGTTCACTTCCTGGATTTACACAGAAGCACACCTGCAGCTCTGATTGGACCTCCTATGACTCATCCCCCCTCCATTCCTGGCAAACTCTCACTAGAGTTGGAGCGAAAGCTGTGCATGCTGTCATAAGCCTAGGCTAATGACCAGACAAAAAACAGGAAGTGGGCTGTATAAGGTATTTACTGGTAGAAAAAAAATGTTTTACTATCCAAAGTTAAAATAAAAAGGGCAGAAGAAGTGACTGAAGGTCCGCTTTAATTAACATTTCTTTGTGACTGCAATTTTCCCTCTAGAGATCCAGTCCCAGCTGAGAATGGTAAAGCATGGCTCAGGAGGCTTCAGCCTTTTTATTGGCATTAGAGGCTCAAAAGAAGATGTCAACCTTCCCGCCACTAATTACTTCTACTTGCCAGACTCCGACCTGAAGAAACTGTGAGTTTCAGATTCATAAAATGCAACCATACAATGGTTTATCGATTCTAAGCAGCAAACTATCCACAAACAATTTAAATGGCTAGCTACAAGTTGCACGTAAAGCTTTGAGCATATGACTTCATAATCAGGTTACCTTCAGCAAAAAGCAAAATGATCCGTAGATCCAGAGGTATTGGTGACTGAAGTTAAATACAAATCTGAGCTTGAATTCTCACATTTTCACCTCTCAAGCTTTCCTAGTTATCAGTGATTGAGCCTCTCTAATTGCAGTTAAAGCGGGGGTTCCGCGGCAGATAGTTATATTTTATTTTTTTTGGATGATTTTATGGGGTTTAACAATTAAAATGTACACTCACTACTTCGGTCTCCTCAAGTATCCGGTGTCCGTTTTCGTTGGAAAAACTGAGTTCTAAAATCCTTTCCTGCTATTTTCCATTTTGCTTTTGGGCATTGTGAAGCCCACAAGTAAGCATTTCCTGGAAGCGATGAATGCCATCCCAGCATTCACGGCTCATTCTCGCACCTGCGCATTCTTTACGGCGAGCAGCGCCGTAAACAAACTGGTTGCCATCACAACGGGCGGCGTCAATGATAGTTCACGCCCCGTTGTGATGGTATGCGTCACTTAGTATGTGAAATCTCTCGAGATTTCGCTGCTCGGCGATCCACAATGTGCTCCCAGAATACATTGCTCCGAACTCCCAAATAGCATTGCGGCGTCGGGGAAAGGGCTAGACACGCCTACTCCCGCGGGAGATGAATCCCGGAAGTCTGCATTGGAATCTAAATAATACAGTATTTATGTATTTATAAAAACAGTCACCTGCCTTTTAATGATGTACATAGTGCATCGATTGATTAGGAATATCGTTTATATTTTCGGTGAACCTCCGCTTTAAGGACCAATATTGTATGGAATTAATCTTGACTTTTTTACAGGGAAAGTCGTAATTTGCATGCAACCCCAGCTGCCTGCATCTACTGATCTTTTCACATAGTTTTCACTGCCTGATACATTTTTCATATGCTCTATTTAAATTGAGATAAAAGATAATTCATTTAGGCAGAGATTTTATCTAATTAAAATGTAAAAAATGCCTTTTAGTTTTTGTATTGATTTACAAAAATACAAAGGGTCATATGTATGAGTATAGCTGGAACTGCCTGAGGACTCTGCACTTAGCACCCCCTAGAAGGTATGTGAATGTAACTGCTACATAGACAGTTGCTCTGACTGTAAAAACTTGGTGACACTGAGTCATGTTGAATTTAGGTGCGTGCCATATTTTATCTCACTAGTAATGGTATCATTCGAGTAATGTGTTTCTGCAGGGCATGATTTTGTATGATTTACCCAAGAATGTTAAGTGCGTTTAGAATTCAGACAACCTCTATTTCATACATTGCCACTTCAGTCATGGCATGCAGTAATAGTCTCTACTTAACGGTATTATTAGCCACCCCCTATTAAGCAGAGAAGAGCTACTGCTGCCAACTACAACTTGTACACTCATTGTACACAAAACAATTTGTAAAGCTGGCCATAGATGATTTGAATCTCAGCCGGTTCAGCAGGAACTAACCAAGATTGTATGGGCAGGCTGAATGTACACAAGTTGATCGCTCAATCAACTTGGGTACAACCAGCCTGACGGATTTTACATGTGATTAATGCTAGCGGTTATAGCTGCTAGCAATAATCGCTGTGTTCTCCCGCCAGGGGCGGCTTCCCCAGTGCTCCCCTGCTGGGGGAACACAATGGCTCTGCAGGAGGGATTCCCCTGTAAACGCTGTCTGTGGTTGCAGGAAAGAAATTTGCTCCGTTTTTGGCTGGCCTAAAACACAATTATGCCCAATTACACTGGGGATAGATGGATCTAAGTGATTGCAATGGGAAATGTTCTTTTCAAATACGTCTGGTACATGAAGCTAGATTTTTTTTAAATTCTTTTTCTTAAACCAATTTCTGGGCCTTAAAATGTATATCCATTACTAATACAGGGAGAAAAAATATCTGTCTAGTTCTGCAGATGAAGCTCCAAATCACATCCCAATGTTGTATATTTCTTCCCCTTCTGCAAAAGATCCCACCCATGAGGAGCGCTGTCCAGGTAAGACTTTAGATTGTATGGGATTATTTAAAGTTTATGGGAGGGTTTTGCATGGGGATCACTTATTTGCACTGCCTGTGTCCCGCCAGAGTCCTTTCCATTCACTTCCTGCCCTGGAAAAGCAACAGGAAATTGGAATAAATCCTAGATTATTGTCAGAAGAACAGGTATCACCACTGAATAATTTTCTCCCACCTCTTCTGGTAACAGCTCAGATTTTTGGATTTCCTCTTACTTTGTCTGGATGACAATGGTTACCAGGACAAAAATAGTCTATTCTCCTCAGCAGGAATACAGAGCAATAAAAAGCTGACAAAGCGTTTTAAAAGAGAAGTGATGCCGCGTACACACGATCATTATTCACGGCGGTTTAAAAACCGCCGTGAATGATGACATTTTAAACGAGGGAACAGCTTGTTCCCCACACACGGTCATATTTCTCGTCATTTTTTAAAATGACGAGAAAAACGATCGTCTATGGGCTCCGCGGCAGTGTTTCCCTATGGGAAACACTGCCGCGGAAGAAATGTCAGGAAAAACTACGAGAAAAATTAGAACATGTTCTAATTTTTCTCATCGTGATTAATGCCGTTTTTCCCATCGGGAAAAACGGCAAAAAGCCCACAGACGATCGTTTTTCTCGTCCAAAGGAAAAAATTTAATTTTTCCCGACGGGAAAAATGATCGTGTGTACGGGGCATAAGGGTTTGTTTTTGTTTTCCAGTTTTTAGGCCTCATGCACACTGGATGCTAAAATAACATTATAAAATCCCCAGTAGCTTTGAAGTGAGTTTTTCAGCGTTTTCGCAATAGCATTTTTAGCGTAAGCGTTTTAAACTTTTTTTTTTTTTTTTCTTTTTTCCAATGTTATCAAAAACGTTAACGCTGGTGAGCTGCGTTTGAGTGTTAATCAGCGTTTTTAGGAATTTTTTGACATTTAGAGCGTTTTTACAGCTGGAAAACTCCCCTCAGAACCCACTAGTTTTGGGGGGGTTTTTTACAGCCAAAAAACACCCCAGCCAAAAACAGTTGATAACAGCCTATGTGTGCATGGACACATAGAATAACATGATGGAGAGTTTATTGACTGTAGAAAAAAACATCTGAAGCCAAAAACAGCAGCTGTAAAAATGTCCAGTGTGCAGGAGGCCTTATTACTTGCCTAGGTGGATGCAGCATCGGTCCCATGCTGCATCTGTCCCCCGCCGTCTCTGCACTGAGAACCGAGCCACCGAACATCACTGATGGCTCAGTTCTCACAGCTCCCCGAGCAGAGCGATGCTGACTGTCAATCAGCAGCTCGCTGAGACGCCCATCAGGCTAGTCACCTGGCGGATCCTGACTTTATTGGTCTTGATGTCGCGGTGCCTGGACTGATCTTGGTGACGTCATGAAAACAGGTCACAGGAGTGCAAAACGAATTGCACTCCTGTGACCCATAGGAGCTCAGACTGGACTTTTCCTTTAAACCATTCCATACTCTATCCAAAACTTAAAGAAATGCATTTACACACAAGAGGCAACATGAAGGTCAATGATTTGAAAAATTCTGTAGCCCCTATCAACCAACAATATTTCTTGCACCATTAGTTAAAGGAAACCTGTACTTGGGGAAATAATCAAGCTGTGATTGCTCACCTCCTCTTAAAGCATAACTTTACCCACAACAACTTGATAAAATATTATGTACTTTAGCAAGGAACATATATTTCACATTAATAATTATGCTAACAAAATTGGTGTGTGCTGTATATTGTCCCCAGCATTGCTCCTGTTTCTTCTTGCTGGAGGCTGCCATTTTGCTGAAGCCCAGATCCCCTGAGCAGAAGTAAATCATAAAGCAGAACTAAACCCATTAATTTAACGGTTTATAAAAAAAACATTACATTCCTGGAATGTTGGGATTACTAACTGTCCCATTTGCTTCTGTCCTCAACCACACTGTCAAACCATCAAATGGCTTGTGTTATAACTGATCACATGTGCAGCACCATGGCAGTTGAAGATCAAACAAAAGCAGCTTCCTTTGCTGTAAGGCTGCATTCACACCTGGGCATTTTGAATCGATTTCAAAACATTCTGCTAAAATTACAAATCTCACAGCGTGAATTTCAGATGCCATGAACGGCATTGCATGAAGCTTGCCACTCAAAAAAGAATCGGTGTGTCTTTTAGGTGACAAGCTTTGCGCGGTTTGATTTATTTATTGCGGGACAACTGTGGTTCTGGGTGTCTCTGCCGTCAACACTTGTGTCTCAGAACAGACCTCCAGATTAGACAATCAGAACTCCTGATCTGCATATTGGTCAAAGTCGGTTCATTCAAAGTATTGAAAACCCAGGATTAGTGTGACAGCCAGATGGGTAGCATTTTTAGGTGAGTTCTACAAACCGCAACATCCATATTAACTTCAGATATAATGCAGAGGTTAGCAGGACTTTGACCTTGTGTCTGAACTTGATAGCCAACTCATCCCATGGCTTTAGAAAAATAAAGCTTTTGGTGGATCTACAGTACTTTTTTGGACCTTAGGTTGGACATTTAAATACATTTATACCACAGGGAGAGGCTTGGCCTTTTCCTAATGTTGGCAAATATTACGCAACTGTATGACTGGTTAATTTGAACCGACCAGCAAACATCCATTCGCTAATTTCCCAAGCTAGTAAGAACCAGGAAGCAACAAGAATTTTGTCACGTGGTTTCTGCTGTCTGGATCTGCACTTCAGCTTCAGTGGAGTGCAGAGGAAGACATAACCCATCTAATAGACCCCTAATGGATTTAAAGGGGTTGTAAAGGTTCCGTTGTTTTTTTTTTGTTTTTTTTAAAACAAACAAATCATACTTGCCTCAACTGTGCAGTTCAGTTTGCACAGAGTGGCCCCGATCGTCCTCTTCTGGGGTCCCATGGCAGCTCTCGTGGCTTCTCCTCCCAAGAGCTAACCCCCTCTGGGAAGCTGTCTCCCGAGGGGGTTACCTTGCGGGCGCGCTCCTGTGCCATACAATCGGAGTCCATAGACGCCGATTGTATGACTTGCCCCCCCCCCCCCCCCTGGCGGCTGCGTCATTGGATTTGATTGACCGCAGCGGGAGCCAATGGCTGCACTGCTATCAATCATCCAATGAAGAGCCGACAAGACCTGGGGGGAAAGCAATGCGGGATCGTGCCCACGACGATTCGGGGCTCAGGTAAGTAAAACAGGGGCTCGGGGGCCGTGACTGCAAGGTGTTTTTTCACCTTAATGCATAGGATGCATTAAGGTGAAAAAACACGAAGGTTTACAACCCCTTTAAGGAGGACCTGTTACTGTAAGTATGCTGTCTCATAGGGGGCTATTGGTTCCCTAAGCAATGACAAAAAAGTTAAGTGTAAAAAATTAGGTGCACCTAAACCTCACCCCCTGGAATAAAATTACTGAAAATTTGTGTGTGTGACCTAAAAAAATTGAAGGTACAATCAATTTATTCTCCAGGATCTCTGCTTTCATAAAATAGATCTATTGTTTGAGGGTTTTAACTATGCTTTAAACCTAAAATTGGTATTTTGACGTGTGTGATAAAATGCAAAACCAGCTCTAGAAATGGTTAATCTATACTTTTTTTGTTTTGGAATTCCTACTATAATACTGACTTCACCTTTTTATTGATATCCCAGGAAAGTCTACACTAATTGCACTCTCCTTCACCCCCTATGAGTGGTTTGAGGAGTGGAAAAACAAGAAGGTGCAGAAACGTGGTCAGGACTATGAACAAGTGAAGAATGCATTTGCTGAGGCCATGCTGGAGACCACCATGCAGATCTTCCCACAGATCCGAGACAAGGTGAGAGTAACAGGGCTGAATGAGAGAGAATGTAGCGAAGCAGGAAGAGACCAGATGACACAAGGAATATCACATAAATAGGAAATGAAGAAAAGACTTAAAGGTTACATGAAGCAGAGATAAAGTGACTGACTCCAAAATACAGTGTATTACTTCTACCGATTGTAAATGTCCATGCCTAAAATGTGCCTATACAGTAGCTAACACTTTTTTTCATAGTTTTGGCTTTGTGTTTTTCTTTTTTCATTTTGGATAGGGTAAGGGAGAGTCATAACCCCTGTTTAAACAATATAGGGAACGTCTGCGCTACTATAGAAATTATACAAATAAAGTGGTTAAAATTATGTGCATGTGTACTCCTGTAGCTGCTTAACAAAAATGGTGTTCCCACATAAACTATGAAATAAACTAAAACCTGAAGCGCTACCTATTTAAAAAAGTTAAACCATATTATGTGCTATGTCAGTGTGAACCGTGCCACCCAGTGGCTACTTGAAAATTACAGTAAACTTCTTATGTGTATAACGCTAATAATAAGAACCCTCCAATACATACAAAACACCCTCCTAATAATCAAAATGCATATAGACAAACTATATGAATTAATCACGGTGGGCGTTGACATCTAGTGGTGATAGTGCAAATAAAAGCCAAAGTATTAAAGTCCATTCGAAGTGAACATGCCAAATCCATTCTGTGGCAATAGTGAAGTCCTCCAGTGACTAAATGGGTAATCTTCAAAGTGACATATACCCTCCACCAGTCAACCTATACGCTCACCTCCCCATAGGACCCCAACTTGGGTCTAGTCATGCCTTCCCCTCAGGGGTGCAAATCCTTCTGGGTGTTGTTCCGGTGCTCCAGAGGGCTCTCACACACCTCAGACCATGATAATCGCATGTGGATGGAAGGAACTCTTATAGTGCTTACTGTTTAAAAACATAGTGTTTTATTAAAAGAAAGTATCAACACTCACATTTGAATGTGCACAACCTCTGGTGCACTCGGGCAATGCGTTTGGTACACCAGGGGTGCAAACCACCTAGATGTCCATCCATAACACGTTCCGTCAATCACGTGACTTTCTCAAGGGATTTATCTCTTGAGAAAGTCCCGTGATTAGTGACGAAACATATCGGACGGAGCCCGTGACAGCACCACCAGGAAGGAGACGGAGATCTGATGGTGATTTGCAGCCGAGGCTATACAGACATCTAGGTGGTTTCTATGGGGATTTGCACCCCTGATGTACCAAACACATTGCCTGAGTGCACCGGAGGTTGTGCACATTCAAATGTGAGTGTTGTTACTTTCTTGAAGATTATCCATTTAATCACTGGAGGACTTCATTATTGCCACAGAATGGATTTGGTAAGTTCACTTTGAATGGACTTTAATACTTTTGTTTTTTATTTGTACTATTATCACTAGGTGTCAACGCCCACTGTGATTTATTTCATATAGTACGTCTATATGTATTTTGATTATTAGGAGGGTGTTTTGTATGTATAGGAGTTTTTTTTTTTTTGTGTTATATACACATAAGAAGTTTACAGTAATTTTCAAGTAGCCACTGGGTGGCACTGTTCACATTGACATAGCACATTATATGGTTTAACATTTTTAAACAGGTAGCGTTTTATGTGTGTGTTTGTGTAAATATGACCCGTTTGTTTTTTGCCATCTGTACTCCATTGAGGAGATTTCCCTTTACTTCCTGTCCCATAGCCATTTAAGAGGAAATTCCTCAAGTGAGGGAATTCCGTGTTGTCAGCAGAACTTGCATCCTCGTTGGAAAATGTTCCCCTCTTTCTGTTCTGGCGACAACCCAAAATGTTGCGATTTTTCATTTACTTCACTGTTGGTCATAACGCCCACCAGGACAAAGAGAGGGCGAATCTCTCTAAAGGCCCATATACACGGTCTGACTTTGTTGGCAAAAACTTCAAAATGAGCAAGTTTGACAAAAAATCCGACCGTGTGTACGCTCCATCCGACAAACCTTTTTTGGTTTTCATCGGACAAATGTTCGGTCTGCAAACGGACAAACCTTTCCCCAACAAAAGTCCGATGGAGCAAAGTCCGACTGTGTGTACAGAAATCCATTGGACTTTTGTCCGATGGACAAATAAGCATGCCCAGAACCAATGTTAAAATCAACCAACAATAGCAGAAGTTGACCAAAGGGTGGCGGTAAAGAGCAGAAAAACCACGTGATGTTGGAAACGTTTTGGGAAAGTTTGCAGAAAAGTCAGAGCGTGTGTATGCTATGGGTGTGCCCGGCCAACTCCCTTCAGACAAAAATCCACAGAAAAGTTTGTTTGAAGTCCGACCGTGTGTACGAGGCTTAACAGGGACACCAACAACAAGAAAAACCTGATCTGTGTTCTAATTCCTTTCACTGTATCAACTATTAAACAAAAAGTTTTTTGCCTTTTTAATTAACTTAAAATAAGTTTTAAAGGTATATGATGGCTTTCTGTGTCCCTGCTGGGGAGCTTTAGACGCTCTATCTGTCCTGGTGACCTCTGTGACTGGGTTATGGGAAAGCTGCAATTTTGACATTTTAAACAAAAAAATACCAAAAAGGAATACCAGTCCCGATGACTGACTGACTGTTTTAACAGGTAACTCACTGCTGATGTGTTTCTGGGGGAAAAAGTGAAGGGATATCTCCATAGTGGACACGGACTGCCAGCAAAAAAAGATAACTAGCCAGGGTTTTAAACTTCCATAAGCTATCTAAAATGGAAAGTGCTTTGGTTTTAGATATATCTTAAGGTTAAAGATCCCTCTGTAGTCCTTTTATTGACAATTAAATGTAAAATTACAAGGGCAAGCAACCATTGAACATCTACCGTAAATTAGATTTATACTGACAAAATAACAATCCTGATTTACTGAAAAGCCAGATGTCCCCCTTTAAGTTGCTGATTTTTTTAACTATAGAGGCTGAAATCATCAGGTCTCCTTCTCTAATACATATATGTGGACCAAAGAGACTTCACCACCTCATAGTTTTAGGTGGGTGACCTCTGTCTTTTTGAACGTGATGTGCCAATATGAATGGTCCTTTTAAAATGGAATCCTGGGGAAACCACTAAATACATAGTTGAGCTACATCTTTGTAAACTATTTCACTTGCCAAAACATTTCTTATTCTGCTCAGTGTGTCTTATGATTCCCAAACACCCTTTCTGTATTGCACTACCAGACAGTTGACACCACAGTGTATGATGTTAATTTTTTTAAATGCATAGTACACCTGTAATGTAATACACCAGTATATGTGTTATGCCAGCCTGATCTAAAAGTACATTGATTGCTGTGTGCCTACCCTCTCACTGACCATACCTCCACCTTACAGGTTGATTTCTTTATTGGCGATTCCCCTCACTAATGACAATTTTCTTGCATTTATAGATTGATTGCTATGCTAGTGGTTCTCCCATCACTAATGACCACTACCTTGGTGCCTCACGGGGAGAATTCTATGGGGTAGAACACGATATTGCCAGGATGGACCCTGAAGTTGTAGCAACCTTGAGACCCAAAACCCCAATAAAGGGACTTTACCTGACTGGTAAGTTCAGGAGATGCCTCTTATTTTCTTATGTTTTTTTAAAACCTGTACCCATTACACACACTGACTATATTCATAAGGGTGATGTAATTGGCCCAATCCATTGATCTGTGTATCGGGCACAAAGCATAACAACAGTTTTTTTGGTAAGGGTAGGAGAAGAGTTACCAGGAAAGAGCAGGACTTTACAGCATTACCTTTTTTAAATGAGTATAGGTAACAGCAGCGACAACAACCAGAAAAAGTATATCTATGAGTGTAATGAGCCTATGCCGGCTAATCAGTGACCGCTGCAGTGGGTGTATGAAAGGTCTCTGTAATCCAAACCTGATTCTCTTTTTGTAAAGTAGCCCATGCTGCCATCATGCAGGTTTCATGAGCCAATTATTGACTTTGCTACTGGATTAATTGGCTGCTCAAACCAAAAAATCACAGATGTGCCTGGCCTCTATGCATGGCCCTAAAACCACTTTGTCCTCCAGGAACTTCTTGTGGAGCTAATTGCCCCTTACTACATCCATTTCCCAATCCAAGTGCCTCTGCACACTCGCCTACCTGGGCTCTCCATCTACCCTTACAGCAATACCCCCCACTCTTATGACCAACCTTCTCATTAAAATAAATACCACATGGCAAAGGCCTTAAAACTTTCACCTGCCAGGGTTAGGTGGCCAACCTTACCCCCAACACCACTCAAACCTTTTTCCATCCTTACCCTCATCTAACATCAACATTTGGAAAAGCAGTCAACACCATCACCTGCCAAGGCTCCATGACCATCCTTACCCATATATCACACTCCTTTGACAGCCGTGAACACCTTTACTTAAAAAAAATCCCAAACTGGCCATCTTTACTCACACCACCAACCCCAGCTGGCCACATATTCCTACAACACCACCTCCAGCTTGCCATCCATACCCACAGCACCACCTGTACCCAACCCACCTCTGGTCAGCCTTACCCACAGGACCATTCTCTTCTGGCCATTCTTACCCTCAACACTGTCCTCAACACTGCCCTCATAGGTCTAAAAATTAGAGCTACATCTTGTATGTAGGGGTGGATAAAAAATTTCCAGTGTCATCAGCAGTGATAAAAGGTCTAAATGTGGTGATACATGGCACAGCCAATCACTCTTCTGGGGAAAAAACTTTGATCTACAACCCTATAAGAAATGGCAATCAAATCCAAGTCTGGGGTCCAAGCTTAAACCACTTTAAAGTGGATGTAAACCCAAAATTGTTTTTTTTTTTTTTTTTTTTTTTGCTGTCACAATGTAGAGTATAAGATTTCCTATCATTTGTGCCAGGTCTTGCCACAAAGAGTTAATCCAGCTCTGAGCAATCCTCTTTTTTATTGTTCAGTGAGATAAAATGGACAAACAGAGAAAAACCTTTGTCCGTTCTGCCCCCTTGCTTTGAGTGACAGGTTATTTACATATCTTGTGCACTAGCTTTAGACAGGCATTATTTTTTAATTCCCACCCCCACTCCTTTTCTGAAGTCATGTGGTTACTTTTCTGGATTTTGACTGGATGTTAGTGATCATAGCAGAAGGAATACACAGGAGAAAATGACTGTAGACAAGGGGAGTGTAGAGGTGGGCGGGGAGTCTACTGACATCACGACTCCACCCACCGAGCTCCAGACAACAGATCCACCCACAGAATCTGCAGTTTTTCAGTTCTTGTAACAGACAGAGGGGAGACATTTGACAGGTAAGGATACATGCAGGAGGCATCTATATCCTTATAGATCCGCACTATGGCAGTAGTTTAGAAAGGATGAGAGTGGGTTTACATCCACTTTAAGTAAAGCAATCCATGCTGTCTTGGGAGAAGGAATAATACACCAGCTTCGTGAGCCAGTCAGTTATCTCCTCTGCATGCTGTGGCTGCATTTGTCAGCTGTTCTAGTTAGAAAATCGCAGATGTTTCTAGCCTCTGCAATCTTCCTGTGGAGCAGATCACTCCTACCCACTTGAATACCACCTACTGGTCACTCTTACCCAGAGCACCTTAGCTGCCCAACCTACACACTGTACTAACCATAGCACAGACGTTGACACCCATAGGGGCTTAGATAGGTTTTGCCACCTCCCTGATTCAGCTTCACAACCTGACCTTTATAGAGCTTTCTCCCTACATATCCCCACCCACTGAGTTGGTGTGAGATTTGTCTAAAATACTGGGTGTTGGCATACCACAAATGAACAGCTGAATTAGATCTTTTGAATGCTCAGCTCTAATTAGACCTTCTTAGATCTTTGTGCCACAAGAGCACTAGAGTGTTAATTGAGCATCAGTACATAAATTGAAATTCTTTTTATATGTCTGCTAACACACTGTTTTTTGGAACAGTCTCACTTGCACTCGGCCATAGCTGCAGCATGTTGGGTGACAGGTCTGCAAACACCAGGATTCCCAGATATCCCTAATTCGACCTAAAATGCAAGTTGCTTTACAGGAATTGTCACAATGCAACCCACAGAGCTTTGACATACTTACTGCTTACCCGTGGTAAGAGATGTTACCAGGTTGTAAACAAGAAGGAGCTAATAGCCATACCTTTTTAAATATGGCATAAGTGGCTGCAGGATTTGTAAGACCCCCTATCACCTAATGTAAGGGTGGTAATGTTAAGTGTATGACTGGAAATGGTAGGGGTGTGGAGGATAAGACTTGAAAATAGTGTGAGCTGTGCTCAGGGTAAATCTAGCCATTGAGCCTTAGGTTTTACAGGTGCAAAGGTGTGGAGGGAAAGGCTGGTAATAGGTGTGGGTGGGCATACAGTCATGCCAAATGCGGGTGGTACTTACAGCAAGACTGGTCACAGAACCTTGCCAGGTTTGGAAGGTGTTGAGGGTAGTAAGTAAGTAAGGCTGGCCATAGCACCTCCCCAGATGAGGGCGGTGTTATGGGTAAGGTCTGCAAGAGAGCCTTGGCAGGGGTAGTATGAGGTTTTCCAGGTATAGGAGGATTAAGGGAAAGTCTAGCAATAAGGCTGGCCACTGACCAATTCCTGGCATGTTATCAGTGGTGTTGAGGGCAAGGGGTACTACAAGGTTGCTGGCAATAGATCCTTACAAGATGAGGGTGGTGTTCTAGGTAAGGACAGCCATAGAGCCTTGGCTGGGGAGGTATTGGAAATGATGGCGATGGGTGTAGATGGTAATGAGGCTAATGCTGACCACTAAAACATGGTAGATGTGTTGTGGGTTGTGTAATGGCAAGGTTAACACTAGAGCTTACCCACAGGATCACCACCTACTGGCCACTCCTTCCCACAACTACCCTCATCTGCTATAGAGAGGTGCCAGGAAAAGGCAGTGTCGGGTCTTTGTGGCAGCATTCATTTTTACATGGGTCACGGGTGTAAGCAGCACCTGCAACAACAAAAGTGAAAAGTGTAATAAGCACACATTGGCCAATCAGTGGCATCCACAGATGGTGTACAGAAGCTCTGTAACCCAAGCTTGATTCATGTTAATTAAAGCAGTCCATACTGTCAGGAGAAAGAAGATGATGCAGGATCCATGACCCAGTCAGTTATCTTCTCTGCATGCTTTGACTGGATTGGTCTACCTCTAAAGCCATGAAATAAATGTGCCTGGCCCCTGCTGGGTGCAGCTCTAACCACCCACAACACTACTCCTGCGAATGCCAGATCATGAATTTGAATCTCTAAAGTGTACGCTGATGCTTATATATTTTTTTTATTTCATTTTCTTTTTAGCGATTTTTGTATTGGCAACAATTGTAAACAGTGTCTAAATCCAGCTGTACATGGATCAAAGTTTTGATCCAAGTATGGGCACCCTGCAGGGTTGCCAACTTTCAGTAAATTTACGAACAGTTTGTAAAATCTGTACTTTTTGCATCTGTCCTTGAATGTCCATTACGGACATGTAGGTTGCATGTTCGTAACTGACATTCATGGACAGATGCAACAATTACGGATTTTACAAACTGTTAGTAAATTTACAGAAAGTTGGCAACCCTGGCACCCTGGCTGTTCACAAGTTGATCTATTAAAATAGCCAGCAACACAAATCATTGTTTTCTGCTGGCAGGGTTGGCTCCCCACTGGCAGAACACAATTGCGCTGTGGGAGAGATTACCCACCAACAGTGACCTGTGGTGTAAGGAAAGAAAATTGCATAATCTATGGCCTGCCTTATTCTCATTGTTGTGCAAAAGGCTGGTAATATGACAGTGCTAAGAATTCAGAGGATCAAATCCAGCTGGTAATTTGCACTGTTTGTTTTGAAGGGGCCCCACATTCACTCACTTAGTGGTGCAGCATGTAAGGGGATGGGTCTACAAACACCTGGTCATGACTTTGAGTTCCAGATTCAGCCTAAAACCTAAAGTTGCTCTAGAGATCTGTTACGATGCAACTCACAGAGCCTTGGAACACTTGCCTGTGTTCCATGGATTTAATATTTTGTGGGAAAAGTGCTAGTAGCATTACCTTTAAAATATTGCATTTGTGTTTTACAGGCTCTTTAAGACCGTTAACATGTAATGTAAGGGTTATGTAAAGGTTAAGACTGGTAAACGGTGTGAATGGTGTTCATAGATCCTTGCTAGATGCGGGTAAGGGAAAGGTTGGTAATAAGTGTGGCTGGCTAGGGAGCCATGCCATATCTAGTGTGGAGAGTACTGATGGCAAGGTTGGTCACAGAACCTTGTCTGATGAGAGAGGTGTTGATGGTACTAAGGCTGGTGATAGAACCTCGCCAGATAAAGTAGGTATTGAGGGTAAGGTCTGCAAGATAGCCTTAGTAGTGGTGTTATGAGGAATTCCAGGTGGAGTTAAGGAAAGGGCCAGCAATCGGTGTGGACAGTGAGAAGGCTGGCCACCGAGCCAAGCCAAGC
Organism: Rana muscosa; assembly: GCA_029206835.1. NCBI lineage: Eukaryota > Metazoa > Chordata > Amphibia > Anura > Ranidae > Rana > Rana muscosa. The sequence goes on along the minus strand of CM055118.1, from coordinate 244,742,571 downwards.
ATGCTGTGAGTGGTATTGAGGCAGACCACAAGGTAGCCAGATGAGGGAGTTGTGCGTATAGCTGGACAAGATTAAAGTAGTGTTGTATTTAAGGTCCTAAACGGTTCATTTGCAGGGGGTTTTCAGGTGATGGTGGGGTTAATGGAAAGAATGGTGATGAGTGTTTCCATTGGTTTATCCCTACCCTACACTACCTTATCCTTATCTTACAACACTACCTCCTGCATGCCGCTTACTTGAACACCAGCCTCATCTGCCATGGCTCTGTGAACACCCTTACTCACAGCACCGTCGCCAGCTGGCCACCCTTACCCCCAGGGCCACTCTCTTCTGTTATAGCTCTGTTTCCACCCTTACCCAAAACATCTGACCCCTTTTTCTGCCACACTTACCCACAGGGCTGCTCCTTTCAGGGACACTCTTGCCCACCCTTATCTGGCTAATCAGTGGTATTGGCAGTGAGTGTATCCAAACCTGAATACTTGAAGTAAAATAGTCCACACTGTCTTTGGATAAGCAGGCTTTGTGAGTCAGTCAGTTATCTCTTCTGCATGCTGTGGTTGGATTGGTCAGCACACTCTAGCCTAGAAATCGCAGATGTGACAGGCCTCTGTTGCATGCAACTTCAAAACCTTTCTTTCCCGCAGGACCATCTTTTTGATACGATTCCCAGCTTACCCGTAAAACCACCCTAACTGGCCATCTTTATTCACAGCACCACCTCCACCTCCTGACATTCTTTTTCACGATTCAGTAGTCTGTCTTAGTCAAAAAGTACCAACGTGAGGCCTGCCGTGTAAATATGTTTTTGGTTCCATTCGTTTCTGTTCTGTTATGTCTAATGTCATTTGTGGTTGCTGGACACTCCTAAAGTTTGCTAAAACAATTGGCAGTTATGCTGTGTCCTTGCTATCTTCCTGGTGACCATGATAAGAAATCCGAAACACTTCCAGAAGTATCATGTGCACAGTCCCTTGTTGCTTGCTGTGATTTCATCTACCGGCTCCTACTATGTCTATGGAGGGTACAGTAGTGGTGTAACTGCCAGCAGGTGGAACAATGAAGCCCATGGGAGAAATAGATATCCCTCACTTCCTGAAATGTGTTCAATACTGAAGAATATTAACAAGCATATTGCTTGAATACAGTGAAGTTAGGACTCCCTGCCCACTGATTATGAGATGGGTATTTTGTGAAGATGATCGCCCCCCTACTGCATACATGTCCAGTCTCTGTTTTTTACAAAATAAAACTGCCTAGTCAAACGTAAGCTAGGTACACACACAGCGGGCTGAACGAAAAAAAAAACTGACGCTGTTGGTCCCCGCCAGAACACACTGATCGATGGCTGCATTGGCTGCAAGCGCTGATCAGATGCTGGTTTTCCAGCACGCCTATTCGCATGCAGACAATCACGTGTACACAGACAGCTGTACACAAATGGCGAAAGTCGGCCGGTTCAGCAGGAACGATTTTCGTCCCGTGTGTACAAGGCTCAAGACTGCAATAAAATTGTAGACTTTTATTCTAGAAGAGATATCCAGCAAAAACCAACTAGATTAGTCTGTGTATACTGTATATATTTGGCTCTAAGTTCACCCTCTGTTTTCTGTGTCAGGTCAAGATGTCTTATGCTGTGGATTTGCCGGAGCTCTCAATGGAGCAGTCTTATGTGCATCAGAAGTCCTGGGACGGAATCTCTTTTTCGACCTTATGAGGTTACGACATCAAATCCTTAATAATACGGCTAAAAAGGCTGATTAATAATTTTATATATATATTTATATATATAATTTTTTTCTTTGTGACAAAGCAGTTTAATGGAAGAATCCCTGCAGTGTCTATTTTGTTGGGGCACATGGGGGAAGAACATGCTGCAGCACCATAAAGCCTTGTGTAAATCTATGGGGTTGATTTACTAAAACTGGAGAGTGCAAAATCTGGTGCAGCTCAGCATAGAAAGAAAGCAATCAGTTCCCAGTTTTTTTTTTTTTTTTCCCAAAGCTTTATTTAACAAGCTGATTGGTTACCACACACAGCTAGACCAGATTTTGCACTCCAACTTTTAGTAAATCAACCCTTATGTGCTTTGGCGCACATGGGAAAACATATATGATATAGGGTACACTAAGGAATGTGTTGCTGATTACCGTACTTTGCAACATGCTTACTGTTTTGTGCAGAAAAAAAAATGTGCTTGTGCTGCAGATTTAGCCTGATACCCATAGAGCACAATGAAAAGTGCCCAGGAATGACTCCCAGTTTAAACTTTTGCTACAGATTTGTCTTTTATATTGGAGAGACAATTTTATCATATTTGGCTCTATAATACAGATGCCTGAAAATACTTGCTGCTAACAGATAAAATGGTCTAAAGAGCAATGTCCAACCTATATGGGGTCATGAAATGCACTGTTTTAAAAATGAATTGTGTGTTTTTATTTTGTTTGAATACTTTGTAAAAGGAAGCAGTTGGAAGTTAACCTGAGACAGTAGGGCAAAATTTGGTATGCTAAAGCTTCATTTTGTAGATTTGATTAAATCTTTGTAACTGCAATTAAATATTTTTTCAACTAACTGTGTGAATCTGATTTTCTTTTACAAGTAAGTTTATTGCACAGATTACACAAACAAATCGTATAGGGAAAAAAGAGAAAAGATATTACAGGCATACCCCACTTTAAGTACACTCACTTTACATACACTTGCGAGTAAGGACATACCCGCGAGTGTATATAAAGTGCCTCACACGTACTATACAGACATTTTGCAGCTGCAGTAGAACGAGCTGAAGCTCAGAGCATAGCCCGCCCTGTTCCAGTGTGCCCCTGACACCTCAACTACAGCTCCTGACACCCCCCCCCTACAACCCCTAACCCCCCACTACACCCTAGAAGTGAAACAAGGTATTGTTTCACTTTAAGTACATTTTCGTTTTACATACATGCTCTGGTCCCATTGTGTACTTAAAAGTGGGATATGCCTGTATAAAAGAGTTTGATAAACCTAGCAACTTATAGACTGAACACTGAAATACTATCTCTACAGTTACACAGTAGAGAAGTTATGTCATAGAACAGTGAATGCATTCTGATAGACCATTATGTAGGCTGGGTATTAGAGGTTCCCCAAATTGGAGGACACAATGGTCAATTCAGATGCTGTGGATGTGAGCAGATATAAACTAGAGTGTAAAAGAAGTTTAAAAGTAGAGAAGGGGTGAGGGAAGCTGTGCCCCAGCAATCATTTATCAAAGTTTGGGGGTTGGGAATACAAAATCCATGGCTGCCATATTTTTCTTGTCAAATTTTTATTAAATTTTCAAAATTACAAGCATATATTGTCAATAAACATAGTCACTATAAATAGTAGCAGTTAAGGAGAACACAAATTAGATATTTATATTAAGCACCAGTGTTTTTTAGAAGGCGGCAACAACAACAAAAGAGAAAAAAAAACAGTAATTTTGAGTTTAACATATGTTGACCATTATCTGGAGACTTGCTAAAATATATGCTTAGTGTTGAATTTAGTAATTACAAACCAGATTTAGTAATAATATATAACATGTAAGGTAATATAAGGATTTATAAAGAAAAAATGAAGGGTCATAATTTCTAGACCTCGTATAATGTTGGGGTAATATATAAGGAAGATAAACGAGGATTTATCGTATAGACATTGGGTTTGTATTGTTTCAATGGAGCTCTAAAGCTGAAATATACTGATAAATAAAAAACATAAAAAAAAAAAAGGACTGCTGCTACCATTTTTGCATATAATAACAGTATATGCTAAGAAAAAAAACAACAAAAGAACTAAAGAGACCAGATAGAGAGGGAATGGTAAAAAGAAGAAGAGAAAAAAATAAAGATAGTAGGTAGATAAGATAGAAAAGGTCCCCGCGGTATCTTATTATGTTGGTCTTATGTTCTTAGTATATTAGTATATTACCAAGGTCTTAATAATGTGATGTCAAAGTTGGGAGGGAAAAAATGAGTCGCCCAAGGATTCCAGATTATTTTTTTTCAAATTTTCCAATATCATTGGTAATGGCTTCCGTTTTTGAGTGGGTCATGGCTTGGTTTATTCTGGTTTTGGCTTCTGAGATCATTAATGTTGGGGTTTTCCACGCTTTGGCGATTGTCTGCTTTGCTGCAGTAGTGATTTGTAGAAGGAGTTTGAATTGAGTGTGGGAAATAGAAGTCGGTTTTAGATTTAGTAGTGCAATTGAAGGGTCAGGTTTGATTGTTTTTTTGAATAAGGTAGAGAGGATAATAAAAACCTCTTTCCAAAAACATTTTGTAACTGGACATTCCCAAAATATGTGTATGTGTGATCCTAGTTCACCACAGCCACGGAAATGGCTGCCATATTTTATGGAATTATCCACATGTATTGCTTAATTTTCATGGTTCATAATCATAGTTGGCTTATCCTTTGACTGCCTGGCAATGGACGTTTTTGGTGGCTATAAATATGTGAGCAATGAACATCTGTTTTCTGTATGGAATAGAGGGTTGGAATGGGTTTGTTGAGAAGCACATTATGTATGGCATTTTATGCAAGTCTGTATGGAGATTTGTATGCAGAGGGTAATATACTAAAATCCAGCGATGAGATGCTTTTGGTCAGTACAACCAAATACGTGCCATTGTACCAGATTGGGGCATCTCCTAAAGCATATCTGGGCAAATGTTTAAATATATTTAGCTGACCTAGCCGGGGTATACCGCCATCTATAAAGCACTCTGTAGAAGTTTTCTAACACTAACACATTGTTAGATTTTTTTTTGGGCGGCAGCCATCTATATTTCTTTATCGTACACCACGGGACACAGAGCCAATCATTACATAATGGGTTAAGGGTCACCAGCGGTGATTGGACACTGGCACAACCAATGGAAGACAGTTCCCCTCCATATAACCCCTCCCATCAGGGGAGTACCTCAGTTTTTTCGCCAGTGTCGAAAAGTGTTGGACGCGTTAGGAGGTGCTAAAGGAAAGCTCTACCAAAGAGACCCTCTGGGGGTAAAAGAGCTATGCTTTCGGACCCATCCAAGACGCCTACAAAGTTAAGCCAAAACTGGATGGGATCCGGGCCTCACCCATGAGGCGTCGCCTGTAAGTCTCTCTTCGGAGGACTGGGCTCTAAGATCCAGCACTTTCGCTACTTCGCTAAAAGTCCTGGTAAGAGTCTTATACAAGGCCCAGGGGAGAGGTATCCTTTAAATAGGAACCCATATCCCTGAAGGTTGGCACACATAGCCCGCCGTGATGGGTGAAAATTGGTAAAAAAACCTGCGGCGAGGAAAGGTAAGTGGTTAGAGTCCTAAACTAAGTTTTTAAGGACCTTTCCAAAAAAAAGTATGGATGTCTTCCCTTTTTTCCGCCACTGGGGGGAGTAAAGAGCTGAGTCAGATCTCACCTCACTCTGGCAGTGTCTGCTTCGGCAAAGCACACTGTGGGTCCTTCTGCTGTTGAGCTTGCTTGAAACCCCTCTCCTCCTCCAGAGGCTGACCAGACTCCTGCAGGGCAGGTAAAGTTGGATCAGAGAGCCTAGATGAGAGCACTCTCGCTGTAGCCAGCGCCATAGTGGCCGCAATAGGACGCGCGCGCGGGAGCGCGCTTTATCGGAGGAGGGGGGCGGGAGGCCGCAGTAGCGTGCGCGGGCACGCAGGCGCGCGCAGGCACGAGAAACGGCGCCAGAGTTAAAATCTGTCAGTGTACAAACACTGCAGCATCAAGCAAGTTCGTTGTTCTCTTGTTCCGGGCACAGAAACACAGCAGCAATACAGGGACGTAAGACTCCATGTGGTTGGACTGGGTACTTCATAGAAGACATCCATGTTATGCATAGCTATGTGTTATAAGTTTCATACTATATGTAATTGCTAAACTAAGCACGGTAGTATATGCATCTAGGTACCTTGTTTTTTTTTTGCTAAACAGTAACCCTTCCAAGGAAGATGGTGCGGGTAAGAAAAGATAAAAAAGCACCACCACCTGAGGGCTCTAGCGGTGCTGAATCGGTACCTTCCTCTCCTGTTTTGCCGAAGGCATCTATACAGGATGAGCCATTACCTTTGTCAGGTATAGCAGCTTCCCCAGTGAAGCCTGGGCCTGCATATGTCACTGAGGACACTTTATCAGCAGCCCTAAACAATCTGGAGGAAAGAATTGCTACCTTGATCGCTAAATCCTCTAAAAAGGACAATAAGCGAAGCAGATCTCCTCCAGAGGTAAACCTCCCTTCAGAAGTACCTGAACAAGAGGAGGATGAGGAGGAGGCTACATCAGCAGAGGATGAGGAGTCAGACGGATCAGGGATATCGGATGAGCCTTTCTCGGTATCCCAGATTTTGAAGTCTCAGGTGCAATGTTATGCAGGGACAGTGCGATCTGCATTTAAGTTATCCTCTTCGGAGGTAACAGACTCACCGGTCTCCTCCCTAGGGTCGTTACGATCCCGCCTAGGTGAATGCTCCTTCCCGGTTCATCCCTTACGAGAGGATCTAATGTACGCAGACTGGCAGCATCCAGATAAGCGTTTCTCACCTCCAAAAAGGTTTAACATTCTTTATCCTATGGAGGAATTTTTTTTAAAGAAATGGAGCCTGCCTTCGATAGATGCGGCTATTTCTTGTGTAAATAAGAACCTGACATGTCCGGTGGACAATGTACAAGTGTTTAAAGATCCTTCTGAGAAGAAGTTGGAATCCCTACTGAAATCCTCCTTCCTTTTGGCCGGCTCAATTACCCAACCTGCAGTAGCAGCAGTCGGTATGTGTCAGGTCATCTGCCAACAGGTAAAGCAGGGGCTGAAGGAGCTGCCTTCAGAGCAGGCTAAAAATTGGGATAATTTGCCTAAAGCCTTATGCTTCACAGTGGATGCCATGAGAGATTCTATCATACAGGCATCACGCCTTACACTCCAGCTGGTACAGATGCGTAGAGTACTTTGGCTTAAGCATTGGTCAGCGGAAGCCCCGTGCAAAAAGTTGTTGGCAAGTTTCCCGTTCCATGGCGAACGCCTATTTGGGGAAGATTTAGAAAAATATATCCAAAAGATATCAAGTGGTAAAACGACACTTTTACCTGAGAGAAAGGAAAAACAAGAGACCTTGTTTTAAACGCACTCTCTCCCCAGCTCCCGGGAAATCAGACTCCAGCCAGTGGCAACGGCCTTTTCAGCCGCCCACAAAAGCCAAAGAACAGGCTCAGAAGAACAAGAAGCCGTGGGGTGCAAGAGCTAATAAGCAAGCCCCCAAAACCTCTCATTGAAGGGGCGCCCCCGCTCGGCCGAGTGGGGGGAAGGCTTCGTCAGTTCTCAGCGACTTGGAGGACAGAAACCCAGGACAAATGGGTTGTATCCACAATATCCTCAGGGTACAAATTGGAATTTCGAGAGATCCCATCTTCTCAATTCCGAGGTTCAAGACTCTCCAAGGATCCACAAAAAAGAGGATCCTTCTTCAAAGGTTTGAATCACTTAATGGCTCAAGGTGTGGTTACAGAGGCACCCCAAAAGGAGCAAGGTTCAGGTTTTTACTCAAACCTCTTTGTGATTCCAAAGCCAAACGGAGAAGTCAGACCCATCCTGGATCTAAAATCTCTAAATCGGTTTCTGAACGTTCGCCATTTTCGAATGGAAACGATTCGATCCGTGGTCGCTACTTTAAAAGGCGGAGAATTCATGGCGTCCATAGATATCAAAGACGCATATCTACACATACCAATCCTCCCCGCTCACCAAAGATTCCTAAGGTTTGCGGTAGAACATCGCCACTTTCAATTTGTGGCCCTGCCGTTTGGTGTAGCCACCGCGCCCAGAGTATTCACAAAGGTGCTAGCTCCTTTGTTGGCAAACCTAAGAACACAGGGCATAGCGGTAACAGCCTATCTAGATGATCTACTGGTAATAGATCAGTCAAAGGAAGGATTGGATCACGCTGTGCTCACTACAGCAAGATACCTGGAGCATTTAGGATGGATTATAAACTTACAAAAATCCTCTCTCCAGGCCCAAAGAAGGATAGTGTACCTAGGCATGATCATAGATACAGCCCAAAACAGGGTATACCTGCCAGAGCCAAAGATACAGTCTCTGAAAGACCTGATCCACAAGGTCAAAGCAAACAAAAGGCCGTCTATTCGCCTTTGCATGAGACTATTGGGAAAGATGGTAGCCTCCTTCGAAGCGGTCCCTTACGCCCAGTTTCATTCGAGACTACTTCAAGGCAATATTTTAGCCTCCTGGAACAGGAAGAGCCAAGCTCTGGATATACCCATGCGCCTGTCCTCACAAGCACGCCACAGCTTCAATTGGTGGCTAGAAGCCAAGAATTTACGGAAGGGAAAGTGCTTCCTCCCAGTGGCCTGGAAGGTGGTGTCTACGGATGCCAGCCTATCGGGCTGGGGTGCAGTATTCGAGGAGGCTTCTACCCAGGGAACCTGGGCCAAGACTCAGGGGATCCTGCCCATCAATGTGCTAGAGATCCGGGCAGTATATCTAGCCCTCAAAACCTGGACATACAGGTTACAGGGCTACCCAGTTCGGGTTCAATCCGACAATGCTACTGCAGTAGCTTACATCAATCACCAAGGAGGCACCCGCAGTCGGGCAGCCCAAAGAGAGGTGAACCGCATCTTGGCATGGGCAGAAGAGCATGTACCTTGCCTTTCGGCAATCTTCATCCCGGGGATAGAAAACTGGCAAGCGGACTATCTGAGTCGTCAGCAGCTACTACCAGGAGAATGGTCTCTCCACCCCGAGATCTTTCAGGCCATATGTCTGAGATGGGGAAAACCAGAGGTAGACCTGCTAGCTTCCAGGTTCAACAAGAAATTGGACAACTTTGTGTCCAGAACGAGAGATCCTCTAGCCTACGGGACAGATGCTCTAATAACTCCATGGGATCAGTTCTCACTGATCTATGCATTCCCTCCGATCCCTCTTCTACAAAGACTGCTTCGCAGGATCAGAGAGGAGGGAATACCAGTAATCCTAGTGGCCCCAAACTGGCCCAGGAGGCCTTGGTATGCCGAAATCGTAAAGATGGCGATAGGAAGGCCCTGGAAGCTTCCACTTCGACACAACCTGCTGTCACAGGGTCCAGTATTCCACCCTTCCTTACAAAGGCTAAATTTGACGGCCTGGCTGCTGAGACCCACATTTTAAAAAAGAGAGGGGTCTCTGGTCCGGCTCTTTCTATGCTCATTAATGCTAGAAAGCCAGCCTCCAGACTCATTTATCATAGGGTCTGGAAAGCATACGTTTCCTGGTGTGAATCCAGAAGTTGGAATCCACAAAAATATGAAATAAGCAGGATTCTTGCTTTTTGCCAGTTAGGAGTGGATATGAAATTAGCCCTTAGTACCATCAAGGGTCAAATATCGGCTCTATCAGTCTTCTTTTAGAGACCATTGGCATCGCATTCCCTAGTTCGGACTTTTATTCAGGGGGTACTGAGGATAAATCCTCCAGTCAGGTCTCCCTTGTGTCCATGGGATTTGAATTTGGTATTGTCAGTGTTGCAAAAGCAACCTTTTGAACCTATTCGCCATATTCCTTTAATTATATTAAACAGGAAATTGGCCTTTTTGATTGCTATTGCCTCCGCTAGGAGAGTATCAGAGCTAGCAGCTCTTTCTTGTAAAGAGCCTTATCTAATTTGTCACAGGGACAAAATCGTACTACGACCCCATCCGGCCTTTCTACCTAAGGTGGTGTCGGCTTTTCACTTGAATCAGGACATTGTTCTGCCTTCTTTTTTTCCAAACCCGCAGACGGCGGGGGAAAAGTTATTGCACTCTCTAGATTTAGTGAGAGCGGTAAAGGTGTATCTGCAAGCAACCGCTCAGATACGTAAAACAGATATTTTGTTTATTTTGCCAGATGGTCCCAAAAAGGGCCAAGCGGCATCAAAATCCACCATTTCCAGGTGGATTAGACAAGTAATTGTTCAAGCTTATGGTTTGAAGAACAGGACTCCTCCTTTTCCTGTTAAGGCGCACTCTACCAGGGCGATAGGTGCTTCATGGGCAGTGCATCACCAGGCTTCGATGACTCAGATCTGTAAAGCTGCAACTTGGTCTTCAGTCCATACATTTTCCAAATTCTATCAAATAGATGTGAAAGGACATGAGGATTCCGCCTTCGGGCGAAAGGTGCTGCAGGCAGCAGTATAGGGCTTTTTGTCCGCAAGCGGCCTGTTTGATCTGTGTCTCCCCCCCTTCATATGAGCATTGCTCTGGGACGTCCCATTATGTAATGATTGGCTCTGTGTCCCGTGGTGTACGATAAAGAAAGTAGGATTTTTATAACAGCTTACCTGTAAAATCCTTTTCTTGGAGTACACCACGGGACACAGAGGTCCCCCCCTTCTTATGGGAACCTTACTGCTTTGCTACAAAACTGAGGTACTCCCCTGATGGGAGGGGTTATATGGAGGGGAACTGTCTTCCATTGGTTGTGCCAGTGTCCAATCACCGCTGGTGACCCTTAACCCATTATGTAATGATTGGCTCTGTGTCCCGTGGTGTACTCCAAGAAAAGGATTTTACAGGTAAGCTGTTATAAAAATCCTACTTTTTTGCCAGTCCTCTGGGGTTACTGTGACGTTCAGTTCAATTTCCCATTGCTTCTTGTATGCTTTTTGGGATAATTATCTTGGAAAACATTTTTAGAGCAGTAATTTATCAAAATGAGACCACGCTCATCAAAATATGAGTGCCGCAATTATTTATTACAGGTCAACAATTATAATATATTATTACATAGTGCCAACTTTTTATGGGGGAGAAGTGTGACAGACCTAACTGGTACAGGGGCTTTTGGAGAGGACTGGGAGCAAGCCTCTTACCCACGGACTATGGGCCTTGGCATTTAAGTGTACACTACTCTTTGTGAGGTGTATGCCTGGGGGACCCTTGGAGTAATGTTACTTTGGATTCAAGTCCATGTCTCCCCAAGACACACAGACTCTGGGACTCAGGGCCGGGGTCACTGTATAGGGCCTAGCTGCCTTATTGCTGATGATGACATCACCTCAAGCAGTCACTAACTCAAGCCACCTGTCTGGGGTCCCCTTCTATAATGTGTTTATTGTAAGTAGGTCTAGTTTGCCTCCTAAGGGTCTTTTTTCCTCATTGTTAAATGTGCTAATTAACACACCTATTGTCTGCTAGCAAACTACTGTGGGGATGTGTTTATATTTGTAATAATGTGTATTGTAGATACAGATACCCAGTCAGGGTGTCTGGAGTCCATCACATGTTACATCTGCAGGTAAGAAAAGTGTTCCCTCACAAAAAAAATAGAACCAAAAAAAATTGAGCCAAACTTCAAGCTCTGACTTTGGATGAAATAAGAGTCAGAATAAGGGGAGATGGGGTGAAACTCATCCACCAGAGTATTTGATGGAGTCTCAAAGCCAAAAATGAGTTAGGATGAAGTTCAGGGTCCTTGTAAACCAAATCAGAAAAGCATTCATAGTAGGATGACAATTTATTAGATTCAGGCCTCCCTAGAGTGGCACCAGAGTGGGTAGTATGCACACGATACAGGTGCTCCATTTTAGCCACAAAATATTACTGTAGTTGTGAGTGTTGGACCGCTAAGCTGCCCAAATATTTGGCACTTAAGCTGTTACTAAACCAGGACTCTGCATTGACTATCTGGTCTCCCACAGTACACAGAACATGTAAATACAATTATTTTAGTAAATATAAACTGCTTTTCTCATCAGCAGTTGGAGTAGTCTTGTGACTTTTTTTATCAGTGTCTGATTAAAGCTTGTAGGAGGAGCTTTCACTCTCCCCTCATTGTCCTATGAGGCTGCAGGACCCTTGACCCTCTGTCTGGACAGTGCTGATTGGCCTTGTGCTGATCACATGCACTCCCCCCCCCCCCCCCAAAAAAAAAAAAAACAACCTCTCTAGCAATACACACCAAACTGAGCATGTGCAGCTTGCCCCCAAGGCTCTGTACTATAAGGAGATGGGTTGGGAACTGTGGAAGAAGCAGGGTTGCCAACTTTCAGTAAATTTCCAAATTGTTTGTAAAATACATAATTTGTGCATCTGACTTGAATGTCTGTTACGGACATGTAGTCTGCATGTCCGTAATGGACATTCACTTGACAGATGCAAAAATAACAGATTTTGCAAACTGCTTGGAAATTTACTGAGCGTTGGCAACCCTGGGAAGAAGGGGAGAATCAGATAAGACAGGACAAGTAGCCTTTTTATGCAATGCAATGGATTAACCCCTTAGGTTCCACAGTGAGTATTACAAGTGTGCTTTACTGCATATACAGACTGATTATACCATTGTGGGTTTAGTAACACTTTAATAGAAAGTTTGACTGCTCCTAGGTCTGAGGTTACCCCAGATAAACTATAGGATTTTATATTGCTGTATATAAATAATGTGTGCAGGATAGTAATGGGAAAGCACGAAAAGCATATACAGTAGAAGCTTGTGGAAATATGCTAGCTGGACAAGCCATTATATAATTTAGATGTTTTAGTTGGGGGGGGGGGGGACTAGTAGTTGGCCAAAGTTGTTCTGTAATGTTGAAGATGTTTCTCAACTTATGCAAACCAATTCCTAAGTTCCAGTTGGCACATTCCATGGTGACTGAATTGAGGTGACTGAGTTACCTGCGTGACTATAAATGTGACTAATAGTTCTACCATCAGGATAAATGAAAACTTTTACAGGCAGCCCAGTAGGGAGTTTCCTAAGTAGATTTGAGCTTCATGCTTAAGTAGGGAAGTATCGATCCATAAAAATGGGTAATTTTTATGTGGCCAATTTATAGTTTCAATTAATCGGATAAAAACTTCAAAAAATTGTGGTGTATAATATAGTTTATTATGTAAAAAAAGACAATTTTATTCTTGAATATCCATATGCAGTGGTAAATATAAATAACCAGCTATATGTTTGGGAAACAAAATATCTAATCCACTCTAAAGGCCCGTACACATTATCCGATGGGAATTGTGTGATGACAGGCTGTTGTCGGATAATCCGACCATTTGTATGCCCCATCGGCCAATTGTTGTTGGATTTTCTACCAACAAATGTGGGATAGCATGCTTTAAAATTGTCTGCCAACAAATGTGTGTTGTACAAAGTACAAGTAAGCATGCTCAGAAAGCAATGCTCACCATAACACAACATTAGCAGAAGTTGCCCGAGGGAGGGGGGCGCTAAAGAGCTGAAAAACCACATAGTGTCGTGTTTGTTGGCCGACAATTCTTTGCCGTTTGTATGCAATACAAGTTCCTGGCCAATGCCCTTCTTCAACGGAATGTTGGCTCAAACGTGTGTTGCATACACACGGTCACACAAATATTGTCTGAAATTCCGATGGTCAAGAACGCAGTGACGTATAACACGTACGACGAGCCGAGATCAATGAAGTTCAATAGGCAGTTCGGCTCTTCTGCTTGATTCTGAGCATGCGTGTTTTTTTTGCGCGTCGGAATTGCATACAGACGATCAGAATTTCCGACAAGAACTTTTTCCGTCGGAAAAATAGAGAACATGCTCTCAATCATTTGCTGGCGGAAATTCAGACAGAAAAAGTTGGATGGAGCATACACACGGTCGGAATATCCGACCAAAAGCTCCCATCACACTTTTTTTGACGGAAATTCCGACCGTGTGTATGCAGCATTAGAATAACAGTGACATACAGTACTATTAGAGGTTGGATCTGGTACATATCATCAGACTCAGAGATTCAAAGAGCTATATATAGTTGCAAAAAAGTATGAACCCTTTTGGAATGATATGGATTTCTGCACAAATTGGTCATAAAATGTGATCTGATCTTCATCTAAGTCACAACAATAGACAATCACAGTCTGCTTAAACTAATAACACACAGAATTAAATGTTACCATGTTTTTATTGAACACACCATGTAAACATTCACAGTGCAGGTGGAAAAAGTATTTGAATCTTTGGATTTAATAACTGGTTGAACCTCCTTTGACAGCAATAACTTCAATCAAATGTTTCCTGTATTTGCAGATCAGACGTGCACAACGGTCAGGAGTAATTCTTGACCATTCCACTTTACAGAACTGTTTCAGTTCAGCAATATTCTTGGGATGTCTGGTGTGAATCGCTTTCTTGAGGTCATGCCACAGCATCTCAATCGGGTTGAGGTCAGGACCCTGACTGGGCCACTCCAGAAGGCGTATTTTTCTTCTGTTTAAGCCATTCTGTTGTTTTACGTCTATGCTTTGGGTCGTTGTCCTGTTGCAACACCCATATTCTGTTGAGCTTCAGCTGGTGGACAGATGGCCTTAAGTTCTCCTGCAAAATGTCTTGATAAACTTGGGAATTCCTTTTTCATTCGATGATAGCAATCCGTCCAGGCTCTGACCCAGCAAAGCAGCCCCAAACCATGATGCCCCCACCACCATACTTCACAGTTGGGATGAGGTTTTGATGTTGGTGTGCTGTGCCTCTTTTTCGCCACACATAGTGTTGTGTGTTTCATCTGTCCACAGAATATTTTGTCAGTACTGCTGTGGCACATCCAGGTGCTCTTGTGCAAACTGTAAATGTGCAGCAATGTTTTTTTTGGACAGCAGTGGCTTCCTCTGTGGTATCCTCCCATTAAATACATTCTTGTTTAGTGTTTTACGTATGGTAGATTCGCTAACAGGGATGTTAGCATATGCCAGAGACTTTTGTAAGTCTTTAGCTGACACTCTAGGATTCTTCTTCACCTCATTGAGCAGTCTGCGCTGTGCTCTTGCAGTCATCTTTACAGGATGCCCACTCCTAGGGAGAGTAGCAGCAGTGCTGAACTTTCTCCATTTATAGACAATTTGTCTTACCATGGACTGATGAACAGCAAGGCTTTTGGAGATACTTTTATAACCTTTTCCAGCTTTATGCAAGTCAACAATTCTTAATCGTAGGTCTTCTGAGCGCTCTTTTGTGCGAGGCATCATTCACATCAGGCAATGCTTCTTGTGAAAAGCAAACCCAGAACTGGTGTGTGTTTTTTATAGGGCAGGGCAGCTGTAACCAACACCTCCAATCTCATCCCATTGATTGGACTCCAGTTGGCTGACACCTCACTCCAATTGGCTCTTGGAGATCTCATTAGTCTAGGGGTTTACATACTTTTTCCACCTGCACTGTGAATGTTTACATTGTGTGTTCAATAAAAACATGGTAACATTTAATTCTTTGTGTGTTATTAGTTTAAGCAGACTGTGATTGTCTATTGTTGTGACTTAGATGGAGATCAGATCACATTTTATGACCAATTTGTGCAGAAATCCATATCATTCCAAAAGGGTTCACATACTTTTTTTTGCAACTGTAGATATATATTTATACTGTGAAAGTAATAAAATATAGGTCCACAGGTGAGGTAAACGGCAATACGGTGCTCTTCCAGTGCATGCAATTAGGCCCTCCCAATGGCCATATCTAGATAAATGAGTCCAAGGATTGCTGCATACAGTAATGTTCCACAACAGTTTCGGGGTATAATGCTCACGCCCTTCTTCAGTAGGGATGGGCCGAACGACCCCCTGTTCGGTTTGCACCAGAACTTTCAAACATCAGGAAAGTTCGGAACCAAATTCTGAACCCCATTGAAGTCTACGGGACCTGAACGTGAAAAATAAAGTGTTGATTTTGAAGGCTTATATGCAAGTATTTGGGCATACAATGGTTATGTGGGTCCGGGTACTGCCCTGGAGGACATGTATCAATGAAAAGAAAGTTTGTAAAAAAAAAATCATTTTTAAATAAGCAGTGATTTATTGATGCTTAAAGTGAAAGTATAAAATTCCTTTCAATATAGTGCCTGGGGGGGGGGGTCCCCACCTGTAAAGTGGAAAAACTATTATTTGGGTGTCGGTGGCGCCTTCACACTGTAACCCTATAGAGGTACTCTTGATGAAAGCAAAAAGTGGCCTTGCTGTCAAAAATTTTAATGACCTGTGAAAAAAAATTTATTTGGGTGTTAATTGTGCCCATGAAACCTACACCAAAAACATTCTTCCAGATGAACTCAACACCCAGAACACTAGGCAGCCTAGAAGTCCTGCAGAGATTCCTCATCCCAAAAGCACTTAATTGACGACATGGGCATCAGGGGCTTTATATCTGCTGGTAGTCCAGGACTGATATATTTTGATAAAAGTCAGACGGTCCATGGAGTCTGTGGACAGACACGCTCTATGATCAGTAACAAAGCCTCCAGCGGCACTGAATGCCTGTTCGGAAAGCACATTGGATGCAAAGCAGCCCAGCAGCTCAATAGCATACTGGACAAGTTCTGGCCAGTGGTCTATTCTCATGACCCAGTATGCCAGTGGATCGTCGACTGGAAAGCTCTCCATCTCTGTTTTCGCCCCTTGATAATTGTCCACCATGTGATGCGTTAACCTACCACAGTTGGGAAAAGTGTTTGATAAACTACTTTTTTAAGGTGTCCTCAAAAGATATCATCCACTGCACTCTCTGTGGGGACGGGATGAGTTCTGAGACTTTCCCTTTATAACAGTGGTCAAGGAGGGTTGCCAAACAATAGTGAGCCTTTTCCTTTCCCCACATATTCTTGGGTCCTTTCGCAGGCTTTGAAGCATGAGGGAGCCCATGCACCGCAAATTTGCAAAGGCGTGAGAAGCAGACTCCTTGGGGTCACTGAGAATTATAGTATCTGGAACTGCCTCCTCCCAGCTACGTACTACTCTTAAGGATTCTGCCGATAGAAAACCACCTCTTACTGTTTTACATATGTCTTCCTCTGCTTCAATGCCTCCAAAACTGCCAGAATCCTCCTCCTCCTCTCTCTCCTCTTGTGTGTTCTGTGGCATAGGAACAATGGTGTCTGCATAAAGTGGGCCTTGAGAGGAAAGGAAATGCCCCTATTCATCCCACTGCTCTGCCTCGAACGCCCTGTTAATAATGCCACACAGAGTCTGCTCCAGCAGGAACACAACAGGGATTGTGTCACTGATGCATGCATTGTCACAGCACACCATCCTTGTGGCGTCCTCAAATGGTGACAGTACAGTTCATGCATCCTTTATAAGCATCCATTGGCGTGGGGAAAAAAAGCCGAGCCGGCCTGAGCCTGTCCTTGCGCCATACTCACACAGGTACTCGTTGACCGCCCTCTGCTGCATGTGCAGCCGCTGCATCATTGCTAAAGTCGAGTTCCACCTGGTGGGCGTATCACAAATCAGGCAGTTTACAGGCAGGTGGAATTCCCACTGAATTTCAGCCAACCGAGCACTGGCTGTGTATGACCGCCTAAAATGGGTACAGACTCTTTTGGCCTGCTTTAGTAGATCTTCCAACCCTGGGTACCTATTTAGGAAACGCTGCACCACCAAATTGAGGACATGTGCCAGGCATGGCACATGTGTCAACTTTCCCTGTCTAAGGGCGGACAGGAGGTTTGTGCCATTATCACGACACCATTCCTGACTCCAGGTGGCGTGGCGTGAACCACCTCTGGGCCTGTCCCTGCAGAGCTGCAAGAATCTCTGCTCCGTTGTGGTTCCTGTCCCCTAGACATATCAGCTGAAGCACTGCATGACACCTTTTAGCCTGACTAATTGAATAGCCCTTTGAATGCTTAGGGGGCACTTGAGGTTCATAGGACAATTCAGGAGAGGATGGCATGGGGGAGGAGGAGAAGGGGGTCGAGCTGACAAATCTGGCATAATCACCAGCTGTATACATGGGGGCACAACAAGCTGCAGCACTGAGCCCTGTTCTGCATCCTACCAAGTTGCAAGCAGAGTTACCCAGTGAAATTTATCATCCCTACCAATGCTTGCTGGACCACGTGTCAGCAGTAACGTGGACTTTGTGGCTGACTGCCTTGCCCAACTATGCCACAACATTGCCTTCCACGTGATGGTAGAGAGCTGGAATGGCCTTACGCGAAAATAAATAGTGACTGGGAACCTGCCATTGTGGTACAACACATTCTGAAAATTCACCGAAGGGGGCAGAATCCACCAGATGGAAAGCCAGAAGTTGTAGAGCCAGCAGCTTTGACAAGCTTGCATTTAGACGCTGGGCATGTGGGTGGCAGGGACTGTATTTTTTTTCCGCTGCAGCAGATGGGGCAGAGAAATTTGCGGGCTATAGTCTACAGCTGGTGGTGTGCTGCTGGCAGATGTGCTGCAAGTACATGGGACACCCTGCGCTATACCATCATCCCTGAGTGGTGGGAGGTTAAATGCCTTCTCAAGCATGTGGAACCCAAATGGTTGGGGTTTTTCCATGCTTTATGTGCTTGAGACAAAGTTTGTAAATAGCAACAGAGCGATCGGCTGCACATGCACTAAAAAAGGCCCAGACAGCTGAGCTGTGGGAAGTGGGCCGGGAGATAAGAGCTTCACAATGTGATGGCATAGGGTGGCTGCTCTCTACTCTTCCATGATGGCTGCCTCGATGGGGTTGTAAAACACAAAAGAGAGCAGCGCCATCTAAGTGCAGCAATGTTAAAACATTTTTAATATAGGATAGACAATTTGGAACTCACAAGATCGTAGAGATCACAGCGCATGTAGGAAGGTATAAGATGTTCATCCACTTCTAGGGGAAGGCGGTAGGCTCGCAGGTGAAGAGACAGCTGATGTTCCCGGCTGTGCTGGTGGCTCCCAGCGCTTTCTGGTTCTCAGAATCTGCTCAGGGGTGGCTGGACATGTCACTTCCAATTGCCTGATGAAGGAGCACGCATGCTCCTAACGCACGCTCCTCCCCACTCCCTCTCCATCCGGAAGTGACGTGTCCAGCCGCCCCTGAGCAGATTCTGAGAACCAGGAAGCGCTGGGAGCCACAAGCCCAGCTGGGAACATCAGCTGTCTCTTCACCTGCAAGCCTATCGCGTTCCCCCAGGTTTCAAATTGTCTGTCCTATATTAAAAATGTTTTAACATTGCTGCACTTAGATGGCGCTGCTCTCTTTTGTGTTTTACTGTCTACAGAACCCCTTCTAGCTTGTTATGAGCCGGCAGGCATCCACACTCAGCCTATTTGTGACCACCAACACACCTTGTGCTGCATTTGAACTTTCATACATGGACTCCCTGCTATAGAGAGCCTTTTAATTGCCCATTCTCTTTATCGAGCCAACAGAGTGCACTTGAGCATATGTATATAATATTCCTCGTTGGGGTTGTGCCTCACCCTCACTTTCCTCCTCTGCTCTATCCAGCACCCAAGTCGAGTCAGTGACATCATCATCATCATCTCCTCCATCCTCATTACCACTGGAGACAATTTGGCAATACGCTGCAGGTGGGGGAACATGAATGCCAATTTGTTTACCAGTGATCTCCCCTCTCTGTAGGCTCATGTTCCTGCCTTCCTCAACCCCAGAACCAACATCTGAATCGAGTAGCTGTGCATCGTTAGGGAGCAAGTGGCAGACGCTGTGTTTAAATAACTCCGCTGACTCCTTCATGCCTGATGCTGGGGCTATGGCAGGAATATCTGTGGACAAGGAGGCAGGTTTTGCCACTCTGGCAGCTGCAGGGAAATGCGCACTAGTCTCTGCTTGGGTGACGAAGAATGAGAAGGATGAAGACGGTTTAGTAAGCCAATCCACCACCTCCTCTGCATGCTGTGGCTGGATGGCACGGGCAACATGACTAAACAGAGGAAATGATACCCTGCCTGAGGACTGACCACGTCCACCTTTTTTTTTTTAAATCTCTTTATTAGGTTTTCCTTTTTTCTTCACATATTACATCATACATTTTACATCTTATACATCCTATCTTCTTAAATTAATTTATACATCCTCCAGCATACATTTCACCTCTTACAAAAAAAAAAAATAACCCATCAATTTTCACATTCACAAAAATAGGTTTGTGTGTTTCTTATCTATAGAGAGCGTATTTTCCCCAACTAGCCCCAGTAAGCAAATCTCTGCCTCTAGATCTAGCTGAACTGACGTCACTTTATCAATTATTCTCAGTATCTCTCCCCAGAATGTCATTATCTTTGGACAGGTCCAAAAAATATGAATAAAGTTTCCAGGGGTACCTGCACATCTCCAGCAATTTTGAGAGTTGGACGGTGATATTTTAGATAATTTGTATGGTGTAAAACAATTAAATATACAGCATTAAACTTGCAGTAATGCACAGAACTATCAGGTGTTAAACTCGCAGTAATGCAATGAAATATACAGATTTAAACTTGCAGTAACACAATGAAATATACAGCATTAAACTTTCAGTAACGCACAGAACTACCGTATTTTTCGCTCTATAAGACGCACCTGACCATAAGACGCACCTAGAATTTAGAGGAGGAAAACAAGAAAAAAAAATATTCTGAACCAAATGGTCTACTAAAATATTTACCAGTGCCCATGAAATGCAACCTGACCTGTGCCAAAGAAATGCAGCCTGACCATTGCCAATAATGCAGCCTGACCATTGCCATTATTGCAGCCCGACCTGTGCCAACAATGCGGCCTGACCTGTGGCACTACAAGTCCCAGCAGAGCAGGTTGCCATATTTCAGCCCCCCCCCACAGAGGCACTACAAGTCCCAGCAGAGCAGGTTGCCATATTTCAGCCCCCTCCACAGAGGCACTACAAGTCCCAGCAGAGCAGGTTGCCATATTTCAGCCCCCCCACAGAGGCACTACAAGTCCCAGCAGAGCAGGTTGCCATAATTCAGCCCCCCCACAGAGGCACTACAAGTCCCAGCAGAGCAGGTTGCCATATTTCAGCCCCCCCACAGAGGCACTACAAGTCCCAGCAGAGCAGGTTGCCATATTTCAGCCCCCCCACAGAGGCACTACAAGTCCCAGCAGAGCAGGCTGTCATCTCTCCTCCAAACACAGCATTAGGAGACTACAGAGCCTTCCATCCACTCCTCCCCACTCTCCCCTTACAATAGTTTCCTACCTTAGTCTGGGCGGCATGTCGCGCTGCATTGTGGGGCAGTGGACATGATTTCCCCTTCTCTCAAGACATGTCCCGGCTCCCAGACCCCGGTGTTCTGTATACCGTAATTCTCCTACCCGCAGCACACAAGGCTGCAGATCACTGGCCAGGCAGTCACCTCCGTAGCTGCAGGGGCGGCTGAAGCAATAAGCTGGGCATCTGTGCGGGAGGAGGCCGTGGGAACCAGGACTCTGGATTACAGGTCGGGGGGGGGGTTTCATGCGGGGGCGGCTTTTTTTTTGCAGGCAGTGCCAGGGGGGCGTTGACAGTGGCGGTGGGGGGCGGAGCCTGATGTACATTCGGACCATAAGACGCAGAGACATTTTTCCTCATATTTTTTGGGGGAAAAAGTGCGTCTTATGGTCCGAAAAATACGGTATATGGCGTTAAACTTGCAGTAACACAATGAAATGTACAGTATTAAACTTGCAGTAACGCACAGAACTATATGGTATTAAACTTGCAGTAACGCACAGAACTATATGGCAGTAAACTTGCAGTACCGCAATGAAATATACACTATTAAACTTGCAGTAACGCAATGAAATATATGGCGTTAAACTTGCAGTAACCCACAGAACTATATGGCATTAAACTTGCAGTAACGCAATGAAATATACAGCGTTAAACTTGCAGTAACGCAGAGAACTATATGGCGTTAAACTTGCAGTAAAGCAATGAAATATACAGCGTTAAACTTGCAGTAATGCAATGAAATAAACAGCATTAAACTTGCAGTAACGCAATGAAAAATACAGCGTTAAACTTGCTGTAACGCACAGAACTATATGGCGTTAAGCTTGCAGTAACGCAATGAAATATACGGCGTTAAACTTGCAGTAACACAATGAAATATACAGCCGTAAACTTGCAGTAACGCAGAGAACTATATGGCGTTAAACTTGCAGTAAAGCAATGAAATATACAGCGTTAAACTTGCAGTAATGCAATAAAATAAACAGCGTTAAACTTGCAGTAACGCAATGAAAAATACAGCGTTAAACTTGCTGTAACGCACAGAACGATATGGTGTTAAACTTGCAGTAATGCAATGAAATATACATCGTTAAATTTGCAGAAACGCAATGATATATACGGCGTTAAACTTGTAGTAATGCACAGAACTATACAGCGTTAAACTTGCAGTATCACACAGAACTATATGCCGTTAAACTTGTAGTAACGCAATGAAGTATACAGCATTAAACTTGCAGTAATGCACAGAACTATATGGCATTAAACTTGCAGTAACGCAATGAAATATACAGCGTTAAACTTGCAGTAACGCACAGAATACGCCGTTAAACTTGCAGTAATGCACAGAACTATATGGCGTAAACTTGCAGTAACACAAAATATACAGTGTTAAACTTGCAGTAACGCACAGAACTATATGGCATGCAATGAAATATACGCACAGAACTATGTGGCGTTAAACTTGCAGCAATGCAATTTTATATTTACGGCGTTAAACTTGCAGTAACGCTTTGTTATGAAGCCAATAAAAAGCTATGCGCAACCAATTACCTTAAGAAGTCACATAGTTAGTGAAATGATGTCCACCTGTGTGCAATCTAAAGCCCCGTACACACGATCGGTTTGACTGATGAAAACCGTCCGATGGATGGTTTTCATCAGACCAACCGATCGTGTATGGTACGCATCGGTCTTTTTTCCATCGGTTGGAAAAAATAGAACTTGTTTTAAAATTTTCCGATGGATAAAAAACCGATGGGATCTTCCGATCGTCTATGGGCAAGTCCATCGGTTAAAAAACCCACGCATGTTCAGACTGAATTAGGAGACGGGAGCGCTGGTTCTGGTAAAACTAGCGTTCCTAATGGAGAGAGCACGTTTGTCATTCTGCAAGTTATTGCTTTGTTTAATGCAGCACATGTTTTTTTGCTTTAGAACGGTCTTTAAAATGTCATTTTGGCAGCAGATCTTTCTCCTGAGTTCTGACAAACGTATGTCTTTCTTCTTTCTTGTAATCTTAGGAATAATTAGTTTAATTCTTCAAGGCCGACCTCACAAATTACACCTTTTTTTTTTGTTTTTGTCTTAAAATTTGTTGTGCATTTTTTGGTGTGTCAATTTCTCCGAACAACATATTTTGTTTTTATTTTACTCATGGAGGTTGGTGTCCCTTGTTATTAATTACACATTGTATTTATGAAATCTTATTGCTACTTCCAAAAAAAACACATCAGGCATGTATGTTGGCTGAAATCAAATTTTCCTTTATTTTGGAAAAAAAACAAACAAAAACCGAAGGGCAACTATTCAGAAATTAGCAGAGAATATCAAGTCATTAGATCCCAAATGCAGACCTGACTATGATCAATAATAAAATCAACAACAGCATGAAATCAGGAGCAGCAGCCAAAGACATACATCATCCCAAGCTGTGGTACTCCATCAACCTTCAATTTCTGGATGAGCAGCTCGAGGCCAGGGAATCACCTCCTGCTCTTCCCTGTAGCCTTCCTTCCACGCCTCTCTGCAGCGTTCTCTCCACGGCCCCGTCCACGCACCCTTGCAGGCTGGGCCACTGTGGGTGGTGATGTGGCAGGAGGAGGAGGAGAAGGAGGAGAGGGATTGGCCTGCTGCGAGATATGGGTGGCCTCAGTCAGCAGCCCCCTCGCCCCCATGTGTACGGCCATATATATGAGGTGCTCACAAAGGGTCCGTTGTCCCGCCTCCATTCTGAGCAATTTATCCGCCAGATAGGTGCTAAAGCCCTCTGTGGGGTTGAGGGGGGCCCTCATAATGGCAGCAGCCTCCTGAATCATCTTTAGTGACTCCTCCTCCACTTGTGTCATCCGCCGTTGTTTTGGCGGTCTGACGTGGAGGGGAGCCACTTGGGAGACGGTGCTGCCACTAGGCCTGGGGACCTGCTGAGTCCCACTGGGCCCTGCCTCCTCCTGCCTGCCACACTCCTGACCCTCTTCCTCCTGGCTTGCCTCATCCTGTTTTTAAAATAAAATGAAAAATTTGATTATTTGGGGAATCTATCACACACAATTTTGATCTCATTACTGTTTTTTTTTTTGGGGGGGGGATGATATCATTTATGGCTAATCCAAACAGTTCAACACAATATTACTTAGTGGACAATAATTATGATCAAAAATACTATACCTGGCTGAACATGTGAAGATCTGGCTCTTCTAGCTCGGGAGGCTCCTCCTCCGCCTCTGCAGGGGTGGAGGGAAGGGTGGAAGGAACGCTGGAGGGAAGGGTGGAAGGAAGGGTTGAGGGAAGGCTGGAAATAGATTCCCTGGCCTCGATCTGGTCATCCAGAAATTGAAGATGTCTGTAGTACCACAGCTTGGGCTTTACTACATCGTCGGCTGCTGCTCCTGATCTCTTTGACTGGCGCACTTCCTTGTATTTTTTTTTTATAGGAATTACGCAGGTTGTTGATTTTATTATTGATCATAGTGTAGTCTGCATCTGGGATCCATGGCTTCATATCCTCTGCTAATTTGGTAATAGTTGCCCGACGTACATCACTCTCGTGGTACGCAGGGTGTTTCAGTTCCCACAGGTTGCGCTGTTCCTTATATTTTTCTATAAAAATCAGCATCACCTCCGGCTCTCGTAGTTTATGCATCTTTTTGGATCAGCAAGTAAAAAAAAAAAGAAAAGGATCAGAATTGATTCTCCTCAACTTATCACAATATTGCCCTTTACAATCATGAACCATTATAGGCCACTGCAGGCCCGAGTTCCCTTCTTACCTTAATTCACTTCGTTGGTTCACTTCCGGTCGTCCTTACTCCGCGCATCCCTAATAACTTCTTTCCCCTTTTTATACCCTGCGCATGCGTGTAACTCCGCCCTCGTCGCCCGCCCAAGACGGACTTTTTCAGCATTTCCCCGCCCCTTAACGATCGGCGCACAGTGTGAGACGGCGACATGTCCCAGACACAGGTGGCTTCTTTAGTTGAAATTACCGACGAGGAAAGCCCGGAGGCGGAAACGTCACGATCCAGTAAAAAAAGATACAAGGCGACTAATATGTCTTTTTCTGAGATGGCGGAGATGGTGGACATTCTGCGGAGGAAGGATTACGACGGCAAGCATGGCCCATACGACACCCCTAATCTCCGGAAGTCACAAATTATGGACAAAGTGGCGAAGACTCTCTATAAAAAATATGGGGTCAGGAGATCCAAGCAACAACTCCGTGAAAGGTGGTCAGACCTGAAGCTCAGGGAGCCGGAGCAGTATAGGAAGCTTATAAAAAGCATTGAAAAAAGTAAGTTTATTTTACTGTGTTCTTTCACATTGTAATATGTATTCTTCCATGTTTTGCACCATGTGCTTGGCTTGACTGGTTTCACATTTTAAAATCTCAACGTTTATGTTAAGTGGAGAGTCGACTTATTTGCTAAATGTGTTGAAAAAAAAATTGCTGCCCTTCCCCCAAACATGTTTGGCACATATCCACGTAAACTACATGTGGGCATGCCTCATTTTACTTAAACAATGTTTATCTACACATTGTTGGCTAGATGATGTGTTGTAAGTAAAACTAGAATGTGAAGGAAAGGCTAAACTGTATTCTGGGTAAAGGAGATGACACTCCAGCAGTTGTGTACTCATTTTTTGTTCTTGATCAAGATACTATACTCTGGGCCACATGACCAAATTTCTTAACGGTGTCACACACAGGTGGTCCAGTGGATACCTTGGTGGTTATCCAAGTGTATTTGTGAGTGTCCTCAAAAATAACATGTTGCTTTGTAGAGTTAGCAAGATCTCATATGTTCATCTTGAAACTCAGGGCCAAATATCAATTGGACCCCACTTTAAAACATTGAGAATCCATTTTCAGGCCTAAAAAGTCTGTGTGCTAAAGGATACATTATTTTTTCAATTCACATAGGGGAGAGGAGACTGGGAGGACACCATGCTCAGGAGACGAGGAACCCCACACCACAGAAACTCCCCGAAGATCCCAAAGCAGACCAAGTTCAGCAGGTTCAGGAAGCGGAGGGGGAGAAAGCGGAGGTGGAGGAAGGGGAGGTGGAGGAAGGAGAGGTGGAGCTTATCAGCACAACAGGTCAGTGTCTGTCACCACAACTTTAAGGTAAATACAGATGTAGGCCTGCATAGTTTTAAATTTTTTTTTTTTTTTTTAGGGACTGAACGTGGGGGTGTGTCAGGAAGTCCAAATCCTCCATTCTCGAGTGCCAGCGCAAAAATAATCATTCAGGAAATCATGGAATGCAGTAGCGAAATGGACATTATGAGAAAGAGAATGATTGTGATTGAGCAAAAATATAAAAACATGATAGATATTTTGGGTAGAATAGTGTGAACCCCCCCCCTTTTTGTGTGTTTTGTTATGCGTCAGAAATTTCCTATGGGATTGCCACCAGCCCAAATGTGAAGATGCACACACTGAAGACTCAACATGTGCTATCTGCCGTCACAGGATATCTATGTCCCTGTTTTGGGGGTGCAACCTCTTCCTCCCTCCTCAAGTAGGGGAGAGGAAGGGTTTTCACCCCCAAAGCACGTCCATTGATCCCCCATGATGGCAGATAGCACATGTTTACCTTAGCCATGGGATCATGTTGAAGATACCCATTTGAGCCCCAAAAATAAAGTGTGGTTCTTCACATTTGGGATGGATCAGGGGTAACATCACCCCATCTCCTGTTTGTCTTTTTCACTGTGTTATTTTATTACTTTTTCAGAAAAAAACTTTTGGCTCTTGACCCATGCATGTTTCTGCAAAAAAAGCCGCACAAAAAAAAAAAAGAAAGTATTTAGAAAAACAACCAAAACTGTGGTGCAATCAATAAAAACATTCGGGAAGTCTAAAAAAGGTGTGCTTTTTTCTTTCTATGCTCAATAGCAGTTCTGAAGATGCAAAAAGAGTGTTTTTACCTCTGAGATTTGAGGCTATTTACTAAGGACAAATACACTTGGCACTACTAGAACCTGGGAGACACATAAACCACAAATACAAGAATGACAACACAAGTTTGTAGTAAATCAAATCATTTATTTTATTTTAAAAAGGGACAATCAAAGGTCAGATGTGGTCTGGCATTGCGATGGCCCCCCTACCCGTGAAGTACTCTACGTATTTCTGACGTACTTCACAGGCACTTTGGGGGGTCAAGCCCGTACGGGCAGTGCTGAGGCCGGTCAGATTTATCAGTTCAGAGGGACCGGCCTCAGGCCCAACTGATGACACATAATTTGTCGAGAATTTGCGTAAACAATTGTGCAACAAGCAGCAGCAGTAGACAATGTTGTTGAGTTTATAATCCGCCAAATGTATAGCTGTCTGGAACAGGCGGAACCGGCTGGCCATTATCCCGAAGGCATTCTCCACAACTCTCCGGGCTCTGGCCAGCCGGTAATTAAAAACCCTCCTCTCCGGGGTGAGGGTGCGTTGGGGAAACGGCCGCATGAGGTGTGGTCCTAGTCCAAAAGCTTCATCCGCAATGAAAACGAACCGTAGCCCTTCCACGTTCTCTGCATCTGGAGGCAGTGCAAGACCCCCAGCCTGCAGACGGTGAGCGAACTCCGTCTCTGCGAATGCTCCGCCATCGGACATCCGGCCGTTCTTCCCCACGTCCACATATAGGAACTCGTACCGTGCCGACACCACCGCCATTAACACAATACTATTGAAACCTTTATAGTTAAAATAGTATGACCCCGAACCGGGTGGCGGCACTATGTGGACGTGCTTCCCATCAATTGCCCCTCCGCAGTTGGGGAAATCCCACCGCTGGGCAAATTGGGAGGCCACAGTCAGCCATTCCTGTGGTGTGCTAGGGAACTGTGGAGTCAAACAAAAAGAAGACATTAGTACGGTTTATATTTACAGTGCAATCAGATTACACGCAAAAACATTGTTGACCAACATCATTCTAACATTATTATTTAAGGGAGTATTTCCTACCAATAAACAAAGGCCCACTTAGCAGATGCCTCACCCCCGCTGAGTGGACATTCTAAACTAATCTAAGGGGGGGGGCTTGAGGTGATTGTGGGGGATACAAAAAAAGGCTCTACCACTCTTCTGAGCTTGATTGAGAACTAAAAATATTTTAACATCTTTAGGGGGGGGGGGAGGGTTGTCAAACTACGCGGGCAATGACGCCAAAAAAATTAAAAAGAAAATAGAAGGCTAGCTGTGTTTGCGCCCACGATAGCATGCTGGAGAGGTTAGTGAAGGGAAATAGGCATGTAGGGCCCAAAAAGGGCTTTACAGGTAAAAACAGGCATGGGGAAAATGGGGACATTACCAGGATATTACAAACAGGCAAATTTGGGTTAGGAGGGAAAAAATAAGAAGATTCTAAAACAATAAAAACATATAATGTGAGGTTAAAGGAGCAAAATTACCTTCATATAGTCCTTCTGCAGGACCTGAATGATGGCCGAACACGTCTCATGGATAATGATCCCGAGAGCCTGGGGGGAGATGCCTGTTGAGAACTTGAGGTCCTGCAAGCTTCTCCCAGTCGCCAGGTATCTCAACGTGGCAATAAGCCTCTGCTCGGCAGTGATGGCTTGGCGCATCACAGTGTCCTACCTCGTGATATAGGGGGACAGCAAATCCAACAGACAGTGAAATACGGGGTCCGTCATCCTGAGATAATTCCTGAAATCATCAGGGTTATTCTCATGGATTTCCCGCAGCAGAGGCATATGAGAGAATTGGTCCCGCTGGAGCAACCAATTCTTAGTCCATGAACTCCTCCTTACCCTGTTCACAGACTGAACTCGGGTTACAGTGTTAACTGCAACACCAAGTCCAAAGCCAGCACGAGCTCGAGAACGAGAACGCACTTCAAACATGGTTTTAAACTGGTCGGCTGGTCAGAACGCACTCAAACAGAACGCACCGTGGAACAGCAAGGCCTGAGAAGAACGACCTGTCACCTGAAAAACAGTAAACGAACGGCCAAGAAGGCACTGCAAGGCAGTAACGACCTGACTGCACGCACTGAATCACAAATACAAACCCACAAGCACAAACTGAACACCAGGAAACGATCTGCAAAGCACGGAGACTGAAAAGCGCGAATCGGCTCTCACCAAACTTTTACTAACACGCGGTAACACGAAATCAGCAAAAGCAGCCCAAGGGGTGGCGCCATTAGATTTGTTCGGCCCTTTTATAGCGCGTCGTACGTTTTGTACGTGCCGTCGTTTTCTTGCCGTCGGTTTTTTAACTGATGGTGTGTGGCCAAGACTGATGAAAAACAGTTTCATCGGATTTCCGATGGTCAAATCCATCGGACGAAAATCCATAGGTTATCCGATCGTGTGTACAGGGCTTAAGTGTCACATGATCTGTCATTACATATACACACCTTTTTGAAAGGCCCCAGAGGCTGCAACACCTAAGCAAGAGGCACCACTAACCAAACTGCAATGAAGACCAAGGAACTCTCCAAACAAGTAAGGGACAATGTTGTTGAGAAGTACAAGTTAGGGTTAGGTTATAAAAAAATATAGAAATCTTTGATGATCCCTAGGAGCACCATCAAATCTATCATAACTAGGGTTGAGCGAACCCGAACTGTAAAGTTCGGGTTCGTACCGGAATTTTGGGTTTTTGGTACCCGGACCCAAACAATTTACTGTATGTTCGGGTTCAAGTTCGGTGTTCGGCAATGTAATGGCGCATTTTAAAAATCTGCAGGGCAGCCAATCAACATTCGTTTAACTTGTGTGCCCTTAGAAGCCATCACAACCATGCCTACTAATGGCATGGCTGTGATTGGCCAGTGCAGCATGTGACCCAGCCTCTATATAAGCTAGAGGCACATAGCACAGCACGTCACTCTGCTTTAGATAGTGTAGGGAAAGGTTGCTGCTGCTACTTTGAGGGAGAGAATTAGATAGGAGTCCTGATTCAGAAATCAAATTACTCAGTGATCTACCTTGATTTTGTTGTGTGGGTGCAGTGCACAAACTTTTTACCCTGCCCTGAGCCCAGTGCCAGAGAAAAAATAACTTTTATCCGTCTGTTAGTTAGGTTGGCGTCGGCGGGCATTTTATGCAAGCTCAGTGCACCAGCACTGCATATGTTACTGTGAGATACAACCTTTAGATACTGTTGGTCTATTCTGCTATACTAAAAACACCCATTTAGGGCAAAAAATATATATTTTGCTGCATTTCCTGCATATCTGTATTTAGTGAGATACACACTTTAGATACTGTTGTTTTATTCTGCTATTCAAAAAATAATAATTTAGGACAAAAAAGTTTTTTGGGCAACGTTTTCTGCATATCTGTACATGTGAGATACACACTTTAGATACTGTTCTCCTATTCTGCTATTCCAAAAAATGATAATTTAGGGCAAAAAAAAAAATTTTTGGTGCGTTTTCTGCACATCTGTACCTGTGAGATACACCCTTTAGATACTGTTGCTCTATTCTGCTATTAAAAAAAAACAAATTTAGGGGAAAAATCTTAAATTGCGGCCTAGTCTGTATCTGTACGTGTGAGATACACCCTTTAGATACTGTTG
Source organism: Rana muscosa (assembly GCA_029206835.1). Classification (NCBI taxonomy): domain Eukaryota; kingdom Metazoa; phylum Chordata; class Amphibia; order Anura; family Ranidae; genus Rana; species Rana muscosa. Next base: position 244,712,070 of record CM055118.1, on the reverse strand, counting down.
CTCTATTCTGGTATTCAAAAAAAAACACATTTAGAGCAAAAAAAAATATTTTGCAGTGTTTCCTGCATATCCGTGTGAGATACACACTTTAGATACTGTTCTTCTATTCTGCTATTCAAATAAATAATAATTTAGGGCAAAAAAAAAATATTTGGTGCGTTTTCTGCATATCTGTACCTGTGAGATACACCCTTTAGATACTGTTGCTCTATTTTGCTATTCAAAAAAACACATATAGGTGAAAAATCTTAAATTGCGGCCTAGTCTGTATCTGTACGTGTGAGATACACCCTTTAGATACTGTTGTTCTATTCTGCCATTCTAAAAACACCAATTTAGGGCAAAAAATAAAAAATTTGCAGCGTTTGCTGAATATCTGTACATGTGAGATCCACCCTTTAGATACTGTTGTTCTATTCTGCTATTCAAAAGGGCAAGATCCTAAATTTGAGAAATATGAGGAGAAGGTCAAATAAGGGACGTGGCCCCGGTCGTGGTGCTGCTGGTGGAGCTCCTGTTGCAGGGAGAGGACGTGGTCGATCTGTGCCAGCTACATGCACAAGTGAAACACCTTCCTCAGGTGCGATTAGGTGACAGAGCCTGCAGCGGTATTTGGTCGGGCCTAATGCGGCTCTACGAATGTTGAGGCCAGGAAAAGTACAGGCGATAGTAGATTGGGTTGCTGACAGTGTCTCCAGTTCCTTCACATTGTCTCCCACTCATGTTATTTTAAGTTATTTCCCTATCCACATTTGTTTGCAGAGCACTTGCCATGCTCTTAACAACATTTTGCTGCCATTTGCAGCCCTCTAGCCCTTTCCATTACATTTTAAGAGCCATTTTAGTCCTCAAAAGTTCGGGTCCCCATTGACTTCAATGGGGTTTGGGGTCAAGTTCGGGTCCCGAACTCGAACTTTTTTGCGAAGTTCGGCAGGCTGAATGTCACAAACACTTCCAGGATCTGTCAGCATTTGTCTTTACATGCCTGTTTGATACAGCTCAAATGTGAGTAACATTGCTAAAAGTTCAATAAAAGTGTTTTTATTACGGAATTACACTATTTGGGATTCCTTCCTTTCCCTCTTACTCTGAGATAATACTGGGACTACCACAAAGGGACCAGGGAGACGAGACACGACACCGCCAGAGTGCTGCACAGTGGCAAACACTGTGAACGTTTTTCACCCCAAGAGGGGGTGAACATCTGGTGAGTGTGGTCTTTGTTGGAGCACGCTTTGCTGTGGGCACCAGTTTTGAAGATTATAAAAGGTCACATCACTGGGCACTGGACACATAGCATCTGAAAAACTACAATATCATTGGACAATTACATTGCTCAATCGAATCGCATGAGGTTGCATATGCATTTTACTGCATACTCGCTCAATCAAATCGCATGATGTTGCATTTGCACTTTACTGCATAGTCGCAAGATTTTTTATAACTAACATAGTCGCTGGGCACCTAGCATCAAATCATTGGACAATCACATTGGTTTATCAATTTGCACGATTTTGCATTTTTGCACTTTATCGCATAGTCGCAGAACATTTTGCATGCATATATTTTATCTCTAATTTATTATTATTATCACGGTTTATACATTGGTTTACCTTTTTTACACTGTTATCACCATTAATTGTTCACAAAAATTATTTATTCATTTTTATTTTTATTTATTTTTATATCCGCATCAATCTATATTTATTATCATGCACTCATATCTATCAGTGAAGTATTTAGGAGTTACACTAAGGCACCAATTGACACTAGTATAATATAGGGGTATTTATTTGTCTATTTAATATTTGTATTTATTCACTTGCACTTTAGAGCAAGTGAGTCCATGAACTGTAATTAGCGCCAATTCTACACCTCCCTTCAGTTTACTCATTTACTCCACCAAGGTGGATTAATTATGTAGAGGCAGCTCCTTACTTATTCATCACAGGAAGTTTTTCTACACCCCTGTTGTGTGTTTCTACTGGCATATCAGGTCCATTGCGCGGATTCACACCCATACTCGAAGTTCGGCAGGAACCCGTCGAACCCGAACATCCAGGTGTCCGCTCAACTCTAATCATAACCAAATGGAAAGAACATGGCACAACAGCAAACCTGCCAAGAGACGGCCGCACACCAAAATTCACAGACCGGGCAGGGAGGGCATTAATCAGAGAGGCAGCACAGAGACCCAAGTTAACCCTGGAGGAGCTGCAGAGTTCCACAGCAGAGACTGGAGTATCTGTATATAGGATGACAATAAGCCATACGCTCCATAGAGTTGGGCTTTATGGCAGACTGGCCAAAAGAAAGCTATTACTTTCAGCAAAAAACAAAATGGCACGTTTTGAGTTTGCGAAAAGGCATGTGGGAGACTACCAAAATGTATGGAGGAAGGTGCTCTGGTCTGATGAGACTAAAATTTAACTTTTTGGCCATCAAAGAAAATGCAATGTCTGGCGCAAACCCAACACATCACATCACCCAAAGAACACCATCCCCACAGTGAAACATGGTGGTGGCAGCATCATGCTGTAGGGATGTTTTTCAGCAGTCGGGACTGGGAAACTGGTCAGAGTTGAGAGAAATATGGATGGTGCTAAATACAGGGATATTCTTGAGCAAAACCTGTACCACTCTGTGTGTGTGATTTGAGGCTAAGACAGAGGTTCACCTTCCAGCAGGACAATGAACCCAAACATACTGGTAAAGCAACACTTGAGTGGTTTAAGGGGAAACATGTAAATGTGTTGGAATGGTCTAGTCAAAGCCCAGACCTCAATCCAATAGAAAATCTGTGGTTAGACTTAAAGATTGCTGTTCACAAGCGCAAACCATCCAACTTGAAGGAGCTGGAGCAGTTTTGCAAGGAGGAATGGGCAAAAATCCCAGAGGTAAGATGTGGCAAGCTCATACAGACTTATCCAAAGCGACTTGGAGCTGTGATAGGTGGCTCTACAAAGTATTGACTTTAGGAGGGTGAATAGTTATACTTTTTCTGTTATTTTGTCCTATTTGTTGTTTGCTTCATAATAAAAAAAAACATCTTCAAAGTTGTGGGCATGTTCTGTAAATTAAATGATGCAAATCCTCAAACAATCCATGTTAATTCCAGGTTGTGAGGCAACAAAACACGAAAAAAATACCAAGGGGGTGAATACTTTTGCAAGGCACTGTATATGGTGGTAAACTTGCAGTAACGCACAGAATTATATGGCGGTAAACTTGCAGTACCGCAATGAAATGTACAGCATTAAATTTGCAGTAACGCACATAACTATATGGCGTTAAACTTGCAGTAACGCACAAAACTATATGGCGTTAAACTTGCAGTAACGCACAGAACTATATGGTGTTAAACTTGCAGTAACGCATTGAAATATACAGCGTTAAACTAGCAGTAACGCACAGAACTTTATGGCGTCTAACTTACAGTAATGCACTCACACTGACTGAACTATCCCTACATTCACACTAATGTAAAGATGAATGGTCGCACTACACTCACAATGACTGAACTATCCCTACATTCACACTATTGTAAATATGAATGGTCGCACTACACTTACACTGAACTATCCCTAGATGCACACTAAACTGATATTTTACACTGACAATAGAATCAGAATAGCACACTATAGTACACTAACTGTCTAATAGCACTGGGCAGAGCCCTGTTCTATCACTCTCCACGCCGCTATCACACTACAAATGGCTGCTATGGAAAGAATACTTTTATAGTGTGGGGCGGGATTAAGAGAAATGAGCCATGCTTGGATACAGTCATTATGGCAGCTTCCAATCATGGCTCTCAGGCTGGGTTCACACTGGTCCGACAAACGCTCCGACATTGGGAGCTCATGTTGCATGACGTGTGAAAATCAATGTTTGCCTATGAGAGCCGTCTTAACTGGTCCGACACAAGTCGTCAGACTTTGAAAATGCTCCCTGTACTACTTTGGTCCCACTTTGATCCTACTTCAGCCCATTGAATATCATTGAAGTCGGATCAAAGTAGGATCCTTGTCCTAACCATCCGACTTTTGACATCCGACATGGTGATTACAGCAGCAGTAAAAGGAATTTCTCTCACCCTGGGATTGTTTTGATTGGTCAAAAGAAAAGTCAGACTAGCACAAAGTCGGATCAAAGTAGTATCCTGTTCATGAAAGTCGGATGGATGTCGGACCAATGTAGGATCAATGTAGGACTGATGTCGCAGAGCAAAGTAGGATGAAAGTCGTATGACTGTCATGTCGTACCAGTGTGAACCTAGCCTAACAGTGCTGTGTGCCCTGATTGGGCGAAGCTTTCATTGCTTCAGCCAATCAGGGCTTTCAATGCAGTGCATTGTGGTCATTCGGCGGGCCGAACAAACGGTCGAACTCATGCTCGGAACCAACCGTTTTCGCTCATCCCTATTCTTCAGGTAGGAATAAACATACAATAACAATTCTATTACATCTATTTATATAGAAATATAGAAATAATATTTCAGTTTTGTATGTTGTTGGGAAAATATTTTATTGATGGATGTCTTGGTCCTCCTGACAATTTTCTCTTCTTGTTCTGATGATGGCCACTAATAGTAAAAGAGATCATCTTCCCAAAAAGACTAGACAGCTAAAAAAAAAAAAAAAACAATCATGACACATTTTAACTATTCCACTCCCATGTTAAATTTGTCTGAATTTCTACTTTAGTGAATTCCAATAGCATCACATTCTCCAGGCATGCCCCAAGGCACATGTGTGCAACTTTAGGGTATTTAATATGACAGACCAAGACTGAAAGAGACGGAAGTCTCTGAGTCAGCATGCAATAAAAGGTGAGGCAACTAAGGTGGAGGTGTGACATGTTATCCCGCCCTGATTGGAACTCTTATTATCTATCCTGTGAGTAACAGCCCAGTGCAAGCTAAGGCTCCCTGAGAGTGGAATTTGGCTTCCTGTTAGCGAGTAACACTTTATCTCGCTGAAGGTAAGGGCTCGTCTTCCTATTCTAAAGCTGGACATACACCAGCAGAATTTGTTCAAAATCTTTAATTTTAAGTGCGTTCTTCTAATTGTTATTGGGGTCAAAGAAGCCCATAGATTCTTTTTTTTTTAATGTTCATCAAGTGGGTTGAATGAAAAAAGAACTGATCCAATTTCCCCATCCACATATTCAATGTGACTGGGGGGAATCACCCCTGCTGAACTATTGTATTTTGACAATGGGAAGACTTCCCTGCTATCAGAATACACTCATGAGTGCTGTTGGCTATAGCCAGCATTTATCTAACAGGCTGATTGTACAGAAGTCAAATGGTAGATCACCTTCTGTACAACCACTGTTCCCATACTTGGATTGAAATTCGGCCAATCCCTGCAAAATTTTGATCTATATATGGCTGAGGTGGACAAAAACCAGCAGAATTTTGTTAATTTTTTTTTTTTTTTAGTTTTAAGAATGTTCTTTTTAGTTTTATAATTGATATTGGGTCTCTCTCTCCTTCTCTTCTCCTCCCCTTTTTTTTTTTTTTTTTTTCGTATTGTTGCGAAAATTCAAAAGAGCAGGATTTTTTTTTTATTGATTTAATAACATTTTAATAGTGTATTTGGTTTTTATCCAGAGAAATAACATTTCACTCACATTTTAAAGTGTTTTTGAATGACAAGTGATGGATGCACTGCAATATTTCCTATGAATATTTGTACAAAGATTTGTTTGGCCGGTTTATCAGTGGTACAATACAGATTATTACTAGTGTCTGTGTAGAGCATAGAGAGATAACAACATATGTTCTGCAATCAGATGGCTTATCTTTGCATCACTTTCATGTGTGCCTAAATGTTGACTTCCAATGATCTTTATCATGAGTGATCTGCAGACTGTGTCCCAACCCATGCAAATATACAGCTGAGCTATACAGAGAGTTGCAGTTCTGTTTTGATGAAGAAAGGCTTAACTGTCCATACACCCCACAATTCTTTAGATCTATCAAGAATTATGTAGGATAAGATCCTACCTGACCAGACACAAACTGGGTGTATTTTTCAGGTAGGGCCTCTACTACATAATTTTGGTAGATCTAGAGGAGAATGTATAGAAATTGCTGGGTGTATGGGCAGCTTGAGGCTCGGTTCACACTGCCGCAACTTAATGGAAGTCGCCTCCAAGTCAGATCCTCATCTTATTGATGTGATTTGGATCCAACATTACAGGAAGATTACCCAGTCACTTCAAGTCACACTGAAGTCGCCTGGCAAAGTCGCACTGCAGGTCGCAGCTGTGTGAACCCAGCCCAAGGCTGGGTCCACACTAAGATCGCATGCGGCTCACAGCAGAGGTCCGGTGCATCCCTGTTCTCTGTTTCAGGGACAAATCAGGTCCAAATTTTTTGCCAAAGATGCACAGGACCCCTGTGCAATGCACTCCGCAGCTGCCACGGAAATGTGTGAACCGGCTCTATTGAGAGCCGGTCACAATCTACTGTCCTGTGAATTGGATGTGGAGAAAAACCCACATCCAATTCGCACTAGTGTGAACCTAGCCTAAGGCTGGGTTCACCCCATTGCGACTTGGATGCAGATTCCCCTCATCCAATTCACAATAGCAGGAGATTTTGACCGGCTCTCTATGGAGCAGGTTCACATATCTCCGCTGCGGGTCCGGTGCGTGTTGCATAAAAACACTGTGCGTCTTTTGGTCCGTTTCAGGTCTGAATGCAGCCCAAAGTTCGGGTTGAAATGGTGAACCAGGACCCACCAGACCCCTGCTGTGAGCCGAATGTGGCTCATATGTGAACCCAGCCTAAAGCTAAGGCTACAATAGGCGATTAATTCTGTTGCTATTAAGGGATAAAGTGCTGTGGACTCAGTTATCTTGTTAACAACACACTAGATTTACTAAAACTGGAGAATGCTAAATCTGGTGCACCTGTGCATGGTAGCCAATCAACTTTTAACTTCAGTTTGTTCAATTAACCACTTCAGCCCCGGAGGATTTGGCTGCCAAATGACCAGAGCACTTTTTGCGATTCGGCACTGCGTCGCGTTTATTGATTGGTTTGCCCAAAAGTTATAGCGTCTACAAAATACGGGATAGTTTTCATGACATTTTTATTTTTATATATATATATATATATATATATATATATATATATATATATATATATATATATATATAAAATTAATGGCGGCAATCAGCGATTATTAATTTTTTTCCGTGACTGCGACATTATGGCGGACACTTTTGACGCTATTATGGGACCATTGTCATTTATCAGTGCTATAAAAATACACTGATTACTGTGTAAATTAAGGTGACCAGTTTTTTTAAATTAAATTCGGGGACATATTTATTTTTTTACTAGTAATGGCGGCAATCAGCGACTCTCTGCCCGTGACCGCCCACCTCCACAGCCTGTCAAGTTCCGCTCCGGGCCCCGGTTACTATTGGGTTGGGAGCGGAGGAAGATCACTCTGCCAGGGAAGGCAAGGAGATAAGCAGGCGGCTGGCCGGGACTTGACCCACAGCAGAAAAACATGCGAGCGGAGATGAATGGGCATGCACCCGAAACTGAAGAACTATTCCCTCTGCTCAAACCAGCACATGATCATCAGAAAGGGGCACAGATAATGGGGGGGGGGGGGGAAATAGACCCCCCTAAGCTAGTAGGAGCGGAGGTGTGTAATTCAGATTTATTTTTTATATTAATTCTGCACAGACTGTCCCCGGAAACAGGGCGCCCCCCTGCCCCAAAGCACCCACCCCCCATGTTGAGGGCATGCGGCCTGGTACGGTTTGGGGGGGCGCATGCTCATCCCCCACCCCCTTTCCTGACCGGCCGGGCTGCATGCTCGAAAAAGGGTCTGGTATGAATTTTGGGGGGACCCCACGCCGTTTTTTTGGCTTAGGGGGTTCCCCTCAATATCCATACCAGACCGAAGGGCCTGGTATGCTCTTGGAGAGGGAACCCATGCCGGTTTTTTATTTAAAATTTGGCGTGGAGTTCCCCCTCAAGATTCATATCAAACACAGTGCCTGGTATTGGCAGGGATCCAAGTCGGATCCCCATTCATTGAAAGTCGGACGTATGTCGGCTTCAAGTCGGATTCGGATGTCGTGTCGCACTAGTGTGAACCCGGCCTCAGATTTACGTAATGTAAGGATCTACGTTAGTCCATTTAGGCTGGGTTCACACTAGTGCGAATTGGATGCAGGTTTCAAGTCACATGCCAAAGTCGGATCATGCAAGAGGGCGTTCCGACTTTGATCCGACTTCAATGGGCTGAAGTAGGATCAAAGTCGGACCAAAGTAGTACAGGGAGCATTTTCAAAGTCGGACCGACATGTGTCGGACCAGTTAAGACGGCTCCCATAGGGAAACATTGATTTTCACACGTCATGCGACATGAGCTCCCAATGTCGGAGCGTTTGTCGCACCAGTGTGAACCCAGCCTTAAACCTTTTTACTGATCGTTAAGGCAAGGAACAGAAGTTCCTGCGTAATGATCAGTAAAAATGTTTTAAGTGCGTTACAATTGTCCTGTTCTTCTTCCCCCTCCCTTTTTTATTTTTTTATTTATTTTTATTTATTTTTTCAATGGTACATGTAGAAATCCATTTCCCCCAGATGCAGGTTTTTGTGTTCTGCGTGAAAGCCTGTATTGAAAACAATGCTCAGATTTGTGTAAAAAAAAAAAAAAGTTGTAAATGCATTTTTTACAGCAGTGTGAATGATGTCTTGGATCAGGGGTGCCCAACCTTTTGAAGAGCGAGGGCCACTTAAGCAACTTGGTAACCAGTTGCGGGCCACAATAAGCAGAGCGGGTGGATGACAGGTCACGGCTATTCTATAGGCCCTCCGATCCGCCCAGATGGAAGGGGACAAGTTCCCTTCTGGTGTTTCTTCTTCTTTTTTTTTTTTTTTTTTGCGGATCGGATTGGAGGTAGGCGGGCGTAAGCGGAAAAAAGTCTGTTTACATCTGCCGCTCTATAGAGGTGAATTGAGGATCCGATTGGGTCGGGCCGATCGCGTGAAAAGGGCCTAAGACTGCTTTCACACTGATGTGCTGCAGTTTACGCACACCGCGGGTGCAGCATACTGCACCTGTGTCTACCCTGAGGGTTAGCTGAACTTTGCCATAGACTTCATCTGTAGCAAAAGCCAGCGCTGTGCAGGAAGCATTGGCTTATGAGGCTTTGCTCTGCAGCCGCTTTCTTCCTCTACCACCAGCTTATTTACAACACTAATGCTGTGGTATGGTGGGTCGGCAACCTACGATCTGGGCTTGCCAAGCCCCCATTCTAGAGCAGGAGGTCGCAGGCCACATCAGATGGCTCCGCGGGCCACATGTGGCCCTCGGGCCACTGAGTGGCCACCCCTGTCTTAGATTGTGGTTGTAAAAAGTTTTATGGTTTAGAATGTAACAAGTACTGTATAGTGCACTTATGATAGGTATTGCTCTGACTTTAGGGATGTCTCCTTTTACTTTCTGTTGCATCTCTATAATGGTTTTCTATTTACAAGTCAAGTTTGTGATCATAATAATGGAACCTACTGTAGGTGGGCGGCCATAGGCGCAATCAGGTCGGAAGGTGGCCATGTGCAAAAAGGAGAAAAAAAAATAAGGGGGATGACTATCTCCCTTTTTTATGTAGATAATGAGAAAAGCAGCACAATTCTATACAGAGAGAAACAGTGGTAGTCATTTCAATAAAATGCAATTCAATCTGTATCCTTCCATATTAAAAATAGAAACTGCCACATATCAGAAGTCTGATAAGCCTTAACAATGGGTGTCATAAACAGCTGACCGGAATAATAATACATCATGAAGTCAGCATGAATAAAGCTATGTGGCAATTCGAAGTGAGCAAATAAATATTTGCAGATGTTTTGTGGAGTTCCAGTAGGTAACAAAAAAAATTTACGTTTCAGTTTAAAAGGTTACTAAACCCTTGTGTGTGGGGTGTTTGTTAATTAAAAAAAACAAAAAACTTGTCATACTTGCCTCCTCTGTGCAGTTGGTTTTGCACAGAGTGGCCCCGAGTGGCCCCGATCCTCCTCTTCTGGGATCCCTCATCGGTGCTCCTTCTCTTCTTGAGTGCCCCGGGAGCCAATGGCTGCACTGCTATCAATCTATCCAATCAGGACATGAGACATTGGCTAGAGCTGGTGTGCTTGTCCCCGGGGCGAGAGAACGGGTTCAGGTAAGTAAAACGGGGGTCTGCTGCATGACAGAAGGTTTTTCACCTTAATGCATAGGATGGAAATTGTGTGCGTGGTTTTTTTTTTTTAGTAGGAGGAGCCATAACCCCTGCCAGGTTATGTTTATTCCATCTGTATACTATCTTGTAATTCCCTCTACTTCCTGTTTAGACTTGTGTCTAAACACACCTGAGCTCGTCCTTATTAGAAAGTTGTCTCTGAAACCAGTGTCTCTGTAAGGGCCCTTTCACACAGACGTGTCCGTGTGCGGGCTCCGTTTTGCTCAGCAGGGATCGCTCCGTCGATCCCCGCTGAGCAGGCAGATGACAGGTCTGTCTCTGCACACTGTGCAGGGACCGACCTGTCAGAGCGCCGCTCTCCTCTATGGAAAATAGGGTTTCCATCTGTCACACTTTAGTGGATCGGCGGGGGTCAGATTTCAGCGGGCATGTCACCGCTGACATCCTTCGCTCCATAGAGGTGTATGGAGCGCCCGTTCAGGTCCGCCAAAAAAAAAACTGACAGGGGCCTTATGCCTCGTACACACGATCGTGATTCCCCAAGAGAAAAGTGCGATGTGAGCTTTTTGTCGCGAATTCTGACCATGTGTATGCTCCATCGCACTTTTTCTGTGAGAATTCCGCCCAAGAAAAGATTGAGAGCAGGATCTCAATTTTCGTGATAGGAAAAATTCCAATTGCAATTACGACGCAAAAAAAACACGCATGCTCAGAATCAAGCAGAAGAGCCAAACTGCCTATTGAACTTCATTGATCTCGGCTCGTTGTACGTCACCACGTTCTTGAAGGTTGGAATTTCCTCCAAGATTAGTGTGACAGTGAGTATGCAAGACAAGTTTTAGCTGTTTTCCTGCTGGGGAAAAAAAAACGTGTTTTTTCTTGTCGGAAATCGCGATCGTGTGTACGAGGCATTAGACGATTTCCCCTTAAGAGCCCTTTCACACTGAGGCTCTTTGGCGCTAAAAAAAGCGCCTGAAAAGCTCACGAAAGCTATTTCCAATACAATCAATGAATGCTTTCACACTGGGGCGGTCTGCTGGCGGGGAGGTGAAAACTTCTGCAAGCAGCATGTTCGGAGCCCAACAAAAAGCGCCTCAAAAGCGCACCTCTCCATTTTAATGAATGGGATGTGCCTCAAAATGGTTCTTGAAGCAGTTTTTGAGTGATCTGACCTTCAAAAAAGCTCACTGCTAATGCCACCAAAGCGCCTGCCGTTTTTTATGAGCAGTTTTCAAGCGCCTCGGTGTGAAAAGGCTCTAAGTCTTGCTCTGGGGAAAACTCAAACTCCCTTTTTTTTTTTTTCACCAGTCCTGATTTGGAAGGACTGTCCCTCTTTTGGATCCCAATCCCTTTGTCCCTCTTCCTTCCTCACTTGTCCCTCTTCCTTCCTCACTTGTCCCTCTTCCTTCCTCACTTGTCCCTCTTCCTTCCTCACTTGTCCCTCTTCCTGGTCTGATGTGTAAATCTTAATAATTTGTGCATCCAACCACTACATTATTACATTTGATAGTTTGAAAAGGTCAGCATAAAGAAAAAACGGTGGTGGGGAAAAAAACAAAACACTAATGGGTTAACACAATGGTGTGTTTTTTTTTTTTTTTTTTTGTGCATTACTAACCCATTTTATGCATTTATTACAGCATAAAAAAAAGATTTGTTTTTAAGTGCTGAAGTGTAAAATGTAGCCCTAAGTATATGTGTAGCCAAACTCGCTGAGACAGAAGGTGATGGGGAATCTCCCAATAGGGACACCTGTCACAATATACAGTAATTGTTTTTAAGCCTTGGTTGCGCAAGTACTCCCCCACAGCAATTTGTGGAAAGTCCACTTCCATGATGTAGTAATGGCAGAGGTATTCTGTAGCTCCAGGCTGTGGAAGTATGACCCTTCAGTCGTGAGAACGCACAGTTGTAAAATGACCCTCAGGTCTGGAAACTCCTGTCATGGAAGCCCCTTTCTTGATTGATGGATATACTGGCAAGGAAAGGCTTTTTAAAAAAAAATCATCTGAGCTGGTGAAAAATGCATCATCCTGGTGAACTATTTCAGATACCCACAGCCGTGCAGTATGTGTGTATATGACAGAGAGAGATATAGATATATATTTCATACATATGTAGCGGGGTGGTCAATTTGAGGGAAGTCTCTGAGTGGTAATTAGGCTCAGACACCCTAATTTGTTAGTGGCTTTGGACCATTTTTGTCTTCAGGGGATAATGCTGGTGATGAGTTCCCTGTGCCATTCTGGGCCAGGGTTGAACTGTGAGCGTAGTGCTGTGCCTTTTTGTGTCCCCTCTCCGCAGCCGTACAGTGGGGCGGGGGAACCTGCTGTGCATGCCGGGAGAGGATATAAAAGGGGCAGACATGACCGGGGTCCACCCCCAGGCACCTTCAGCCTGGGAGTGAGTGCGGTCCATCTCCGGGTGCCCTAGGCCCGGAGGCTGTGTTCCTGTTCCATCTCAGGCACCTTTGGCCTGGGGTGAGGTACTACCCTGCTGTCCTGATCGCCTGGGTATGAAGACCCAGGGGATGCGGAGAAGGCCCGGGGCCCAGCATCTTTGGCTGGGGTCCGCTAAGGATTGAGGAGTCCAGGGTGCCACCTTGCGAGGGGACCCGCACTCTCAGAGAAGGGAGGATCATTCCGAAGGACCGATGCGCGAGTCACGGTGAAGGAAGTGTCTGTTGACTCTCTAGGGCAGTGGTTCTCAACCTGGGGGTCAAATGACGATTTGCCAGGGGTCACTGAATCCTGGGTTTTTCTTGAAAGCCTGCACTGCACTCCCAGCCTTTTTGAGGCCGCCCAGCAGGGCTGTCCCTGAAGCCTGTGGCCGCCCAGAATGGCTGTTCCTGGAGCCAGCAGCCGCCAACTCAGCCTCTTCGCAGCCACCCATTTAGTTCACGGTATGGCTGGGGGGCAGATGCTAGAGGTCAGCTGAGTGGTAAGCAATGTGAAGTGGGAGGGGCTGGAGGAGACACCATCTCCTGATTTTGGCATAGGTGTCACTGCTGCAAGACACCACGAAGCCGGAGACACAGTGAGTAACACTACCTGTGATTAGAGTTACCATTAAAAGTCCCCACTACAGTTCTCAGATCAGCAGATGACCTTCATCAAGAGCACCCAAGTTGGTTGATCAGAGATCCCCCAGAATTGCCATTCATCACACCCCCACCAAGGAGTAAGAGAAGGAATAAAATGGAAGTGAGAGGAAAAGAATAGGAAAAGGAGAGAGAGAATAAGAGAAAGAACAAGAAAGACGGCTAGAGAGAGGGATTGGGGGGGGGATAGAGAGAGATAAAAGGGAAAGAAAGGCGAACAAAGAGAGTGGTAAATGTACCAGAAGGGGTTTTAATATTGTACGAGTGGAAGGGACTCGGGGAGCACTAAATGTCCGTGGGTTTGGGGCTCAAATTGCTGGTCTTGCCTTGGGTGCCGACAACCCACGCTACAATTTTTATTTTTTATTTTTTTTAACCGTTAGGGGTCCCCACAACTTGGGAAATTTTATCAAGGGGTCATGGCACTAGGAAGGTTGAGAAACACTGTTCTAGGGGGACATCTTCTCCTTGATAGGGGCCATGTTCTAAGAAGGAAGTTCACGTTCAACAGGTCAGTGGCAGTGGCCTTATTCACCGGGTCTGTGGCAGAGACCAAACTCACGGTCTGTGGCAGAGACTGTGTGCCTAGTAAACTGCTTGAGAATCTGAGTAGTACAGGAAAGAGCTACGTTTGTGCCTGGACCTCCTCCACACCTTGAGCTGTTCTGTTTTCTTTGCTCCAACCTTTTTCCTATCCGACCGACTGTGTATTGAAAAGCGAGAATAAATCTTAAGTTGGAGCTTCAGCTGGTGTGGACATTCATGTTACTGGGGAAGTTAAGGACTTGCCTTTACTCACAGTAGAGGCGAGAATCATTCAGGGGAGGATTCTGGCCCTGGCTGCAGACAAGACTCAACCTTTTGCACAAGAGGGTACTGGCTGATAGCGCGGTGTGCCTCTCTCCCCCCCTGTGAGGGGCCGAGTTAAATGCAGGCTGGGGGAAAGGTCCGTGCGCTAGACATACATACTCCTTCTCTATTTTTGGAGGGGGGGGGGGAAGGTCCGTGCACTAGACATACATACTCCTTCTCTATTTTTGGAGGGGGGGGGTGCATTTTTCTTTTGTTTTAAGTTAATTATCAAATTAAAAAGAAGTTCCCTAATGATTTTGGCTTCTTTCCAGTGAAATACACAGGATTTTGATGGTTCTAGTTCAGGGGTCTCCAAGCTTCCTAAACAAAGGGTGCGGTTTAATGTCCTTCAGACTTTAGGGGGGCTGGACTGTGGCCATCCAGAGTACAAAATGTCCCAGCATCAGTGGGAGTAAGCAAACCCCCTACATTGGTGCGAGTGGGAGGAATTGTGGCCCTTCATTGGTGTCAATGGGCCCATTGTTGGTGCCATTCGGAGGAATTGTGTGCCATTGTGGGTGTCATTGGGAAAAATTGTGCCCCATTATTGGTGTCATTGGGCCCCATTGTGTCATTGGAAGGAATTGTGCCCTTCATTGTTGTCAGTGAATAAAATAGCACCCCAAGGGCCGGGTAAAAGCAAGCAAAGGGCCACATCTGGCCCCTGGGCCGCAGTTTGGAGACCACTGTTCTAGTTCAACAATGCTCAGTAAAGCTGGCCATACACTAGTAGATTTTTGTACATGGAATCGTACAAACATTCGCACGCAAGTTCTTTGTCCATTCGCTGACTGGACAAATGTCATTCAAAAGTGCTTCAAAATGTGGTATGCTTTTAACATTCAAATTTGGAATGAATTTAATTTCCTGAACCAAAAACATTTAGGCCTCATGCCCACGAACGTTTTTACAGCTTAAAAACGCCTGTCCATGTTAGTCTATAGCTTCATGCCCACCTAGACATTTTTGAGCTGCAAATAGCATAGACGTTTTTAAGCTGTAAAAAAAAAAAAAACAGGACCAGTGCGTTCCTCAGCGTCGGCGTTAGGCATAAAAAACCGTAAAGCGTCAAAAAACACGCGAAAACGCCGCGATCGCGTTTTTAGCTCCGTTTTTTTTTTCCCCCAAAAAAATAAACATTTTTACAATAACATGGACAGGCGTTTTTAAGCTGTAAAAAACGCAGCTGTAAAAACATCTGTGGGCATGAAGCCTTAGGCCCCTTTCACACGGAGGGTCTGAACGGATCCTCCATGTAGCCCTATGGAGCCACAGATGTCAGCGGTGACATGTCCGCTGACATCCGACCCGCTCCGCTCCGCCAAAGTGTGACGGAGGAAAACCCTATTTTTCCTTCCGTCGGTGGAGCGGATCGGATGACAACGGACTCTACGGTCCGTCATCATCCGATCCCCCATAGGGGAGAGCGGCGCTCTGACAGGGCGGTCCCTGCACAGTGTGCGGGGACCGCCCAGTCATCCGCCGGCTCAGCGGGGATCAACGGAGCGATCCCTGCTGAGCAAGCGGAGCTTAACGGGGCGGATCTTCACGGATCCGCCCCGTGTGAAAGAGCCCTTACTGTTAGAAATTTGTTTAAGAAAATTTTCATCCTGCTTATCCAAAACTTTTTAAGTCACTGTGGCCTATTAGAAAAGCAAATGAACATTCTTAAAGCGAAAAGATTATGAACAAAATTTTACTAGTGTAAAACCAGATTAAGGCCCCTTTCAGACATGCGGATCCCATAGGGATCCGTTCCTTAAACATCCGCTTGTTCTGCGGGGATCGCTCCGTCGATCCCCGCTGAGCTGGCAGATGACAGACCCGCCCTGTCAGATCTCTGCTCTCCTCTATGGTGGGATCAGATGAACACGGACCGTCTGTCCGTGTTCATCCGATCCGCTCTGCAGATGGATGGAAAAATAGGATTTTCCTCCGTCTGCAGAAACGGAGCATAGCGGCGACCAATGAGATCGGGTGTCAGCGGATGTTCATCCGCTGACACCCGCTATCCCATAGGGATACATGTATGTCCCTTTTTCATCCGTAAACGGATGGATGAAAAATTGGACATACAGTCCGCTGGTGTGAAAGGGCCCGGGAAACCCAGGACAGATATATCCAACTTTCAGATTTGCAAAGCAAAATAGATTTAAAGCCCAGGTGACATCACGAAAACATAAATGCATTTCGATACACTGTACTGAGAACATTTGAGGTCTTTTAGAACAGTTGGTCGTCTCGGTAGGACTGTGTAGTCTACTGGGCACCAGAAAAGATTCACTGCTCTCAGTAATTCACACAGACCAGGTCACATGCCATCACCCCAGGAATCTGCATTTTACTGAGACGAAAAAAAGGCATTTAAGTATTTGCCAAGCAAAAACATTAGTCACAAATCGGAGAGAGATGGAAAAGTTTGATTCTTGAATTGTGTTTAAAAAATAAATAATAAAAAAATGTTATATATAATCTTTATAAAAAAAAAAAAAAAAAAAAAGTTTGAGATGCCCCTAACTATAAAGCTGGAATCTCTGGGGCACAGATATGTAGCGATACCTCCAACTAAGAAGGCCGCAGATTTAGTTTGGGCCCTGATGGCAGCTCCGCCAACCCCCGGCAATAGGCTCTACCCCCTACTGGCACAGCTAGTATTGACAGTAATTGTATATCTTATACTTTATGAATAACTGAGCATTGAGACAATACTAAATTTAAATAAGTATAAGGTTTTACTTAAGCTCTTGGTAAGAAAGATATAACAGTAATCACAGTTTACAGAATAATCAATGGTAATGCAGAGCCCTGCAACGCTAACACACTAAAGAGCTGACATGCAACAAGTGCGCCACACGGGCGACCGTTAGTTAAGTGCCCTATGGCGCAGTAACCCAAAACACATTAGAAACCCCACCAGGCCTGGTTTCTGAGATCTATAACTTAGTCCTTTTTCTTCACCGGCAGATCTTTAACGGTGGTGCACATTAACAGAGTACAAACTTTGTAATCCAATGGGGTATGCAAAGATGGGTAGGAACTTGGCTATACGAACTGTAAGTTCAGCTATGGTACGGCTCTTAAATAAGGGTATCAGGAACAACTGGTGGGCCACGACAGTCTATAGGCCTACATGTAGTAACAGTATATCGTTTGGGCGTATGCCCTCTCACCCGCCCGGACTACGGTCCCAGTCCGGGAAACTTCCACCGACTGTGTCACACACACACTCAGTCTCTCCAGCGATCGGGTCCCCGATCCAACAAGGCTGTAGTTGAGCAAAGTCAGATGCCACCCAGGCTCGCAGAGGGGGTGGAAGGCTCTTTGGTGCTGAGCAAGGCCTCAGGCTTCAGGCCTTGCACTCCGACACATCCGCACAGGAGGATCAATCCGTGTAGTCTCGTGTCCCAAAGAGGCCGAGCCCAGCCTCGCCTCCTCCTTTTATAACCCCTTCCATGAGTCTCTGCGGCGGAACATTGCCAAATGGGGTTCTGGGTAATGTAGTCTCCTTGCATTAAAGGGGAACACCCCGCTACAGATACATAATTTGAGTCTATATTGCAGAATTATGTAGTGACTTTGAACCATTTAGGCATTGTTGCTTTACCAGTCCTATGCTAACATTCTAATTTGCATATCTCTTGCCTTTCTCTAGTGACCCATCATGACAAAACCACGTGCTCTGATCATCTCCATGACTGAGTTTCACAGTCAGGCAGGTGGAAATGGTATGATATTAGATCCCCGTAAAGGTGTGAAGCGTGACACAGATCGCCTCTTTCATATTCTATCCAGACTGGGTTTTAAGGTTACTTTGAGTATTGATGCCAGTGCCAGAGAGATTCGAGAGATCTATCGAAGAGGTAATTGCACTTTTATAGTGTGGTCCTTTTAGTATTTTATAGACTTTATTTATTATTTTACATTATTATAGAGGTCTTATAATAAAATTCTAAATTTAAAGAAGAACTGCAGTCTGCTCACATCATTTGTAATAAAAACATCTTTGCCATTCTGAAGCTTCCCTCCAACCACTTTGCATATTATTTTAGCTATACTGTGATTCTGTACTTGCCAAATATGCTGTTTTTACAATACAGTTTTTATATTAAAAGTTCATGGGCCAAAAACCTGGAAGATGAAAGTTCAAAAAGTATCTGTGCTTCTACCCTGTTCCCTGAATGCAGAACAAAATACACTGTGCTATTGAGACAGGCCCAAATGTAATTAATTTGATGTTAAATACCGGTGTTATGGCAGCAGCTAACTGCCATAACCCCAGTATTTTTAACTATGGCTTCCTGGTCATTTCCGGAGCCATCGATCAAGCCCGGAAGCGATCCGATGCTAACATGTGCTGGGCAGGAAGTCGAGTGAGGCCAAACCTGCCTCCACTCGCCTCTATGCCTTTTGGAGGACAGGAGCGATATCTGATGTCACTTCCGGTTCTCAGGCTAAATCAATTCCCCTTCTATTTTTTTTTCTTGCTTTTAAAGGTAAATGAGACATCTGGGGTCTCTTAGACCCCAGATTCACCAATAAAGAGAAGCAGGTGTCGCGGGAGTTGTCTTCTGGGATAAATGTACTGTCGGCTCACCCAGTGCTCAGCAGGCACTGCCCACACCTTATATGGATATAAAAGTACAACAATCTTTATTTACAGTGTTTGTTAAAAAGACATAAAATTACATAGTGGTTGATATACTGAACAATACAATGTCATAAACTACCCCAAAAAGGTCCCTAATCGGGGGCTAGTTATAGTATTTGCATAGTCCCAGTCTCAAAGTCCCATGGGAAATTCATGCTGTACGTTTTTGTATTTGAATAGAGATGTTGGCCATTTATTATCAAGCTACAAATATGCTACATTAGCGAGCAGAGCAGAAAGCAATGGTCCATCTATTTCAATGTGAGCCCACAGAACTTCAGATAGGAGATACAAGTTTTGGAGCTCTAAAGCCATATCTGTCCATTGTAACTTATTAACAGACTATCTGAGCAGTTTGTGACTGACGAATATTCATCTGGTGCCTGTTGGTAAATGACAACTCTTGTTTCTTCCAGAAAGAGAAATTCCTCAAGGGGACTGTTTCATCAACATCATTTCCAGCCATGGTGAGGAGGGAGTCATTTATGATTTCCATGGTGAGAAGGTGTACCTTAGAGACCTGTATGACTTACTGTCTCCAGAGAACTGTCCAGCACTGGCTGGGGTACCCAAACTGTTCTTTATACAGGTGACTATGTACAAACAATGGTGAGACAGATGGTATGGAGATCTATGTCAGGGCTGTGGAATTAATATCTGCCTTATGTTCTAGGCATGCAGAGGAATGGCATTGGACCAAGGTGCCCTCTTGGAGACTGATGGCGCTTCACCACAAATAAGTGCATTCTCCTATATTGACTTCCTCCCTAGGGACACTGTGGTTGTGTTTGCCAGCAGTGAAGGTAGGTGAAGCATATTATAAAACATTTTCCAATATCTAAACTGTGAAATCATACATTGCCTAAATTAACTAGACCAGGCCTGCAGCGTTTGTTTAAACACAATTTTTGTCAAAAAAATATTTAAAAGCTACTACGCTGAGTAAACAGATACTAAACATGTCACGCTTTAAAATTGCACACGCCCGTGCAACAGTGACAAACAACATAAATTTTACAATACATAGGCACCGCTTTAAAAGCCTTTACAGGTTATCATTGTAGATGTACAGAGGAGGTCTGGTGCTAGAATTTTTGCCCATGATCTGACGCGCGCAGTAATACCTCACCTGTATAGAATGATCGCTGTAAGCATGCCTGCGGGACCGATGTACACGTTCCCCTTTGCACGCAAGTAAAGGGGGCACTTTAATTAATTTTTTTGCGTTTCTTTTAAATGTATTTTTTTTGATCATCTTTTATTGCTGTCACAAGGAATTTAAACATCCCTGTAACGGGTCTTCCTTTTATTGAGAGATCTGGGGTCTCAAGACCCCAAATCCAGGGCCAGATTAAGAACATCATGGGCCTGGTGCTTAGGATTTTGGTGGGGCCTTTTATAAATAATAATAAATACAGTCAGGTCCATAAATATTGGGAAATCAACATAATTCTAATCTTTTTGGCTCTATACACCACCACAATGAATTTGAAACGAAACGAACAAGATGTGCTCTAACTGTAGACTTTCAGCTTTAATTTGAGGGTATTTACATCCAAATCAGGTGAACGGTGTAGGAATTACAACAGTTTGTATATGTGCCTCCCACTTTTTAGGCCGGGTTCACACTGGTGCGACAAACGCTCCGACATTGGGAGATCATGTCGCATGACGTGTGAAAATCAATGTTTCCCTATGGGAGCCGTCTTAACTGGTCCGACACATGTCGGTCCGACTTTGAAAATGCTCCCTGTACTACTTTGGTCCGACTTTGATCCTACTTCAGCCCATTGACTATCATTGAAGTCAGATCAAAGTCGGAACGCCATCTTGCATGATCCGACTTTGGCATACGACTTGTGCTCTGCTGATCTTGAGGGGGAACTCTACGCCAAATTTTAAATAAAAAAAAACACGGCATGAGTTCCCCCTCCAAGAGCATACCAGGCCCTTCGGTCTGGTATGAATTTTAAGGGGACCCCCTACGCCGAAAAAACGACGTGGGGGTCCCCCCAAAATCCATACCAGACCCTTATCCGAGCATGCAGCCCGATCGGTCAGGAAAAGGGGGTGGGGACGAGCGAGCGCCCCCCTCCTGAACCATACCAGGCCGCATGCCCTTAACATGGGAGGGAGGGGTGGGTGCTATGTGGCAGGGGGCACCCTGCGGCCCCCCACCCCAAAGCACCCTGTCCCCATGTTGATGAGGACAAGGGCCTCTTCACGACAACCCTGGCTGTTGGTTGTCGGGGTCTGCGGGCGGGGGGTTTATCGGAATCCGGGAGCCCCCTTTAATAAGGGGTCCCCCAGATCCCGGCCCCCACCCTATGTGAATGAGTATGGGGTACACCGTACCCCCTACCCATTCAACTGGGGGGAAGTGTCAATAAAAAAAACATTAGGCAGCTTCGGGAGTCTTCCGACTTCGGGGGTCTCTTCCGACTCTCCAGGGGCCTTC
Organism: Rana muscosa; assembly: GCA_029206835.1. Lineage (NCBI taxonomy): Eukaryota > Metazoa > Chordata > Amphibia > Anura > Ranidae > Rana > Rana muscosa. Next base: position 244,690,791 of record CM055118.1, on the reverse strand, counting down.
TCCGCTTCTTCTCCCGCTCTCCGGTGCTTTCTGCCTTCTGCCGGGCACCTCTGCTATCTTCTGCCAGCTCTTTTGCTAGAAATGGCCCGGTCTTCCACCCCATCGCCTTCTTCCCTCTTCTCTTCTTGAGATGTTGACACGACGAGGTCTCCCGCTGTAATGCCGTGTGCCCGGCGCGCAATGACTTATATAGGCATGGGACGTGGTCACCGGGTGATGTGACCCCCGCCCCCTTATGACGTCACAGTCCCATAATGCCCCGGGCTGTGATGCCATAGGGGGCAGGGTCACCGGGTGACATCACCCGGTGACCACACCCCATGCCTATATAAATCATTGCGCGCACACGCCATTACAACGGGAGACCTTGTTGTGTCAACATCTCAAGAAGAGGGAAGAAGGCGACGGAAGACCGGGCCACCGCTAGCAAAAGAGCTGGCAGAAGATATCGGAGGTGCCCGGCAGAAGGCAGAAAGAACCGGAGAGCGCGGAGAAGGCACCGGAAAGTCGGAAGAGACCCCCGAAGTCGGAGCTGCCTAATTACTTTAAAAAGCTGTCTAGTGTGTGTGTGTGTGTGTGTTTGTTTTTTTTTACACTTTTACCCCAGGTGAATGGGTAGGGGTACGATGTACCCCATACTCATTCAGATAGGGTGGGGGGCCGGTATCTGGGGTCCCCTTATTAAAGGGGGCTCCCGGATTCCGATAAGCCCCCCTGCAGACCCCAACGGCCAGGGTTGTCGGGAAGAGACCCTTGTCCTCATCAACATTGGGACAGGGTGCTTTGGGGTGGGGGGGGCCGTAGGGCACCCCCTGTCCCAAAGCACCCACCCCTATGTTGAGGGCATGCGGCCTGGTACGGTTCAGGAGGGGGCGCTCGCTCGTCCCCACCCCCTTTGCTGCGTGCTCGGATAAGGGTCTGCTTTTTTTTTCGGCGTACGGGGTCCCCTTAAAATTCATACCAGACTGAAGGGTCTGGTATGCTCTTGGAGGGGGAACCCATACCGTTTTTTTTATTTAAAATTTGGCCTGGAGTTCCCCCTCAAGATTCATACCAAACACTGTGCCTGGTGTTGGCGGGGATCCAAGTCGGATGCCTGTTCATTGAAAGTCGGACGTATGTCGGCTTCAAGTCGCAGGGCAAAGTCCGATCCAAAGTACGACGGCTGTCGTGTCACACCAGTGTGAACCCGGCCTTAAGGGACCAAAAGTAATGGGACAGATTAACAATCATCAATCAAACTTTCACTTTTTAATACTTGGTTACAAATCCTTTGCAGTCAATTACAGCCTGAAGTCTGGAACGCATAGACATCACCAGACGCTGGGTTTCATCCCTGGTGATGCTCTGCCAGGCCTCTACTGAAACTGTCTTTAGTTCCTGCTTGTTCCTGGGGCATTTTCCCTTCAGTTTTGTCTTCAGCAATTGAAATGCATGCTCAATCGGATTCAGGTCAGGTGATTGACTTGGCCATTGCATAACATTCCACTTCTTTCCCTTAAACTCTTTGGTTGCTTTCGCAGTATACTTCAGGTCATTGTCCATCTGCCCTGTGAAGCGCCGTCCAATGAGTTCTGAAGCATTTGGCTGAACATGAGCAGATAATATTGCCTGAAACACTTCAGAATTCATCCTGCTGCTTTTGTCAGCAGTCACATCATCAATAAATACAAGAGAACCAGTTCCATTGGCAGCCATACATGCCCACGCCATGACACTACCACCACCATGCTTCACTGATGAGGTGGTATGCTTTGGATCATGAGCAGTTTCTTTCCGTCTCCATACTCTTCTCTTCCCATCACTCTGGTACAAGTTGCTCTTGGTCTCATCTGTCCATAGGATGTTGTTCCAGAACTGTGAAGGCTTTTTTAGATGTTTGGCAAACTCTAATCTGGCCTTACTGTTTTTGAGGCTCACCAGTGGTTTACATCTTGTGGCGAACCCTCTGTATTCACTCTGGTGAAGTCTTCTCTTGATTGTTGACTTTGACACACATACACCTACCTCCTGGAGAGTGTTCTTGATCTGGCCAACTGTTGTGAAGGGTGTTTTCTTCCCCAGGGAAGGAATTCTTCTGTCATCCACCACAGTTGTTTTCCGTGGTCTTCCGGGTCTTTTGGTGTTGATGAGCTCACCGGTGCGTTCTTTTTTAAGGATGTTCCAATCAGTTGATTTGGCCACACCTAATGTTTTTGCTATCTCTCTGATGGGTTTGTTTTGTTTTTTTCAGCCTAATGATGGCTTGCTTCACTGATAGTGACAGCTCTTTGGATCTCATATTGAGAGTTGACAGCAACAGATTCCAAATGCAAATAGCACACTTGAAATTAACTCTGGACCTTTTAATCTGCTCTTCTTTGTAAATGAACAGCTGCTCAGCTGTTCCTGGCCATGGAACAGCTGAGTAGCCAATTGTCCCATTACTTTTGGTCCCTTAAAAAGTGGGAGGCACATATACAAACTGTTGTAATTCCTACACCGTTCACCTGATTTAAATGTAAATACCCTCAAATTAAAGCTGAAGGTCTGCAGTTGAAGCACATCTTGTTTGTTTCATTTCAAATCCATTGTGGTGGTGTATGGAGGCAAAAATTGTGTCGATGTCCCAATATTTATGGACCTGACTGTATATAACAATGCAAACAATTTTTTGTTGTAACAAATTAAATGGGAGAGAGAGACCTCAACGCAGCCCGGCCAAGGCAAGTGACCAAAGGCACAGAACCTAGAAGGAAGACCGAGTGAAGATGGAAGTGCCCGGGCCCCACTGGATTAATGACAGCGCAGCACTGGAGGGCTCAGTCTGACAATTTAAGTGTACCCTAATGTGCTAATATGCTGTGCATACTTGTACAGTGTGGCATAACCTACCTCAGGGCCTCTAAAAAGTAGTAATGTTAGCGAATAGAGATGGCCTTGCGGTTCGCCCCGCGGTCGGTTCGCGGCGAACTTTGCGCGTTCGCTATTCGCCAAACCGGCGGACATATGGCGCTGTTCGCGGCCGCCATATTCTTTTACATTGTAGAGAACTTTGACCCATGACACATCCATCATGTGGTACAGGACAGCCAATTGAGACATTTCAGCAGATGGACATACCCCCTACCTTATAAATAGACCTGATCTGGCTGCCATTTTATATTCTGTCTTTTGTCAGCGTAGGGAGAGGTTGCTGTGTGGAGCAGGGAACAGACTGTAATCCTAGCTACTGTATTAGGTCCACAAAAGTCCTTTTTAAGGACTGGTATAGGTGTACTATTGTTTGGTGTGCAGTATATAGGGGTGTAATAAACTTAAACTGTCTTTAGTCAGTGTAGGGAGGTTGCTGTGTGTACTAGCAGGGACAGACTCTACTAATCACTAGCTATTAGGTCCACAAAAGTCCTTTTAAGGACTGATATAGGTGTACAGTAGGGATGAGCTTCAAGTTCGAGTCGAACTCATGTTCGACTCGAACATTGCCTGTTCGCCCGTTCGCCGAAGAGCGAACAAATTGGGGTGTTTGCGGCAAATTCGAAAAGTCTATGGGAAAAATCTAAAGTGCTAATTATAAAGGCTTATATGCAAGTTATTGTCATAAAAAGTGTTTGGGGACCCGGGTCCTGCCCCAGGGGACATGTATCTATGCAAAAAAAAGTTTTATAAACGCTCGTTTTTTCGGGAGCAGTGAGTTTAATAATGCTTAAAGTGGAGCTCCACCCTAAATAGCAACTTTTGCTATTTGGAACCCTCCCCCCCTCCGGTGTCACAATTGACACCTTTCAGGGGGGAGGGGGGTGAAGATACCTGTCTAAGACAGGTATTTTCACCCACATCCGGGAGTCCTCTCTCTGGGAATCTGCGGGAGTTACGTCACTTCCCGCAGACTTCCCTTGGTGTTCTGGGAGGCACTCGGCTCCCAGAACACAGGAGCACCAATCAGAACGGCGCAGCGCGACTCGCGCATGCGCCGTAGGGAACCGGGCATGAAGCTGCAGGGCTTCACTTCCTGGTTCCCTCAGCGAGGATGGCGGAGGGAGCAGCAGAGCGACGAGCGGTCGCTCGTCCTCTGCTGCGGACGTCGCTGGACTCCAGGACAGGCAAGTGTCCAAATATTAAAAGCCAGCAGCTGCTGTAGCTGTAGCTGCTGGCTTTTAATATTTTTTTTTTCCGGCGGAGCTCCGCTTTAAAGTGAAACAATAAAAGTGAAATATTCCTTTTAAATTTCGTACCTAGGGGGTGTGTATGATATGCATGTAAAGTGGCGCATATTTCCCGTGCTTAGAACTGTCCCTGCATAAAATGTCATTTTTGAAGGAAAAAAAGTCATTTAAAACTCTTAAGGCTATTAATGAATTGTCGGCTCCCGGCAATACATACAAAAGTCATTGATAAAAAAAAAAAAAAAAAAAAGCGTGGGGGTCCCCCAGAATTCAATTACCAGGCCCTTCAGGGGTGTGTGTGTTTTTGTTTTTTTTTACATTTTTTGACACCTTCTTCGTGAAATGGTAGGGGTACAATGTACCCCTTACCAATTCACATAGGGGGGGCCCCTTTGTTAAAGAGGTCTTCCAGATTCCGTTAAGCCCCCCGCCCGCAGACCCCCAGAACCACCAGGCAAGGGTTGTGGGGATGAGGCCCTTGTCCCCATCAACATGGGGGCATGTGGCCTGGTACAGTTCAGGAGGGGGGGCGCTCTCTCGTCCCCCCCCTCTTTTCCTGTGGCCTGCCAGGTTGCGTGCTCGGATAAGGGTCTGGTATGGATTTTTGGGGGAACCCACGCCATTTTTTTAAAATTTGGGGTGGAGTTCCCCTTAAAATCCATGCCAGATCTGAAGGGCCTGGTATGGATATTTGGGGGAACCGCACGCATTTTTTTTTTTTAATTTGCGGCGGGGTTCCCCTTAATATCTATACCAGACCTGAAGGGCCTGGTAATTGAATTCTGGGGGACCCCCACGCTTTTTTTTTTATCAATGACTTTTGTATGTATTGCCGGGAGCCGACAATTCATTAATAGCCGCGAGTGAGTTTTAAATGACTTTTTTTCCTTCAAAAATGACATTTTTTGCAGGGACAGTTCTAAGCACGGGAAACATGCGCAACTTTACATGCATATCATACACACCCCCTAGGTACGAAATTTAAAGGAATATTCCCCTCTCATTTTTTCATTTTAAGCATTATTAAAATCACTGCTCTCGAAAAAACTGCCGTTTTTAAAACTTCTTTTTGCATCGATACATGTCCCCTGGGGCAGGACCCGGGTCCCCAAACACTTTTTAGGACAATAACTTGCATATAAGCCTTTATAATTAGCACTTTAGATTTCGAACGTTCGAGTCCATTGTATTTAATAGGGTTCTAAAGTTCACGCGAACATTCTGTCTGTTCGCAGGTTCTGGTGCAAACCGAACAGGGGGGTGTTCGGCTCATCCCTGGAGTACGGTATATAGGGGTGTAATACACTTATAATATACTTTCAAATAAAATCGCTAACCAATAAAGCTCCACAAAAGTTCTTTATAGGTGTACTATTTGGTGTGCAGTAAATAGGGGTGTAATACACGAATAAAATACTTTCAAATATAGAAATCATAGTATAGTGCATTTCTACTGTGCAGCTTCTGAGCGGTTCTGCAGCTCTTTTGTCAGTGTAGGGAGAGGTTGCATTGTGTCGCAGGGACAGACTAGCGACTAAAATCGCTAACATATAAAGGTCCATACAAGTCCTTTTTAACGACTGGTATAGGTGTACTATTTGGTGTGCAGTATATAGGGGTGTAATACACGTATAAACTACTTTCAAATATAGAAAGCGTATAGCGATACCCCCAGTTAAGAGGGCTGCCTTGATTGTTTTGGGCCCTGTAGTGCACCGCTGTCAACCCCTGGCAATCTGCTCTAACCTCTCGTGGCACAGTTAGTAAAGGGGATGATAGAATTGCAATCACTCTAATATTCTCTGACACAATCCCACAGGAAGGCACACAGTAATGGTATAGAACAGTAAATGACACTGACAACCAATATACTTAACTCTAATATTTTACTGTTGTTAAAATAATAAACAGTATGCAATGTCACATGCAGAGCCCTGCAATATGAATATACTTATTAAAACATCAAAACGTTCAGCAATATGATAGACAGTTTAACAGACCCCGCTGCAGCTATCCTCCCTTGTGGACAAAATGGCGCCCAGCAATGTCCTACACTACCCAGTCAGGCCTGACTATGATTTAGGTATAGTTCTGTGGAAGAAATCTTTGCTAGCAAACACGGTGGTGCACTTTAAGAACAAATTGTAATCCAACAAAGTAACGATGATCGGTAACTTTATAATGCCAGGGAGACTGATAGCTCTGTTCTGTAGATAGTCTCCTCAAAGTGTAACTGCAATCACTGTGATGGCCCCGAATACAGTCAGTGGGCCTAAAGATACTGTGGTGTAGTTCTGAGCAGGTGCTCTCTCACCCGACTGGACTAGTCCTTGTCCGTTACTTCCGTTACTGTGACTCGATTCAGTGTCCACGACACCCGGGTCTTCGGTCCTCCTGATAACAGCACTCAGCAGCAGGATCAGACGCTCCACAGGCTCCTCGGTGGAGCGGTAGGCTCTTTGGAAAAGCACAAGACCCAGGCTTCAGGCCTTGTACACACAGCAGGTCAGCACAGGGATCCTCTTGCTGGGAGGGCGGTGTCCAAAGAGAAAGAAGTGGGGCCCGCCTCCCTCCTTCTTTTTTTTTTTTTTTTTATAAAGTCCACCCCAGCAGTCTTTGCACGGGGCAATGCACCCTGGGTGCCTCAAGGTGTACTGGGTACTGTAGTCTCTGGGGAATTAAAAGGGCAATACCCCGCTACACATTATAGTGCATTTCTACTGTGCAGCATTGTGACTGCTGAGCGGTTCTGCAGTGATACTACAAAGAGTGACAAACGCAATTATAAAAAAGTATTATAACTGGTGTGATAGACCAGTGGCCCCCCAAAATGACAGATTGAAGCGGGGTGTTATATACCTTCCTCCACATATACTGCACTTCTATAGAGACTTTTGTCACAGGGTCATTTAAAAAAATGACAGGCAGAGGAAGAGGCAGGCCCTTCCGTAGGGGTGATAGGGGTAGGGCAGGAGTACCAGGCCGGAGCCAAAGTGGGAAGTTGCAGAAGGCGCGTTCGATTACGTCAAAGGACGCACCAGACTTGGTTGACTGGCTCACTCAGCCTTACTCTTCTGCACCCTCCTCATCCTCTCTATCTGCACCCTCTTCACTCTCTTCTGTGTGCACCCCCAAAGACAGTACCACCAACACCACCACCACCATTATACTCCCGGCTTGAGTCACAGGAATTATTTTCCGATCCATCACAAGACATTTCCGATGCGCAGGCATTCTTGACATTGGATCAGGAAGAGGAGGTAGCAACAACCGCCACTCAGCAGTCTGACGACAGTACCCAGATCAGCCCAAGGAGGTTGGTCCCCGCTGTTGCTGCCTACTCCGAGATCCCTAATGTTAGTGGTGGGGAAGGTGATGTTGATGATGACGTGTCTATGGACATCACGTGGGTGCCCATGAGAGGACCAGGAGGGGAGTTCAGAGGGAGAGATGGACCAGCAGATAGGGAGGAGAGGCAGGCGGAACTTACATTGCACAGGAGGGACAAACCAGACTGCTAATGTATCAGGACTCAGAGCGAGCCATCAACCATGTGCGGTCGCATCTGGCGCTCCCAGGATGCCGGCACATGGCTCCGCAGTGTGGGCTTTTTTCAACGTGTCCGCTGCTGACAATAGTGCTGCCATCTGCAGCCTTTGCAGTCAACGCATAAGTCGCGGTAAGCCCAACACTCACCTAGGGACGACCGCCTTAAGAAGGCACATGAACTCCCATCACCGAGCCCAGTGGGAGCAATGCCGTCAGAACCCACAAAGTCACACTCCAGGCTCTCACCGTCCAGCCTCTTGTACTTCTCCTTCTCCTCTCTCCTCACAATTGTCCTCCACTCCACCTTCCATCATCCCGTCCCCAAGTTTTTCTGGAAAAAGGCAGGCTTTCATGGGCCAAATGTTCGAGCGTAAAAGAATGATGACGCCGGATAACCCTCTTGCCCAACGGTTGACCGCTGGCTTGTCAGAACTGATAGCCCACCAACTACTGCCATATAAACTGGTGGACTCGGAGGCCTTTCGAAAATTTGTGGCCATTGGAACACCACAATGGAAGGTCCCAGGAAGGAAATATTTCTCCCAGAAGGGCATCCCAGAGCTATATGGCCATGTTCAGCAGCAAGTGAATGTATCTCTGGCACACAGTGTCGGTGGCAAGATACATCTGACCACAGACACGTGGTCTAGCAAACACGGGCAGGGAAGGTATATTACTTTTACTGCCCACTGGGTGAACCTTCTGACGGCCGTCAAGTCTTCTTCTTTCCTCTTTTTTCCTCTTCTTTCCTCTTCTTTCTTCTTCTTCTTCCTCCCTCTTCTTCTTCTTTCTTCTTCTTCTTCTTCTTCTTTCCTCTTCTTCTTCTTTCCTCTTCTTCTTCTTCTTTCCTCTTCTTCTTCTTCTTCTTCTTTCCTCTTCTTCTTCTTCTTCTTTCCTCTTCTTCTTCTTTCCTCTTCTTCTTCTTCTTTCCTCTTCTTCTTCTTCTTTCCTCTTCTTCTTCTTCTTTCCTCTTCTTCTTTCCTCTTCTTCTTTCCTCTTCTTTTTTCTTCTTCTTTTTTCTTCTTCTTTTTTCTTCTTCTTTTTTCTTCTTCTTCTTTCTTCTTCTTCTTTCCTCTTCTTCTTCTTTCCTCTTCTTCTTCTTCTTTCCTCTTCTTCTTCTTCTTTCCTCTTCTTCTTCTTCTTTCCTCTTCTTCTTCTTCTTCTTCTTTCCTCTTCTTCTTCTTCTTCTTCTTCTTCTTCTTCTTCTTCTTCTTCTTCTTCTTCTTCTTCTTCTTCTTCTTCTTCTTCTTCTTCTTCTTCTTCTTCTTCTTCTTCTTCTTCTTCTTCTTCTTCTTCTTCTTTCCTCTTCTTCTTCTTCTTTCCTCTTCTTCTTCTTCTTTCCTCTTCTTCTTCTTCTTTCCTCTTCTTCTTCTTCTTTCCTCTTCTTCTTCTTCTTTCCTCTTCTTCTTCTTCTTTCCTCTTCTTCTTCTTCTTTCCTCTTCTTCTTCTTCTTTCCTCTTCTTCTTCTTCTTTCCTCTTCTTCTTCTTCTTTCCTCTTCTTCTTCTTCTTTCCTCTTCTTCTTCTTCTTTCCTCTTCCTCCTTCTTCTCATCATCATCATCCTCCGCTGCTACCGTCTCTTCCGCTGCGCCACCCAAGATCCCCAGAACCTATTCGACATGCCAGGTGAGACGTTGCCATGCTGTGCTGCGTCTGTTGTGCCTGGAAGCCAAGAGCCACACTGGCCCTGCACTCCTTTCAGCTTTGCGTTCACAGGTAGATCAGTGGCTAACACCGCTCAATTTGACAGTTGGTAAAGTGGTGTGCGACAACGGTGCCAATCTGCTGAGCGCGTTGAAACAGGGCAAAATTACACACATGCCATGCATGGCACACGTCTTGAACTTGGTTGTGCAGCGATTCGTTGTCAAATACCTTGGGGTCCAGGACGTCTTGCGGCAGGCAAGGAAAATCTAGGCCCATTTTAGAAGATCTTACACGGCCATGGCTTGCCTTGCTGACATTCAGCGGCGACACAATCTGCCGGTCAGACGTCTTATTTGTGACTGCCCGACGCGATGGAACTCAACCTTGTATATGCTTGCTAGGCTGCTCCAGCAGAAACGTGCAGTTAACGACTACCTGTACGAACTCTGCGCCAGAACAGGTTCTGCGGAGCTTGGTTATTTTTCCCCACGTCAGTGGCTGCTCATGCGCGACGCATGCAGACTTTTGCGGCCATTTGATGAGATCACCAAACTGGTCAGTCGCAGCCATGGCGCCATCAGTGACATCGTACCTTACGCCTTCTTTATGGAGCGTGCATTGCGTCGTGTCATTGATCAAGCCGTCGAGGAGCAGGAAGATGAGGAAGTTGCAATGCTGGATGAATTCCCAGGGGGGGCTACTCTATCTGAGACAAGTCAACAACAGGAGTCTGAAGAGGAGTCAGAGGAGGATGGTGCCGGGGCGGATGAGGAGGAGCAAGAAGAGCATGCTTTAAACCTTTCTGGGATCCCTGTTGTTGTCCGTGGATGGGGGGGAGGAGAACGAGGACGACATTATCCTGGATGATGAGCAGGAGCCAGGCCACCACACCGCTTCCAGTTTAGTGCAAATGGGGGGCCTTCATGCTCGAGTGTTTTAAGAGGGACCCCCGTATAAAAAGCATAAAGGGCAAGGACCATTACTGGGTGGCAACGTACTTGGACCCCCGGTACAAACAAAAAATGGTGGAAATGTTACCAACATCACAGAGGGCTGTCAGAATGGAGCACTTCCAGGCCTTGCTTAGAGAAATGCTGCATTCTGCTTTTGCGTGCGCTGGCAGAGAAATTTCCACTCCCAGAGAAACAGTTGCGGGTACCAAACCAACAGCGCCTGCAAGAAGAGGGCGGTTTGAAGATGTGTTGGTCACTTCTGATATGAGATCATTCTTTCAGCCGACCCATCAACAGGTGTCATCCGGATCCAGCATCAGGGAACGCCTAGACCGGCAGGTGTCCCACTACATCGGGTTAGTGGCCGATGTGGACGCTCTGAGAAGTGATGAACCCCTGGATTACTGGGTGGGCAGGCTTGACCTCTGGCCAGAGCTTGCACAATTTGCAATGGAACTGTTGGCTTGCCCCTCGTCCAGTGTCCTGTCCGAAAGGACGTTCAGCGCAGCAGGGGGGATCGTGACCGATAAGCGCACTCGCCTAGCTCACGACAGTGTTGACTACCTCACATTTATAAAAATGAATGAGGCATGGATTTTGGAGGAATTCAACACATGTGACCAGTAGACCATGTATATGCATAACTGTCTAAACGATTTATATAATGTAGTACATGGACATTTTTTTTTCTACCTTTTTGGCTCACTTGTAGAAAAAAAGCACACCGTACTATATGCCCGTACCCCTTCTGTTTTGAAGAGGTTGAGCGGTGTCATATTTTTGGGTCCCGCAGCGAGTTGCTTCCTTCCACTGGTTCTCCTATCTAGAGTTTGGAAGCAAGTCTTTACCTTTCTCAAAGAAGGCCAATGTCCACACCACGCTTCAACTCCAACACAAGTTTATTTTGCTTTTATGCTTCAGTAACCGGAGAGTTGAAAAGAGAAATGGGGTTAGCAGATAGAACTGATTTAGGCACACTCTTGGCTTCATCGCCACTCGGTCCCGAGTGGGTACAGCTCACCTGGATAGTCACCCAATGGCACTAGCAGCCGGCATGTAGCTCGAACAGTGACTTAGTCCCCTCCAAGGACCAAGTCAAGGAGATCCCTCCTTGGGTAGCAGACTAGCAGCACTCCGCAAAGGCAGTCTGTGGAGCGAGGAATCCTTACCTCCGACAGGTCACCAGGCCTCTCCCGAGACAGCAATCTTTATCACTCGCCTCCTGTTATGGGACCGATCCTCCCCTGGCTTCCTCCTTAGTCAGAGCGGTCGCCCTCACCTGGGCTCCCTGGGTTTCCTTTCTGGCTTTGTAGACCCAGCTAAAGGTACTGGGCCTACCTGGAACTCCGCAGCCTCGGGCTGAAGGTGTCTGGCCGAGACCCCACAGTCAATGCTTGTATCCCCCCTTGAGGGTATACACTCCTCCGGGTACAGATCCCCGGGTATTCGCGGCCAGAACAATGGCGTCTGCCCCTTTTTGTACCCTCTTCCGGCATGCACAGCAGGTAGACCACGCCCACTGCACGGCTGCCAAGAGAGGACACCCAATAGCCACTACATCACCTGTGGTTCAACCCCGGGTACAAGGGTCAGCACCACCTATTACACCTAAGGGGAACTGCACGCCAGATGAAGCAGCAGCAAGGCAGAGTCCAAACAATTAAAAGACCCCAGCCAACTATTGCTCAGGTGACGGTCACCCCTAAATTTGGGATACCCGCTACAATAACTTATAAAAAAAATAAAAAATTATGGCAACTTTTCCAATAGCAGGATCATCTCCTGCACCCCCTTCATTGCCTGGCCTTGCGTCTCTTCCATGGCCTTCATGCGCTCCTGAATTGACAAAATTTTGCAGATAAAAAAAGAATGCTTGTCGTTGTCAAATTCGCTTAATACTTCTGGTGTGTCATTGTCCATGTTGTGGGACTATGTGTGCACAGCTAGTAAGTATTTTGTGGCTGCAAATATGACCTGGAGGTTTTTAATGTTCGCCTGCCATTAAAATCAATGGGGCCCGCCGCGAACCTGTGGTTTGAACATTTGCCCGGTTTCGCGAACCGTCCCGGCAGATGTTCGTACATCACTATTAGCAAAGCTTACTACCGCTTTAATATCACAGGATCCCAGGAGCCTCTCATGGGGCCCCCTACTGACCCATGGCCTTGGGCAGTGCTTAAGTGCATAGTTGCCAACATTTCAAAAATATTTTCAGGGACACTTTTTTTTTTTACAAGTGCCATATTTAGAGTAGCTGATATCCCCTGTGTTCCTCTATGCATCATAGAAGTAATCACAAAATTAAATGAGTACTAAAAGGGACAGAACAAATATGAGGACTGAGAAGATTTCCTTTAGTTGAACTAACAAAAGTGTGCACATTCTAGAGCTGGTAACATTGAGGATATTCAGTATTATTTTAAAGAACTGTTTTTGTGGGTAAGAGGCATAGGGGAGGAGTATGGACGGTATAAAAGTGGGAAGTATGTGCAGGTAAGGGAGAGGAATGTGGAGGGCCTAACAGTGGGCACTATGTACAGGAGAGGAGTGCGGAGGGTATGGCAGAATGCATTATGTACAGGAGAGGAGTGTAAAGGATATGACAGTGGGCAGTATGTACAGGAGAGGAGTGTGGAGGGTATGATGGGGGCAGTATGTACAGGAGAGGAATGTGGAGAGAAAGATAGTTGGCTGTATGTACAGGAGAGGAGTGTGGAGGGTAAGGTTGGGTTACAGTATGTACAGGAGAGGAGTGTGGAGGGTATGCCGGTGGGCACTTTGTATAGAAGAGAAGTGTGGAGGGTATGACAGTGGGCACTATGTATAGGAGAGGAGTGTGGAGGGTATGACAGTGAGCAGTATGTACAATAGAGAAGTGTGGAGAGTATGACAGTGGACACTATGTACAGGTGAGGAGGATGAAGGAATCTGGGAAGGAAAAATGTAAATGTTTGTGGAAGGATGTTTAGGGACTGCGTAGTGGTTAAGCGGGCCATACATGGATTGAAATTAAGCCATCTAAGCAGAGACCAGCCATAGTCTATCTATGTATGGGCTAGCTGGTTTTATACAAGTCAATCAGTGCTGCCAGCTATAGTTAGCAACACTGATCATTGTATTCACTGGCAGAACACAATAACACTGCAGGAGTGATTCCCCCATCCACATGTCAGCAGGTGAGAGGGTGTGTGGGGACAGGCTTGGGAGAGATACTAGTCAGTAGCTGGTGAGGCACTGGCTAATATCAGAGCCAGATGCACACAGGGTACATATGCCACGGTTGTTAGAGTGAGAGCAATAATTCTAGCACTAGACCTCCTCTGTAACTCTAAACATGTAACCTGTAAAAAAATGTAAAGCATCACATAGTATACAAAAAAAATCGTGCTAACTTTAGTGTTGTGTTTTTTTTTTTGTTTTTTTTAAATATATATATATATATATATATATATATATATATATATATATATATATATATATATATATATATATATATGAAATGGTTTCTTTCCAAAAAAACACGTTTGAAAAATGTAATAGTAATTAAGAGTAATTTTCTAGCAAAAAAAAAAAAATTATGATTTTTACATGTAGGAGAGAAGAGTCAGAATTGGCCTGGGTGGCAAGGGGTTAATTATCATAAATAATATACAAATAATTAATATAAGCACTGTGAGCTCATCCTCTCAGTCTGCTGCAGAGTGTCAGCTTGTATTTAAACTGGCCACTCTGTATGTAGCTTCTGACAGGCTGCACAAGCAGCCCTGTATCCCCGAAACCATAAATGATAGCAGCCCCACATTTTAACCAATGGTGGGGTAGGTCTTCAGCTACCCATCCCCCAAATGTGGGGTCTATGTGACCCCTGGTCATCGAGCTACAACCCTCGAAGTCGATCCTCCTTCTTTTTTTAAAAATTTTTTTTTTGTGGGCAAATGGGCCTATCATGAGAAAGGGGCTTGGAGCTGCAGCTCCAGGCCCCTATGTTAATCCGGCCCCACCCAAATCCCTCCTCTGCACATAAAAGCATTCAAAAAAACACTTAGATCAGTGTTTTTGAACGCTTTTGATTTAAAAAAATAAATGCCGCTGATTGTTTCCGAGGAAACCGGATGTGATGTCATGTCATCACTTTCAGGTTACTATTACGAACAGCTGATCGCTTGGGGCATTATTAGGTCGGCGTTATAATAACAATCACAGCTGCTGCTAGAGAGCCGACCACCAGCTCTAAAAAAAAATACTGGGATGATACCTGCAGCATCATCCTGTATACCCACTGAAAGTCCAGCTATGTACAGGTAGGTCACTGGACGGGATGTGGGTAAAGCAGATTCAAGATACTAGAGTAAAGCTTTAGTGTTTAGTAGATTAAAAAGGAAAAAAAAAAAAAAAAAGATTACAACTTCTGAAAGGACCACAACATTTTCTTCTATTATCTCTTTACAATGGTCAGCTTCCTATTGCAAAAGATCAGTCCAGAAAGAAGGATGGGTGCCGAGGCCTTGGGTGGGTAACGAGATCTAGTCGCTTTAGTCAGTTTCATACTTTCTGGCATGTAGATAAAGTTTGCAACTGGGTGATCACTCCTTGGATGAAATAAAGAGAAACTTTATTCATCCTCACCTGGTTGCCAACTTTATCTACATGGAAGAACTCTTGTGATGTGGGGTGGAGACCACAAGTTGGGCACGCTGAGTGGAAACAGAGCTCTTGCTGGCCCTGATTGGAGGATTGGGTTGTAGTGACATTATCTTGCAGGTATGTTTAGCGGTCTTGTGATGCCCTCTCCCCCCACCTTCTACTAAGTATGTATTCGCATCACACTAACCAGATAAGACGACATTCATCACAAGACAAAACATTCTGACACTGAAAGTGGAGATGATAAAAGACAATCAGTCCTTGTGCAACAGATGTTTATTATCTCCTGTACTGTTTGGCGCTACTCGTGCCACATACAGCTGCCAATACAAGTGAGTTGTACTTGTGTAATTTTTCTTCTGCATTGGCGTTGACCCATGCATGTACTGTAATATGTAATTTGCTGAATGGAAAAGTGTCATGTGCAGGAAAGCACAAGGGAGTTCACTTGAGGACACAAGAACTGTTAAACTTCTGTGTGCATGAGGCCTCTTTCTAGTGTGCGTCAGTACACCTAGAACTGATTATGAGTTGGGTAAACTGTAGCTCTGATCTCATGGCACTTCATTTCTAGGGTTACACCGTTGTTTAAAAGGGGGAGTATATAGGCTTTAAGAGCATTGTTCTGTTAAGGAAATGTAAAGTTGTATATTAAATAGTAATGTAGTAAGGGATCATAATGGCAGCAAGCAGAGGTGTGCAGCTTGCTACTATACTAGTGTTGAAAAAATGTGGTATTGTATATGACTTGCCGTTGAATCCATGTTACTCTCATCAGGTTATGCTGCGTTCCACAATCCCCTGGGCTCCGTCTTCCTGCAGACGCTCTGTGACATGCTTGATGGAAAGGAGAAGGACCTTGAAATCACTCGGCTTCTTACTCGCCTTAATTATCTGGTGGCCTACAATTTTGAAAGCAGAGGAACATATAAAGGCTACAAAGAGATGCCGTGCTACATCACCAACCTTACCAGGGACCTGTATCCATTCAAGAGGAGGGACAAACCCACTCGTGTGCTTGTACAATAATTTTACACTGCCATTTCGCAACTTTAGAGTTGACTTGAACATTTGTATTAATGCCGAGCTGTAGCAAAAGGCACCAGACCTTACCAAATTTCTGTAGAAAATGCACAAGTAGTTAACAAGAACTGCATGAAAATGGAGACATCTATTTAGAAAACACACAATCTGCCTGAAGATGTGCCCTTTTTTTTTATATATTTTTTTTTTATATATAGATAGATAGATATATCTATCTATCTCTATCCATATCCATGGTGGCCAAATACATCAAGCACTAATGCCACAATTCAGCAAATGCTGAGAAGGTGCACAGAAAAAGAACCATGCATTACTTGGTCAATTGGCTATTTTACACATTTCACATTTTGTAGCCTAGTTCAGTGGTGGGCATTGGGCAATGCATCATAGTTGCTAAACGAATTGCAGAATAACAAAGGCAGTTTTCAACTGATCACTGTGAGTTATTGCACACCATTGTATACAAGATGTTCTTAGATTGCATTATAACATGGTTAAAACATTTCATGTATCGTTCGACTGAACAATGACAATGGCTTGACAAGACCTCTATGTATATAGAGATCTGTTCTGTATTCTATTCTATTTAATGTGTGCTTAATATTGTAAAGTGAACCTATACTGTTAAACTTCTAAATAGGAAGTCATGTCCACTAGACACAAGCTGCCCATTACCCATATAAGCAAGAAAGACCTTTACTTCCCTTTGCTTATGTTGTTAGGGACTGACTACATGGCTAAGCAACTTGACATTCCACTGTCCAATGTGATGGCCTCCATCAGCATTAGGGGAACTTCATTGGACAGTGGAATGGCAGTTGGCAGAGTACAGTCATAATTTCAGGTTAGGCTAGGCCCAAGTAACTAAAACAGAGGAAGACGGTGTGGCTTTTCTGGTTTACTGAAGGACATGGCAGGCATCCTGTGGTGTGTGTGCATGTGTGTCGTCTTCTTCTCTCCTCCTCCTTTTTTTTTTATAGCTTTAAAACAGAGTAGAGGTCCATAGGATGTAATATGACTACGTAGATTAGCCCACAAAGTATTTATGCTTTTTACATGCTTGGGTAATTAAAATTAAAATTCACAATTCCTTCAGTATATCAGCCTGATTTGAGTTGGTGACCCAAAGCAATTCCATAGATTAGGTAACTTTCCCAGTCTGTTTATTTGTTCAAATCCATTACTCAAAAACAAAGAACTTGGGTTAGAAAGATTGCCAGGCAACTTGAATTTCCAGAAGATCAGTTATAGCAGACTCCACAGGTTTTCTTAGCTTTATTTTAAGATGTTTGGCAGAATAAACCTGCACTTACAGTGGACCTTTCCCTCAACACTAAAATCCCTGGTGCATGCAGCTCTACATGCTAAACTGAAAAACCTCTTCAAATCTGTTACCTAAAAGATTTCTTGTTACTTTCTTTAATCCCACTTTGTGGAACACTAAATAACTGGTGACTTAGCTAGGGCCTTACAGCTTACCACTGAGATGGCTACTTCACCAGTGCCTTCCAAGGAAAACTTGTCTGAAAACAAAGATTTTACAAAATCTTGACCATTGACGCGGCGGTGTGGGTTTGCATGAGAAGAGGAGCATTAGGCATTTGAGCACTGAATGCAATGAGGCAAAAATGTATCATCAGATGTATTTATCTGGCTATCGTAATATTTATGGTGACAGTTGCGTATGACGAGGTGGGAAAGGTCCACTTTAAGGCCACCAAATTGTATTTGTTATAAGATGGGTATGTTACTGGAATAATGCTCTAAGAAAAAGATAATTGTGTATTTAAGAAAGTTGAATATTGTAAAACTTATGAGCCTTTACTATTTATTTTTATTTATTTGTAAAACCTCTTACATGTTTGAAGTAAAGTTTATTTTGTAAAAATTGGTGTACAATGTTTGTTTTGGGTTAGTACTAGGGCACTGTCCTCCTTTTTAAGGCTCCATGTACACTGAAGCTGATAAACTGCAGTTTATTGGCGTTTTTTGTTTTTAAAAGCCCATTAACTGCACTCTATGTTAGCCTACAGTATGTGTTCATGCACACATGGTCGTTTTTTAGTGTTAATGAGCAGTGGAGTTAATGGGCTTTTTTCTGAACGCAAGAAATTCGCGTTCAAAGTGCCGTTTTTCGGCGGGAAGAAAAGCTAAAAAACGCAACACTGAAAAACGCTAATAAACGCTATTGCAAAAACGCTAAATGTTGAAAGGCTCCCTGCAAAGCTACTGGCATTTTTTTAATAGCTTTTTTTAGCGTCCAGTGTACATGGAGCCTTAAGGATACTATTATAACCACTTACTTTGGGGAAATTTACATACTTGGGGTAGAATTAGGGCAGCAATAGATGGTTTGAAGCTCGGCCAGTTCAGCAGGGGCCAGTCAAGATTCAAACAACCTATGGGCAGGCCGAATGTATCCAAGTCAATCCATTGATCGACTTGGGTACAACAAGCAAGTTGGCTTTTTAGCAATAATCACTTTTTTTCCAAGCGGGGAGGGCTCCCTGCGCCCTGCTAAGAGAACACAATAGCTCCACGGAGCTATTAGCTACAGATGTTTTGTAACTACATTTCCCTTGATGCTCAGGCACTATGCAGTGTAATTGAGCATCATGGTAAATGTAGTTCCAAAACATCTGGGGTGCCAAGGTTTGCCATCACTGCCCTATACCATGCCAGTGTAAAAATCAATTTTTTTTTCGAGTGAAGGAAATGCTTCCTCTTGACTGCGGCTGACTGATTAGGGAATGCTACTCACAAAGTCCATCTCCAGCCTGAGATAGTTTGAATTCTTTAGAATTTTTGGAAATGTTTATTGCTGTCTACATTCAGCATGTTTATGATCTATTTGGAAGAACAAGAAATAAGAGAAAATGCCCCCAAGGTGGTAAAATTGGAATTAAAAAAATAAATACAATTCTGGTAGTATAACAACGGTTTTGAATGCCTTTTTAAGATTGTATTTGTGCATATACGAGAGAATAGGAAAAGAAGCCTCCTTTTAAAGGGGCACAAACGTACAGCAATTAAACCTGACGTTTACATTTTCTTTGTTATATCCAAAATCCATCTCCCTTTCTCAAAATACTAGTTAACTGGTTGTCATTCTGGTCGAAGGAAATCCATACTTGGAGAAAGTGACCCAGAATGTACTGATCCACATGCTCGTTCTTGGTCAGTGTCTCAGTACTTAAAGTGTAACTCCAGGTTTGCTAAGAAAAAAAATCCCCTCCTGAGGGATTTACTGTATTTACAAGGATTTTTTCCAAATGTTTCGGATTCCTACATTTTCTGTTCTGAAGAAATGGCTATTTGTTAAACCATGTCCTTCCCAGACTGATTCCTGAATAGGACAGTTTGGTTCATTATAACCACCTGGTGTACTTACATTTTTCTGGTGGGGAAAGCTACAGTGTGGGCATCCCTTTTAAAAGTACTTAACCGTTCAGGAGTATCTGTCCAAAAATGGAATCCCTATTGACAGTTTTAGGAGATTGTAGTGCCTGTGGATTGTGATGGAAAGGTAATTTTTAAAAACATTCAATTACAAAAAGCTTGTGTAGCAATTTTCAAATGCTAGACTATTTTAAGACCAGTTCAGTTCTCTAAGTCGGAGAGAGCTAGAAAACTAACATATTCAGAAAGAGGCCAGCGGTCTCTCTATTTCTACCAGTGCAGGCATCCTTTATACAATCTCCTAAAGAGTCTGTGTCAATGGGCCTTGGGCTAGTGTAGATGGGCAACTGTAGTATGCAGGGGTTGGCCTGAGCAAATAGTTAGGCCTCTGCTCTGTTGTGATGTTGTCTGGTAGTACAGTTACCTGTGACCTGTAGGTTGCGTTGTCGCCCAGGTCTCGGGTCGAACCACAGGTGGCATTACGGCGCTATTGGGTGTCCTCTCTTGGCAGCCATGCAGTGGGCGTGGTCTACCAGCTGTGCATGCTGGGAGAGGATACATAAGGGGCAGACGCCATTATTCGGGGAGCAGTTGGCACCCTTTGGCCCTCCAGGCCAGGGGTGCATGTGTGTGTTCAGTCCTGGGCACCTTTAGCCCGAGGCTGCATCGTTCCAGGTAGGCCCAGCACCTTTAGCTGAGGCCTACGCCAAACAGCGGAATCCTAGGGTACGCGTGGGAGGGTGACCCGCTCTGAAGGAGAGGGAAGGAGAGAGAGAGAGGGAGAGAGAGATTTTTGTGATACACAAGCAATTACCCTTGAAGTGCAGGGACAGCCCCACCCATTCCAAGGGATAATTTTCAATTTTCCCAGAGTTGGGCATTTAAAAAACTGAAATAATGCACAATTATTCTTTCTCATAAAATTTGCAGCCTATGGTCAGATAATTATTATTTCAAGAATTGCATAAATCTTATTTTTGAAGGCGCACTATAACCCTTGTACCCTGTATCCAGATATCAAAAAGGCCATGGACTTGGGATGCTGGTTGGATCAAGCATGCATGGTCTGAATGCCAAAAGATTGTTTTTCAGGCAGGGATATAAGTATGCTCACTGATTTTTGCCTACGTGTGCTCTTTTTACACACTGAGCAGACCAGTCTCATATTTGCCAAAGGATTTGTATGTCTGTAAATTCAGTTCTGAGATTTACACATCCCTGCCCCAGCCTGTGATTGGAAAATGAAGAAGCAGCAGCAGACTCGTCAGTTTCTCTTTGCACTCCCTGGTGATATTATTCCTTATAAGCAGAAATGCACACTACATTAGCTCCTGCTGCTGTCCCTCTCTTTCCCAAGTCGAGTGCTGCTATAATGTGTTTACAAGGGGATGATGGGAAATTTTGAAAAACTCACAGTAGCTGTATTTATTGATGTTTGAATGCATAAGTATGTAGCAAGGTCTGAGACCTCTAGAGGCCTAATGGTGACCTCCAGAGTCAGGGAGAGCTGACAGCCTTCTGTGTAGAGTGGGTTACAAGGCATGGTGGGTGTACTGCAAGATGAAAAGGTGGGCACCAGACACTTGTTAAATGCAAAGAGATTTATTGTCTCTTAAACAGAACTGTGGGAGAGAGTGCGACTCGCCACCCGAAACTGCATCTGGAAGGCATGTCTAACCTGGAGAAACCTAAACAGGTACGAATTAGTAAGATCATGCCTTGATTTAAGTTGAGGAAAAGTTAACAGTTCACCATAGCATGTGATGTCCCTCAGCGTCTTCACTCCCTTTACCGCCCAAGTCATAGGATCCGGCAGATTGTAGAAATGAGACGGGGCTGGGTTTAACCATATAGGAGCATAGCTTGGACATGCCAATTTTACTGCTGCCTCCCACGCCTTAGCTGTGGCCTTCATTGTTGGCATCAGAGGTAAATCAGACCTGGAGCCCCTAAACAAAGCAAATCTGAGACTTTCATAAGACCCTAGATGGGCCGCCTCCAGTACGGTGGCCGCATCCCCATCCCCTGCCAGTAACCACCTACGAGCAAAAACCATCTGACCCGCCAGGTAATACTTCTGCCAGTGCTAGTCCCCCTTGATCACTAGGTTCCTGTAAGACTTTAATACCTATTCTTGGGGGTTTAGGTGCCCATAGGAAAGAAGAAAATATACTATTAATCTTTTTAAAATACGATTTTGGGACCCATACAGGCGCAAGTCTCAGAAAATAAAAGATTACAGGGAGAAATTTCATTTTTATTAAGCTGATGCTACCTATCAAGGACAGTGGCAATTTAGTCCAAGCCTGTACCTTTTGCTTAAGCAGCGTTGGCAACGGAAGTAAATTAAGGGACAAGTAATCTTGGACATTTGCTGTGAGACGAACTCCTAAATATTTAAGAGACGTGACCCACTGCAGTGGCAGTGTCGGGTCAGCCTTGTCTCTGGCTTCAGTGTCTACAGGCAAAATTGAAGATTTACTCCAGTTCACTTTTAACCCTGAGAATTGGGCAAATTGATCAATAATCCCTAAAGGCTGCTTTCAAGGAGTCACCTGGGTCACTAAGAAACAATAGCATATCATCGGCATATAATGCCAGGGACTCGTCTATTGTGCCCACCCTGATGGGCTGAATTTCTCTTGAGGACCTAAGAGCAACTGTCAGGGGTTCCAGGGCGAGGGCAAAAAGGAAGGGGGATAATGGATATCCCTGCCTAGTTCCCCTTCCCACCTCAAAGAACTCAGAAATAGAGGACCCTAGCCGAACTGCTACCCTCGGGCGCCTATACAGCATGGATATCCACTTCCTGAACTGTGGCCCAAACCCCATTACCTCCAAGACCCTAAACATGTACAGCATATCTACGGAGTCAAAAGCTTTTTCAAAGTCTATGGAGACAACAATTCTAGTTTTGACTTTCGCTGACTGAAGTTGTAGATGGGTAAAGAGTCTCTGTACGTTTGTATCTGTTGACTTGCCCGGCATAAAGCCTGTTTGATCAATATTTACTATAGAGAGAATAACAGTAGCTAGTCTATGTGCCAATACCTTGGTCAAAACCTTTAAATCCATGTTCAATAGAGCTATGGGCTGGTATGACGCACATTCCTGGTTTTAATAAAAGAACCATATAAGCCTCTAACAGAGTCCGGCAAGTTGTCATGTTCGTGACAATATTCCAAAAGCAAATTTATCCTAGGGGCCAAAATTTCAACATTTACCTTATAAAAATCTGCGGGGAGGCCATCCGGGCCAGGGGCTTTATGGGGAGGGAAAGCAAAAATCGGCCGCTGAATTTCCTTGACCGTTGTTTTGGAATTGGGATATCTCCCAGTAAGGAATTCAAGGCTGACTGGTCATAAGTAGGGATGGGGTAGTATAGGGAGGAAAAAAAATTGATAAACTCCTGCATAATAAGCAAGGGGTCACCAACCAAGTTCCCACACCTGTCCTTGATCACCGGAATGTGAGTGATGGGATGGTAATCCGCTACCAGCTTAGCCATAAGCTTCCAGTTTTTTTATCCCCCTTCGCAAAAACTGTATAAGACCTCCTAGTCATCTCAGAACGGGCCAGACCCGTAAAGTGTAAAGACAGGGAATTCTGCGCTTCTAGCAGAGAGTCATACGAAACCCCAGTAGGGGATCTCGCGTGAGTCTCTGCGCACTCTCTCTCCCACTGCTGCAAAAGCTCACTCTCCTCGCCATCCTGAACTCTAGCTGTTTTAATGGCAGATATACACTCTCCCCTTGAAACCGCCTTAAAAGTGTCCCAAACCACTGGAGTAGCTGCTGTGTCAGCATTAGAAGACCAGTACAGTCCTATGGACTCCTCCAGTTGAACAGAGACATGTTGATTCTGCAGCCATCCAGGGGAAAGTCTCCAACCCCCCCTCCTCGCCCCCGATTTAAATGTCAGGGTGAGAGAAAGGGGATTGTGACCAGTCAGCCCCCAGCCAAGTAAGATACCTCCTTCACAAATGGCAGAAAAAGGTAATTCCCGAAAGCTAGATCAATCCTGGCCAACGATCTGTGACTCGTCGACACATGAGAGAAGCATCTATCTGTCGGGTGTTTCCAGCGCCATAACTCCCTACATCCGGCAACGGACACCCATCAATTCAAGTCAGAAGATCCACCCCTATTCGGATGGGAGGAGTCCAAGGCCGCATCCAGAATGGTATTGAAATCCCCTATCAAAACCAGGGGGAGATGACCATATGGTGCCATCCGAACCAACAGATCATACAGTACTTGAACATGAAAAGGCACATATAGATTGACCACCATGAGTTTCGGATGACATATGTCCAACACCACCGCCACATATCTGCCCCCCGGATCGGAGAACACCTGGTGGATTGTGCAGGGGACGGTCTTACTAATTAAAATAGAGAGCCCTCTGGCAAATGTGGAATATGCTGAGTGCAGGACTTTTTGAATCCATGGTTTGCATAAAGAGAGAATCCTGCTTCCATCTAGGTGTGTCTCCTGTAGGAAGACGACATGTGGCTTGAACTGCTTCAGGTATTGGAAAACTGAGGCCCTCTTAAACTTGTGGTTAAGGCCTCTGACATTCCAAGACACAATCCTAATGTCATCCGCCATCTTTAGCAGTTCTGGCAGTCCTACACCAGCAGGATAATTGCATCATGAGAACATCCCCAGCAAAGGCATCATTCATCATATCTTCCAGGAAAACAATACCAATATGTATTACACTTGATTGACCTGTGACTCTAGAAAAACCCTCCCCTGCCATTACACCAGAAACGAACAAACCCAGTCCGGCATATAGCTTAATCCCCAAACCAATAGACAAAAAACTGACGGTGAGATCCTGCCGCTGTAAGCGAAAGTTCGGCAGTTCCTAGATAGTTCCATACTTCCTCTGTATGCTCCAAACAGGGAATACTGGAGTAATAAGTAAAGGGAAGAGGACCATGCATGTAGGGGAGAATGACACAAAAATAAATAAATAAGAGAAGTGCGCAGCAAATGTAGCTTGCGAGGTGGGGTGAGGAGTGGCTCCCAGTGATACACTGTTATGTGCAGTCCACACCAGGACATGAGGGGACCTCCAGCAATGCAACCTTTCTCAATCGCAACCACTGGCACCTCCCGGGTCTACTTCACCCCCCATCACCCCCCCCCCCCCCCAACAAAAAGTGCAGTACAGATGACACAAAGGTGTCAGGCCAGGATCTGTCTGAAAACAAAAAAAGAAAAAAAAACATTTTTGTCCTCACAGGCATACTTAGCCAGAAGACTTGCAGATGAGGGAATACTGAAACAGTAGTAGTAAAAAATAAAATAGAGGGCAGAACAAAAACAGCAGAAAAACATACCTTTACCAGGTCCTTATACAGCCTGGAAACATATTAGAATTCTTTATCCATCCACTCTCAGGCTTCCTCCGGGTTCTCTAAGAATTTTACTGATCCTTTGTACTGCACCCTAAGCTTGCTAGGATACAACATGCTGTACTTCACCTCCTTCTCCCTCAGGCATCTGCGGACCTCATTGAAAGATCTTCGCTTGTGCTGTGTTACAGCCGAAAAAAACGGGAAGAACATGACCCGTGTGTTCTCGTAACACAGCTCCTGCTGTTTCCTGGCTTGTGTAAAGACCATGTCCCGGTCCCGGTAGTTTAAGAATCTTACCAGGAAGGGCCATGGGAAGGCAACCGGGGGTCTGTGACCAGTAGGTACCCTGTGCACTCTCTCCACCACATACGTCGGGGGCAGGTCCTGTAACGATAGCAGCTGCTTGAACAGGAGCTCTGCAAATTGAGTGGGCTTGTCACCTTTAGCCCCCTCCGGCAGTCCCACCACGCGGACATTATTCCTCCTTTGCCGGTCCTCAGCGTTGTCCGCTCTGTGTTGTAGAGCCCGGACCTGGTCCCGAAGTTCAGACAGCTGGGCACCATGAGTGTGGGAAGCGTCCTCCACATCCGAGACCCGCGTCTCCACTGTAGTTAGTCGACCCCAGATTTTGTCCACATTGTGTCTAATGAGAGTACGCTCAGACGAGAGGTGATCTATGTGCCCCATCAGCTCCGCCTTACTTGCATTGATGGCCTCAAGGATCGGTCCGGTAATTGCCTCCGCATCCACCACTAGAACCGCTCTGCTCCCTGTGACTTTGCCATTTTCGCAGTCGCTGTTATGGCGCGTTGTTCTTTTGGCTGGGAAGACAAGATGGCGGGGGCGGAGCCTTTAGCCTCATCCTTCGTGGAGCGGGTCTGCCGAGCATCTGAATGCGTCTTACCTGCCTTTTTGGAGGCCGAGGAGGGCATCGTTAGTGTCAGGAAACAGTCCCTTACCCTGTTGCAAATCCAAAGGCAGAAACTAGGTCTCCAAAATAGCGGATAATAGCCGGAGGAACGGAGCTGTGGAGGAACGCGTGCTGCCTCGATCACATCCGGCCGGAAGTCACCCAAAGTTCATATTAAACATTAATTTCCAAATTTATAAAAAAATAAATAAAATCTAATTACTGTTTTACTAAACCCAGTAATATGAAAATAGTTCATCCACCCTCCCACAGTGCCCACAGCTTATAAATCTTCTTATTACATTAAAATACTGACACTATATAACTTTTTGGCTGATCTGTATACCACGTCATATGATAAACTACAGGGTCTGCCTGAGTGCTGAGTGTTTAGGTAGGAGGAGATTTTCACTATAGCCTGTGTCCTCATGCTGTTATGGTAGCTGGATCATCCATGAATCAAGATGTGACATCCCACCAACTGTGTTCTTTTTTAGATATTGGGCATACACGCTCAAATGTGTGATGTCAATACCATGTGAACTGGTTAGCTCTGATCAACCAGGAAATGTTCTTTCCAGCAATAGAGACCAAACTGAGCATGTGCAGCCTCACCACTCTGACTGTGTCATATCTGGCCTTGCCAAGAGAGACCCTGCAGGAGGTGGAGGATCTGTCCATAAAGAATCAAAGAGCCTTTTTACACAATACAGAGGATTAACTTAAATTCCACAATGCGTATAACAAGCATATTATTCTGCATATACAGACAGATTTTACTGTTGTGGGTTTAAGTAACACTTTAAGCCCACATTACCTACCTACAGTACAACTCTTTATTTCTTCATCTCTGTAATGTGGGAGAGTTTGGTTTGCAATGCCCTTAATGCTTCCTGGTGATGGAAGAGCAAATCACAGGGTCCAGAGGCCTGTAAGAGTCAAGTCACGGTAGGGGCGGACACAAATCAGTCAGCTGGACCGGTAAAAAGGAGCTTAAGAACCACCAGTCACTGCTACCAAAACGAATTACCCCATAGATCAGTGACAGTGGATTCAGCTTTTTTTGTATGTGTATTTTCTCTCAATGGGTAGGCAAAAGGAGTTTTTCTTTTGCCTGGAGTTTAGCATTAAAGTTAGACCCTGGTAAACAAAAAAGACACTAATGAATACCACTCTGTATTTTTTAATAAACCATTACCTTTTTAAAAATATAAGCAGTGTTAGTACTTATATGTGACTTGGTATCAGCCTTGATCGAGAAGATGGCTACACATCTCTGGTACTGCACTTGGCCCAAGTAACCTTCAACTACAGACTACAGGAGCTTGAAGGCTCTTCATAGATCCATCCTATAGCCATACGCCAAAAAGTTTATTGTTTATTCAAATCATGAATACATTAAATGGAAAAAACAACAAGGTAAAACCGCGCGGCCAATAAAGCGAGAGATGGCTGCCTGCACAACAGATATACTGTATGTTAAACTAAGTGAATATTGGGGAAAGTGCGGCGCTCAAAATTGAAAATATAATCGTGAGATGTATAATCCATAAAAACCTCAGTGAAAAAGCAAATATTATACAATGCAATATATATCACAGTGGTAACAATTAATGAATAAAGGCTAACATACTTATAAAGTGCAATAAATATGTTTGGAAGCCGGTACACAATGATCGGTGTGTGATGTCAAAAGACCGGCAAAAAAACTAGAGGCAAAACGAACAGAAAATAAAGTCCAAATGAACCATCTGTGAAGTGGGTGAACACAGTAGTGTTAATGGTGTACATTAAAGAAAGAGTTCGGTACAGTGGTACATATAAATCCAAATATTCCAAAGTGAATCAGGTAAATGTATAATATGTTGTCTGCAGACCATCCACAACCTTATAGGTTTAAGGCTTACCAGATAGGGTGGACCCAACGGAGTGTACGCCCAGTGGGTCAGACAAGCTTGGTGGTGAAGCACACCAAAAGGGAGACGCAGCAAGCACAGCTTTCAATGGGAACCAGGAAATCACAACAAGGACAGCAGTGAAAATCTACCATGGAGATCAGCAGTACTTCACGCAAAACCTCATCCCAAGGTGTATATGATGTTATAAGGAAAAGAAAGGGGTCACATAGTGTAATTCAATATAAAAAGGTGAACATTTATTTAAAATATAAAATGGTCACTCACATTTGAAGAAACAAGTAAAAGCATGTAAGATCATAAATGACGCAGTGGCATCAGCAGAGCCCTTCCCGATGCGTTTCATCCTAATAAGGCATCATCTGGGGTGATGATGCCTTATTAGCACGAAACGTGTCAGTGTGAAGGTCTGTAACTAATGCTGCCCAGCTCTGCCCTATTGTCGTGTACAGATGACACCCCTGCAGACCCTGTGTTTACATGTAAATAACCTGCATTGATATGTAAATAGAGGCGTTATTCATATGTATATCATGCCCCTCCCCCCCCCCCCCCCCCGAGGTCATATCCACCATCACCTCTGCTGAATGCTGCCCACTGGGGAGATAAAGGGGCATGCTTGAAAGTCCTGCCTGCAACTGTTCTCATTAAGCCTAACATCAGCCTGTTCTGCAAAGGTAAGCATATTGGAGATGGAACCCTTTTTCAAAATAGCATGGTGCCACAGGTAATTATACACTGTAACCCCTGGCAACCAATTACAATCGCTGCCTGATCTGATTCATTAAACGGGTTTTGAATCTAGCTGCTATTTATCGTATGTCTCAGAGCAGGTGGAGAGCAAAATTGCATGGAAGAGGGGGGCCCAAGAAAATGTTTGCCCAGGGTCCAATCAATATTAAAGATGGCCCTGCAGGTACCTGCTTCCACTTCCACTCTGATCGCCTAGGTGAAATTCTCCTCCCCTCTCCCAGAAGGCTGCGGGACCATTCACAAAGTACAGTGTGGCTTGCGCATGCACAATGGGCAGCCGACTGTGAAGCCGCAAGGAGTCACAGCCAGCTGCCCATAGTTAAAATGCTGGTGCGTGGGACCTGGCAACTGGTGAAGAACCGGACCGGGTGAGGATCTCTGGACAGGTGAGTGTCTGTTTATTAAAAGTCAGCAGCTACAGTTTTTGTAGCTGCTGACTTTTACGTTTTTCAGATCTGACTAAACAGCCGCTTTAACCACTTAACGACCGCTCACTGTATATGTACGTCGGCAGAATGGCACCGACAGGCACAATCACGTACAGTGTACGTGATCGCCTTTGTACAGTTGGGGGGTCCAATCGGATTCCGGCCACCCCCTCGCGATCGCTCCCGGCGAATGAAAATGCTTCCTCTGCCCGTGTAATGTAAACACAGGCAGAGGAAGTGATGTCATCTCTCCTCGTGTCGGTCTTTTCGTTCTCGGCGCCGAGGAGAGAAGAAGCAGGTTAGTGCACCAACAGTCCACTGACACTTAGGTACACATAGGCACACATTTCACCCCCAAGTCACCCCCAGATCACCCCCCCAGGTCACCCCCCAGCCCCCAATCACAGTGTCACTGATTGCAGTGATCATTTATTTTACTGATCACTGCATTTAGTGTCATCTGTGACAGTAAAAAGTTGCAGGGCAGTTAGGTTTAGGCCCCTTTAGGTTCAGGGTAGCCCCCTAACCCCCCCCCCTAATAAAGGTTTAACCCCTTGATCGCCCCCCAGGTAACCCTTTCACCCCCTAACTCCAGCGTCACTAAGCGATCGTTTTTCTGGTCGCTGTATTCGTGTCGCTGGTGTCCTAGATAGCCAGTTATTTATTTTTAGGTTCGCTGCAGGTTTTTATTAGCATCAGGTACCCCCATATATTATTTTAGCCCCTAGAGTTAACCCTTTCACCAGTGATCACCGTATAAGCGTCACTGGTGACACTGGTTACCCAGTTAGTTATTTAGGTAACCCGTCAGGTTTTTATATAGCGTCGGGTACCCCCATATTTAACCGAATAAAGGTTTTAACCTCCTGGTTGCCCCTAGTTAAGCCTTTCACCAGTGATCACCATATAAAGGTTACGGGTGACGCTGGTTGGTTAGTTTGCTTTTTATAGCATCAGGGCACCCGCTGTATATAATCCAATAAAGGTTTAACCCCCTGATCACCCGGCGGGTGAGATCAATTAGGTTTTAGCGCCAGAGAGGGTCTGCGTCGCCCCAGGCAGCGTTAGGTTAGTGCCAATAACGCTAACACCCACGCGCAAAGCATACACCTCCCTTAGTGGTATAGTATCTGAACAGATCAATATCTGATCTGATCAGATCTATACTAGCGTCCCCAGCGGTTTAGGGTTCCCAAAAACGCAGTGTTAGTGGGATCAGCCCAGATACCTGCTAGCACCTGCGTTTAGCCCCTCCGCCCAGCCCAGCCCAGCCCACCCAAGTGCAGTATCGATCGATCACTGTCACTTACCAAACACAAAACACATAACTGCAGCGTTCGCAGAGACAGGCCTGATCCCTGCGATCGCTAACAGTTTTTTTTGTAGCGTTTGATATATTTGCTGACGACAGTCAGGTGCTTTTTTTCCTGTGAATCTTACTAGTGTACCCCTAAATTTAGAGCCCAAAATGGCAAGACGAAGGTACACTAGTAAAGAGGCCTACGAGATTCTGAGCATGACAGATAGTGAAGAGGAGGTCACGTATCTGTCAGATTCAGGCTCAGAATATCTTCCCGTAGAAGACAGTGACGTCAACGGCCCCACGTCAGATAGTTCTGACGACGAAGTTGAGGTCCCTGCTAAGGTCAGGCGTACCCGATCCCGATCTTCTGAGGATGTTGAGGAGCAAGAACCGCAGGGCTCTCGTATCATGGAGCAGAGTAGTGCTAGTGCCGCTATTCCTTCTGGTGAATTGGCAAGCACCAGCGGCCTAGTACAGCCTGGGTGTACATCCAGCACTGCAGTATCACGTGGTGACGTGGCGAGTCCCATAAGTGCAAGCACAAGTAGTGTCCCACTGCCACCAATAAGAAGACAAAGGCAGGCCCGTCGTACCCATAGTGCCCTTCCTGCAGAATTCGCCTATCCTGATTGGTTCCCCACCACTTCTGCAGAACCCGTACTTCCCCCATTCACTGCCCAACCCAGTATTCAGGTGGATACAGCTGATTTTATGCCAATTGATTTTTATTCACTGTTTTTCACGGAAGATCTCTATAGATCTATTGTGGACCAGAGTAATTTATATGCTGGTCAATTCATCGCCTCTAATCCCCAGTTGCCTTCCATTGCCAAAGATTGGAAACCAATTACGGTTTCCGAATTTAAGACCTTTCTGGGCCTTTCCTTCAACATGGGCACACATACATTCCCGTCATTGCGTGCTTATTGGTCCACGCACCCAATTGACCACATGCCCGTGTTCTCTGCCTCCATGCCCAGGAAACGATACGAGCAGATTTTGTGGTTCATGCACTTCAACGACAATGAACTTTGTCGTCCACGTGGGGACCCTGAATACGACCGGCTCTATAAAATTCGGCCCCTCATAAACCACTTCAACGAACGTTTTGCAGCCTTGTTTACTCCCGATCAAGTTGTCTGCGTTGATGAGTCCCTGATTAAATTTTCTGCCCGCTTGTCTTTCAAGCAGCACCTTCCCAGCAAGCGTGCCAGATACGGGGTCAAGCTCTATAAGTTCTGTGACAGGGCAACAGGCTATGTATGGAGCTTTATGGTTTATGAGGGAAAAGATAGTCAGGTTGAGCCGGTCAACTGCCCGGATTACATAGGGAGCGCTGGCAAGATAGTGTGGAAATTGGTGTCACCCTTATTCGGAAAGGGGTACCACTTGTATGTGGACAATTATTACACGAGCGTGCCACTGTTTAGTCACTTGTTTGATCATCAGATTGGAGCATGTGGCACCGTGCGACCTAATCGCCGGGGCTTTCCCCAGCGGCTTGTAGATGCCCGTCTTAGGCTGGGGGAGAGAGCCTGCGTGAAGTGTAATAACTTGCTCGCTATGAAGTGGAGGGACAATAAGAATGTTTTCCTTCTTACCTCCCTTCATGCAGACACGACAGTCCAAATTCCTACGGCGACTGGTGTTGTGGAGAAACCCCTCTGTGTCCACGAATATAACCAAAATATGGGAGGGGTGGACCTCAACGACCAGTTGTTGGCGCCGTATCTAATTGACCGTAAGGCGAGACACTTGTACAAAAAAGTGTCTCTATCCTTATTCCAATTGGCTTTGCTGAACGCTCATGTGCTATACAGAGCTTCAGGCGGGACTTTATCTCTTCTAAAATTCCAGAATGAGATTGTCACAGAACTCCTGTATCCAGGCGGTTCTGCACCTCACCATCCCCTACCAAATGCAGTAAGCCGGCTGCATGAGAGGCATTATACGTATGTCCTCCCGAGTACCCCTACCCAACGAGCCCCCCAAAAAAGATGTCGTGTCTGTAGCAAGCGTGGATTTAGGCGTGACACCCGTCATTATTGTCCACTCTGTCCTGACAAACCTGGTCTTTGCCAAGGTGAATGTTTTGAACGCTACCACTCAAAAGTGAAGTTTTAGCGTAGGGTACAGCATTTCACAGACTAGGACACACTTACACAGGGTCTCCCAAGATGCCATTACATTTTGAGAGACCCAAACCATTACAGTTGTTAAAGTTACAAAAAAAAGTGTAAAAAAGAAAAAAAAAAACGTAAAAAACAAAACACAATAAAATATAAAATAAAAAAACCAAAAATAGTTGTTGTTTTATTGTTCTCTCTCTCTCTCTATTTTCTCTCTATTGTTCTGCTCTTTTTTACTGTATTCTATTCTGCAATGTTTGATCATGCTTGCTTTTCAGGTATGTAATTTTGTGTTTTCAGGTGCGCCATTCAACTGCAGCGCGGAATTATTTATCTTGACAGCAACAGCGTTTGCTCCCACGATACATAAAGCCGTGACTCCAGTGCTGTAGGAGGTGATTTCACCACCACAGTTAAAAAAAAAGAGCATATATGCCGAAGCATGGGGGCAGCAGGGGCGGAGGAGCGATTTTGCTCCTAATGCCGCGTACATACAGTCGAAATTCCGACGGAGGCCTGCCCGTGGAAAAGTCCGACCGTGTGTACGCGGCATAACTTTTTTGCGGGAGGATGCCCCCGTGCTTTGGCATATATATATATTTTAGGCACAGGTTGCGTTAAAAAAATGTTTTATTTTTTACTAGGTTTTGTTTTGGTATTTGCTTTGCAGGTATGGTATGGTCTTACTGTTATACTGTAATGTTACTTTGTTTTAATGTTAACCATCATTTGCTTAGCAGGTACGCCATTCAGTTGCAGCGCGGATCTATTTATCTTGACAGCAACAGCGTTTGCTCCCACGATACATAAAGCCGTGACTCCAACGCTGTAGGAGGTGATTTCACCACCACAGTTAAAAAAAAAAGAGCATATATGCCGAAGCATGGGGGCAGCAGGGACGGAGGAGCGATTTTGCTCCTAATGCCGCGTACATACGGTCGAAATTCCGACGGAGGCCTGCCCGTGGAAAAGTCCGACCGTGTGTACGCGGCATAACTTTTTTGCGGGAGGATGCCCCCGTGCTTTGGCATATATATATATATTTTAGGCACAGGTTGTGTTAAAAAATTTTTGCTCCTAATGCCGTGTATATACGGTCGAAATTCTGACGGAGTCTTGCCCGTGGAAAAGTCAGACCGTGTGTACGTGGCATAACCTTTTATGCCGCGTACATACGGTCAAAATTCCGACGAAGGCTTGCCCGTGGAAAAGTCAGACCGTGTGTACGCGGCATAACTTTTTTGCGGGAGGATGCCCCCATGCTTCGGCATATATAAATGGTGCATGTATGCCCATCATTAGAAGTGGGTGGATGAAGGGAGGTATTCTAATGGTGGGCATACCCACCGATCAATCTCTCTTTTTCGTTCAGCTAACAGGCTGCATGAAAAAAAAGATTACAATACATGTCCAACAAGGACCAGCAACGTACTGGTATGTTGCTGGACTTTGAATGTTTATACCAGAATGATGCCTGCGGGTTTAGGTATCATCTTGGTATCATTCTTTTCAGCCAGTGGCCGGCTTTCATGTAAAAGCAATTCTAGCAGATAATTAGCCTCTAGACTGCTTTTACAAGCAGTGGGAGGGAATGCCCCCCCCGGATATAAACAGCACCATTGGGAAATTGGGAAAGCATTTTATCACACCGATCTTGGTGTGGTCAGATGCTTTGAGGGCAGAGGAAAGATCTAGGGTCTAACCCCCCAATTTTTTTCAAAAAAAGAGTACCTGTCACTACTTATTGCTATCATAGGGGATATTTACATTCCCTGAGATAACAATAAAAATGGTAAAAAAAATAAATATGGAAGGAACAGTTTAAAAATAAAATAAAAAAGCAAAATAAATAATAAAAAAAAAAAAAAAAAAAAAAAAAAGCACCGCTGTCCCCCCCTGCTCTTGCGCAAAGGCGAACGCAAGCGTCGGTCTAGCGTCATATGTAAACAGCAATTGCATCATGCATGTGAGGTATTACTGCGAAGGTCAGATTGAGGGCAGTAATTTTAGCAGTAGACCTCCTCTGTAAATCTAACGTGATAACCTGTAAAGGCTTTTAAATGCTTTTAAAAATGAATGTAGTTTGTCACCGCTGCGCGTTTGTGCGCAATTTTAAAGCATGTCGTGTTTGTAATCCATGTACTCGGCCTAAGATCATCTTTTTTATTTCATCAAACACTTGGGCAATATAGTGTTTTTTAGTGCATTAAAAATAAAAAAAAGTGTGTTTTTCCCCCAATAAATGTGTTTGAAAAATCGCTGCGCAAATACTGTGTGGAAAAAAAAATGCAACACCCACTATTTTATTCTGTAGGGCCTTTGCTTTAAAAAAATATATATAATGTTTGGGGGTTCAACATAATTTTCTTGCAAAAAAAAAAAATGTTTTCATGTAAACAAAAAGTGTCAGAAAGGGCTTTGTCTTCAAGTGGTTAGAAGAGTGGATGATGTGTGACATAAGCTTCCTAATGTTGTGCATAAAATGCCAGGACAGTTCAAAACCCCCCCAAATGACCCCATTTTGGAAAGTAGACACCTCAAGCTATTTGCTGAGAGGCATGTTGAGCCCATTGAATATTTTTTTTTTGTCCCAAGTGATTGAATGACAAAAAGAAAAAAAAAAAAAAATGTACAAAAAGTTGCCCCACTAAATTATATATTGCTCAAACATGCCATGGTTATATGTGGAATTGCACCCCAAAATACATTCTGTTTCTTCTCCTGAGTACGGGGATACCACGTGTGAGACATTTTGGGAGCCTAGCCGCGTACAGGACCCCGAAAACCAAGCACCGCCTTCAGGATTTCTATGGGTGTAAATTTTTGATTTCACTCCTCACTGCCTATCACAGTTTTGGAGGCCATGGAATGCCCAGATGGCACAAAACCCCCCCAAATGACCCCATTTTGGAAAGTAGACACCCCAAGCTATTTGCTGAGAGGTATTTTGCAGATCTCGCTTTTTGTCACAAAGTTTTGAAAAAAAAAAAAAGTCTTTCTTCATTTTCAAAAACAAATGAGAGCTGTAAAATACTCACCATGCCTCTCAGCAAATAGCTTGGGGTGTCTACTTTCCAAAATGGGGTCATTTGTGGGGGTTTTGGGCTATGTTGGCATTTTATGGCCTTCAAAACTGTGATAGGTAGTGAGGAGTGAAATCAAAAATTTGTGCCCTTAGAAATCCTGAAGGCGGTGCTTGGTTTTCAGGGCCCCGTACGCGGCTAGGCTCTCAAAAAGTCCCACACATGTGGTATCCCCGTACTCAGGAGAAGCAGCCAAATGTATTTTGGGGTGCAATTCCGCATATAACCATGGCATGTTTGAGCAATATATCATTTAGTGACAACTTTTTGTACATTTTTTTTTTCTTTTTGTCATTATTCAATCACTTGGGACCAAAAAAAAATATTCAATGGGCTCAACATGCCTCTCAGCAATTTCCTTGGGGTGTCTACTTTCCAAAATGGGGTCATTTTGGGGGGGGGGGGTTTGTGCTATCTTGGCATTTTATGGCCTTCAAAACTGTGATAGGCAATGGCGTCCCTAGGGGGGCCAGAGGGGGCCCTGGCCCCCCAACATTATGCTGTGCCCCACCATGTGCCCCCCCCCTTTTTTGTATTTCGCTCGGGCTGCTGGGGTAACATAGTCTCTCCTGAGAGGGAGAGCGTCCCCAGTCAGCTCCTGCGGGGGATTCCTCCCTCCTCCCTCTGCTCGCTGACACTGCAAAATGCGAGCACTCACACAACCACAGCCGCCCGATCTGCTCCTTCCCCTGCATCCTCATTGGCACGGAGAAGAGCGAGTTGCAGGAAGGACTCCACGAGCACTGTGGGAGGGAGGGGGCCCAAGCCTTCATCTCAGTTACTGAAAAAACAGACTCATTTCTCCCGTCCTTAGGACAGAAGAACCAGCCTGTATATTCCGAGAGTGGTGACTGCAAGCTGAGCCGAGTGTCAGTCTATGACACTCTTTCACAACGCAGGGAGTCCAGCCACCCCCCTCACTCTCCTCACATACGAGCAGGGAGGAATTCAGCTCCTCCTCCTCCTTCCAGTCCCGCCCACACTATCCCGGCGTGCTGTATCTGAAGAGAGGGGATGTGTGGGCGGGAAATATGAAAAGAAGCCGCATTCCTGGCTGTGTGTGAATGATGCCTCAGATTTTAGCCTGGACTGTGGGTAAGTGTGTGCACTGCAGACTGCAGTACACTGTAAATCACTGAACTGCATTATCTCCATCCCTTCTCTCCCCCCATCTGTCTCCCTCCCCCTCTCCTGTTCTTTCAAGACATTCACAATTTACTTTCACTTTCAGTTAGGCAGGTAATATACGGTGCAAATTTCTTTCCTGCATCCACAGATTGCAGGAAAGAAACTTGCATAATTCCCTTATCAACACAGACAGTGGTGACAGGGGAATATCCCTCCTGCCCAGAAATTGTATTCTCCCGACAAACAGTGATTATCACTAGTGGCTATAGCAACCACTAGTGATAATCATAAGAGAATCTGCTCATTAATGGTTCAAATCTCAGCCAGTTCCTGCTGAACCAGCTGAGATTTAAACTGTCTATGGCTAGTCTTAGCTCTTAGGCAGCCCATACATTGATCAATTCAACTATTAGGTTGAATGAAAAAAAAAAAAAAGATCCAATTCCCCCATCTACACATTATAGGTGGATGGGGGAATCCTCCCAGTGTGGACCAGTGCTGGAACAACCAGAGTTGCTGTCCTGTCCTGGCTATTCACAGCGCTGGTCTCTGTCTCCATGGCAGCGGCGGCAGCACATTGGAACCCAGTGCTGGTTACTTTATGGGGCTGATGTACAGTAAGGTGACCAGATTTTTAAAATGAAATCCGGGGACATATTTTATTTTTATTTTTTTATTGGCTAATAGTAAACTATTTTATAAGCATATTTTCCTCAAATGATATATGCAGTGTATGTGGTGTTTATGGAATGATTGTATGATATATACGTTCTTTGCCACATTTCGTCCATGAGATGAAAAAAAAAAAAATACTTCTTAGAATTCTGGGGATATGACTACCAAATGTTATGAAGAGAAGATAGAGAAAAACTTGGGAGTGATTGGGGTCGAAAAATTTAAATCCAATCCAGGCAGGGGTGGCTCCAGACAATGTTTTTTTGGGGTGCTATGGTGGTGCTTGAAGTAAAACTGAGGGTGCTAATGCGGTGCGCTACCACACACCTGTGGGAGTGGCCAGCAAGTGGCGGTTTCATCATGGCATCCAATGATGATCAGTATGTCCTGGCCTCTGTATACCAATAAAAAGCCAAAAAATGCAGCACAACCCTACACTTCATTTATACATTTCTACAAATGGACTTATAAGTGAAATGGTAAAACCTATAAATGAATATCCAATGCAAATCAACCAATGTATTGCAATTTAGCAGTGATGATGTCACCTCCTCTGCAAGAATATTTTGAGAATTTGCAGAGCAAATAATGGTGAAACCCCCTACATACAAAAATAATAACAGAGACGCAAATTAACCCATGTATTAGAATATAGTAGTGATGGTGTCACCCTCTCTGCAAAAGGTAAGAAATATTGCAGAGCTGCAATGTGCAAATAGTGGTAAAGCCACCTATATATAATCATAATAATGATAATATTAAAATGTACACTTGATGTATATATTTTACATTTTATTATTCTGATTATATATAGGTGGTTTCACCACTATTTGCACATTGCAGCTCTGAAAAATGTATTACCTCTTGCAGAGAGGGTGACAACATCACTACTATGTTCTAGTACATGGGTTGATTTGTGTCTTTGTTATTATTATTATTGTATGTAGGGTGTGTCACCGCTATTTGCACATTGAAGCTCTGCAATTTCTCAAAACATTTTTGCAGAGGGGGTGACACCATCACTACTATATTGCAATACATTGGTTGATTTTCACTGTATATTCATTTATAGGTGTTACTATATCACTTATAAGTTTATTTGTACAATTTTATAGATAAAGTGTAGGGCAGCGCTGCATTTTTTGCTTTTTATTGATTCGCGTTAGATGAGGGAACCAGCTAAAAAGATTCTCTTATTGCTTTTGAGATATTTTAGTTGCATGGTAATTGATTTACCTGATTTGTTATGTCCTCTGTATACTGGTAACCACTGGCCATGCATATTGGTGGTCAGTGTGCCCCCTGTATGCTGGTGCTACATGCAGAGTGCAGGTGGGAGCTGGATGCAGGGCTCAAGAGGATGCTATGTAGAGAGTGCAAGGTTCAGGAGTGCGTTTTGGAAAGAGTGATGGTCAGAGACTGCAGACATACTACAGGAGATGTTCAGAGACTGCGGATATTATACAGGAAATGGTCAGAGACTGCGGATATAATACAGGAGACGGTCAGAGACTGCGGATATTATACAGGAGAGAGACTGCGGATATAATACAGGAGACGGTCAGAGACTGCGGATATTATACAGGAGAGAGACTGCGGATATTATACAGGAGAGAGACTGCGGATATTATACAGGAGGGCCAGCACAATTTGTTGTTAGAGATGGGCTGGGCATGTTTAAAATTCCACATGCCAGAGCCTGCCAGGAAGCCCACACTGCACAGCGCTAATCACAGGCAGTGAGACATTTTCCGGTCCGCAGCTGTACAGATCAGGAAACGTCTCACTGGCTGTGATTAGCACTGTGGAGTGTCGGCTTCCTGGCGGGATCGGGCATGTGGGATTTCAAACACACCTGAGCCCATCTCTATTGGTTGTAGACAGTTGAGCTCCCTGCAGGTTGCGTAGCAGCAGTGGAGCTTCTCTGACATGCTGTTCGGGATGCAGTCCAGGTGATGCTCCTAGTCAAATCCTAGGGGTTGATTTACTAAAGGAAAATCCACTTTGCACTTGAAAGTGCACATGGAAGTGCAGTCGCTGTAGATCGCTGTAAATCTGAGGGGAATCTCTGAAATTAGGGGAAGCTCTGCTGATTTTATCATCCAATCATGTGCAAGCTAAAATGCTGTTTTTTATTTTCCTTGCATGTCCCCCTCGGATCTACAGCATCTGCACTTCCATGTGCACTTTCAGTGCACTTTCAAGTGCAAAGTGGATTTTCCTTTAGTAAATCAATCAACCCCCTAGTGTTAAATATCAGTGATTTTATTGATCAAAGCCCACACTTTACAGGCATAGAGCCCACATGGCTGCTGAACATACGGTTGATTATATATATGTGGTTGTACTCTTGATGCTAATAAATACTGTGTTTATTAGATCTGACTGGGAGCATCACCAGGATCACGTCCCGATCAGCATGTCAACAGAGAAGGTTATACAGCATTAATGCTGCTAGGTGACCAGCTGGGGGCTCGGCTCTCTATAACCAATAGTGCCAGCCTTCCCCTGCATGCATCCATAATGTCACCAGCACTAGGTCCTAATAGACTGCCTCCGCTGCCAAGGAGACAGATGCCAGACCAGTGCTGTCAATAGCAGGGACAGGACAGGACAGCTGGGGAACCCCACAGTGGCAGAACACCAGGGCCCGATGGCAAGACAACCTTTGCAACCCTGATAGTTCTCCCACTGCTGTGGACCCTTATATTTTCTTTGTGTGCTGGTGACATATATCTCTTGTTTTCTGCCACCCTGGGGGGCCCCAGTATAGTGGGAAGGGAGCTCACTGTAGAACATGTGAAAGGGCCCGTTGTGGGATCGTAGTAAAGGGCCCGAGGATATATATATAAAATTGCATTTTATAGTTGGCCCCCCTACTTTTGCCCCTGTCCCCCCATGTGCCCCCCCTAAATATGAAAGCTGGAGACGCCACTGGTGATAGGTAGTGAGGAGTGAAATCAAAAATTTATGCCCTTAGAAACCTTGAAGGCGGTGCTTGGTTTTTGGGGTCCCGTACGCGGCTAGGCTCCCAAAAAGTCTCACATGTGGTATCCCCGTACTCAGGAGAAGCAGCAGAATGTATTTTGGGGTGCAATTCCACATATAACCATGGCATGTGTGAGCAATATATCATTTAGTGACAACTTTTTGTACATTTTTTTTTTTTTTTTGTCATTATTCAATCATTTGGGACAAAAAATAATAATATTCAATGGGCTCAACATGCCTCTCAGCAAATAGCTTGGGGTGTCTACTTTCCAAAATTGGGTCATTTGGGGGGGTTTTGTGCCATCTTGGCGTTTTTTGGCCTTCAAAACTGTGATAGGTAGTGAGGAGTGAAATAAAAAATGTATGCCCTTAGAAACCTTGAAGGCGGTGCTTGGTTTTTGGGGTCCCGTACGCGACTAGGCTCCCAAAAAGTCCCACACATGTGGTATCCCCGTACTCAGGAGAAGCAGCAGAATGTATTTTGGGGTGTAATTTCACATATGCCCATGGCATGTGTGAGTAATATATCATTTAGTGACAACTTTGTGCAAAAAAAAAAATGTTTGTCATATTCCCCTAACTTGTGGCAAAATATAAAATATTCCATGGACTGAACATGCCTCTCAGTAAATAGCTTGGGGTGTCTACTTTCCAAAATGGGGTCATTTGGGGGGGTTTTGTGCTATTTTGGCATTTTATGGCCTTTGAAACTGTGATAGGTAGTGAGGAGTGAAATCAAAAATTTGCGCCCTTAGAAATCCTGAAGACGGTGCTTGGTTTCCGGGGTCCCGTACGTGGCTAGGCTCCTAAAAAGTCCCACACATGTGGTATCCCCGTACTCAGGAGAAGCAGCAGAATGTATTTTGGGGTGCAATTCCACATATAACCATGGCATGTGTGAGCAATATATCATTTAGTGACAACTTTTTGAATTTTTTTATTTTTTTTTGTCATTATTCAATCACTTGGGACAAAAAAAAAATATTCAATGGGCTCAACATGCCTCTCAGCAATTTCCTTGGGGTGTCTACTTTCCAAAATGGGGTCATTTGGGGGGGTTTTGTACTGCTCTGCCATTTTAGCACCTCAAGAAATGAGATAGGCAGTCATAAATTTAAAGCTGTGTAAATTCCAGAAAATGTACCCTAGTTTGTAAACGCTATAACTTTTGCGCAAACCAATAAATATACGCTTATTGACATTTTTCTTACTAAAGACATGTGGCTGAATACATTTTGGCCTAAATGTATGACTAAAATTGAGTTTATTCGATTTTTCCTATAACAAAAAGTAGAAAATATCATTTTTTTTTTAACATTTTCGGTCTTTTTCCGTTTATATCGCAAAAAATAAAAATCGCAGAGGCAATCAAATACCATTAAAAGAAAGCTCTATTTGTGGGAAGAAAAGGACGCAAATTTCGTTTGGGAACAACATTGCATGTCCGCACAATTTACAGTTAAAGCAGCGCAGTGCAAAATTCTGAAATCACCTCTGGTCCTTTAGCTACCAAATGGTCCGGGGCTTAAGTGGTTAAGAAGATTTTGATGATAATTCCAAACTCATAGTCATTTTTTTGTTTCCATTACTTTTTATTATGAATGAAGTACAAAAGCCAACTGGAAAACGTGGCAGAAAGGGTTGGATAACAATCTCTGGATGGCTTACAATAGTACCATAATCAAAGTTCAGACAATATCCATTGATCCTAGTAAAACCTGTAGTACAATACGTTTAGCTTCAGAAAATAACTACATAACAGAATAGTAGCTTCTCCGCCCCTCAGTTAGAGGTTCGACTACGGTGAAAAATATGGCAACATCAGAAGATATTAACCATGGTGTAAACCTGACCTCTTCTATCCAGGACAGGACAGATCCACATTTCTCCCACCGGATGAGTCGCTGATAGTGTGAATCACACCAGCTCCACAGAAAAAAATTCGACATCATGCTGCTGTACAAAACTTGTTAGCTTAAGTACGATGTAGTACATGCAATGGAGAAACCCAACAAAATTGTTTGAGAGCACAACCAACGTGACATGTAGCCTTCCAGGCATCCTGGGAATGCAACTGTTTTTTGAAACTGTTAAATTGATGGGTTTACCTCCACTTTAAATAACTCGTCAAGTTTGGATTGTTGAAAATCCACCATCTTATTCATTAGTTTAAATTTCATCAAGGTTTCTACAGATATAGCTTCCACCTTAAAGTGGTTGTAAACCCACTTTTTCAACTTGCACCTACAGGTAAGCCTAGATTAAGGCTTACCTGTAGGTGCAAGAAATATCTCCTAAACCTACACGGTTTAGGAGATATTTACTAAAAATGACAGGCGCCGCTGTCTACAGCGCATGCGCGCCGTAGACAACGGCGCATTCATGGGGTTAATCCCATTCACAAAATCAGCTACTTCCCAGCAATAGCTGGGCGTAGCCGATTGTGACGGCTCTCGCGCGCATGCGCAGAGTGACGTCTCCGCCGCTCCGGCCAATCACAGCGCCGGAGCGGCGCTGTGATTGGCTGGTGCGGCGATACCCGGAAGTAACCTTCCGGCTATCGCCGCAGCGATGGATGCGGCTGAAGAGGGAGACAAGGACGGCTTCGGGGGCCCCGATCTAAGGTAAGTGATGCATAATGAGCTATTATGCCAGTCATATTAGCTCATTATGCCTTTCTCTTACAGGTGGTTATGGGGAAAAAAAATAGGGTTTACAACCACTTTAAACTGATCATCCTATACTTTAAAGCGGAACTAAATCATCCTATCCTTTTCAGCCAAGGAAGCTGCCATCTTAGCTTCTTTTTGATTTGAAACTGCCATGATGCTGCACATGTGATCAGCTATGACTCCAGCCATTTGATGGTTTGACAGTTTGGTTGAGAGCACAACCAATGTGGCAGCTAGCAC
This sequence comes from Rana muscosa, assembly GCA_029206835.1. Lineage (NCBI taxonomy): Eukaryota > Metazoa > Chordata > Amphibia > Anura > Ranidae > Rana > Rana muscosa. The sequence goes on along the minus strand of CM055118.1, from coordinate 244,647,815 downwards.
TTCCGCCATACCGGGAATTAAACTGTTTTTTGAAACCGATGAGTTTAGTTCTGCCTGAAACAAGAGAAATTTCTTTACTGTTCGATTGCACAATAACTCATGCACGATATTCAGTCAATGCTGCTACTCCCCACCGTAACCTTATTTCCATGATTAAAAGTTTCTGTAAACGCCAAAAGATTTTTGACTATTCCTCTTTATCGACAGGAGTATGAGTTGCAACTAATTTTCTATTTGCATCTTTCTTTGGTATCATCATCAGCTAATGTCCATAAAGATCTGCAGAAGTCATAGGCTTGCGCAGCCTATTGCATTAGGGTGTGCACCCCAAAGCTCAAACACATATCTGTATGTGTGTGTTTATATTGTATGTATATATCTATACACACACACACACACACACACACACACACACACACACACACACACATATATACACATACATACATACATACATAGCAGTAGGGTAATTGATAGTGTCAGTAGAGCAGCGGACAGTGTCAGTAGTAATTTTTTGCAATAATTTATTATTTTTTTTACAATCTTTTAGGAGCCTCATTGAGTGGCTTTGGTGGAATATTAGGGGTCTAAACCGACCCCTGATGTCTCACTTTTGAGACAGAGATTCCCCAGCAGCCAAGCAGCAGGGGAAATCTGTGCAGCACAGGGTGATTAGGGTGTGCCCAGGCACACCTGGCACACCCTGTGTGCACGCCCATGGCAGATGTCCAGCTGGGAGTCACCCATTTTAAAGAACGTTGTGTCCAAACTCAACCTTTGTAATATATCTCATCAAAGTTGTATATAGCAAACAAGTTCTCAAATCGTCAGAGTTTGTTTGCCTAACACAATAAACAGTCAGTTCCTCATAAAACTGGTTTGTTTATTTCCCAAAGCACCCAGACTGGTAAAAGGTGAATGAAAGGGGACTAGCTACAGAAGAAACTACATGGGGTGGCCCAAAAAATATAATTTTATATATATATATACACACACACATACTATATTGCCAAAAGTATTGGGACACCTCCCTTTGCACGCACATGAACTTTAACCACTTAACGACCGCCCACCACATATATACTGCGACAGGGCTGCCCTACTGCACAAAACGATGTACCTGTACGTCTTTTCATGCACGAGACACTGCAGACGAGCGTGTGCCCGCTGCACAGGGGGAGAGCCGATGTGCGTGTCCGGCAGCCACCCGCAATCGCTCCTTAGAGACGCAAAACGGGGATCTGCCAATGTAAACAATGCAGATCCCCATTCTGACAGGAGAGTACAGTGAGATTGTCTGTTCCTAGTGATCAGGAACAGCAATCTCTCTGTACTCCCAGTCAGTCCACTCCCCCTACGGTTAGAAACACATCCCAGGGAAAACATTTAGCCCCTTAATCGCCCCCTAGTGTTAACCCTTTCCCTGCCACTGTCATTTATACAGTGATCAGTGGATATTTTTAGCACTGATCACTGTAATGTCACTGGTCCCAAAAAAGTGTCAGATCTGTCTGCCGGAGTCCCGCTAAAAAATCGCTGATCACCACCATAACTAGTAAAAAAAAAAAATTTGGATAAAAATGTCATAAATCTATCCCACGGTTTGTAGACGCTATAACTTTTGCGCAAACCAATCAATATACGCTTATTGCGATTTTTTTTACCAAAAATATGTAGAAGAATACATATTGGCCTAAACTGATGAATACATTTTTTTTTACATTTTTTAATTAGATATGTATTATAGCAAAAAGTAAAAAATATTGAGTTTTTTTTCAAACTTGTCGGTCTTTTTTAGTTTATAGCGCAAACAATAAAAACTGCAGAGGTGATCAAATACCACCAAAAGAAAGCTCTATTTGTAGGGAAAAAAAGGACATCAATTTTATTTGGGTACAGCGTCGCACAACTACGCAGTTGTCAGTTAAATTAAGGCAGTGCCGCATTGCAAGAAATGGACTGGTCATTAAGGGGGTAAATCCTTCTGGGGCTGCAGTGGTTAATGGCATCCCAGTCTTAAGCCTCGTACACACGGCCAAGAATCTTGTCAGAAAAAAACTTGTCGTTTTAACTGACGAGATTCTTGGACAAGAATCTTGTCCCGGCTAAGTGTACACACGATCCATTCAAAGAACCGCCGTTCTTTTGAATAGAACGAACGCGGTGACGTCATCGACTACGACGAGCGTGCGCTCGTCACATTCGATGCCGTCGCCGCCATCTTGCTACACCCTACCTATGCCTAGGAAGCTACCGCGCATGCGTCAAAGTCATTTTGCGCATGCGCGGGTTTCCACGGCGACAGGTAAGTGTACACACACACACACACTTTTCTCGTCAAGAAACATGCTGATGAGAATCTCGACGAGAAAATAGAGAGCAGGTTCTCTATTTTTCTTGTCAAGATTCTGGCCAGTTTTCTCGACGAGAAACCATACACACGAACGGTTTTCTCGGCAAGAAAGCTCTCTCTGCATTTTTTTTGTCGTTTCTTGCCGAGAAACTCGGTCGTGTGTACGAGGCTTTAGTCTGTAGGGTTTACTATTGAGATGGCCCACCCTTTGCAACTATAACAACTTCAGCTCTTCTGGGAAGGTTGTCCACAAGGTTTAGGAGTATGGCTATGGGAATGTTTAACCATGCTTCCAGAAGCGCATTTGTGAGGTTGATGTCCTCTCTAATTTATCCCAAAGGTGTTCTATTGGGTTGAGGTCAGGACTCTGTGCAGACCAGTCAAGTTCCTCCACCCCAAACTCGCTCATCCACACTATATTGCCAAAAGTATTGGGCCACCCATCCAAATCATTTGGTGGAGGGGGGGGGGAATTATCGTGTGGGGTTGTTTTTTAGCGGTTGAGCTTGGCCACTTAGTTCCAGTGAATAGAACTTTTAAGGTCAGCATACCAAGACATTTTGGACGATTTCATACTCCCAACTTTGTGTGAACAGTTTGGATAATGGCCTCTTCTTGTTCCAACATGCCTGCAGACCAGTGCACAAAGCAAGCTCCATAAAGACATGGGTGAGCGAGTTTGGGGTGGAGGAACTTGACTGACCTGCACAGAGTCCTGACCTCAACACAATAGAACACCTTTGGGATGAATCCGAGTGGAGACTTGAGCCAGGCCTTCTCGTCCAACATCAGTGCCTGACCTCACAAATGCGCTTCTGGAAGAATGGTCAACCATTCCCATAGACACACTCCTAAACCTTGTGGACAGCCTTCCCAGAAGAGTTGAAGCTGTTATAGCTGCAAAGGGTGGGCGAACTCAATATTGAACCCTACGGACTAAGACTGGGATGCCATTAAAAGACTTGTGCGTGTAAAGGCAGGTGTCCCAATACTTCAATATAGTGTGTGTGTGTGTATATATAAATTATTTATTTTAATTAATATAGTGGGGGGAAGCAGGTGGGGGGCTAATAACCACTTGTTTTTTATTTTACAGCAGAAAGAATATAAGGTGGTAACTGTGCACAACAACACCCCCCCCCCCCCCCAGTGCCTCCCCTCTAGGGTGACCACATTTTCCAAACTGCCATTCGGGGACACCCACCTTCCCCCCCCAAAAAAATTAAGGGGGGGCAATGTAGTCTCAGGGATGACGGGGAATTTGGCATGATTTGTCGGGCGAATGGCTGGTCTTAGCACATAAATAGTCCCGACACCATGCTAAATATGGTGTCAGGATGATCAAATCACATTATTTCTATTACCACATTGTAATATATCATGAAATAGTTCAACTTACCATAATGCCGAATCAGTGGGAACCCTGAGCTTGGCACTTTCCGCCAGATGCAGTGTGCCACTTTCAACCTATAGCGCACAAGATACATGATATTGTTCAAACCCAGAGTGGTTAAGAGGTGAAAGTGGTTGTAAACCCTTATTGACAACAAAAATAAAAAAAACACCTGCAAGACAAAGGCATAATGAGTCAGTATGCGTAGCATACTAGCTCATTATGTAATACTCACCTGAGATCGAAGCCCTCGCTGCGGTGCCCATAAACAGCTCTGGCCGCCGACCTCACTCCCGGCTCCGGCGCTGTGATTGGCCAGAGCCGCGATGACTTCACTCCCGCGCATTTTTATTTTCTCCTTTTGATAGTGATAAGTAATAAGTTTCAGATTATGATTATTATCTGCTTAGCAATAACTAAGGATTTTTTAAATCTCTATTTTGTTTAATTGGGGAATTTTATTATTTCTACACATGCTTAAAGAGGAGCTATAGTTATTGTGAAAATGAAGTCAGCAGCTACAAAAACTGTAGCTGCTGACTTAAAATGTACAGACACTTACCAGTCCAGGTATCCATCGCTGTCATCTCTCGGGCCAGTTATTCGCAGTTCTTCGTGATTTCTTGCAGCTGCACAGCTGGCTCCCCTATAGACCCATGTCACATGTCCCAGGAAATTGCGGTAGAGAGGAGTTACCTGTCAAAACAAGCCCCCTCCTCCATAAAAAAAAGAAACACAAAACGGAAAATTGTATACTTACCTTTCCGTAATTTTCCTTTCCTGGTGCCTACCATGGCAGCATACCAATGGTTAATAGCTCCGCCCCGATTAACCCACAGGACCACGTAACTCTATAAAAGAAAGTTACTCCCCCCTCAGGTATTCTTGTAACTAGTCTTCAGAACTTTAAGGATTATAGAAGGGAGGGTGTATGCTGCCATGGTAGGCAACTAGGAAAAGAAAATTACGGAAAGGTAAGTATATAATTTTCTGTTTTCCTGGTGCCTTCATGGCAGCATACCAATGGTTATTAACTCGCTTACAGGGAGGGTACTGCAATAATACAATTAAATGAGTTTACAGAACTGATAGTTCCAAGAGACCTCCTCCCAAATCTCGGGAGATAAGGATTGCCACGTCTAGGGTATAGTGCGACATGAAGGTGAAGAAGGACGACTAACTAGCCGTCCTGCAAATTGTCTCCGGAGAGGCCCTAGCCCAAACGTTGCCGAGGCAGAGGACGTTCCCCGTGATAAGTGCGCATTCGGCGCACTTAGGACTGGGAGACCACTAGCCCGATATGTCCTTGGACTAGCTTGGAGGGCGTCATTGCTTTCTTTGCGCCCTTGGCAATAACGAATGAACATTGATCTTTGCAAAACTGTTGTGTTAGTTTAAGTAACGCCTCAGGGATCTGGCTATATCCAAACCGTGTAGTCTGAGGAGATTGTATCTTCTCCGAAAGTCAGGAGGAGCCATACCCGGCTGAGAATGTAGAGTGCAGACACTTTAGAGACATGCTGGTGAATAGGCTGTAGGACTACCCTGCCTGGGAAAAGGTGACGTAGGGTTCCTGTGCCCCTAGAGGCTGTGTTTCTGATGCCTTACGACCTGACATGATGGCAATCAGCAAGGTAGGTTCCCAATGTAATGTCTCCCAATGCACACTCTTTAGTGGGTGCAAAGGAAGGCGTCTGTTAAGACATCTGTCAGACATTCATATGGGGTATGAGTCTTCCCGGGAGGATGTGGACTTTGACTGTTTTCAGGAAACGTTCTACGAGGGGATTCAGTGCCCAGCGTGCACCTATCAAAGCTGACAAGGCTACAGGCTGAACCTTCAGAGTGCTTTAGACTTCAGTCTAGGTCCAGACCAGTTAGTAGAAAGAGTAGAATCTTTGGAGCCCAGGGTCTAGCAGATTGAAATGGTTGGATTCTGCCAGTTCTGTGAATCCCCTTTGAAACCTAATATAAGGTGGCATAGGTGGATGACTCTCTTGGCTGTAATAATGTATGGGTGACACCATGCGAGCACCCTAGGTCACCCAGTCTGCTCTGCTCAGCTTTCAGGGCTTTAAGTCCAGGATCCCCGGACGTGGGAGAAAGACGTCGTCTTGATATAGGAGGTTGTCCGTGTGTGGAAGCTGTACTGAGCTATTTGACTAATAGTGGAAACCGTGTGTGGAATCGGAAGTGGGCTGCACCGAGCCATTTTGACTGAGAGTGGAAACCATTGTCTCCTTTCCCAGTATGGCATGGTTGCCAGGATAGTGACCTTCTCCGACAATAGAAGCTGGAGGAAACTCGGCATCAGAGTAATCTTGAGGGAGTCTCATAAAAAGCAGAGGAGTTTCGCTTTGAGCGGTAAGCTCAAAGCTCTCAATGGGGAGTACCCCGCTGTTGGTATATCCACCGGACAATCCACAGGCCTAGTGACTATTCGTTGTTGCTGTTGAAAGACCTTGAAAGGCGATCGGTTAGCTGATTCTCAAAGGCTGGGATGTAGGCCGCCTGAAGATTGACCAAATTGTCCTCCGCCCATGAACTAATTGGGGCCCCGTCGCTGGACAGAGACCCGCTGTGCATCCCGTCTAGGCTTTGAACATAAGCCGCTGCCGCCTATCTGAACCAGTATGGACTTGCTCCCAAGAAGAGGGACTAGATGCACCATCCATGCCACTCTTAGCTCTAGGATATCGGAAATCATACTCTCCGAATGGAAACCCCATCTTCCTTGTACTAACTGGTTCTTTTGGTGATGTGTCACCCCCCAGTCCAGTTGACTTGCTTCAGATGCAAGAATGGGTCAGGGGAGCGGTGAACTAGGAGGTTGGGAGGCCATGCCCACCCCCAAGGCTGGTTTCCACCGATAACTCTCATTTGTCTTCGGTGCCTCTTTTCTTCATTGTGCCAGAAAGCCCAAAACGGGCTAGATTGTAAACACCAACTGTTCACTTCCTCCACCTTCTATACCAAGTCAGGGATCCTCTGATGGAAGTGACACCGCCTTCACCGGGATGTTGACTAAAGTTTGCAGCTGCGCCCGTAGTCGTCAATTGACTGAGCAGATAAGTCACTCGAATTGGAAGAAATGCGGGACCCTGACCTCCTTTCCCAGAAGGAAGCCAGGATGGTTGCTAAGACCTTGGTGAAGGTTTTGGGGATTGATGAAATCCCAAAGGGAAGATATTGGAAGTGGAGGCGCAGATCGCCTACTTTCAACCTGGGAAAAAGATTGGAAAGATGATGGATGAGAATGTGAAGGAAAGAAATCCTGGAGACTTATAGAGACCATCCAAATATCTGGCTGTACTGACAGAATTACGGTGTCTAGGGATACCGAATGACATGTTCTACCCGAACGTATCCGGCAACCCCTCTGGTTTCAACACGAGTCTCCAGCCCCTGATTTCCTGGGAACTAAAAGAAAGGACTGGGGAGTAGAGCCCCGGGTGTTTCTCCAAGTTTGGTACTGGCAATACTGCCTGTTGGTGTAGAAGTATTTGAATACACTGAAAGAGAGCTTCCTTCTCGCCCTTTGAGATCAGAATTTGGTGGGTCGGAGAGAAGGGGGGTGGAGGATGGATTGAACTTCCAAAAAAGAATAAGCCCTTGAAAGATCGTGGAGGCTGCATGGACCATTGCAGTTTTCCCACTCCAACCTAGACGAAAGGCCTGATGTTACTGCCAGACCTGTGGATCAGGGGGGTCAGAAGGACTTCTGGCTCTCAACCGACGAAGACGCGGTCTTTAAAAATTGTCCAATTTGGGAAAGGTGGTTCGTGAGCCTTCCCAGCCTCTTCTCTCTTGATCTTTGTTTGGTAACTGACCGTGAGGCGAAATCTCTTCTCCTATCTTGGGGAAGAAATATATACATTTTTTTATATCGCCAAATTGGTCCTTCCATCATATGCAACATCAGGATTGCATTGCAGATGGGTCCACTGACCATGGCTTTAGCCGAAATGCCCTTCTGGTTGTGATGAAGTATAGCATGGCCCTGGGGGAGCACCCCAGGACATCGATGGCTGCATTCTTGGCTAGCCTCATGACCGACGCGCTCAAAGTTGGATCTGAATCAAGGAGCTGAGCATCTGCTTCTGAGACATTGACTGTAGGCGATGTGCTTTCCCCAATTTTTGCCCCTCGTTCTCCTGACCTCGTAAAGGTAACGGTCAAAGCTTTCTTTGTCAGGTGAGGGAAAAAACAATATATACTCCCGTTTGGACAGAGGATACTGGATCTTCCTCCCACTGAATCGCATCTTTAAACGCAATAACATGACAAAAATGTGATGCGATTTTACTAAATTGACATCAAAATGTTGATATGTTCTTTTTGGCTGCAATCGACTCGCCTTCTGAATCAGCTTCTGAACCAATCTGGAGAGAAAATAGCGTGTTTTATTGCTCTTTCCTCCTTGGACGGACCTTGGCCATATGCTAATTTTCCCAGTAGGGTTTGTTCCCACAAACTCAACAGGCTTTTTCCCTGGAAGTGCAGAATTGCGCTGGGAGTCATGCCTGGTTGGGGTATGCTGGGGTGACCTCTGTCACTGCAGGAGGTATTTCCCTCGAGAGAACCCCTGCGGGTGGCTCTCGGTGCGGGCTTGCAGAAATAAACAGAGAATGTTTCCATATGCCCTGTGCTCTTTGAATGAAGGAACTTACCTGATAGTTGCAGCCCTTACCTAGCGGTATGTTGAGGATCTTTATTGATGCGGCATTGTAATATCAGAGCGGCTAGGGCTAAGATTAAATCTAAGTACGTAAAGGTATAGGAAGGGGATACTAATTAATACTACTATTAATTTTTTACCAATATACCGATGTACATACACATCGATATACACCCATATATATGTGCGCATGCGTATGTACACACACACACACACACACGTACCATTAATACTACTGGTCAGGCTATATGAAAAGGTAATGGAGGGAGCAGAGAATAGGAGATGTCTTATTTTATTTTGGCGGCTTTAAATTAGCCAAAAATCATACAATCTACAAGGTGTACCAAGATTGCCGCTGCTCGGCCTCAGAAGGCTACTGCGCATGCGCTGTGACGTTCCGCTGGGACTCCACCCCCGAGATGATGAGACTGTGCAAGGAGACGCGCGCGAAGTGCCCGCACCCACAGGGAGGGGGGGAGGGGGAATGGCAGCGCACCCGGCTGTATTATCAGGCCACTCACGGCTCCCAACAATGGAAGGAATCTTAAGGAGAGGACCGCACCTGGAGGCAGTGCATATGAGTATAGCGTCTAGCGGCAGGTACACGGGAGACAGCACCGGGTACACATGGAGGCAGTGTAAGGTGCACATGGAGGCAGCGCCAGGTACATATGGGAGGCAGCGCCAGGCACATATGGATGCAATGTTTAGGCCAGAAATTCATGAGTGCAGAGTTAGGCACACATGGAGGCATCACCAAGTACACATGGACTCAGTGTTAGGTGCACATGGAAGCATCACCAGGTGCACATGTATGCAGTGTGAGGTTCACATGGAGGCAGCACCAGGCACACATAGATGCAGTGCTAGGTGCACATGGAAGCATCGGCAGGTGCACAAGTATGCAATGTTAGGTGCACATGGAGGCACCATCAGGTACACATGGAATCAGTGTTAGGTGCACATGGAGGCATCACCAGGTGTACATGTATGTAGTGTGAGGTGCACATGGAGGCATCACCAGGTGTACATGTATGTAGTGTGAGGTGCACATGGAGGCAGCACCAGGCACACATAGATGCAGTGCTAGGTGCACATGGAAGCATCGGCAGGTGTACAAGTATGCAATGTTAGGTGCACATGGAGGCACCATCAGGTACACATGGAATCAGTGTTAGGTGCACATGGAGGCATCACCAGGTGTACATGTATGTAGTGTGAGGTGCACATGGAGGCATCACCAGGTGTACATGTATGTAGTGTGAGGTGCACATGGAGGCAGCACCAGGCACACATAGATGCAGTGCTAGGTGCACATGGAAGCATCGGCAGGTGTACAAGTATGCAATGTTAGGTGCACATGGCGGCAGCGCTAGTTACACATGGCTGCAGTGTTTAGGTGCACATGGAGACAGATGCACATGAATGCAGTGTCACGCATGAATGCAGTGTCAGGTACACATGAGGAAAAAAAAGGAATGCCACTGAAGTGCTCTAAAAGGTACCTTGTACTGTCTTGCCCTGGAATAGTCAGCAAAAAGCCACAGAGGAGAAGGAGGTGCTCCTGGATGTTTCAGACAGGCCCCAAAAAGATCCACAGAAAAACAGGCTCCCATACTTATGTGATGCATTTAGCAGTCCAAGTGATGGGACTCCATCCTGCAGGAGAGCATGAACCTGCAATGGTTACACCATATGACGGTGAGGCAGGGCTGATCTGTGATCCTGCAGTGGATGAGGACAGGAAAAAAGAATACCTGAGGGGGGAGTAACTCTTTCTTTTATAGAGTTACGTGGTCCTGTGGGTTAATCGGGGCGGAGCTATTAACCATTGGTATGCTGCCATGAAGGCACCAGGAAAACAGTTTGCAATGATTAGAGAGAGGGGGAGGAGAAGAATGAGCGTAACTTCCTTTTTAAGTGAAGTTCAGCTTTAGACCCCTTTCACACTTATTTTATTCACACAGTCATTTTGCAGGTGCTATTGCGCTAAAAATAGCACCTACAAACTGACCTGAAACAGCCGCTGCTGTGTCTCCAGTGTGAAAGCCCCGAGTTATAAGGAAATACAGTGAAACCTCGGATTGCGAGTAATGCTGTTGACGAGCGTTTCGCAATACAAGCATTTTTTTTGTGGAAAATCCTGACTCATTTTACGAGTGTTGTCTCACAAAACGAGCAGGATTCAAGCCACAGCGGTGTGCAATACTGCATTTGGCCAGAGGTGCGGGGGCGCCGGAGCCGAGCAGAACTGAGCGGAGCCAATTGGAGCCGTTCGTAAAAACTCTGACTTGTTTGTTCACTAAGGTCCTCTAACAAACCTCTGAGGGCTTCACAGAACAGCTGTATTTATAGTGAGATTGAATTACACACAGGTGAACTCTATTTACTAACTAGGGGACTTCTGAAGGCAATAGGTTCCATTAGATTTTATTTAGGGGTATCAGAGTAAAGGAGGCTGAATACAAATGCACGCCACACTTTTCAGATATTTATTTGTAAAAAATTGTGAAAAACATTTTTCTTCCACTTCACATTTATGTGCCATTTTGTGTTGGTCTATTGCATAAAATCCCCAAAAAATACATTTAGGTTTTTGGTTGTAACATGACAAAATGTGGAAAATTTCAAGGGGTATGACTACTTTTTCAAGGCACTGTAATCACATTTTGTTGCTTTGCAGCTTGAATTGAAGACAGACACAGTTTTTGTTTTATCCAGCTGTATTTACTCAGTGCAACTTATAACATCCAAGTGAAAGATATAACCCCCAACATGTCAGAAAAAAATAAAATAACAGAATCACTGAGTTGGAAAAAGGATCACCCCCTTGTGTCAGTATTTTGTTGAACCACCTTTTGCTTTAAGTACAGCCTTTATTTATTGGGATATGTCTCTAGTAACTTTGCACATCTAGACTTTGCAATATTTGCCAACTCTTGCTTGCTGTAACTGCTCAAGGTCAGTTAAATTTGATGGTGACCATTTGTGGACTGCAGTCTTCAAATTATTCCACAGATTTTCAGTGGGGTTTAAGTCTGGGCTCTGACTAAGCCACGGAATGACATTCTTCCCATTGACAACTTTCTGGCAGAGGGCAGCAGATTTTCCTCAAGAATTTGATGGTATTTTGCCCATTCCTTTTTACCTTCTATCCTGACAAGTGCTCCAGTCCCTGCTGCAGACAAACACCCCCATAATGAGACATTAGCACCTCTATGCTTTACTCTAGAAATGGCGTAATTTGGATGGTGAGCTGTATCGGATTTCCGCCAGACATATCGTTTGGTGAGGGAGCCAAATAATTCAATTTTACAAAGAGAAATGTTGAGATAGGGTTGAGCAATAGGTTGGGCCCACATCCCAGATAATTGGAACAAAGGGAAAAAATTCCTCCTCGCAGGACTTTAATGGTCCAACTTGTTAATAAAGCAATAACAGCATAGAAGAGTAAAGAAAAAAGATACATTTTACAACAATGGTGGCTGGTGAGCATGTAGGTCAACATGCTAACATAACAGAACCGTAAAGGTATAATACTCATGGGTCCAGGACTACCATGATGTGACCACCATGGCGATTGTCCATGGACAACAGCCAAAAATGAAATTTTAGTCTTATCTGACCATAACACCTTTTTCCATGGGGAGTCTTCAAGGTGCATTTTGGCAAAGCTCAGTTGTGACTGCACGTGGCCTTTCTTGAATGGCTTTTTTCTTGCAACCCTCCCATACAAGCCACATTTGTGGAGAATTTGTGATATTGTTGTCACATGCACACAATGACCACTCTTTGTCATAAACTCCTGCAACTGCTTTAGAGTTGTTGTAGGGCTCTTGGTAGAAAAAAAGAGAGATTCGCCCTTGGGACTTTGAGTGAGGTGAGCACTGTTAGGCCAATAAAAAAATCGCAAGAATAATTGCAGTGTATATTTATTCAGGTAAAAAGCAGTACATACATTAATGTCATGAACATGGGCCAATTCATACAAAATACAAGACCAATATAAATTAGGTAAAATGATATTACGAGTATCTGACAGTAATTATGTAAACACATAGGCATCAAAAGTAACCCGACGCGTTTCGCGAGGCTTGGCTCGCTCTTCAGGGGTGGATGCACGTAGTGTACCTAAAATGAGAGTGATATAGTATAAAGCATGATATGAAGGCACAGGGGGGGGGGCCTTGAATATGGAAAACCCCATACTCACCACTGGACATTGCCAAAAGACAGCGGGGGTGAAGCTCAAACGGCGGCAGCGACTGTCTCACCAGGGAGCTGAGGAGGCGGAGCCAAACAAAGCTCCAAATCGGAGTCAAACGGAAGGAAGGCCCAGCATGGATGGAATAGGTGTAACCCCAAGAGTGTCAGTGAATCCAAGAGGAATGTTGGCTCTAAATATAAATATGTATATTGAATAATTAAAATATGGGAGTATACGAGTATATGGTAACATATGTGTCTTTGCATGTATAAAAGACATGAGCCAAGAATGGTTAGAGTATGGAGACTGAGGGGGAGAGTGAAAAAATACCAGATTGACTAGTATGATTAAGGAAAGATCAGAGAGGAAAGTAATAAGTGAAAGAGAGTGTGAATGGAATGAAATACAGGTGTGTAATGAGGACTGTGATGAGAAAACAAGTTGCATGTAAATGCTTGCAGCGAGTAATATATAAACATATAAAAGTATACCTTGGTGAAGTAGGTCTAAGAGTAGTAAATTCCAAGGGAAGGACCTGCACTTGTGTGTCTGTCCTCAGTGAAAGAAAGCAAACAATGAGATCCATGCTGTGCAAACCTCCAATATATACCCCTGAAGGGGCCCGAGAGGCTCCGCCCCCAACACCATGTGCAAATGACCAGCAAACGAGTGCCTAAACCCACCAACCATCAAAAAGGCGGTGTGTGAGCCAAGACACTCCCAGGACCATCTTGATGGTAGTAATGCCTGCAGCCACAGCGATGCTGCAAAATCGCAGACATCGCGCGGCCGACGCATTAACATGGTGCCGATGTGCAAGTGGCCCCGTCCGCTCAAAAAGGGCAGGCGGGGACAGCAGGGGACAAAGGTCCCCCTTGTAATGCACATCGCAGCTCCCAGGGAGAAATGAAGTAGCACCGCCGCCAACAGAGAACACCACACCAGCTGGATTGGGATAAAAGTCCAATGCGAGATGTTATTGGATATGTTGGAATAACAAATGGCTAGTGCATGATAAAAATGTAAAATCCATACATATATGTATGTTTTTGTTTTTATTGGCGAGTGTGACCGCAGACCAGTTTTGGGCTATTGGGTGTCTTCCACCCGGGTATCTTTGAGAAAAAAGAAAAAAGAAGGGTCTGGTGTCACCAGTGACACACCTCCATCCCTGAATTTCATGAAAAAAAGAGAGATTCGCCCTTGGGACTTTGAGTGAGGTGAGCACTGTTAGGCCAATAAAAAAAAAATCGCAAGAATAATTGCAGTGTATATTTATTCAGGTAAAAAGCAGTACATACATTAATGTCATGAACATGGGCCAATTCATACAAAATACAAGACCAATATAAATTAGGTAAAATGATATTACGAGTATCTGACAGTAATTATGTAAACACATAGGCATCAAAAGTAACCCGACGCGTTTCGCGAGGCTTGGCTCGCTCTTCAGGGGTGGATGCACGTAGTGTACCTAAAATGAGAGTGATATAGTATAAAGCATGATATGAAGGCACAGGGGGGGGGGGCCTTGAATATGGAAAACCCCATACTCACCACTGGACATTGCCAAAAGACAGCGGGGGTGAAGCTCAAACGGCGGCAGCGACTGTCTCACCAGGGAGCTGAGGAGGCGGAGCCAAACAAAGCTCCAAATCGGAGTCAAACGGAAGGAAGGCCCAGCATGGATGGAATAGGTGTAACCCCAAGAGTGTCAGTGAATCCAAGAGGAATGTTGGCTCTAAATATAAATATGTATATTGAATAATTAAAATATGGGAGTATACGAGTATATGGTAACATATGTGTCTTTGCATGTATAAAAGACATGAGCCAAGAATGGTTAGAGTATGGAGACTGAGGGGGAGAGTGAAAAAATACCAGATTGACTAGTATGATTAAGGAAAGATCAGAGAGGAAAGTAATAAGTGAAAGAGAGTGTGAATGGAATGAAATACAGGTGTGTAATGAGGACTGTGATGAGAAAACAAGTTGCATGTAAATGCTTGCAGCGAGTAATATATAAACATATAAAAGTATACCTTGGTGAAGTAGGTCTAAGAGTAGTAAATTCCAAGGGAAGGACCTGCACTTGTGTGTCTGTCCTCAGTGAAAGAAAGCAAACAATGAGATCCATGCTGTGCAAACCTCCAATATATACCCCTGAAGGGGCCCGAGAGGCTCCGCCCCCAACACCATGTGCAAATGACCAGCAAACGAGTGCCTAAACCCACCAACCATCAAAAAGGCGGTGTGTGAGCCAAGACACTCCCAGGACCATCTTGATGGTAGTAATGCCTGCAGCCACAGCGATGCTGCAAAATCGCAGACATCGCGCGGCCGACGCATTAACATGGTGCCGATGTGCAAGTGGCCCCGTCCGCTCAAAAAGGGCAGGCGGGGACAGCAGGGGACAAAGGTCCCCCTTGTAATGCACATCGCAGCTCCCAGGGAGAAATGAAGTAGCACCGCCGCCAACAGAGAACACCACACCAGCTGGATTGGGATAAAAGTCCAATGCGAGATGTTATTGGATATGTTGGAATAACAAATGGCTAGTGCATGATAAAAATGTAAAATCCATACATATATGTATGTTTTTGTTTTTATTGGCGAGTGTGACCGCAGACCAGTTTTGGGCTATTGGGTGTCTTCCACCCGGGTATCTTTGAGAAAAAAGAAAAAAGAAGGGTCTGGTGTCACCAGTGACACACCTCCATCCCTGAATTTCATGAAAAAAAGAGAGATTCGCCCTTGGGACTTTGAGTGAGGTGAGCACTGTTAGGCCAATAAAAAAATCGCAAGAATAATTGCAGTGTATATTTATTCAGGTAAAAAGCAGTACATACATTAATGTCATGAACATGGGCTCTTGGTAGCCTCTCTGACCAGTTTCCTCCTGGCTCTTTCATCCAGTTTGGAGCGATGTTCTGATCCAGGGAGGGTCTGTGTTGTACCAAATACCTTCCACTTCCTAATAATAAACTTCACCGTGTTTCTAGTGAGAAGCTTAGATTGGCAAAAAAAAGTGCAAGGAACAAATCAGTTGTGCTGAAGTGCTCATGTTCTGACAAGCTGATAAAAGGAGAGAGCAGAGTGATAGAGAGAGTTCATCAGTCTTCTGCTTCTCTTTTTACTGTTTAATCACAGGAAGTGGGAGTAACAAGATCAGTAATGCCCCTTGCACATGGGGTCATCCAGCTGCAGTGCATCTCCCCTTTGTTTCAGTGCACTGAAGAGGGACAGGTGCAGCATCCAACAGGCAACCTGTCAATGTCTATGGCAGGCTGCAGTTGTAAGGTGCTGAATGCTGGTACCGGCATTGTGCATTCAGGGACAAGGTTCCAGGAGAGATGATTAGCACGACAGGCACCTAATATTTTCAGAAATTAGTCAGCAAAGTCAGCCTTCAGAATTTTCCATGCCATGTTTTCTTTAGACAAACAGGTAATATTTAATTACAGTATGAACAGAAGTGTGGGTATTGTGTGCAGAGACTGTACATTACACAGCAAACTCTGCCATCATCATTTATGATAAAAGAGGCTTGATAAGTTTGCTCACCTTTGTACCTAGTACATTGCAGAAGTGACTTACCATAAATGTTCATAACACATAATCAGTGACTAAAACTGGGTGCAGTCCGCTCTGTAATCCCAGGAAGGGGGAAAACGAAAGATCCTTCTAGATGGCCTTTCCTGTAAAATTTCATTAACAGTGAAGCTTTTCCTTGAAACAATTTAATTCTATTAAATAAAAAGTGCACCGCAATAAATGAGTTTTAGGAGATGATCAGAACAAAAAACATTGATAATGAAGGTTTTATTGAAGTCAGCCATAAAGAAAATCCTAGATACTTTTTGGTGTGGCAGAGCCAGGCCCGCCGACCCAGGCCCCATCAGGTCCTCAGGGGGAGCCCAGGCCCACCAGAGGCTGCTTGTGGGCGGTCTCACTGCAGCAGCATCTTTCTTTTAAATTGTGACCCTGGGTATGCTATGGGTACTTTTCAAGGATCTGCACACTCCAGAGCAGAGTGAGAAACTCCAGTTCCCACCACCTGCCACTGTTTGGAGAAAGGGGGGACTGGGGGGTTAGACACTGGCCATCTGAACTCCAAAAGAAGAAATTCTGGGCCTTACCCACCTGCTGCTCATTGAAGGGCTGGGGAAGGCGCTACACATTTAAACTCCAGAGCAGAATGAGAAATGATGGGCCCCCCACCTACCTGCTGCTGATTGAAGGGCTGGGGCAGGTGCTGCCCATTTAAACTCCAGAGCAGAATGAGAAATGATGGGCCTCACCCACCTGCTGCCGATTGGCGAGGAGGGGAATGGGGGCAGAGACCGCCAATTCAACACTCTACAAAGAGTGGAAGTGTGCCTGTATGTGAATGAGGCTCTCTTCAACATTGTTTACATGGGCATACTATAGCTTACGCATGTGCAAGGGTTGTGTTTGCCCATATGGAGATGCACCTGTGTTCCATGCTTTCCTGTGCAGGCAGTCCCATTCATATCAATCGGGACGCAGTGGATGGACACGGACTGCTGCTCCCAATGTGACAGCCATGCGAACACGCCACCCTGCCTGCACTTACGCTATAGTACCCCTTTGTAAATAAGTTCTTCATGTGACAGAGTTGGTGCTTGGTGGGAAGAGTCCTCAGCCCTGTGTAAGAGCACCTGTTGCTTTGCCCTGCATGGGCAAAGAACAAGTACGTTTGAAGGTTTTGCAATTCAGGGTACCCTACCTACCACAAAGGGTGTACATATTATTATTATTTTTTTATTTAAAGTTTATTTTTCCATATAAAAAAAAGGAGAAATATGTATAATTCAAATATTTAAACACATTACCCTAAAAACATACATTTCCCCATTAACCCCACCCACGCCTTCTCTTCCCTCCCCCTATTATCCCATATGTGCCAATCGCGCCCATTTCTCGTCTCCCCACCCCCTCTACTCTGCCCAGCTTTCTGCATATTTCCTAGTTTTGTACCTGATCGTCTTCTCTGCTATTCAAATATTTATTGTTATATATATATTCAATTCTATTGAACCAATCCCTAACTGTGGGTCTCTCTGGGTCCATTTTCTTGGTATTGCCCCCTTTGCTGCATTTTACTAAATATGGCATAACTGAATTCTCATATTTTTTTTTTTTTGTGTTTACATTATGGAATAAACAAAACTATGGGTCGTCGGGAATCTCTGACCCCATAATCTCCCCCACATTCTGTTGTACCTCATGCCAATGTTCCCTTATCTTCGGGCACTCCCACCATATGTGGGACATAGTGCCTTTCTGACCAACCCCTCTCCAACACCGTTGGGATTTCCCTGGTTGATATTTCTGTACTTTATCCAGTGTCATGTACCATCTTGCCAAACATTTGTAGTTAGTTTATATTGTATTTATGTCCGCTGCAAAGCCAAGTACGGCCCCCAGTATTTTGCTTATTTGTTGTTCTTTTAAACGTGACCCTAGTTCCTTTTCCCCTTTTTTCTATGAATGGAGGCGTTCCCAGTCCTCCGTGTGAGAACCTTGTATGTCTGTGATATCTCGTGTTTCTTTTAGATCGGTTAACTACATAGTTGTTCTACTGGTTTCAAATTCTCCCCATCTGTAATTGGTTGCGACAAACTTCCCACGAAATGTTTTAACTGCAAATACCTCCATTCATCTAATATCATCAGTTCTGTTCTGTGCTTTAATTCGTGAAATGGTCGTATTTCCCCTTTTTTAATTATAACTTTTAACTTTTTTACCCAATTTCCAAAATGCGTCCCATTACCAGGTGAAATTTTTTTTGTCCCCCCTAGTGAAATTAGTGGTGAGTTATATTCCCATTTTGCCTGTCTATAAATTATATCCCATATTTTAAAAACATTCCTAGTCAATTCATATGTATTTTCATCAAAACTTTTTTGTGGTATCCAAATACTCTTACTTAATTGTGCTCTACTTAACCACTTCAGCCCCGGACCATTTGGCTGCCCAAAGACCAGAGCACTTTTTGCGATTTGGCACTGCGTTGTTTTAACTGACAATTGCGCCGTCGTGCGACGTGGCTCCCAAACAAAATTTACTTCCTTCTTTTCCCACAAATAGTGATTTCTTTTGGTGGTATTTGATCACCTCTGCGGTTTTTATTTTTTGCGCTATAAACAAAAATAAACTGACAATTTAAAAAAAAAAGCAATATTTTTTACTTTTTGCTATAATAAATATCCCCCAAAATATATTAAAAAAAACGATTTTTTTCCTCAGTTTAGGCCGATAGGTATTCTTTTACATATTTTTGGTTAAAAAAAATCACAATAAGCACAAAAGTTATAGCGTCTACAAATAAGGGGATAGTTTTATGGCATTTTTATTAATAATATTTTTTTTTACTAGTATTGGCGCCAATTAGCGATTTTTATTGTGACTGCGACATTATGGCGGACACATCAGACACTTTTGGTGCTATTTTGGGACCATTCACATTTATGCAGCGATCAGTGCTATAAAAATGCACTGATTACTGTGTAAATGTGACTGGCAGTGAAGGGGTTAACCACTAGGGGGCTAGGAAGGGGTTAAGTGTGTCCTAGGCAGTGATTCTAACTGTTAGGGGGTGTGGTTTACTGTGACACGACACTGATCACTGCTCCCGATGAGAGGGAGCAGATGATCACTGTCCTGTCACTAGGGAGAACAGAGATGCTTGTTTACACTGGCATCCCCCATTCTGCAGCTCCGTGACACGATCGCGGGACACCGGTGGACATCGAGTCCTCGGGCGCGATCACGGAGCTCGCGGCAGGGACGCGCACGTGCGCCCACATGGTGGCAAATTTAAAGTGACGTACATTTACGTAGATTTGCTTGTCCGTGCCATTCTGCCGACGGAAAAGTGGGTGACCCGGTCCTTAAGTGGTTAATGTATTTTCCATCTTTACCCATCTTGTATCACTCTTTGTGTTCGTCCTATCTATCATTCGTGCTAATATCTTTTAATATCTGGTGCAGCTAATTTGTTTTTAATATTTTAAAGAATGTCTGTGGGAGGGCAATTGGCATCATTTGAAATTTGTACAACATTTTCGGGATTATAGATATTTTTTACCATGTTTATTCTTCCCACCCATGAGAGTGGTTGTATTGATATTTTTTTAAATTTTTGTTTTAATTTTGTTGAGTAATTATTATACACAATAAAGTAATGGGATATAGTTTGCTTTATATAGATTCCCTATTAAAGGTGTTAATTTTACCGGGTGTACATATTCTAATAAACATATCGCACTGTGATCACAACTAAACCAAATCAATTTTTAAAAATACATACCTAAATTCCAGCTGTCTTCTGGATGGCCCTCTCTCTTGTCCTTAGGTGGCGATGGTTGGTGGTCCTTGCTGCACTGTTAAAGGGTTCTCATGTTATGATAAGGACCTATCACTGCTGCAGTACAGTGAGCACAGGCTGGCTCATTAAGCCCCCTCAAGGATAGGTGTGCATAACATCCAGGGCTCACAGGAAAGGGTTGATTAATATTGTCAGGTTGATAATTCAGACAAGAAGTGGGTGGCAATAAGCATTGAGGTGGTTTGTAGAGCAAAAAATGTATCCCAAAAATGAACCCCAAGATAAAACTTTAATTCCTGTACTAGAACTTTTGTGCAAATTCTTTTTTTTAACCACTTATAATAATGACAAAAATAATCATTATGTTAAAAAAAATAAACTTTTTTTTTTCCAGAAAATGTACAGCTATCATGATATCACAGAAGCAATGTTTTCTGTGTGTGAATATCAGTATACTGTATAAGATGAGCTCACAGGAAACTGCTGTCTACTCACCCATGACCCCAGGAACTGAAAGTAGGTGAACAGGATTCCACGTAATGTACAGGATTGAGACACAGAGCAATAAACCAGAAACTGAGTGTAATTTCATCATCCTCCCACTGTTGGTATGACAGGCCCACATATGGCAGTGTAGAAGTTGGGTTTGTCACCTAATTTTACCAATCTGGTACAAATCGGATACCTATTTTTTTCAATACATTCCAAGTGCCAACCCTCTATGCTGTGCAGCAGGACTGATGACATTGGTCTCTTATACCATAAAATACCTCACTCTTATTACGGATAGTTATTTATTGTTAAATTGTAGAAGTCTGAACACAAATGTTGGATGAATGTCAATTCTCACAGGACCTATAGGTTTTATAGAACTAAAGGCCACCTGGGCATCAATGGCCTCTGGTCACGAAAAGATTACAGTGACACTGCGAGCAAGGGGTCATTTGTATATGATATCATACCTGTAAAAGAAGATACTTTTGCAGCTGCCTGTGGGTTGAAATGCTGCCTCTTCGCTGCTCCCTGGCCACTGCAAGCATTCCACACTTCTAGGTATGTGGAATATCTACTCCCCTGCCACACACAGTGCTCCTGCTGGCTGGTACATCACTACAGGAGATACAAGTCAGAAGGAGGAACCACAACTTACAGCAGGGGTAACAGATATTCTTCCCACTGAACAAGTTGAATACGTGCAGCAGCCATTGAGCAGGTTAGTGGCAGCACTTCAATACATGGCAGCTGGAAAGGGATATTTTCTCTTACAGAATCACTTGAAATAGCTTAGCTCTACCCACAGATAAATAGTGAGGAAGGGGATGATTCCTACCCATGAAATTCTAATACAAAAGGGACTCGAGGGCTGGAGGAATAAGGGCCCATGTCATGCGCTTCTGAAGAGGCAAGAAAATGATCACCTTTAACCAACTGTATATTTATGTTTATGATCTAACTCAGGGGTGCCCAACCAGTGGCCCGCGGAGCCCTCTGATGTGGCCCGCGACCTTCTGCTCTGGGATGGCTGGTTGGCAAGGCCAGATTGCAGATCGCCGATCCGTCATCCCAGAGCATCAGTGTTGTGAATGAAGCCGGCGGTAGAAAAAGCAAGCGGCTGCGGAGCAGAGCCGCATAAGCCGATACTTCCTGTATAGTACCGCCTTCTGTCACAGGCGAAATGATACCAAATATGCACATATCTGTTCTGCAGTGGTTACTGGGCTGCTTTCAAACTGATCAGCAGGTGCATCGCCTACCTCCAATCCAACCGCAAAAAAAAACAAAACAAAAAAAAAAAAAAAACAAGAGGATCCATCCCCTTCCGCCTGGGTGGATCGGATCGAAGGGCCCATAGAGTAGAGTGGGCTGTGTCTGTGTCTGCTCTCAATATGCAGAGTGGACACAGACATGTCATCCGCCCGCTCCACTCATTGTGGCCCACGACCGGGTATCAAGTCACTTAAGTGGCCCTCGCTCCTCAAAAGGTTAGGCATCCCTGATCTAACTGGACCATTAACCATTGGAATTGTGAGATACTTTTTTTTTTTTACCTGAAAATGATGAGGATATAGAAGTTGATATCACAAGTTCTCTTTAATATTTCAGTCTTGCTTTAATTTGAAGGACACAGATAAATGGAGTTCATGTGTGGTCACTGGATTTTCCAGGTCAGTTTGGAATGTTTGCTGACCTCACCAACCAGTTTCAGTCGTCCTCCTCTCACCTCCTCCCACTATTCACCTTGTACACACTCCCACTTTAATGATCAGACTCATTAAACAAGTCCAATATGATAATGTCTCCTATCTTGTGCTGTGCCATTTGTACCAGATAAGGAATAAAAGAAATATTGTCTATGCCGACATTGTAAATTAGGCTTGTCCCAGAACCATGAAAGTGCAGTTATGAGAAATGGGACCGCTTACTAGAAGAAAAAAAGTCAGCCATGCCAGCACACAGCTACTTGTACGCAGGTAATCCGTACCACAAATTCAGCTCGATTCGAGATGACGTGAAAATAGGGAAATTTAACTTTGGCCACAGATGTATGTGGTCATGTTGTTTCAAGTATGATATGACTGACTTTTTGACTGTGAAATCGTTGGTTTAGTTTACACTCAAATGCAGTGTAAACCCCTTTCATACTGAGGCATTTTTCAGGCGCTTTTGGGCTAAAAAATAGTGCCTGTAAAACAGCGATGCGCTGGCAGGACGTTAAAAAAAAAAACTCCTGCAAGCAGCATCTTGGGAGCGGTGAAGGCACCACTCCTCCCTATTGAAATGAATGGGCAGCGGCGCTTTGCGGGTGGTTTTAACCCTTTTTCGTCCACTAGCGGCGGGTTAAATTGCCCCGCTAGCGGCCAAAAATCTCTGCAAAAACAACGGTAAAATAGCGGCGCTTTACCGCTGACGCCTCGGTGTGAAACCCTAAAAAGGTAAAAAATAAAAATAAATAGGATTTTTGTACTCACCGTAAAATCCTTTTCTCTGAAGTCAATGGATGGACACAGCTTCCTTATATTCTTGACATTAGGGTTATGTTCTGTCTATTAGGAGAGGACTAGGCAGACATGTTAGATATTTAAAAACATGTAACTATAGCAAAGCTGAACAGCCCCGCCCAGGGGGCAGTCCCTCTGGTCATAACCCCTCACCCTGCACTCAGCAACTCAGTTTGTCAAAAAGCAGTACAAACATAAAAAGGAGGGGTGGGTGCTGTGTCCGTCCATGGACTTCAGAGAAAAGGATTTTACGGTGAGTACAAAAATCCTATTTTCTCTTTCATTCATGGACGGACACAGCTTCCTTATATTCTTGACATTAGGGACGTCCCCAAGCAGTGTCAAAAAACCAAGGGGTGGGAACAGCAATCAAACAAACTTCACCCCAAAACAAACAAAGCTCCTCAACGGAGAAGTTGCAATCTTGAAAAGCCGCCTGCAAAATCTTGCGGCCAAAGCAAGCATCCACAGATGCATGTCAACCTTGTAAAACTTAGTGAAAGTGTGAACGGACGACCAGGTCACCGCCTTACACACCTGGGAGACAGACACTTGATGTCGGAAAGCCCAGGAGGCACCAATTGCCCTGGTCGAATGCGGCGTGACAGGAAAGGGAGGCGCCCGCCTTTTTTGGGCATAAGCCTGAATCACAATCTGTCTGATCCACCGAGAAATGGTGGCTGACGAGACCACCAGGCCTTTCTTTGGACCAGTCACCGACAGAAACAGTGAGTCTGACTTTCGAAACTGAGCTGTAGCAGACCGATACACCCGCAGAGCACGTACCATGTCCAAGGAATGTAACGCAACCTCTTTGGGATGCGACAGCCGAGGACACAAGGATGGAAGTACAATGTCCTCATTTAGATGAAAAGCCTAAACCACCTTTGGAAGAAACGAAGGCTGCGGCACCGCTTTATCCATATGGAAGATCAAGTATGGGGACTTGCAAGACAAGGCCGCCAACTCAGAAACCCCCCTGACAGATGTAATAGCCACCAGAAAGGCAACTTTCTGAGAGTGTCAAAAGAGGAATCTCTCTGATGTACTCAAAGGGAGGTTTTTGAAGTACCGAGAGCACCAGATTCAAATCCCACAGAGGTAGTGGTGGTCGAACTAGAGGAGCCACATGTCAGGCCCCTTGCACAAACGTACTCACCAGTGAATGAGCCGCCAAGGGTCACTGAAAGAAAAACAGCCAAGGCTGAAATCTGCCCCTTAATGGTGCTTAGGGCAAGTTTTTGATCCACTCCACGCTGTAAGAACAGCGGGATCCTGGAAACCAAATATGCCTGTGGACGCCACCCCATCTCCTCACACATAGAGCTGTAGGCCTTCCACGTGCGATGATAGATCTTCCGAGAAGAAGACTTCCGTGCCCTCAGCATGGTGGAAATTACTGAATCCGACAGGCCTCAGTCCCTCAGAACCTGACTTTCAACAGCCATGCCGATAAAGCCAGCGACTGTAAAGCAGGATGAAGTATAGGACCTTGTGACAGAAGGTCCTCTCGCATCGGCAGTCGCCAAGGGACATCCGCCACCAGGCGCACTAGGTCGGCGTACCAGGGACGCCAAGGCCAATCTGGGGCAATTAGAATCACCGGAATCCCCTCGGTCTTTACTCTGCGGAGCAGATGAGGAAGAAGTTTCAGCGGGGGAAAGGCATAAATTAGCCGATACTGTCCCCACGGAGCCACCAACGCGTCTGTCGCATCCGCCCAGGGATCTTTTGACCTGGCCACAAACCTCAATACCTTCTGATTGAGTCGAGAAGCCAGGAGAACCACGTCTGGCGTGCTCCATCTCAGGCAAAGAAGTCGAAACACATCCGGGTGTAGCGACCACTCTCCTTGGTCCAGCATCTGGCAACTTAGGCAGTCCGCTTTCCAGTTTTCTACGCCCGGAATGTATATAGAGCTGGCATGCTCCGTTCTGCCCACTGCAGCATGTGAGCGACCTCCTTGATGGTTGACATACACCACTGCCGTGGCGCTGTCCGACTGGATCCTGACTGGACGCCCCTGTAGCCTCTGTGACCATGTAGAGGCACTGCCTGATCGCCCGAAGTTCCAGCACATTAATCGGCCGGCGGGATTCTTCCTGCGTCCAGTGACCTTGTGTCGACTCAACACCCCAAACTCCCCCCCAACTGGTCAGGCTGGCATCCGTCGTGATCACCGTCCAGTGAAAGGGAAGGAACGACTTTACAGACTGAAGGGCCGGAGATCTCAGCCACCAAACCAGGGAAGACCTGACTAGTTGGCTCACCCGCATTTGACAATCCAGGGACAACGGACAATTGTCCCACTTGGACAGGATCTCCTTCTGCAAGACTCAAGTGTGGAATTGAGCATACGGTACTGCCTCGAAGGAGGCTACCACGAGACCTAGGACTCGCATTCAAAAGCGCAGCGACGACCACCTGCGGGAGGCAAACAGCTTCACCGCCGCCTGAACAGTCTGCAATTTTTCCAAAGGAAGAAAAACTCTCGCCTCTGGAGGAGTCCAGAATCAAGCGCAGGTATTCCAGGCGCTGAGTCGGCACCAACACCGACTTCTGGAGGTTCAGTACCCAACCAAATTTTTGAAGGGTCTGACTGGCAATCACCACATCCTCTAATTCTGAGTCTGAAGCAGCTCTCAGAAGGAGGTCGTCCAGGTAGCCCATGATAGCGATTCCTCGCTGTCTCAGCAAGGCCAGAATCGGGGCGAGCACCCTGGTGAAAACCCTTGGTGCCGATGCCAGGCCAAAAGGGAAAGCTACAAATTGGTAGTGATCGTCCCCGACTGCAAAGAGCAGAAATCTCTGATGCCTGACATATATGGGGACATGCAAGTATGCGTCCTTGATGTCCAAGGATGCCAGAAAATCCCCCAGATGGAGTGCAGCGACCACAGAGCAAACTGATTCCATCCTGAACCTTCGTACTTTTACAAAGAAGTTGAGGACCTTGAGGTCCAGGATTGGACGGACCCCATCCTTCTTTGGGACCACAAACAGATTGGAGTAGAATCCCTGAAACCTTTCCGGCAGCCGCACAGGTACTATTACCCCGCGCCTCGGCAGGTCCTGCACTGCCCCAAATAGGGCGTTCCGACGAGCCGGAAGAAGATGAAGGTTGGAGAGAAAAAATCTGTTTGGTGGACAAGAAAGAAATTCTATCTTGTACCCCAAATAAACCACTTTGCAAACCCACTGGTCGGAAAGCAGGGAGGTCCATCGAGCTGCAAACTCGCGAAGGCGACCCCACCCGAGAGTCGGGCGGGGCAAACCTTCATGCAGTAGCAGATTTGTTCGCAGGCTTGTTTGGCTTGTGAACCCAGGGACGCTTTTGTCCCTCAGCTGGCCCTTTGTCGGCCTGGGAACGCTTACCTGCGGGCCCAGACTGACGAAAAAAACGCTTCTGAGCGGAAAAGGAGGGCCCCGGCCTACGGCGTGGCTCCTTACCTTTTCTGGATTGTGGGAGCAGCGTGCTCTTAACCCCAGTGACATTCTTAATAATGTCATCCAGCGAGGCTTCAAATAAAGGGATTTTTATAACAGCTTACCTGTAAAATCCTTTTCTTGGAGTACATCACGGGACACAGAGCGACTTAGTCATTACTAATGGGTTATATAGATTACCTTCAGGTGTTGGCACTGGCCAATTCCAAACCGGAAGTACCCTCCCCTATATAAGCCCCTCCCATCCGGGAGCACCTCAGTTTTGTAGCCAAGCAATAAGTGTCCCAAAAAGAGGGGTGGGAGCTCTGTGTCCCGTGATGTACTCCAAGAAAAGGATTTTACAGGTAAGCTGTTATAAAAATCCCTTTTTCTTTTTCGTACATCACGGGACACAGAGCGACTTAGTCATTACTAATGGGACGTCCCAAAGCAATGCCAAATGAGGGGAGGGATACATAAGCTGGGCGCCATCAGGCATGAGGATCTTTTGCGGCCTGCAACACACTGCGCCCAAAGGCGACATCCTCCTGACTTCTAACGTCTACCTGGTAGAATCTAGTAAACGTGTGTACCGAAGACCATGTTGCGGCCTTACATACTTGAGCCAGGGAGGCCTGGTGATGCACTGCCCATGAAGTTCCAACTGCTCTTGTGGAGTGCGCCCTAACTTTGAACGGAGGCGGTCTCTTTCTCAAGCCATAGGCTTGTATTATGACCTGTCGAATCCACTTGGCTAAAGTGGATTTTGATGCTGCCTGACCCTTTTTAGGGCCTTCCGGCAGAATAAACAAAGTATCCGTTCTGCGAATCTGAGCAGTGGCTTTTAGATAAGCTTTAACTGCTCTTACTACATCCAAGGAATGTAATAACTTTTCCTCTACCGAGCTAGGTTTGGGGAAAAAAGAAGGAAGAACCACATCTTGGTTCGAATGAAACCTCGATACCACCTTAGGAAGAAAGGCTGGATGAGGACGTAATACTACTCTGTCCTTATGGACAACCAGATATGGCTCCTTACAGGACAAGGCGGCTAATTCCGATACTCTTTTAGCCGAACAAACGGCTACTAAGAAAATCAATTTCCTGGTGAGAAGAACCAAGGAAATGTGTTGCAATGGTTCAAACGGTTGTTTCTGTAGAACTGACAGAACCAGGTTTAAGTCCCAAGGACATATGGGAATACTAACCGGAGGGCTAATACGCATCACTCCTTGTATGAAAGCTTTGACTAGTGAATGCGAAGCCAAGGGCCTTTGAAAAAATATTGACAAGGCCGAAATCTGACCCTTGATAGTACTCAAGGCCAGCTTCCTATCTACAGCCCACTGTAGGAAGTCCAAAATCCTCCCTATCACGTACTTACGTGGATGCCATTTCTTGGCCTCACACCACGTAATGTACGCTTTCCAGATCCTATAATAGATCTGCCTGGATACCGGCTTCCTGGCATTGATCATGGTAGATACCACAGAATTAGAGAGCCCTCTCTTTTTCAGAATGTGGGCTTCAATAGCCAAGCCGTCAAACCTAGGGCTGGTAAGGAAAAGTGGTATATCGGTCCCTGCGACAGCAGGTCCGGACGATGTGGGAGGGTCCAAGGACTCCTCACTGACATTTTTACAATCTCCGCGTACCATGCCCTTCGGGGCCACGCTGGAGCCACCAGAATCACTGGTTTCTTTTCTACCCTGATTCTGCGGAGTAATCGCGGTAACAATTGTGGCGGTGGGAATGCATATATCAGCTTGAACTGATCCTAAGGGAACACTAGGGCATCCGAGCCGCAAGCTAGAGGATCCCTTGTGCGAGACACAAATCTGTCCACCTTTGCGTTGAATCTGGATGCTAGCAGATCTACATCCGGTGTTCCCCACCGCTGGCATATTGCCTGGAAAACCTCGGGGTGAAGAGACCATTCCCCCGGGCATAATTGTTGGCGACTTAAAAAGTCCGCTCTCCAATTTTCCACTCCTGGGATGAAAACCGCGGATATGGCTGGGACATATTTTTCTGCCCACTCCAGGATGCAATTTGCTTCCCTCTGGGCTGCACGACTCCTGGTGCCACCCTGGTGATTGATATATGCCACTGCTGTGGCATTGTCTGATTGAATTCTGACAGGGGACCCTTGGAGTTTGGATGTCCATGCTACTAGGGCATACCGGGCTGCTCGTATCTCTAAGAGATTGATGGGCAGGGCCTTTTCTGCTTCTGACCACTTGCCCTGGAGAGACCATTGCTCCAGTACTGCCCCCCAGCCTATGAGGCTGGCATCTGTAGTGACTACCTTCCAAGAAACCGGACTGAAGGGTTTCCCTTTTTCCAGATTCTGGGGCACCAACCACCAATGGAGGCTCTTGCGAACGGAAGGGGACAGGGACATTGGTAAGTCTAAAGCCTGAACTTTTTTGTTCCAGGCTGACAGTATGGCCCTTTGCAAATTCCTTGAATGGAATTGACCGTAGGGTACCGCTTCGAATGAAGCCACCATTTTTCCCAGCAGCCTCATGCAGAGGCGTATGGATGGTTTTCTTTTTGTACCCACTAAGTGGGTCAAATCTTTTAAAGACGACACCTTCTCTGGAGGTAAGAAAATCTTTCTCTGATTTGAATCCAGCCTTAGCCCTAAGTATTCCAGACTTTTGACTGGTCTTAGAGCTGACTTGTCCCGGTTGATAATCCAACCGTGATATTCCAGATACTTGATTGTCTTGTGAATAGCTACTTCCAGCTTTTCCACTGAGTGGTCTATTAGTAGCAGGTCGTCTAGATATGCCATTATCGTTACACCCTGTGTTCTTAGATTGGCCAATAATGGGGCCAGAATTTTTGTGAACACTCGTGGTGCTGTGGCCAGACCGAAAGGAAAGGCTCTGAACTGAAAATGGCGCCCTTCTACTGCAAAGCGTAGAAATTTCTGGTGGGCCGGAAAGATGGGAATATGCAGATAAGCATCCTTTATGTCGATCGAGGCTAACCATTCCTGCCCTTGTAGGGCGGTGGCCACCGATCGGATCGACTCCATCCGAAAAGTCCTGATATTTAGGAACTTGTTTAGCCCTTTTAGATTTAATATGGGCCTCACGTCCCCATTTGGTTTGGGGACTGTGAAAAGGTTCGAGTAAAACCCGAATCCGCTTTCTTCCAGGGGAACCTTCATGATTACACCTTGGAGCAATAGTTGTTCTAGTGCCAGAAGGAGGGATCCTCTCTTCTGGGGATCTCTTGGCACGTTTGACCTCATAAATTGGGCAGGAGGAGTGCCTTTTAACTCCAGCTTGTATCCCAGACTTACTGCGGAGAGCACCCATCTGTCTCTGATGGTGTCCCGCCAGGTCTCTGTGAACAACTGAAGTCTTCCCCCCACCCGATTGAGTGGGGGCAACGCTTCATGCCTTGGGGGGAGGTTTTGTACCTCTCTTGATCCAGGGCTTCTTGTTACCCTGTGATTGTCCCTGATTTCTGCCCCCTGAATTTGACCGCGGAGGCCGTCGGAACTGCTTCACAGCCGATGTGCCCGGGACTGGAGAAGTAGGCCTCTTAAAAGAAGGACTTCTACCCTTGTTCTTAACCGGTAAGAGTGAACTTTTACCGGCAGAAATTTTCTGGATATATTTGTCCAGATCTTCTCCAAATAAGCGTTCTCCATGAAATGGGAAGCTAATCAGCAGTTTTTTACAGGGAGCTTCAGCAGACCAGTTTTTGAGCCACAGAAGCCTACACATATGTACTATAGACAGCGTAAAGCGGGAGGCCTGTTGGATTGTATCCTTTATGGCGTCCACCGCAAAACACAAGGCTCTAGGCAGGTCAGCTAGGGCAAGAGCCTGCTGATCTGGTAAGTCCCTTAAGACTTGTTTCAACTGATCTTTCACTGCTTGGCAGACTCCAATCGCTGCTACCGCAGGTTGTGTCACCATGCTTGCTGTAGAGAAAGCAGATTTTAGTAAAGACTCCAATTTTTTATCTATTGGGTCTTTGAACATTGGAACATTATCTACTGGACATGTCAGTGATTTGTTAACAGAAGAGATGGCTGCGTCCACTGTAGGGACCCTCCATTTTTTTATGAACTTATCCTCCATGGGATAGATCACCGGAAATCTCTTGGGGGGAGCAAATATTTTATCAGGATGCTCCCAATCCTGGTAAATAAGCCCTTCTAATAAAGGGTGGATTGGGAAGGAACAGACAGCCTGGGGAGCTTTTAGCGACCCCAGCGAGGAAACCGTAGTGGATGGTGGTTCCGCCAGAGGCATTTTAAATGCTGATCGGACCATGTTAGTCAGAGACTGAACCCATAATCTTTCAGCCTGAGATGCTGAGAAAGGTTCTTCCACTGTTGATTCCTCCATAACTGAATCAACCTCATCCTGATCCCCTTCAGGTAGGTCGATCTCTGTGTGGGGCTGTTCCTCCACTAACAGGCACT
This sequence comes from Rana muscosa, assembly GCA_029206835.1. Classification (NCBI taxonomy): domain Eukaryota; kingdom Metazoa; phylum Chordata; class Amphibia; order Anura; family Ranidae; genus Rana; species Rana muscosa. The sequence goes on along the minus strand of CM055118.1, from coordinate 244,616,952 downwards.
CTGAAGGAGGAGACGGAGATCGGACGCGCTTTTCCTGTGACAGGGAAGCAGCGATCAATGCTGTTAATCTCTCTTCCAATCCTCCCAGAGTTGAGGATAAAACCTCCTCTGTTATATATACAGGAGCAGGTGGACTGGGGACAGCCGCAGCACCAGGCATTCCTGCGGGGTTTCTACGGCTACTGACCTCTGAATTCTCAGGGGAGATTGGTGCAGTACAAGCATGCCCAATATCCTCAGAGCCCGATGGAGACCCCTTTGGCTTCCTGGAAGACCTATTTCCGGAGCGTCTGGACGACATATCCTTTAAGCACAAAGCTGAGGTATTCCCGTCGTCATACACCAATTTTTGCTGGTAATAGTCTAACACAGATGCTGCTATATACCAGCTGGTGTCCACTAAAGTGCCTTTCTATGGGGATGCCTGCATCAACCGCCTCTGTGTGCCACTGTTTGTTGCTAGCTCTGTTTGCATCCAGCTGACACTTGTACTGTGTCTTTTAACCATGCTGGGATGCCTGCACATGCGCAGAAGCGCCGCGGCGCGCATCGAGCGTCATCCACCCGCCCCGCCCCTTTTTTTTTTCATAGGAGGCGCGTGCACGCGCCCGCGCGCGCCCGTGCGCCATTGGCGCCCTTTTCGAAATCAAACAGGGAATAGGAGCCAGGGCCCTTTTTGCCGGAGGGCCTGTGCGGTGGATGAGCGCAGCAACAGGGCAGAGGAAGTGGATTCCCACAGAGAAACTTACCAACTGCCTGGATCTTTTGACTTGAGAAAACCAGTGATCCACATGACAAGAAAAATGGACTACAGCGGCCTCTAGTGGTTTAACACAGGTACCGCGGTCCCTTTTTTTTTTTTTTTTTCTTGACTACTATTAAAATTTTACATTTTCAGTAGTTACAGGCAAACACAGATATTTAGCGGAAATACCGTTAGGTAACAGACAGAAAGACAAATTAGGCTTGGGGGTCCCCCAATAGAACCAAGTTCCTGGGGGCCCCCACTTACCTGATCCCCGCCGCAGGACTTTGTTTGGTCCACAGAAGTCCAAACTTCACCTATCACGGCAGGCATTGTAATTAAACCTTCAGGGACCGGGTTCCCAAGGATTCCACTCCCCTGGACCTGTATAGCACCCTGCACAGACAACATCTTGGTCATGGGTATGACCAGAGCTCTGGATCCCAGGGTCCAGCCCTCCTAAGAGAGGCATTACAGGCAAAACCTTGCTCTTCTGCTGCAAGGCCCGGGTACCGACCGTTTAGCTATGAAGCTTTTTTGGTGGGATCCGGAACAGCTTACTAAGGCCCAAAAGAACCTGTACGCAAGCCCAGTGAAAACACATGTTACTCTTTGGCCAACACCTTAGACACTGGCAAAAAACTGAGGTGCTCCCGGATGGGAGGGGCTTATATAGGGGAGGGTACTTCCGGTTTGGAATTGGCCAGTGCCAACACCTGAAGGTAATCTATATAACCCATTAGTAATGACTAAGTCGCTCTGTGTCCCGTGATGTACGAAAAAGAAAGCCTCTCTCCCTGGAAGGGCAAATCCGCTAAAGCCTTCTTGGAATTCTGGTCCGCGGACCAGCATTTTAGCCAAATCTGGCGACGCAGTACCACAGCAGATACTGAGGCACTGGAAATCAGGGGAGCTGTATCTAGGGCTGCATCGCAGACATATTTAAGGTCATGCACCAACTGGTCGGCCAGTTCTACGCAGACCGGGGGAAACCTGTTGCTTCTCCAACTCCCGGTGCAACAATTTTGGCCATTCAGTAAGTGTCTGTGTCACCAGGGCCGCAGCCAATACTGGCCGTAATGCTGACCCCAGCATGGTGAACATGGACCGGGCCACAGCTTCGGACCTCCTATCTGCAGGATCCTTAAATGCAGGGGTCTCCTCTACCGTAATCGTGGTTACCCTGTTTAACCTGGATACTGGGGGGTCCACAACCGGGGGAAATGCCCATTTTTTCCAGAAGGCTCTCCTCAAAAGGGCAACGGACCGCCATACGTTTTGGGACTGAAAAGGTCCTCTGCGGTCGTTCCCATTCTTTGTCTATAAACGTATCAAAATAAGTTACATAAGGAAACACCTTAATAGTGCGGGTCGGCTTGTGGGACCCAAAAGGGACCGACACCTCAGTAGATGCCCCAGCCACATCCTCCAGCTTAAGGGTTTTCCGCACCGCGGTGATAAGTGCTCCAACAATCGCCTTCTCCTGCGCTGACCCGGACACAGAGTCTGCCTCACTGTCTGAATGGTCCTGGTCCGCATACTCTGACCCTTCAGAACAGGGGTCCTGTGTCACAGCCAGGCCCGAGTCTGAGTCAGAGCTTTCCCCCAGAAGATGGTGGGGGGAGGGGCATTTTTTTACCCCCCTTTCGCACACCGCCTCCACCCTGGCAACAAATTATTCCAGGACCGCCGACAAAGCGTCCATAGGTACCGCAGGTGCAGGGGCACCGGTTGCTACCACCGGAATGTCTGGGGAAGAAGCGCCAGCTTCTGACGCCATGCTGCCCCGCTCACCTGACAGCCACTCAGGGACTAAGTCAAAGTACAAAAAAGGCCCACCCTCCTAGCTGCTACAGACCGAGGGGTATTCCCAGAGGACTCACCCCCCTGACCCAGGCACTGCTCAGCGCTGCAGTCCGCTCTAACTCCTGCACAGTGTGTGCCTGAGGTGTCTCTGAGGTGATCTGTGCCATTCGCGCCGTTCAGAATGACTAAACCAGCGCTAGAGGCCAAAACCAATGTTAAAGCCACAAAAAGATGGCCGCCGGCTGCCTCAGGAAAAAAAGAGCGAGCTACAAGAAAATGGCCGCCCTCTGTATGAGCAATAGAAACAGCGCGGCTACAAGAAAATGGCGCCAATCGTTCTGAGGTAAAAATGAAAGGCCGCGAAAACACTGGGCCTCCGAGCGGAGGCCCCCCACAAGGCAGATTACTCTCACTAGAGTGGACCTGGACACACCGCACAGCCCCCAGCCAGGACCCAGAGCCCCCCCTCAGGGATCCCCTGGTGAGGTACACAGCAGGTCCAGCAATGCATGGGGAGGAGGGATGGACGGGGAGAGAGGAAAGGGAGGGCAAGAGACCACCTAATCGACCACCCCAGGAATGCCCAGCTGTTCCATCCTGCCAAAACAGGAGGAACCTTACTTACCCGTCCCTGCGAGGACTGCTGGACGCTTTCCTGACAGACCCATCACCGAGCAGTACGGAGTGGCTGTCGGCCACAGCTCACTATGACTCGGACAGCAGTAGCCCGGTCATATGTGAGCCCCGGAGCATATAGCTCACCGGCCACCCCTGGAGCAAACGGGGTATGTCATGGCCGACCCAGCGCGTAGCTAAAGGCCTGCTCACGCTCGATGGCCGGACTGGGGAGACTACAAGGATCTATATTATCCAGCCTGTCACCCAGACGGCAGTTGATAGTAGATCTCAGGATCAAAAAGTAAAAACAAAAACAAAAAAATTCTCCAGGACCAATGGACCGCCCACCAGAATCCCCCCTCCACCAAATGATTTGGACCAGTGCACAAAACAAGGTCCATAAAACACATGGATAAGCGAGTTTGAGGTGGAGGAAGTTGACTGGCCTGCACAGAGTCCTGCCTTAACCCGATAGAACACCTTTGGCCTAAATTACAGCGGAGACTTCGATCCAGTTCTTGTCCACATCAGTGCCTGACCACACAAAAGCGCTTCTGGAAGAATGGTCAAACATAGACAGACACAATTTTAAACCTTGTGGACAGCCTTCCCAGGAGAGTTGAAGCTGTTATAGCTACAAATGGTGGGCCAACTCAATATTGAACCTACGGACTAAGACCGGGATGCCATTAAAGTGATTAAGTCTGTTATTTTTTATAAAAAATAAAAATAAAAACGAAACATGTTATACTTACATGCTCTGTGCGGTTGGTTTTGCACAGAGCAGCCCGGATCCCCCTCTTCAGCTCTCCTAGCCCCTCCATCCTGGTGAGTGCCCCATAGCAAGCAGCCTGCTGAGCCACAGCTCCATGTGTCCATTCAGACATGGAGTCACGGCCTGGCCCACTCTCTCTCCTGATTGGCTGACTTTGAATGACAGCAGCGGGAGCCAATGGTGTCGCTGCTCTGTCTCAGCCAATCAGGAGGGAGAGTTCCCGGGATGGCCGAGGCACTCGTGGACATTGCTGGATAGAGATGGGCTCAAGGTAAGTACTAGGAAGGCTGCTACACACATAGAATGCATTAAGATAAAAAAAAACCTTCTGACTTTACAACCACTTTAAAGTTCATGTGTGTTTAACTACTTCCTTACCGCCCACCGTCATATGACGTCCACAGATGGGATCTCCCATCCTGAGTGGACGTCATATGACGTCCTCGGCTTTCCGCTGCTACTGCGGGCCCCCAGGGGCCCGCAGAGCGGCGATCGGGGTACCATTGTGTTCCTTAGGACACAGCCAGTCCCCGATGGGGGTAATCGAGTGGCGGTGGAGCGGCGGCGGCGGGCAGCGGAGCTTCCCGTGCGGCTTACCGGCTCCTATATGCAGAGCTGCAGCAGCGGCGTGCATCGCGCCCGTGCGCGCCCCCGGGGGCGCGCAGCGCGGCGATCAGGGATTCTGTGTGTCCCTCTGGACACAGCCGATCCCCGATGGGAAGAATGTGGCGGCGGGCGGCGGAGATTCCGGTATAACTTACCGGTTTTGATGATGCAGAGCTGCGCAGCGGCGTGCACGGCGCCCGCGCGCCCCCGGGGGCGCGCAGCGCGGCAATCGGGGCTGAGGCTTTTCCCCTGGATACAGCCCAGCCCCAATCAGGGTAAAAAGCCAATGAAATTGGCTCTTTACCACGTGACCGGCTGTGTCCAATCACAGCCGGTCACTAAATGTAAACAAAAAACACCATTGTGTGTAACTTACTGTTGCTGGGTTCTCCTCTTCACACACCTGTGAGGAGAAGATCAGCTAACAGTGAGTTACACATATGTTATACACATATACATATGTACTACTGTGCCCAGATTGCCCCCCTAAATAAAGAGTACTTGTCATCTACCACCCACCACCTCACCAGAATACCCTGTCCATCAGGAGTACCTGCCACCTTACCCACCACCTCAGAGTACCCACCACCAGTCCATCAGAAGTACCTGTCCATCAGGAGTACCTGTCCATCAGGAGTACCCGCCACCTCACCTGAGTACCCGTCACCTCAAAGTACCCGCCACCAGTCCATCAGGAGTACCTGTCCATCAGGAGTACCTGTCCATCAGGAGTACCCGCCACCTCCCCTGAGTACCCGCCACCTCAAAGTACCCGCCACCAGTCCATCAGGAGTACCTGTCCATCAGGAGTACCCACCACCTCACCTGAGTACCCACCACCTCAAAGTACCCGCCACCAGTCCATCAGGAGTACCTGTCCATCAGGAGTACCTGTCCATCAGCAGTGCCTGTCCATCAGCAGTACCCGCCACCTCACCTGAGTACCCGCCACCTCAGAGTACCCGCCACCAGTCCATCAGGAGTACCTGTCCATCAGGAGTACCCGCCACCTCAGAGTACCTGCCACCAGTCCATCAGGAGTACCTGTCCATCAGCAGTACCTGTCCATCAGCAGTACCCGCCACCTCACCTGAGTACCCGCCACCTCAGAGTACCCACCACCAGTCCATCAGCAGTACCTGTCCATCAGGTGTACCAGCCACCTCACCAGAGTACCCGCCACCAGTCCATCAGAGTACATGTCCACCAGAGTACCCGCCACCTCACCAGAGAACCTGCCACCAGAGTACCTGCCACCTCACCAGCGTACCCGCCACCAGAGTACATACAGCCACTATGTCCAGAAAGGTGTACACCCCAGAAGAAGCATACCAAATACTCAGTCTGACTGATGAGAGCAACGGGGAGCTCTCACCGCTCAGTTCTGATTCCGATTCTGGTTCGGAATATGAGCCCCCCGAAGGCAGCACATCAGGATCCGAATTAGAGGAGGACACAGTCCGTCCAAAAAGAAGACGGTCTGAACACCAGGCAGCTACCAGCAGTGCCAACGGCGGTATACCCCAGGAGGCGAGGCCCAGTACAAGCGCTGCTAGACCCCAGGAGAAGAGGCCCAGTACAAGCGCTGCTAGACCCCAGGAGGAAAGGCCCAGTGCAAGTACATGCCAAAGAAGTAGGACCCGAACCCAGCTTCCAGATGGCTTGGCAAACCCATTGTGGCTGCCTTCTACCTCAGGGTCAGCCACGATCCCCCCTTTTACAGCACAGCCAGGTGTGCAGGTTAACACTGCAGATTTTTCCAAACTTGATTTTTTTAATTTATTTTTCCCTGATGAATTGGTTCAAGGCATTGTGGACCAAACTAATCTTTTTGCTCAACAATTTATTGAAAACAACCCCAGCTCCAGCTATGCCCACCCTTTTGTATGGAGACCCCTAACAGTGGTGGCGCTTAGATTGTTTTTAGGCCTAACGCTTAACATGGGGCTTACAAAAAAAATGGAATGAATAGGTATTGGTCGAAGAAACCCATCCACCATATGCCAATTTTTACATCGGCCATGTCCAGGTCCCGATACGAACTTATAATGTGGTTCCTGCATTTCAGTGACAACTCACAGTGCCCCCCCCCCCCAGATCACCCAAACTTTGACAAATTATATAAAATTCGCCCCCTAATTAATTTTTTTTCCAAGAAGTTTGCCGAACTTTATGTCCCTGACCAAAACATTTCTGTGGACGAATCCCTGGTGCATTTCACAGGCCGATTGGGAATCAAGCAATATATCCCCAGTAAGCGGGCGAGGTACGGCTTGAAGCTCAACAAGCTCTGTGAAAGCGCCACTGGTTATGTGCACTCATTCCGCGTGTACGAAGGCAAAGATTCCCAGCTCGAGCCCCCTGAGTGTCCATCGTACATGGGAATAAGTGGAAAAATTGTTTGGGAGTTGGTATTCCCACTCCTCCAAAATGGGTATCATATTTACATGGACAACTATTATACCAGCCTGCCTCTTCTCCGCCACCTCTGCCTAAAAAAAACTCTGGCCTGTGGTACAACAAGAATAAACAGAAAGGGCTTCCCACAGCGTCTTGTCACCACAACCATTCAAAGGGGGGAATCGGCAAGCTTGAGGAGCGATGAAGTGTTGGCTGTGAAGTGGAGGGATAGGAGAGATGTGTACATCATGTCCACCATCCACGATGACACCTCGGTGGAACTTCACAGAAGACGCAGTACCGTTCGCAAGCCTTCCTGCATCAATGAGTACAATAAATTCATGGGGGGTGTGGATTTAAATGACCAAATGTTGCAGCCCTATCTTTCAACCAGAAAATCCCTCTTCTGGTATAAAAAAATCGCAATTTACTTTTTTCATTTGGCCCTGTTAAATTCTTTCATAATCTACCAAAAATCAACAGAAAGACCCACCACCTTCATGATATTTATTGAAGACATTGTCACTGCCCTGATCTACCAACAAACATCCCCCCCAGAAAGCATTCACTCAGATTGTGTCAGCAGACTACATGAGCGCCATTTTTCAGACCATATTCCACCATCAAGATCCGGAAGACGACGCCAAAAAAGATGTCGGGTGTGCACCAGAAGAGGAATTAGGAAAGACACCAGCTTCCATTGTCCCGACTGTCCCTCCCAACCTGGCCTTTGCATCGGAAAATGCTTCAAGCTATATCACACGCTCTAAAACTATTAGCCCATATTTCTAATACTGCCATTTCCCCGTTTTCAATTTGTCCTGAATATTTCCCTGCCTCAACCAACCATATCATTGTCTTCCATGTAAACTGACCCTGGCCTGTTTCTCGACTACGCCTCTGCCTACCGTCTGCATTGTTTATCCGCCATGTTTCTGCTTTTCACATGAACTGACCCTGGACTATATCGACTATGCCTCTGCCTACCGTTTATTTCTGCCTTTTACCTGCACTGACCTCGGCCTGTTGACCATGTTTTTGCCTGCCCCCTTGGACTGATCTTTCACCCTGCTACACAGGGGTCTCACATATGTGAGGGGCTCCAGAATAGTGTTCTGAGTTCAGAAAAACAGTTTTTGGTTTTCTGTGTTCCCAGAACAGGGTCTGGTTGTCCGGAGGCTTCAAAGCGATTTGGGTGGGAGAAGCCTCTGCCCCTGTCCCCATTCTTTCCTGACCGTTGCCCTAAGCTTGATGGTCCTGCCTGCTCCCTGGACAAAATACTCTGGCTGTGCTGACCATACCTCTGCCTGCTGCATGTACTAACTATGGACAGTATTTCTGCCTGCTGCATGGACAATCCTTTGTTCCTTTTGCTGCTGCTGACCACATCCCTGCCTGCTATCTGGACCAATGATTTGGCTGTGCTAACATCATCTCTACCTGTACCGACTATTCCTGCCTGCTGCCTGTTTTGCTGTTGCTGTCCACGTTCCTGCCTGCTGCCTGGACCGATGCTCTCCTCTTTGGACCACTGCACTACAAAAACCACAGGTAATCTTTTCTTTACCCCTTTCTCAGAAGAATGTATTTTGGTTTATAATTGGTATGTACAGTACATGCTATGTGTTAGAAATATGAAGAGCCTTCAACAATGTGATAGGTTGTCAGGAATTTATGTGTGTAATTTATGCTCCTAGAACATGTGACGGTGCTACATAGATGTTGGGCCTCTGTATTTGGCCAGGCTGTGTAAAAGTCTCACACATTTGGTATCACCATACTCAGGAGGAGTAGCAGAATGTATTTTGGGGTGTCATTTTTGCTATGTACATGCCATGTGTTGGTAATATCTTATAAATGGACAACTTTGTATAAAAAAAAATGTGTTTTCATTTTTTCCCACATATTCCAAAAACTTCTGGAAAAAAATGAACCGTTCAAAAGACTCATTATGCCTCATAGATTATACGTTGGGGTGTTAGCTTTCCAAAATAGGGTCATTTTATGGGCATTTTCATTGTCCTGGTGCTCCAGGGTCTTCAAAACTGTAATAGGTGGTTGAGAAATGAGATGTGTAATTTATGCTCCTAGAATGCCTGAAGGTGCTATTTCAATGTTGGGCCTCTGTATTTGGCCAGGCTGTGTAAAAGTCTCACACATTTGGTATCACAATACTCAGGAGGAGTAGCAGAATGTATTTTGGGGTGTCATTGCAAGTATGCATGTGCTGTGTGAGAGAAATAACTTGTTATTATGACAATTTTGTGCAAAAAAAAAAAAAAAAAAAAAAAAAAAATCCCAAGAATTGTGGGAATAAAGTACAACTTCAAAAAACTCACAATGCCTCTTACTAAATACATTGGAATGTCTGCTTTCCAAAAAGGGGTAATTTGGGGGGTATTTGTACTTTCCTGGCTTGTTAGGGTCTCAAGAAATGAAATAGGCCTTCAGTACATCAGATGTGATAATTTTTCAATGATTTGCACCATAGCTTGTAGACTCTATAACTTTCACAGAGACCAAATAATATACACTTTTTTTGGTTATTTTTACTAAAGATATGTAGCAGTATACAGTTTGGCCCAATTTTATGAAGAAAAATTACTTATTTGCAAAATTTTACAATAGAAACTAAAAAAAAGTGTTATTTTTTTTTAAAAAATCTAACTTTTTTTGCTTATATTGCAAAAAATAAAAAACCTAGCGGTGATTAAATACCACCAAAAGAAAGCTCTGTTTGTGAGAAAAAAATGATAAAAATTTGATTTGGGTACAGTGTAGCATGACTGAGTAATTGTCATTCAAAGTGTGAGAGCGCTGAAAGCTACAAATTGGTCTGGTAAGGAAGGGTGTATAAAAGCCCTGTATTGAAGTGGTTAAAGGCAGGTGTCCCAATACTTTTGACAATATAGCGTATTTTATTCTATTGCCGCTATTCTGCCCATATAGCCACACAAAGGAAACATACATTCCTTTTAGTGTATGTATGTGTGACTTTTCTCTTCTTATTGTTGCAGAAGCTCAGGAGGCCTCCAAATACCTGAATGCTGATATGTGAGCATACTCACTCAAATGGCCAATGCTTGAAAAAGGCAATACCCGGAAAAAAATTAATACACACTACAACTTCTACTTAAAACGTACCTATATTTAGTGGGGCACTTAAAGGAGAAGTACACCCAAAGCTTGTTTAGCTGTACTTCTCTGGATCACAGGAGTGCAGTTCGTTCTGCACTCCTGTGACCCGGTTTCAGCAGACTGAAGCCTGCTGTTGGCTGACGTCAAAGAGCCGACCCAGGCTTTGTCAAGATCACGACAATGAAGTCAGGATCTGATCACATGCCTGGACCGGCACCCAGCTCATCCTCTCAGCGAGCCACTGAGAGCCTGAGCCATCTGCTCTGGCCCCCTCCACGGCCCAGAGCTCCAATGAGCGAGGGAGGGAAGAGCAGACAGCGGTGACTGTCACCAGCTCTCTGCTCTCTGCTCATGTAGAACTGCTCATGTAGAACTGAGAAAGGAGCGAACAGTGGTGTTTCATCCTTCGGTTCTCATTGTTAGAGCTGCATCCACCTAGGTAAGTATGATTAAAAAAAAAAACTTCTCTCGACATTTGAGGGCTAGTTCACACCACAATCCCCATATTCAGTGTGCATTAGAGATACTGGCACCTCTTGAAAGCCTGTTTTTTTTTTTTTGCCAACTGACACTTTATAATGGGGCTAAAGTGCCGCTTGGCTTGCGATTGCAGCCCTATTTGACTTCAATGGACGAGTGTGACAGGCGGTGCTACCTGTCAGCTTGACATGTTGCAGCCGTGGCATGGAAATAGCCTTCTCTGGTTGTATTCTTCACTTTAGGTGGATTGCCAAAGCACAGCTCATTCGCTTATTACTGCCCCCAGCTCTACAAGACTAAACCAGTCCTTACCCGTTGTGAGGGGGTTAGCTCGGCAGCGGGTGTGTGTGACCCCCGGGATGGGCTCCCCAGACAAAAACAGGCCCAGCAAACGGAGGTTGTGGTTTTCAAAATCAAAAAGGTGCGGTTTATTTTCTATTTACAGTGACAAAACACAGCAAAGCAAAAGAAACATAAATAAAATAAATCCTGGTCAACTTGACCTCTGACTAAACATACAGGTTTCCTAACTAACAACTGGGATCAGCCTAGTGCTGTCCTAGTCCCTAAGTCCCTGGTTTTAAATGTCCAAGCAAATAGCCACACAGGCTTTGTCTCACCGCACAGGGGTTCACTCTCCCTAGACAGTCCACACAGGTCTGGTTCCAGGCATGAGCTAACATCTAATGAAGCTGGGAGTTCTTATAGAGGCCTAAATGAGCTGACAAGCTTCAGCTGGTCTCATCAACTCCCTGTCTGTACGACGCCCCACACTCTCCCTAGAGGTATGAGTCATCCATGAGCCCACTAGCCTTATACAACTCTCCACCTAGTTGTATAAGTCGGCGTAAAGCCTGAATCTGGGCGAAATATATCTACCCCCCTGGATGCAACCAGGTGACTTTACCTTCCTGCTGTCACATACCCCCCCCTCTTGTTTTAACCTCGGGGTTGGAACACCAGCAATCAGGCATTCATGTACTCGAGACAAAGCATCCACATTCCCCATTTGAACGCCAGGGCGATGCTTTACTGTGAAGTTGAATTCCTGGAGGGCCAGGAACCACCTATTCACTCTTCTATTTGTTTCCTTGTTTTGAGCCATCCACTTTAACGGAGCGTGATCCGTAACCATGTCAAAGTGCCTACCTAGCAGGTAGTACCGAAGGGAATCTAGAGCCCACTTCACCGCTAAACACTCCTTTTCAACGGTGGCGTAATTTACCTCATGGGACTTCAACTTCCTGCTGAGGTAAATGACTGGGTGCTCTTCCCCGTTCCAGACCTGGGACAATACTGCTCCTAACCCCACATCTGACGCATCACTTTGTACGACAAAGTCTTTAGAGAAGTCGGGTGAGTACAACACTGGCTGGCTACATAAGGCTTGTTTCAAGAATTGGAATGCTGCCTCAGCCTCGGGGGTCCATTTAATCATGACCGACCCTTTCCCCTTCGTCAGGTTGGTTAGGGGCACAGCCTTAGAAGCAAAGTGGGGAATGAATCGCCGATAATACCCAGCGATTCCCAGAAAGGCTCGTACCTGCTTCTTGCTGTTGGGACGTGGCCAACTCTGGATGGCCTCGACTTTGTTGAGTTGGGGTTTTATTACTCCCCTCCCAATGGTGTACCCAAGATATTTGGCCTCCTCCTGCCCAATGGTACACTTCTTGGGGTTAGCCGTAAACCCCGCTTCCCGAACAGAGTCCAGGACTGCTTGCACTTTTGGCAGATGTGAGGCCCAATCTGTGCTATGGACAATTACGTCATCCAGGTAAGCCGCAGCATACTTCCGATGGGGCCTCAGCATCTGGTCCATTTTCCGCTGGAATGTGGCCGGCGCATTCTGTAACCCGAACGGCATTCTTTTATATTGGAACGCCCCGTCTGGGGTTACAAATGCGGTTTTCTCTTTGGCCGACTTGGCCAGGGGGATTTGCCAATACCCTTTTGTGAGGTCAAGAGTCGTCATGTATCGGGCTGTTCCCAGCCGGTCGATCAACTCATCTATACGTGGCATGGGGTAGGTGTCAAATTTTGTAACTTTGTTCAACTGACGAAAATCGTTACAAAATCGCCAGCTCCCATCCGGTTTAGGCACCAACACAATGGGACTAGACCAATCACTTTGGGACTCCTCTATCACCCCTAAGTTCAGCATTTTCTGTACTTCCTCCCGTATTGCCTCCCGTCGGGCCTCTGGGATCCGATAGGGTTTTAACTTCACCCTTTCACCGGGCGGGGTAATGATGTCATGCTCTACCCCAGATGTTTGTCCCGGCAGCTCAGAGAATACCTCCTTGTTGCGAAGCACAAACTCCTTAACCTCCTGTTGTTGGGGTTGTGACAAGGTGGCTGCTATTCCAACCTCAGGAATCACGCAACCAGTTTGAGCTGGTGACCAAGTGTCTGCGACTAGGGACTCTCTATCCCTCCAGGCTTTCAACAGATTAACGTGATAGATCTGTTCGGGCTTTCGCCTTCCTGGTTGTCTGACCTTGTAATTCACTTCGCTCACTTTTTCCATTATCTCATAGGGGCCTTGCCATTTGGCAAGGAATTTACTTTCAACCGTAGGGACAAGTACCAGTATCCTATCCCCCGGGGAAAAGGTACGGGTCTTGGCTCCACGGTTGTACACTCTCTGCTGTGCTAACTGCGCTTGGGCCAAATGTTCCTTCACGATGGGCATTACCTGTGCAATTCGGTCTTGCATCAGGGCGACATGCTCAATCACACTCCTGTGGGGAGAACTCTCACTTTCCCAAGTTTCCTTGGCAATATCCAACAGCCCTCTTGGGTGTCTCCCATACAGTAACTCAAAGGGGGAGAATCCCGTAGAGGATTGGGGCACCTCCCTAATAGCAAACATCAGATAAGGAAGTAGACAGTCCCAATCCTTTCCATCTCTATCCACCACTTTCTTCAACATTTGTTTTAGGGTTTTGTTGAATCTTTCAACCAGCCCATCGGTTTGGGGGTGATACACAGATGTACGTAATTGCGTCACTTTGAACAATTTACACAGCTCCTTCATAACCCGGGACATAAAGGGTGTACCTTGGTCCGTAAGCAGTTCTTTACAAATACCCACCCGGCTAAACACAAGAGATAGCTCTTTGGCTATGGTTTTGGCCGAGGTATTTCGGAGAGGGATCGCTTCTGGATAACGGGTGGCATAGTCCATTATAACTAATATGTACTGGTGCCCCCTAGCGGACTTGATTATAGGCCCTACCAAATCCATGGCGATCCTCTCAAACGGGACCTCAATGATGGGTAGAGGGACCAGCGGGCTACGGAAATGTGGCATCGGGGACGACCTCTGACACACAGGGCAGGAGGAACAATAATTTTCTATGTCCTTCATCACCCCCGGCCAATAGAATCTCTGTAATACCCTCTCTCGGGTTTTCTCTGTCCCCAGATGACCTCCAAGAATGTGCCCATGGGCCAACTCCAACACCAACTTCCTGTAAGGTTTGGGCACCACAAGCTGCTCAACGGTTTCTTCTGCCCTTTTTGCCACCCGATACAGTAGGTCCTTCTCTACGCTGAAGTATGGGTAAGTGCAGGTATTATCTGGGTTCACTAACTCGCCATCTATTTTCACTACGTTTTCCCGTGCCTTTATTAGGGCGGGGTCTTTCAACTGTTCTGTGGCAAAGTTTTCCCTGTGAACCTCAAGATCAGAAAACTCCACAGACGGTAGGTTTTCGTCTGAGGAGGTGGGCTCCTCTCCAGTTTCTTGAGTCTCCCCTGCCAATACTGATAAGGGAAATTCCGGAGAGTCCTCACCACTCTCAGGGGAGTTCTGGCTATCACATTCCTGGTACATAGGGGCACCAGTGGGGGGCTCAGGATCATCCCACAGTTCCCAGAACTTCGGAAAATCCCTTCCCACAATGGCGTCATGCGGTAACTGAGATACTAAGCCCACTGGATGAGAGAGGGTACCTTTGGGGGTCTCGAAACACACTGTAGTCACTGGATACTCTCGGGTGTCCCCATGCACACAAATAACAGCTACCTTGCTATTCCCAAAGACCTCTGTTTTAACTAACTCAGCCTTTATCAGGGTCACAAGGCTACCTGAATCCAGCAATACCACAACATTTCTACCATTAACACACATTTTGCATAAATGTTTCTCAGTTCCTCGAATGGCAGTGCATGCGACTGTCGCACACAGCGACTGACGTCTGCCCGTCAGAAAGTCACACTGCATGGGTTCCTCCACAACCGGGCAATTGGCTGCAATATGTCCCGCTTGCCGGCAGCGGTAGCAAACGATCCTTCTTGCCGCCTCTTGAGCCGCTGATTTCCCAGGCTGTTCTCGCCAAACTTGGGGTAGAGCTCCCACCCTCTCACTCTCTCCACCCTCACCCCTTGGAATCCTCTTATCCGCCCCTGGGGATGGTCTGGTCTTAGGGTGGAAAGTCCGAGTGTCTCTGGAAGAGGCCGTCAGGTTCTCTGTAGCCAAGTATTTCTCCACACGATCCACAAGACCATCGGCCGTCTCTGGGTCTCCATGGCTTACCCACTTTTGGATGGCAGTAGGAAGAGCTCTCAAAAACCGATCCATTACAACACGTTCCACAATCTTTGGTGCGGACAAAGTCTCTGGCTGTAGCCACTTTCTGCTCAGGTGAATGAGATCATACATTTGAGACCTGGGGGGTTTTCCAAGCTGGAAAGTCCAGTTATGCACACGCTGAGCCCGGACAGCCTGGGTGACACCCAGCCTTGCCAAAATTTCAGCTTTTAGCATCACATAGTCTTTTGCTTGGTTAGGCTCTAGGTCATAGTAAGCTTTCTGCGATTCACCAGTTAACAGAGGAGCCACCAGTCCAGCCCACTGCTCCTCAGGCCACTTTTCTCTTTCAGCGGTCCTTTCAAATGTGGTCAAAAATACCTCTGGATCATCCTCTCCAGTCATTTTTGTCAATAAACGACTCAGCCCAAAGGACGCGGTATTAGTGGGACGGCTTTCCTCACTGGTCTGCGGACGTTGCTGCATTACTGCTTCCATTTGTTGTAGTCTCTGCTCTTGCTTCTGTAACAGGTCTATGAAGCGGGCCTCAGATTGCTGCTGGGCTTCCAGACTCTGTTGGTGAGCTTGCTGCTGGGCTGCAAGGCTCTGTTGATGAGCTTGCTGCTGGGCTGCAAGGCTCCTTTGCAAACCTGCATTTTTCTGCTGTTGATTGGCATTTGCTAGAGCCAGCTGTTTCAGTATCTCCTCCATGCTGGCTTAAAAAAAACTGCCTGCATTCTCCACCAACTGTGAGGGGGTTAGCTCGGCAGCGGGTGTGTGTGACCCCCGGGATGGGCTCCCCAGACAAAAACAGGCCCAGCAAACGGAGGTTGTGGTTTTCAAAATCAAAAAGGTGCGGTTTATTTTCTATTTACAGTGACAAAACACAGCAAAGCAAAAGAAACATAAATAAAATAAATCCTGGTCAACTTGACCTCTGACTAAACATACAGGTTTCCTAACTAACAACTGGGATCAGCCTAGTGCTGTCCTAGTCCCTAAGTCCCTGGTTTTAAATGTCCAAGCAAATAGCCACACAGGCTTTGTCTCACCGCACAGGGGTTCACTCTCCCTAGACAGTCCACACAGGTCTGGTTCCAGGCATGAGCTAACATCTAATGAAGCTGGGAGTTCTTATAGAGGCCTAAATGAGCTGACAAGCTTCAGCTGGTCTCATCAACTCCCTGTCTGTACGACGCCCCACACTCTCCCTAGAGGTATGAGTCATCCATGAGCCCACTAGCCTTATACAACTCTCCACCTAGTTGTATAAGTCGGCGTAAAGCCTGAATCTGGGCGAAATATATCTACCCCCCTGGATGCAACCAGGTGACTTTACCTTCCTGCTGTCACACCGTCAACAATAATACTTCTACACCAGCCATTTTCAACCTTTTTACCCCAGCTCCCTTGAAATTTGTTTCATATCTCTGGGAACCCTTGAGAAATTATAGGATTTTTGTACTCACTGTAAAATCCTTTTCTTTGTAGTTCACTGACTGACACAGCTCCTTTACTTTAGACCATCGGGTTGTTATGCCACCTTCAGGAGAGGACTAGGCAGAACATGTTAACATGTACAAAAAACAGAACTTTCTAGTTCCGCCCAAGGGGCGGTCCCTTCAGTAACAACCCCCCAGCCTGCACCTTGCAGCCTCAGTACGTCAACAAGCAGTACAACGTAAAAAATAGGAGGGGTGGGTGCTGTGTCAGTCAGTGAACTACAGAGAAAAGGATTTTATGGTGAGTACAAAAATCCCCAAGCAGTGTCAAAACGAGGGGTGGGAAATAGCATAAAAAACTTCACCCACAAAAACAGAAGTGCTCCCTAATAGGGGAGACACCACCTTATCTAACCGCCTCAGAACTTGCGGTAACAATGCAACAGTGCATTGACTGAAAAGTAACTGTGGTTCTTGACAAAAATCAAGTGCAATTGCAAATTACACGGCCGCCTGCAAAACTTTGCGGCCAAAACGGGCATCAGCCGATGCACTGACATCTACTTTGTAGAATTTTGTAAAAGTATGAACAGACGACCAAGTCGCCGCTTTACACACTTGAGCGACAGGCGCTTGATGTCGGAAAGCCCAAGAGGTTCCAATTGCCCTGGTGGAATGGGCCGTGACCGGAAAGGGGGGCACCTGCCCCTTCAAGGCGTAGGCCTGAAACACAATCTGTCTGATCCACCTGGAAATTGTGGCCGACGAGGCCGCCATGCCTTTTTTCGGACCAGCTACCGTAAACAAACAGTCTGACTTCCGAAAGGGAGCCGTGGCAGACAAATATACCCTTAAAGCTCGGACCACATCCAGGGAATGGAGGGCTACCTCCTTAGGATGTGTCGGTCTAGGGCACAGAGATGGTAATACAATGTCTTCATTGATGTGGAACGCCGAAACCAGCTTCGGCAGAAAAGAAGGTTGCGGACGCAACACCACCTTATCCTTATGGATAACCAGATAAGGTGACTTGCAAGACAAAGCCGCCAGTTCCGAAACCCTCCTGGCCGAAGTAATGGCCACAAGAAAGACAACTTTCTGGGAAAGAGTCAACAAGGGAATCTCTCTGATATTCTCAAACAGCAGCTTCTGAAGTGCCGACACCAGGTTCAGGACCCACAGGGGTAACGGTGGACACACCGGAAGAACTACATGCCGAACCCCCTGAAAAAAGGTGCTCACTAGAGAGGGAGACGCCAGGGGTCGCTGAAAAAAGACAGCCAAGGCTGATATTTGTCCTTTAATGGTGCTTAAAGCCAATTTCTGGTCAACTCCTCGCTGCAGAAACAGCAAGACCCTAGATACGGAATAGAAGCGCGGACGCCATCCTTACTCCTCACACATAGAGATGTAGGCCTTACAGGAACGATGATATATATTCCGAGAAGAAGATTTCCGTGCTCTCAACATAGTTCAAATCACAGAGTTAGGCCCCGGTTCCTTAGCACCTGGCTCTCCACAGCCATGCCGTTAAACCCAGCGATGGTAAAGCAGGATGGAGAATCGGACCTTGAGACAAAAGGTCCTCTCGTAACGGCAGATGCCAGGGGGCGTCCGCCACCAGACGCACTAGGTCTGCGTACCAGGGATGCTGAGGCCAATCTGGGGCAATCAGAATTACTGGAATCCCCTCG
Source organism: Rana muscosa (assembly GCA_029206835.1). Lineage (NCBI taxonomy): Eukaryota > Metazoa > Chordata > Amphibia > Anura > Ranidae > Rana > Rana muscosa. Next base: position 244,598,714 of record CM055118.1, on the reverse strand, counting down.
GCCTCCACTCTGCGGAGCAGACGTGGTAGTAGCTTGAGCGGAGGAAAAGCATAGATCAGTTGGTACTGACCCCACGGAGCCACCAGCGCGTCTGACGCGTCTGCCCAAGGATCTCCTGTCCTGGACACAAACCTCGGCACCTTCCGATTGAGACGGGAAGCCAGGAGATCCACGTCTGGTGTGCCCCATCACAGGCACAGTAGCCTGAACACATCCGGATGCAGCGCCCATTTTCCTGGGTCCAGCATCTGGCGACTTAGGTAGTCTGCCTGCCAGTTCTCCACTCCCGGGATGTAAATGGCCGACAGGGCTGGTACATGTCGCTCTGCCCACTGAAGGATGTGAGCGACCTCCCGCACGGCGGCCGAGCTTCTTGTTCCTCCTTGATGATTGACATATGCCACTGCTGTGGCATTGTCGGACTGGATCCTGATCAGACGTCCTCGAAGTCTAATCAACCATGTGGAGAGGCATAGCCTGATCGCAAGTAGCTCGAGCACATTGATCGGCAACTTGGATTCCTCCTCTGACCAGAGGCCCTGGAATGACTGTACTCCCAGTACTCCACCCCAGCCAGACAGGCTGGCGTCCGTAGTGATCACTGTCCAATGTAGAGGTAGGAACGACTTTCCGGACCGAAGTGCCGGGGATCTTAGCCACCAGAGCAGAGAGTCCCTGACCGACTGGCTCACCTGAATACGCCGATCCAGAGATAAACAGAGATTTGTCCCATTTTGTCAAGATCTCCTTCTGCAAGACTCTGGTGTGAAACTGAGCATACGCTACTGCCTCGAAGGAGGCCACCATGAGCCCTAGGACTCGCATGCAGAAGCGTAGCGACGACCACCTGCGGTTCACCAACAGGTTTACCGTGGCTCAGAGTCTGTAGCTTGTCCGGAGGGAGAAACACTCTTGCTTCCACGGAGACCAACAGTAAGCCCAGGTACTCCAAACGCTGAGTCGGTAAGAGCACCGACTTTTTTAGGTTCAACAGCCACCCAAAATCCTGCAGGGTCTGCATGGTGATCGCCACATACTCCTTTAAATCTTAATCCCCTGATGAAGTCACGTGGTTGACGATACGCGTTGGGATTGGAGCACCGGGTACAGACACAGTCTGACTACAGGAGACGAGCGCGGCGCTCGTGGGATTTTTGCATTTACCTACACAACTAATGTGAGTTTTATTTTTTTTTATTCTTTATTTCTGTAACTTTTCTTTTTTTTTCCCATATCCCATAGACAATAACAATAACATAATATTGCCCATCTCATAAAACCTATTACATATTATACATCAGTAATATTTTCCTGATCCACATATGAAACAAAATATTAATTTTCTATTTCTCTACTTACTCTTCCCTCCCTCCCATTCTTTTACCCTAACCCCTTACACCCCGGAAACAATAACACAAAAAAATAAAAAATTACATTCTCTCTCTCTAATTCCCTCCCACTCTCTCTCCGACCGCCGGACATGATTGACCTCTCCCCTAGGGGGCTTCAGAGCCCCAGTCTCTGTCTTCTCCCAATAATTTTTTACCCTCTTCCGACTTTACAAATTCTTCCCATGGTGCCCATATCTCATTAATTTGTTCCGTTCTTTCTACTGTGCTGGGCCATAGATTTTCCATTATCCACACTCGTCTTATTTTTTCCAGCCACATAGAAATAGGGGGTGTTCGAGTTTCTTTCCAGCATAGAGATATGCAGCTTTTGGCTGCATTCACCATGTGGCATATTATTGAGTTCTTATACCTTTTTTATTGGGATTTGAGAGCTCTGTAACAAAAAGAAGGCTGGGTCATCCGGAACTTGATATTCCGTGAACATTTGCGTTATTCTCTGCACCTCCAGCCAGAATCGTCTAATCACTGGACACTGCCAGAAGATATGAAAGATGGTCCCCCGTTCACCACAGTTCCTCCAACATCTATCTGATTCTTCTGGAAAAAAAATATTTAGAGCTGCTGGTGTATAGTACCATCGCATTAACAATTTGTAATTAGATTCCTGTGTCTTGGTACATCTAGAACTACTCAGGGCCAGCTGTTCTCTTTTCTTACTCTGTGTTGATGAAAAGCTTTGATTCATGTCCCTCTCCCATTTGCTCAGACTTTTTATTTTATACTCCTCTGGAGGTGTTACCAAAAGAGCGTATATTTTAGATATAACATGGGAGATCGGTTCCTTTTCTTCGCAGTATGTCTCAAACTTTGTACGTGATCTACAATATTTCTCCATTGGGCCAAGGGATACTAAAAAGTGTCTCACTTGTCGTGCCTGCCAAGCTGTCATTTCAAATTGGCCTCCTTGTTGAGTCATATTTTGTATTGTTGGCCAGTTCTCAAGATTCGTAAAGTGTGACACTTGACATAATCCTCTATCTCTAAGTCCCTGAAAGCATCTTGCCTCCAGCCCTGGTGGAAACGCTGGGTTCCCCAGGACTGGTGTCAAGGGTGATTGTTCTGTAGTAATACTATGGTTTCGGCTTATCTTATATCCCATTTGAAGTGTAGGCCCCATTATAGGATTATTTTTCAGTTGGGAAGGTAAAGATGTATAACACCAAATGGCTCTGTCCAAAGGAATAGTACTTATCTGTTGTTCGATTCTGGTCCATAGTTTATATTTTGAGTGCCTACACCAATCGATGATCCTGCCTAGTTGTGCTGCCTGATAATACTTGTACATATCTGGGGCTGCAATTCCACCCCGCTCCTGCGGTATTGTTAATAATCTTTTATTAATTCTAAGTCGTCTGCAGGCCCAGATAAATTTTGTTAACTCTATCCCTATCTGATTAAAATAAGACCTAGGGATATATATAGGTAGCCCCTGAAACAGATATAGGAACCTAGGAACTATATTCATCTTTAAGATATTGCACCTCCCAAACCAGGAGTGCATACCCTTATTCCATTTCTTTAGCAATATTCTGACCGACACTAGTAATGGTCGAAAATTCAAATCAAAGATTTTCGTTAAATTTGATGGGATCTTTGTCCCCAGATAATTCAGTGCCGTTGTTGTCCATCTAAATTTAAAATTCTGTTGGAGAACTCTGCTTAGGTGTCCCTGCATCGCCACTCCCATGGCCTCCGATTTACCATAGTTTATCCTGAAGTCAGACAGAACACCATACTGTTCTACTTCCTTCAGTAGGTTAGGCAATGATATTTGCGGAGAAGCTAATGAAAATAGTAAGTCATCAGCGTACGCCGAAACCTTATACTCTTCTCCTCCTATTCTTATTCCTACGATGTCTGTGTTCTGTCTGATCTTATTCAGGAAAGGTTCTAATGTTAGTGCAAATAGGAGTGGTGACAAGGGACACCCCTGACGGGTCCCGTTTGATATCGAAAATATTTTAGAGTATACTCCATTTACCTTTACCATTGCTTGTGGTTTTGTGTATAGCTCAGTTATCCACTGCAGCATCCGACCCCCTAGCCCCATGTGTCTCAGTACTCCAAGCATGAATTTCCAATTTACCCTATCAAAGGCTTTTTCCGCATCCGTATTTATGAATACGCTAGGGTTTTTTAATTGGTTTGCTTGTTGGATTAGATTTAGCACTTTAATAGTACTATCTCTTGCTTCACGTTTGGGAATGAATCCCACTTGATCTAGATGTACTAACTGAGACACATGGGGTTGTAGTCGAGTGGCTAGAGTCTTCGTAAATATCTTTAAGTCTGTATTTAATAATGATATCGGACGGTAGCTACTACAGGTTGTCGGATCTTTACCTTCCTTTGGTAGGATTGTAATGTGTGCTCTTAATGTGTCTGGTGTAAAGGTAGTTTCCTGACCTATGGCATTAAATAGTTTAGTCATGTGTGGACTTAATAAGGGAAAAAAACTTTTAAAATATTGTATCGAGAAACCATCTGGTCCGGGAGCCTTCCCATGTTTTATCATTTGTATTGCTGTAAATATTTCCTCAGACGTGATGGGTGCTTCTAACTTACTTTTAATCGGAGATGGTAGTCAAGCTAATTGTGCGGAGGCTAGATATTCATCTAGAGACAAGTGGGGCGAAGAAGGATGTGCTAAATTATACAGTGAGGAGTAATACTCCCCAAATTCCTGCGCGATATCTTTCGGGATTGAGATTTTTTGATCCCTTTTTCCTTTAATATATGGTATATACGATCGTGTTTGTTGTTCTTTCAGTTTTTTTGCTAGTAATTTGCCGCACTTGTCTCCAGATTCATATGTGGCCCGTCTCCCTCTTTGTAGTACCGCCTTTGCTTTATATCGTAGAATATCTGATATCTGTCGTCTTAAATGTGCTAACTCATTTCCTACGCCCTTTTCTAATGTTTCTTTATGTAATATCTCCAATTCTTGCATTTTTCCCAATAATTCATTTAATTCCTTTTCTCTGGCCTTTTTTACTCGAGAGCCATGTTTAATTAGGATCCCCCTTATAACTGTTTTATGCGCCTCCCATACAATTCCAGGGTCGCTTTCTGCACTATCGTTTATTTCAAAATACCATGTAATTTCTTTACTCAGGTCTGCTAAGATTTCTGGTGATTGTAATAGGCTCTCATTCAGTCTCCAACTCCATTCCACCGGATGGACAGCCCCTGATAATGACATTTCTATTATAACTGGAGCATGATCTGACCAAGTTATACTACCAATTGATATATCCTGCACACAGGAGAGTAATTGCTGTGGTATCAAAAAAAGATCTATCCTTGAATATACTTGGTGTGGATTAGAAAAATATGTATAGTCCCTCTCATCTGTGTGCAGGATACGCCAAATATCTATCAGTTGATTTTCATGAAATTTCTGAAGAATGCGTTTCCCTGCCCCGCTAGATAAAGAGGAGGAACCTCCAGAGGTCAATTCTTGGGTCTAAGGGTACATTGAGATCCCCCCCTAGAATTAGTTTCCCTTCTTTAAATTTCGTCAGTTTTTATAGCATTTTCCAGATAAAGTTTTCTTGATTAACATTTGGAGTATAAATGGTAGCTAAAGTTACCTTTATATTCCCAATAAATCCCTTCAGGAATAAATACCTCCCTCCTGGATCTGCGTATTTATCCAGCAAGGACCATGCTATTCGATTGGATATTAAAATAGCCACTCCCTTAGTTTTGGCCTCTTTATTACATGCCAAATATACATTAGGGAAGTATCTATTTTGGAGGAGAGGAAATTTTCCTTCTTTAAAATGAGTTTCCTGTATCATTCCAATATCTGTTTTAGTCTGTCTCAAATCATGGTGTAGCATCCTTCGTTTCTCCGGGATATTCAAACCCTTTGTATTTATAGAGGTCACTTTAAGTCCTCCCATCTTCTATAGTCCAGCGATCAGAGATAAGATGAAGAGAGAAAACAAGAGAGGGAAAAAAAAAAAAAAAACCCCGGGGTTTTGACACCGGTACCTACTTGGATTACCTATTTATCCGTAGATACCGAATATAGGGGGTTTGTCCAGCAGCGGCCATGATGGCAGAGCAGCGGTCCCCATCCCCATGACTGTTTTTTACTTACGTTATATCAAGAAAGCACAGATACCAAAGTAAGAGAGGGGATTTCTGAAAGTGAGTAAACTTAACACAAATGATTCATAATTCCACCCCTTCTCCCTCCCCCCTCCTCCCAAGGCCATACTCAAGAATCATTTTCCTTTTCGTACCCCTTGCATATTTAAACTATTCTTATTTTATAGCTTTTGTTTTACCTTTTGCTTCTTACAGTGAATCATAAGATACATCTCCCACCTCTCTCTCCTCTCTCTCCCCCCCCCCCCACATCCCTCCCCCACCTCCCCGCAACCAACCAATGATTTCAGAAATTTTCAAACTTCAAATTTCAATTCCACATTAATACACTCTATATCCTACCACCTCCCCCACCCCCACCCAACCCATCCCGAGCAATATTACCACATAACATACTATCAAACATATTCCCCCCGCCCCCCACACCACCACAATCCCTCACACCCCCCCCGCCCTCCATCCTCTCCATCTATATGTCCCCTGCCACACCGGAGTACTAGTATTTGTGTGAATCCCTATCCCTGTATCCCTGTGTTTTATTGAGAAATCATTCTCAATTTATTTAATTATATTTATCCGTGCTCATGAGATTTAAATAAAAATTGTGTTTATATTGTAGATCCTATTCTGTGTTATATTTGTGTTTTTCTCAACTCTTCTATTATTGCCTGTGTTTCTTCTACTCACCCCTATTCCCTCCGCCCCTCCCCTCCCCTCCTTAAACAGGCAACTAATTCTCTTATGTGTTCCCTGTGTTTTGTGTGATTTAGGTGATAACGGTAAATTTTACAGAGTGTCCGTATGTCCCACTGTAGTGACCCCCCTTTGTCCCTATATCCCCTGTTCCAATTCTCTTATGTGTCCCCCAAAACTAAATTAACCTGACACTCCCTTATTTCCAGTGTGGCCTAGCACATACAGATACATACGGATACCTATGAATACATGCATATAAATGTCTCTCTCCTATATTCTCGCGCATTCCGCAATCATCCGCCTTGTCCAAGAACGGCTAAGAAGACCGCGGAGAACAAGAGGATGCAAGGAAAATAGCTGTGGGGGAAAAAGAGAGAGAGAGACAACGGAGAAGGGGGGGGGCGAAGCCCAAAAAAAAAAACCGTAAGAGAAAGCTCCGGGGGGGGGGGGGGGGGGGCGGGCGGGAGAGAGGGGCGAGAGAAAGATGAGGCTGCAAAAAAGGATCATAGCGAAGAGAAAAAGGAAAGGAGAGAGAAAGGAGAGAGAGCCTGCAAAAAGGGGGGGGGGGGGGGGGCAAGAAAAAAAAAAGGAAATCCTTAAAAAAAAAAAAAAAAGGTTTATTTTTCTTTTCTTTCCTTTTCCCCTCTTTTTTGGTTTTCCCGTTGATTCAAACTGATTGATCCATTTCTATATACCGTCTCGGTCTACCAAATTCATTGCCCAGTTCTAGTGCCTGTAGGTTCCTTTCCTATTGATGCCCTATTTCCTCCTCCTCGTTGTCTCCACTTAAGAGGTTGTAACCAGTCTGTTATATCACAATGTTCTATCCCCAAAAATAAAAAAGCATCTGGTAAGTCCGAGGGGTCGTTCACAGAAAAAAATTGAGTGTCTTTTTGAATCGTCAGGGAGATGGGGTACCCCCAGCGATAAGAGGCGCCCGATGATCTGATTTTCTCAAGGAGTGGTCATAATATAGCCCTCCGCTGGAGGGTAGCCCTTGAAAGGTCTGGGAGTATTTTTACTGTGAAACCCTCATAAGTTATTTGTCCCATATCCCATGCTTTACGTGCAATGCACTCTTTATGGGCATAACGGTGTAACCTTCCTATCATGTCTCTAGGTCTTGCTGGGTCTATAGATTGGGGTCCCCATGCTCTATGTAGCCTGTCAAATTCGATTTCCTTCAAGCTTTCTGTTACGCCTAATTGTTGGCATATGGATATTACTACCGTCTGTATTTTATCGTCCCCCACTTCTTCAGGGATCCCTCTGAATCTTAAATTGTTCCTCCAGCTACAGTCTTCGGATTCCTCCAATCTTAACTGGATCATAGAGACGTGTTTTCTCTGTGATAATTGCTCCTTTTCCAATTTCGTAATACGATCGTCCAATTTGCTCACCATTATCCTCTCTCCTGTTACTTTTTCTTTCAGTGTTTGTATCTCAGCTCGTATCAACTGCATCTCCTGTCTATGCCCATCCTCATACTGAGCCATCATTGTCTCCAGATCTTTCCGTGTAGGCAGTGCTTTCAGGATATTTTTTAACTCCGGATCTATCATCCCAAAAGATGTCCCAAAGGAGGTCCCTTCCTCCTGATCTGACACTGTTATTCTCTGGCTCTGATTCTGACTCTCCATCTCGTTTAGAATCGGGGGTAGGCTCAGGCCGGGGGCTGCCTTTGGTATTTCCAAACACAGGTTGCCACGGGTTTCCACTATTGCTGCCCGTGTTGCTGCTCTTGTCTGGGTAAAAAAGTCCTTAATGACCGGTTGTAGAGGCAATGTCGGTATTGTATATGGATTATTTTTATTCTCTCCCCCCTTCCTCCTTCTATTGCTCATCCCCTTCTATATTAATTTATTAATCCAGGTGCGGCTCTATAGCTCATATAAGGTCATATAATCTCCTATTCTACGCCCCGCACTCATGCAATCAGGATCAGTATTCAAAGTTCAAGACTCAATAATATGCACAGGTATTGCTCAGTATGTAGACATCCTGCAGGAATCTATATTTTCATACCTTAGACGCAGCTTCTTCCCCACTCCGGGAGCCCAAGAGTCCTCCGAGAGTCCCACAAGCCTATTAGCCAATATCTCAGCTGCAATCCTGCAGCTCCACGCAGAGCCTTCCGACCACTTTCCTACGCCTTCCCCTACCTACACGTGTCACCGAGGGATAGATAGAGGCATATGCAGATGTAGATATATAGATATAGATATGGATTTGGATATGGGATAGGTAAGTAGTTATGCAATTATATGGAAATCTACATCAGTCCATAGCTGCCGCTCTTCCCCGGCTTTCCCCAGCTCTCACCGTCACCTCCCGGACATCAACGCTGCTGCCGCTCAGAGCCAGCCTCCTCCACTACTGCAGTGTCGAACCACAGCTCCAACGCTAGACCGACACGATCCAGCCGCAAAACTCCGCAGAGCAAGGTAAGCAGGGTTGATCAGGCAGATCAAGACATCCGCGGTGATCAAATCTCAACTTCAATTCTCGGCTTTCCTTTACATGCTACAGCCACAGGGATCGCACCATGCTCCGGGCACCTGTCTCCTCACTCCGCCATTCCCGCCGCTGCTAGGCCACGCCCCCTCCCCTTATCCCCCTGCTGTCAGGCATCGGGACACCGTGAGTTTTATTTTATCAATAAACTTGGTTTTATATTATGCAGAGTTACACTATTAGTTCCTTCTCTCCCTTCTTTTCTCACCGCTCATTGAATTTATCGGCTGGTAATTGAGAAACTTGAGTGGACATACATCTCATCAGGCAGACACTGGCTCTGGGATACGAGCTTGGCGCTTGCGGATTGGTGCCCCTGTTTATTGACAAGTGACTGCATCACCCTGAGATCCTCCTCTGCCCTTGCAATGTATCCCACAGTGTCACGCCATGTGCATATTGTTTTGTGTTTCCTTTCTTGGCACATACCTACCACTGAGACCATTTCAACACTAGAGGAGAGAGGATCTGCTGCCACCACTTGGATTCTGTTTTAGATCTACTTCAGCTGTTTTAAACAGCAGTGAGGTGAGCTGCTAGCACACATAGAGGTGTTTGTCACTGGGGTATTGGTCCAGCGCGTTATATTTCGTTTGGTGGAGGCCCTCTCACTATTCACAGACTTTTTACAAGACTATATTATTTATGCTGGCTACGTTTTGGTTTACTTTTTACACAGCATAAGGACTTTATTTCATTTGGGACCCATATGTATTTTGTGTTTGCACATTTATTCATTGTTTATATATACATTATTTTTCACCAGGCTATTACTGCTTTTACAGTATCAGTTTCATTTGTTCACCAGTCACCTATTGATTTGTTTGCTAGTTAGTCCCTCCTTCCCCTCTCCCTCTCCCCTCCCCCACAGCACAGTCACCATCACACACTCATTTATCTTTCTTCTGTTAGGATCAGATCCCCAGGTGACCGCAGCAGTACCCCCTTTATCTGTTTGACAGCACAGGAGTTCCCCCCTTTTTATTCTAAAGTAAAGGAGCTGTGTCAGTCAGTGAACGTAAGAGAAAATAATTTTTTTTGCAAAACATTAGTGTGATCACTAAATTTTAGAAACTTCTAAATAGAATAACGTAACATGGCTAGCATATTTGACTGTATGGGGGTTATTTACTAAAGGCAAATCCACTTTGCACTACAAGTGCAAACTACAAATACAAAGTGCACTTGGAAGCGCAGCCACTGTAGATCCGAGGGGGACATGCAAGGAAAAAAAATAAATGCATTTTAGCTTGCACATGATTGGATGATAAAATCTGCAGAGCTTCCCCTCGTTTCAGATCTACCCCTCAGATTTACAGCGACTGCACTTCCAGTGCAATTTCAAGTGCACTTGTAGTGCAACGTGGATTTGCCTTTCGTAAATAACCCCCTTTGTATGACACTATGCATGCTCTTGTATAACCTGCTTAGTAATAATCTTAAAAATATAAGGATATAATAACGGAAAAAAATGCAGACAGAAATAATTGTGATGTGTAGGTGGGAGATCAATTTGCTCAAGCTCACTGCTCATGGAGCACCCAGGAACCCCTTGCAACCTCAGGAGGAACTCTGGTTGAAAGAAGGCCACTATATAGCGACAAGAAAAAGTTTCCAATGGAATGAAAGATGGAAAACAAAGTTAGAATCTTCATGTCAGCTCATAATTTGAACCTCAAAGTAGATTGCAGTCACACAGCTTTCAGTTACATTGTTGTTCAGACTTTATTGCAGTCATTCACTGAGATATGCTCAAAGCAACCAACCTCACATGGACACCAATCAAGTATTCGGATCAGTTGATATGGACACCTTCTTCACCATTACCACAGTTTAATAAATCTATTACAAGCTCAAATACAATAGCAAAGGCAAAAATATATCTGTAACAAATGGGTCTGATAACCAATGCTCCTCAATTATTAGAAATGAATAACACACCACTCACCAAAAGGTGCAAATTCCCCAGTTTTATTTCAATCAAACATATAAAAAAAAAACAATTGTCATGTTCTTTTTATTTCTTTATTTTATTATAACAATTTCTAATTGATAAAGCAGCATTTAATCAATTTATTTCTGATCGGTAAGCCCCATCTAAACATTTTAGGTGTCCAAGTACCATTCAATGTTCCACAGGAAGTGACATTGCGCTTCAAGTAGGCTTCACCCATGAACCACATTACTGGTCTAGTAAACCATAAATAAAGGGTGCACAAATCATTTGACCCATGCATGCAGTGCATGCCTGCATTCTATGGTTAACAAATGGATGCTTTAGTGGTCCCTGAGTCTAGTTACACTGTGTGATCAGACACAAACCCAAACCCAATGGTGTCCCTAAAAAGTGTCTTTGATTTCCATACCACACAGCGACAGCCATTTTTAATTCTAGTGGCATCAGGTGTAAATAAACAGGCCTCATGCATGTGAATGTGTTCAGGTCACAAAAACGTGCCCACTGTGGACTAGTTGACAACTGCGCTATAATTTGATCTCCCGTAGACGATTCACAAATCCACCCGGAAACCTTATATATTTGATTTTTAATAACTTATAAAATATCCCCCAACAATGTACAAATCATGTCACTTTCATTTGACAGCAGAACATAAAATCTAACAAAAAAAAAAAACAATCAAATAAAAAAGTATTCACATATATAAAACAATTTCTGGCAGAGGAGTGTAGCGGGTTGTTTGCAATTTTTCAAGTTTACCTAGACTTTTACCTCGGATCAGGGTAGCACTAGTAAGATGGAAAGCAGGAGTCATTCTACAGGAATGAGCTACATGAGGGGAAAAAAGTATTTGATCCTCTGCTGATTTTGTAGGTTTGCCCACTGACAAAGAAATAATAATTTTTAATAATAATTTTAATGGTAGGTTGGTTCATTTTGACAGTGAGAGACAGAATAACAAAAAAAATATCCAGAAAAACGCATTTCAAAAAAGTTATAAATTGATTTGCATTTTAATGAGTGAAATAAGTATTTGATCCCCTATCAATCAGCAAGATTTCTGTCTCCCAGGTGTCTTCTATACAGGTAAGGAGTTGAGATTAGGAGCGAACACTCCCTCTTAAAGGGAGTGCTCCCAATCTCAGTTTGTAACCTGTATAAAAGACACCTGTTCACAGAAGCAATCAGATTCCAATCTCCCCACCATGGCCAAAACCAAAGAGCTGTCCATGGATGTCAGGGACAAGGATTGTAGACCTACACAAGGCTGGAATTGGCTACAAGGCCATCGTCAAGCAGCTTGGTGAGAGGGTGACAACAGTTTGTGCGATTATTCGTAATTGGAAGAAACACAAAATAACTGTCAATCTCTCTTGGTCTGGGGCTCCATGCAAGATATCACCTCGTGGAGTTTGATAGATCCTGAGAACGGTGAGGAATCAGCCCAGAAGTACCGATTATTTTGGTCAAGTACTCACAGATACCTTTGCGGTGCGATTCCTGTCCTAATAGAATGCGTTTTCCCGCACTGCTCCTGTGTGAACCCAGGCTGAAACAAGCTTGGGTTCACACAGGAGCGGTGGGGGGGGGGGGACCGCATGCGATTTGGACAGGAATTGCACCGCATTTCTGTTCAAAAGGCATGCGATTCTTTGCAGTGCGATTTGAGCCTAATTATTCCGTATGGGCTCAAATCGCACCGCAAATGGTATTGGTTTTAGGGATCGGAGCATTTGCACGAGTACTCGTGCAAATGCTTAGTATCGGCGCAACCCTACCTCATCATATCTTTGGATAGTCAAAGTCCGCCATGAAACATTTTTAGACTGGATTAAGGTGACTGATTCACCAGCAAGACTATAAATTCTGGGTATATTTCTGACACTTAAAACTGAGAAGGCCACTAGCATGAGTGGCAAAAAAAGTTCAATAGAACATGGCAAACTACTACTAGCTATGCCACAACATTAATAAATGAAAACCTTCACTCTCCCAAACTTACATGTGCCACCCATGACCATGATGTAAAACAGGTAATATCAACATGATGAATATATTATATTTAGAGCTGCTTTAAGACAACACCTTACAATGCTGAATTGTGTGGTTAGTGCAAGACAACATGCCATAGCACAAAGGGAACATGTAAAACTTTTTCTTTTAACATAGTGCAAAACGCAGTCCTACAACAAAGCAGCTATATTTCCCCACATCTAAGTGGAATAAAAAGGCACGAGCACAGATAAAACAGCACAGCCATTCACAAACGATATCTCTTGATGATCTGCCACTGTACAAGCTGAATGAGGTAAGCTAAGCACCTTGGCAGATGTAGTTTGACAACACTGTGCAGCTTTAAAGGTGTCCAACCAAGGCCAAGCTCTCTGTACTCAACCGTTGGCCCTCCAGCTATTGCGAAACTACAAGTCCCATTGTGCCCTTGCGAGTCATGCTTGTATCTGTCAGCCTTGCAAAGCATCATGGGAATTGTATTTTCGCAACAGCTGAAGGATCACAGGTTCAGCACCCATCCTCTCTAGACCAGGGGTCTCAAACTGGCATCCCTCCAGCTGTTGCAAAACTACAAGTCCCATCATGCCTCTGCCTGTGCGAGTCATGCTTGTAACTGTCAGCCTTTTGTATTTGTAGTGACGCAAAAGCTGGAGGGCCACCAGTTTGAAACCCCTGCTCTAGACAAATATAGTTTGTGGGGAGAGGTCTCAATCTCATTTACACCTACAAGATAATCAGCTACTAGAGGAAATATTGCACCTCTGTCACTTGGACATACAAAACATTAAAAAGTGCTATTTATACTATGCAAAGCATGTGCTATAAAATAAAGCAGAGCATAAATGGAGTAAATTGCCACCACATGTGTTTTGTGTATCCTTTCTAAAGGAGAACGTTAGGCTGAACACATAATGCAGTCCATATATAGAAGTAATACATCCGCCTTCCTTTTTTTTATCATGATTAGCAAAAAAAAAAAAAAAGTTCTATATCCCACGTCTGCTTGGTATACAACCCCAAAAGCCCCCCCAAAGACGCCATTATAAAATGAAAAGCTTTCACAAAAATAAGGGCCGGTTCACATTTGTGCAGTTTGTTTTGCAAGCATTTGAGTTGCATTATCATCGAACTCTATATAACGTGCGTTTTGATGAAAGTGTCTTTTTTTTTCATACCATACCTAAAAAAGCACAGGTGTAAATGGGACACCAATGGTTTAAAATTTAGACCAGATTTGGACGATAACTGTAATTGTCCCCTCTTCTAGACTTCCTTGTCACACCTGAGCTTTTCATGTAGTTAAAAGTTATAGGTTTTAGATACATCCCTCAATATCCATATAGGTGCATGGATTAACACACTTCCCTAAACCTGGATGTGTGAATGAAGCCTCTGCATGCAAAGAGGGGTTCCTCAATGCCATTACACCCTTTCTCCTTGACATCAGCTTAGAAAGCGGATTATAAATGGAAAGTGTAGTAGAGCTGCACAATCGTGATCTCGATTCAACCCCCCTGACGATCTCTATTGCAGAGTTTGCCGATTCTTTCATATAACAAGTGGAGAGACTTTATCTGCTCACTCAGCTGTCAAAAGAAAATATCCGGGCAGTCTGCCAAGTTTTTAACATGAAATATTGGAACCAACGCTTCTTTCTTAGGTCAAAGGGATAAACTTCTGTGTGTAAATGCAGGAAGTTTAACCACTTAAAGTCTAAATCTTTTTCTGACACTTGTTTCTTAAGTTAAAATCAATATTTTTTGCTAGAAAATTACCTGGAACGCCCAAACAATATATATGTTTTAGCAGAGACCCTAGGGAATAAAATGGCAATTGCTGCAATATTTTATGTCACACTGTATTTGCCCAGCGGTCTTTCAAACGCAATTTTTTGTGAAAAAATACACTTAAATGAATTTTTTTTTAAAACACACGAAAGAGTAAAGTTAACCCAATTTTTTTGTTTTTAAGTGAAAGATGATGTTACGCCAAGAGCATCTCAAGAGATTATCGTGATCTATCTTCTAAGCAAAAAAATTGTGATTCTCATTTTAGCCAGAATCGTGCAGCTCTAAAGTGTAATAAAGGTCTAGCAAGGATATATTTTAGAGTTATTAAGGGACTTTTTTTTCTCTCGTATTTAATATAGGAAACTGAAGATAAGCAAGTAGAAGCAGATATAAGTCATTACAACTACTCTTTCACCCTGCTTAACAATAAGTTAGGTGAATGGTATTAGAAGAAGCAGCAGCAAAGCAGGAGTACTATGTAGCACTGCAGAGCCTACATAAGAAGGAAATATGGCTTCCCTGTTGTAAACAAAGATTCTTAGATTATTAACACAGACTAAAACTATTTACATCAAAATGGATCGGTTTTAAACACATAAAAAAATATACACTAAGACTATACATTCCTTTAAGAAAAATCTGATGGCACTGGAGACTTGGGTGCTCAGAGACAAGGCGGCGGTTGTTCATGCAAACATAAAACTGCTTCCCAGCATCTCAGGCGGTGGGTGTTGCCTCAGACACAGAAACTTGGCTCAGCCAAGTGGTATAAGGGTAATAACAAAAGGCAAGAAGTCATGTGCTAGTCTGATAGACATGAGACTGTCACCAAAGTGGGTAGCTATCATGCAAACTTTAGGCTATATACACTGAGCTAGTATAGCTCTCCATTCATGCCTGTTTCGTTCGTATACACACACGGCCTGCATAGAATAGACCCAAAAGGTCAGGTCAAACATGCTTCTCTGCAATCTTTTTCTAGCAGGTAATGGGGTTGATTTACTAAATCTGGAGAGTGCAAAATCTGGTGCAGCTGTACATGGTAGTCAACTAACTTCTAAATTCATCTTGTTCAATTAAGCTTAGACAAAAAAAAAAAAAAAAATGGAAGCAAGCCGATTGGTTTTTATGCAGGGCTGTCCCAGATGTTGCCCTCTCCAGTTTTAGCAAATCAACCCCATTTTGTATACAGCAGATATAGTCTATTCGCGGCACACCCCTCTGCCATGTTATCAAGGATAAACCTTGGCCGTTGGAAACCAAAAGCAGAACCCAATTCCAAAATATCCTGGAAAATTATTTTAGAGAAAAAAAAAAAAGAGACATTATTTCTGTATATGTTATTTAAAGAAAATAGCAATTTAGCCTAAGACATTTGAACCATATGTATGAAACCTCTGGCAGCTTGAAGCTACTACAATTGTGGAATTATGGGTAATAAAAAAAAATAAGAATCAAATTAAATAACGGACATTATAGGCACAGAATCTCCATGTATGCACTGCTCTATTCTCACATAGTGGCCCTCTAATAGTAGTAGGCCAATCTAACAATTCTGCATGTGAAAATGCAATCTAATTGTGAACTATAAATATGGACAACAAACTCCTATTTCCCCAGTACAGATCTACACAGGCAGGAAACCTGCTTGCTGGTGCTGGATGAAGGATTCTTAAATTAATCAGGTGAAGTGAATTGGTGCAGAACCTGGGCTCTTTTCGGATGACGTATGGTTCAAGTAGACTCAGAGAGAAAGCTCAGATCTGAAAAACAAGACAAGGGATTAAAATAGATCTCCAATTTTAAGCCACAACCACCCTGTAAAAACCAAAAAAATATACGGTAAGTAACTAAGTATTTGTAGAAGCGCTTTACAGTAAACTGCACTCAATATCATCTTTGTGCAGTTCCTCTCTGAAGACAACTATCATACAGTTTGGTTACATACCTGACAGTGGCTGCTCTTTCGCTTAAAGAATAGCGGCTTTAGAGAGATTTCAAGCTTTCTATACAAGTTTGCTCATGATATCAAATAGGTAATAACTTTTCCCCACATGAATCCAGGGCACCAGGTCAAAAGAACAGGTAGTGTGCAAAAATCTTTCATATACACATAAAAAGGTAGCAGTAAGAACATACTGAGTAGTGTGAAGAAGAGTTAAAGTGGTTGCAAAGCATCAAGGTTTTTCACTCTAATGCATTCTATGCATTAGAGTGAAAAACTCTCTGTGCTGCAGCTCCCCCCCAAACCCCCCCATTTTTCTTACCTGAGCCAATCTGATCCAGTGAGGTGCACAAGCGCAGCGGCTCCCGCCTCATGAGGAAGATTGATAGTAGTAGGAACCATTGGCTCAAGCTGCTGTCAATCAAATCCTGTGGGGCGGGGCCGAGTCCCACTGTCTGTCAAAGGACGCAGCAGCGGAACTTGGGAGCGAGCCCTTCCGGGTGCCCCCATGGAAAGCGGCTTTCTGTAGGGGCACCCAATAAAAAGGGAGGAGCCAGGAGCGCCAGCGGGGCACCCCAAAAGAGGAGGATCAGGGCTGCTCTGTGCAAAACCCTTGCACAGAGCAGGCAAGTATAAACAGGTTTGTTTGTAAAAAAAAAAAAAAGGTTTACAAATGCTTTAAAACCGTTGCCCATTGATGCTTTGGTACAGTGCTGGGCTATGTCTGTTATAGATACAGGAATGCTAGTTGGGTATCTTCAAGCATTGCAGTGACCTCTTGTGGTTACTACATGCAGTATCACTTTTACATATATTTCATGCTAAAGACCGGATAAAACTTTGAAACAGACATTGCCATATACAGTATTGTGCAAAAGTTTTAGGCAAGTGTGAAAAAATACTGTAAATAAGGAATGCTTTCAGAAAGCCCCCTCATGCAACCAAGCACCGGGAATGCAAGACTTCCAAGAGTCCGCAAAGGCCAGTAGACATCCCCCTAGTCTGGAAAGTGGCACATTCATGCCGAGGTTTGAAACCACGAATGAGAAGTAAAATTCTGTATCTACTTATGCCCTGGTTTACACTGGTGCGTTTTGACATGTGATTTGACATGTCAAATCAGCAGCATTTGCACCGTCCTAATCGGTGCGACGCCGCATCTGCAGCGCTGCACAGATTTAAAAAAGTAGTTTCTGTACTACTTTTTGTGATTTCGGCCCACGATTTACATTGACATCTGTGCAAAAACTGCACAGATGTCTCTGTAATCGCGGCCAAAATCGGAACCGACAAGCAGGAGTGAATTTGTGCGAGTTCATCTGAACTCGCACAGCTTCATTCCTGCAGCCCAGTGTGAACCTGGGTTACAACAGATAAGTGAAGTTTTTTTTTCAGCACCTGGAGTTTGCCTATGAACTTATGTACCTTTGTTCAGTGTCCATGATCACGGTTTTAAATTTGAACATATAAAACTTTTGTACAAGTTCTCTGTAACAAAAACAGATATTATAATTATTTGTATGTGTTTAAGGGCACCTGGGAAGTCCCATTCTTCCTTAGGCTACTTTCACACTGAAAGCGCCCGGCGTTAGCGGCACTTGTTTTAGCAGTGCTTTATCGTCGTATTAGCAGCGCTTTTCGGCCGCTAGCGGGGCGCTTTTAAACCCCCCCGCTAGTGGCTGAAGAAAGAGTTATAGGAGCCCGCTTTGCAAGCACTTCGGCAGAGCTGCCCATTAATTTCAATGGGCAGGGGCGGTTTAGGAGAGGTGTTATACACACCGCTCCTTCACCGCTCCAAAGATACTGCTTGCAGGACTTTTTCTAACGTCCTGCAAGCGCACTGCTCCAGTGTGAAAACACTCAGGCTTTCACACTGGGAGGCGTGAAAAACATCTCAGTGTGAAAGGGGTCTTACAATTTGTAATGTTCAGTCTGACAGCATTAACCTCTTCTACTGCAATCCAGTGGAAAAGGGAGATTTTAAATACAGTTATGGCACACCCTGGCAATAATCGTGAAAGTTTGGCACCGATATTGAAAATATGACTGATCATACCAAAAAAAAAAAACTGTCTCTATCACTTCAGCCCCCTTAATGACCAGGCCATTTTTTTTGCAATACGGCACTGTGTTATTTTAACCGATTGCGCAGTCATAGGACGCTGTACCCAAATAAAACGTATGCCCTTTTCTTCCCACAAATAGAGCTTTCTTTTGGTGGTATTTGATCACCTCTGCGATTTTATTTTTTTGCGCTATAAAACGAGCTACAATTTAAAAAAAAATAAAAAAATACATTTTACTTTTCTGCTATAAAACATATCAAATTAAAAAATCTAAATTTCTTCCTCAATTTAGATCAATATGTATTCTGCTACATATTTTTAGTAAACAAAATCCCAGTAAGTGTATACAGTATTGATTGGTTTGTGCAAAAGTTATAGCATCTACAGACTATGGGATATATTTATGGAATTTTTATTTATTTTTACTAGCAATGGCGACGATCAGCGACTTCTAGCGGGACTGCGATATTGCGGCAGACAAATCGGACATAACTGACACTCTTTGGGGACCAGTGACACTAGTACAGTGATCAGTGTTAAAAAAATATACATTGTCACTGTACTAATGAAACAGGCTGGGAAGGGGTTAACATCAGGAGCGACCAAAGGCTTAAATGTGTGCTTAGCTAGCGTTTTCTTACTGTAAGGGAGGTGCTTTTACTAGGGGAAGGCATGGATCCATGTCCCTGCTTTGCAGGAACACAGACTCCAATCTGTACTGACAGAGCGGCGATCTGCCTTGTTTACATAGGCAGACCGCCGTTCTCCCTCAGTACTAAAGGATTGGCGGGTGCAAGCGGACATCAAGTCCACAGTACCCGCCGATCAGACCCGAAGTGTCGGATCACGTACTAGGTACGTGATCCGGCGCAGCTGTGTCACTTTGTCACCGTATATCCAAGTTGCACGGCCCGCAAACATCAAATAATATCAGGATGGAGGCCCTTATGTTATTTCCTAGGGGCAGCTGGAGGAGAGAATGCTTCCATGCCCATGTAAGAATTTATGTCTTCTTAGAAATCTCCTTTTATTGCAGTCATATGTAAGCAGATCCGCTCTAATAGTATGAATTTCTTGAAATCAATCATTACAAAGTTCTAACCTTGTGATCCAGTCTCTGGTATTCCCCTGAATTAGGCCTCCTGCCACCTTTGGAGCGTTTTCCTTCAAGTGCAAAAGCGATGATCTGGAGGGGAGAAAAAAACTGAACATCATGTTTACAGTGTGTATGCCATGCATGACTTATAAAGAATACCAGACCCACCCAATATACACCTTATCAACTATCTGTGAATGTCACATAGATCACTAAACATGAGTGAATTCAGGAATGTGCATTTACATGAACACAGTTTCATCTCACAACATGACCAAGTATGGTCCACAAGTACTGTCAATATCTAGTCATATATGCTTCCAGTGACTTGACTTTCTATATCATCATCTAAACCTAAAAACAAAAATGCAATATATTGCAGCTTACCAGTCCTTAGATGTGGTGGCTGCATTTCTTTACTTTTTCAGGCTAAGAACTATATCAGGCAAGTACAAAAAATAACTTTTAATCTTGTCAGTAATGAAGCATCTTTGACACTTCAAGTGAGCTTAAAAGCGATTATTTAAAAAAAATAATTAATTGAAGCTTTACAAACATGTCATACTTACCTCCTCTGTGCAGTTCCTTTTGCACAGAGTGGCCCCGAACACCGACTTCTGGGGTCCCTCTGTGTCTCTCTCGGCTCCTCCACGCATCAGATAACACCCTGGGAGAAGCGCTCTCCCGGGGGGGGGTTACCTTGCGGGCGCGCTCCCGAGTCCAGCATTCGGCATCCATAGCCGTTGAATGTATGTATGAAATTAGGTAAAGAAAGGGACGGCATGAAAACAAGGAAGGTATTAGGAAGGCAAGGAAGAGGGAAGAAGAAAGACAAGTAAAGGAATTGGGGTGGAGAAAAGGCAGGGAAGGAATATGGGGGCAAGATACGCATGGGTGGGGTACAAGGAAGAAAGGTAAGTGTAACTAAAGGCAAACTTTTTTTTGGGGGGGGGGGGGGGGGGGTTGGACAGAGTGGAGAGGGATTAGAACACTTGCCAGGTTTTTACTGCTGTCTTTGCCCCCATCGGCGAGATTCATCCTATTTGTCCTGATTATCATTATCATCTAAAGTGAAAATAAAATAAATTCCTACATTTTGGATTGACATTGGAACACTAATAGATGGAAAATTTTCCGATGGGGGACATTCGTTTTGATGACCTTGGTGACACACTGGGGTTCTCTCACTTTGGAGCATGGGTGCTTAACCTGTAGCCCTCCAGCTGTTGCCGAACTACAAGTCCCATCATACCTCTGCTTTTGGGAGTTATGCTTTTTAACTGAAAGCCTTGCAATGACTCATGGGACTTGTAGTTCCGCAACAGCTGGAGGGCCACAGGTTGAGCACCCATGCTTTGGAGGTGTTTCCTTTCACTTTCTGTTTTGGCTATGGGACAGGAAGTGAAGGGAAATCTCTCCAATGAGGTATTGATGGCAAAAGGAAAGGGGAGAGGAGGGTGAAAGAGAAGGAAGGAAAGGAACATAAATTTGATTGACAGCAGCAGGAGCCAATGGCTGCGCTGCTATCAACCTATCCAATCAAGAGCCGGTACCCTGTGGAGAGAGGGAGAGCGTGTAACCGCCGACTTAATGAAAGAATGAAATGGCTCAGGTGACTAAAACAGGGGGGGGAGGGCTAGTGACTGCCAGGTGTTTTTTCACCTTAATGCATAGGATGCATTAAGGTGAAAAAACACGAGGGTTTACAACTCCTTTAAAGTAGAATTCCACCCTAACACTAAAATCTCTAAATCTACAGGCACCTACGATCTAAGACTAACCTATCTAGCCCTGTAAAGAAGAAATGGCATACCTTTTCTGAAGCAGCTGCGACCCGGTCCCGCGCTGAGCTATCAGCTGGGGAGGTGGGTGCAGAGGAGGCAGCCGACAACCCAAACCCCATAGTAACTCTATAGGTGACGTCACTTCCCAGCCATTGTTGGCTGTCTCCTCTGCATAGATTCCGCCACTGGAGACTGGACCGGAGCTGCTACAAAAAAGGTATGTATAGTGATTTCTTCTTTACAGGGCTAGATAGGTTAGTCTAAGATCATGGAAGCCTGTAAATATAGACATTTTAGTCTTAGGGTGGACTTCTACTTCTAAAAGAAGGGGCGTAACATGTATGTTATTTGCAGGATAAAGATAAAGACTGAAAAAAAATAATAATGCTGGCACCTAATTTAGGGACTACTAGAAAGCTGAAATATTACATTTTGTTTTTTGGGCTTAGATGTTTTAAAATAAAATATAAAAGAATAAAAAACAAAAAAAAATAAAATTTCCAGGCAGTTATAACAGGTACACTACCTACTGTAAACATGTGACCACTTTACTGAACTGAATGCTGCCTAAATCCCATTCATCAGTGTCATGTCATGCATCTGGTGGTGTTTTCCCAGGCTGAGCTACTCTGACAGACTGTTTCTGCTTTTTTAGGGGCTCTGCCTTCACTACCCAGGGCTGGGGCATCTATTCTAGTCTATGCCGACTCTCTCCCCATCTGCTTTTGTGTTAGGGATATGTATACAGATAGAAATAGAAATCCATACACATGTCCCCTTGCTTCTGGTTACACCTCTGTTTCTAGCGGCCTGCTGTGAACTTGCACTCACTCTGTGCCTGTTTGTGGCTGGCCAACTGGGCAATCCCACGGTATACCACAATGGAACTTAAAGAGGAATGTAAACGCTGTTTTTTTTCTTAACTGTAAAGGAGTGGTGGCTGGTTGGGTCACCCGCACCCAACCCCCCCCCCCCCCCCCCGGGTCTCAGTGCTCCTACAGGCGATAGCTTCTATCACGTCTCCTCCCTTCTCCTCCTAGGCATCCAATAACAATAGGATCATCTGTCCTTTCAGCCAATCGGGTGACAGGTCTCAGGACCAGCTTCGTGATTGGCAGGGAGGAGGATCAGTGTGAGAATAGCAAATATTCATTCGCTATTCTCACACAACTGTGTGGGCTCAGAGCACAGTGCTCTTCTGACTAAGCCCACACTTTTTTCTATTAGAGCCTCTGGCCATAATCACGTGCTTAAAAAAAATAAAAACAAAACACCCCATTGGAATCCATGAGTCCGGCGCCCTGCATGTAGATTAGGGGGCCTGACGCATGGTTGGGGGGGCTGGTTGGGGATCCCATGCGCCCCTAATGGATGGGCCGCCACTGCTGTAAAGTAAAGGCATAATGTGCTAGTATTCATTGCATACTAGCAGATTATGTTAAACCTACCTGCAAACGAAACCTTCATCATCCCCGCTGGAGGGCGCATCCATCTTCGGCTGTGTGACTGGCCGGAGCCGCATGACGTCACTCCCGCGCAAGCTTCTGAAGAAATGGCACGGGTGGTCGTTCCTTCAGAGCACATGAGCCGATGACCTAATCAGCTCAGGATACAGTAAATATCTCCTACACGGCGCACGTTTAGGAGATATTTACAGTCCCTATAGGTAAGCCTTATTCCAGGCTTCTTACCTATAGGTACAAAGAATGCATGAAGGTTTACAAACTCTTTAACCACTGAGGCACAAATACCACTTGTGCCTTCAATAAGTATGTTAAAGCGGCGCTCCACCCAAAAGGGGAAGCTCTGCTTGTCTGCCTCCTCCCCCTCTGCTACCACATTGGGCACGTTTTGGGGGGGAGCGGACACCTGGTTTTGCAGGTACCTGTTCCCACTTCTGGCTCAGTTTGAGCTGGAAGTTCGGCCCCCCTCCTTCACCCGCAAGGCTTCACAGCCAGTTTCTCTTAGTCAAGATGGCAGCAGCAGCACCCAATAGCTGATTGAAAGACACTGCTGGATTCCTGGACAGGCAAGTGCCCTAATATTGAGTCAGCAGCTACAGTATTTGTAGCTGCTAACTTTTATTTTTCTAAAGGAGCCTGGAACTCCTCTTTAAGAACTAGATACTCCTGGTCCCTGCACCCCAATGTGTGTGCCATCACAGTATACTTTAGTATGTGTATTTTGATCCTGGACCCAATATCCTGGGTGTCCAAATTACGTATCTACACTGCTCTGGATTTCTTCTATGCCTTTGTCATCAAGTCCTTTCTCCCAAGCAATTCCCTAAACCGCTAGACACTGCCAACAGATTCCTGCTGCATGTGAAACCCAGCAATTACAGTACATTAGGAGATTGTCAAATGGGTTTTAGTTACTCGAGGAAGAGGCGAGGGGGAGTTAATAAAGACGAACTCTCCAACTAGTAGTACTCTATTGTCAGCCTAATTGGATTTGCCACCGATCAAAAGGAAATTATTGAAATTTTGTAAAGAGTTATAACGGGTAACATGTTTTATAAAATATGTTTTTCAAGTGTATATCACGTTAGGTTACCTTGCGTTTGTTGTGATATGCAATATACAGCACAGCCACAAGAATAGCTGAGGTCACAAGATAGGCAAAGAAATGGCTGCTTTCTGATTCACCCTGGAGTATTGAAGTCTCTTTATTATCGGGAGGTGGGTATTCCTGCTTGTTCAGAGAGTCTGCGTTCTCTTCGTCGGCTGTATCCACATTATCAAGATTTTCCAAATCAGCACCACCTGTGTCTTCTTTCATATTTTCCTCGTCTTGATCATCCTCAACCATTTTCTCCTCTTCTCCAGGCTGCTGCTCATCCATTTCCTCCTCTTCTTCAAGCTCAACCTTTTCACCACCGACGGTCTTGGCCTCAACCTTTTCACCACCGACGGTCTTGGCCTCAACCTTTTCACCACCGACGGTCTTGGCCTCAACCTTTTCACCACCGACGGTCTTGGCCTCAACCTTTTCACCACCGACGGTCTTGGCCTCAACCTTTTCACCACCGACGGTCTTGGCCTCAACCTTTTCACCACCGACGGTCTTGGCCTCAACCTTTTCACCACCGACGGTCTTGGCCTCAACCTTTTCACCACCGACGGTCTTGGCCTCAACCTTTTCACCACCGACGGTCTTGGCCTCAACCTTTTCACCACCGACGGTCTTGGCCCCAACCTTTTCACCACCGACGGTCTTGGCCCCAACCTTTTCACCACCGCCGGTCTTGGCCCCATCCTTTTCACCACCGCCGGTCTTGGCCCCATCCTTTTCACCACCGCCGGTCTTGGCCCCATCCTTTTCACCACCGCCGGTCTTGGCCCCATCCTTTTCACCACCGCCGGTCTTGGCCTCATCCTTTTCACCACCGCCGGTCTTGGCCTCATCCTTTTCACCACCGCCGGTCTTGGCCTCATCCTTTTCACCACCGCCGGTCTTGGCCACATCCTTTTCACCACCGCCGGTCTTGGCCTCATCCTTTTCACCATCGCCGGTCTTGGCCTCACCCTTTTCAGCACCGCCGGCTGTGGCGCCATCCTTTTCAGCACCGCCGGCTGTGGCGCCATCCTTTTCAGCACCGCCGGCTGTGGCGCCATCCTTTTCAGCACCGCCGGCTGTGGCGCCATCCTTTTCAGCACCGCCGGCCGTGGCGCCATCCTTTTCAGCACCGCCGGCCGTGGCTCCATCCTTTTCAGCACCGCCGGCTGTGGCGTCACCCAGTCCAGCATTACTGGGATTCGGTTCATTCTTTGCATCATCTTGACCCACAGGAGCAGCTAATGAAATATAAAACAACAATACATAAATAGTTTAACGAAGGCTTCATTTTGTGATAATACTATATAACACATAACTAGAGGTGCACCGAAATTTCGGCTGCCGAAAATTACCGACCGAAAACAGTTTTTTTCATGTGGCCGAAAGAAAAAAACAGCCGATACCGAAAGGGGGCGTGGTCCGTCCCGGGTGGGAGTGTCAAACTGGCATGCCCAGTCCTCACCTCCCTCCTCTCCTCGATCCCAGTGTGTCACGGAGCTGAATTGCCCGGGCCGTAGTAACAATGTCCCGCCCCATGCGATAGACAGCACACTGATCCAATGCCGTGACATTGAATCAGTGTGACGTGAGCACAGGAGGCAGGACATTGTTACTTTGGCCCGGCCAATTCAAATCCAGGCTTTGACACACGGAGATCGCTGCTGATCAATAATACACTCATGGCACATGCAGGCAGGCTGCATATGATGGGCATCGATGAGGCTTCTGGGCACAGGCAGGTTGCAATTGATGGGCACTGGTGAGGCTGCTGGGCACAGGCAGGCTGCATATGATGGGCACTGGTGAGGCTGCTGGGCACAGGCAGGCTGCATATGATGGGCACTGGTGAGGCTGCTGGGCACAGGCAGGCTGCATATGATGGGCACTGGTGAGGCTGCTGGGCACAGGCAGGCTGCATATGATGGGCACTGGTGAGGCACAGGCAGGCTGCATATGATGGGCACTAGTGAGGCACAGGCAAGCTGCATATGATGGGCACTGGTGAGGCACAGACAGGCTGCATATGATGGACACTGGTGAGGTACAGGCAGGCTGCATATGATGGGCACTGGTGAGGCTGCTGGGCACTGGTGAGGCTGCATATGATGGGCACTGGTGAGGCTGCATATGATGGGCACTGGTGAGGCACAGGCAGGCTGCATAAAATGGGCACGGCAGGCTGCATATGACGGGCACTGGTGAGGCACAGGCAGGCTGCATATGATGGGCACTGGTGAGGCAGCTGGCACAGGCAGGCTGCATATGATGGACACTGGTGAGGGTGTGCATTGATCTCCTGTACTATGTCTGCAGTCTCTGACCCTCTCCTGTATCATATCTGCTAGTGCGGATGGAAATTTTGGTAATACTATTAGCAATGTGTTATATAAAAATGTATACATTTTATTTAAAATATATAAATAAAATGTTATTTAAAATATATAAATATGTTTTTTAAAAACTACAATTTTCCGTTTCAGTTTTCGGCCTAGTATATCCTTCATTTTCGGCACCAAAATTTCCATTCGGTGCACCCCTACACATAACGTACCACTTTACAGGGCACCTAGACCCATTTACATCAGACCTTACAACAAGTGCTCCACAATTAACCCAGGCTACCACCAGATTATAGGGGATATTTCTCAGTAATTCTTCATTACAATGAGTAACTGAAATATTGTTACTTCAGATATAAAATTATTCTTTTTTTGTGACGCAATAAAAGCACTCTCAATACACACACATTACAAAAAGTGTAGCTGCTGACTTTTATTAATCGGATACTTACCTGTCCCAGGTTCCAGCGATGCGAGCGTACAAAGCCCCGCTCGTCTCCCCCTCCTCCCTGCGGCGCCGGCATCATGACTGTGGGCGCCGTGGCTTCGAGCCGTGCCGCGATTGGCCGGGCAATCATCTGGGACCTGTGTGAGGTGAACTTCCTTCCGGCACCGCGGTGCCCTGGGAGGAAGTGGGAGCTGGAACCCTCTAAAAAAAATAGGATTTTTGTACTCACCGTAAAATCCGTTTCTCTGACGTCCATGGACTGACACAGCTGGATACTGTAAACGTGTGGGTATATGTCCCTGCTTGCAGGAGAAGATCTAGGCAGAATGTTAGAAACATACATTCTAGAACAAGCCAGAGTTACCCTCTCACCTGCAGCTAGCAGCCTCAGTTCGTAACAAAGCTGTACAAACCTTAAAAGGAAGGGTGGGTGCTGTGTCAGTCCATGGATGTCAGAGAAACGGATTTTATGGTGAGTACAAAAATCCTATTTTCTCTTATCGTCCATGGACTGACACAGCTGGATACTGTAAACATGTGGGACCTCCCAAAGCAGTATCAGAAGGGTGGGAGCAGTAGTAATGGAACAACCAAAACTTCACTCCAAACAAGCAGAGCTCCTCAACGGAGGAGTTGCAACATTAAACAGCGGCATGCAACACACTTTGCGGCCAAGGGAGCATCCGAAGATGCAGCCACATCAACCTTATAGAATTTTGAAAAGGTATGAACGGACGACAAGGTCGTCGCCTTGCACACTTGTGCAACCGACGCTTGATGTCGGAAAGCCCAGGAAGCACCAATTGCCTTGGTGGAATGCGCCGCAACCGGAAAGGGAAGCGCCCGCCCCTTAAGGGCATAGGCCTGTATGACTGTCTGCCTGATCCACCTAAAGACGGTGGCAGACGACACCGCTCGGCCCTGTTTTTGACCAGAGACAGACACAAACAGTGAGTCAGACTTCCGAATGGAAACAGTAACAGACAGGTACACCCGTAAGGTTCGTACCCATCTTAATGTATGAAGAGCAAACTCTCAGGGATGCGATGGGTGAGGACGGAAGAACAATTTCCTCCTTAAGGTGAAAGGCCGAGACCACCTTTTCAAAAGAAGGACGGTCGTGGGCGCAACACCGCCATATCCTTATGAAGGACCAAGTAAGGCGACTTGCAGGACAAGGCCGCCAACTCAGACACCCGTCTAACCGAAGCAATGGCCACTAAGAAGGCCACCTTCAGGGACAAGGTCAAGAGAGGAATCTCTCTGATATTCTCAAAGGGATGTTTTTGGAGAACCGAGATGCATCAAATTCAGATCCCAAGTAGGGAGAGGAGGCTTGACAGGGGGGATCACATGGCGAACCCCCTGCACAAAAGGTGCTAATCAAGGAATGGCCCGGTAGCGGTCGTTGAAAAAGAAAGCCCGGGCTGAAATCCGACCCTCAAGGGTATGCAAAGCCAGCTTTTGGGTCACACCATGCTGTAAAAACAGCAAAATCCTGGGAACGGAATACGTCCGAGGACGCCAATCAAGTCCCTCGCACATAGCGATGCAAGCCTTCCAGGTACGGTGATATATCTTTCTGGAGGAAGATTTCCGTGCCAACAACATAGATGAGATGACCGAATCCGAGAGACCTCGGCCCCTCAGCACCTGGCTTTAAACAGCCATGCCATTAAAGCCAAGGACTGTAAAGCAGGATGAAGTATGGGATCATGAGACAGAAGGTCCACCCCAATAGGCAGTCGCCAAGGAACGTCTGCGACTAGCCGAAGTAGATCGGCGTACCAATGTTGCCGTTCCAGAGCAATGAGGATCACCGGAATGGCCTCGGCCCCTACTCTGCAAAACAGGCGAGGCAACAGTAGTGGAGGGTAAGCATATATCAGGTGATACTGCCCCTACGGGCCACCAACGCGTCTGCCCAGGGGTCCCTGGACCTGGCCACGAATCTTGACACCTTGCGAGTGAGTCGAGAGGCCATAAAGGTCCACATCCGGTAAAGGAGGTGGAAACACCTCCGGATGTAAGGACCCTTCCCCTGCAATGCACACGGCCGACAGGACCGTCCTGCAGCGAGATGTATGAAAATCCCAAAGACAAATGTATCGGAGAAGAGAGGCCCCGGCTTACAGGGTGCCTTAACTGTTGGCCAAGAAAGGCAACTTGACAGAGCTTCCCTAGAAACTCGGTCAGAGGACCAGTAACTCAGCCTCCACAGGTGGCGCAAACCCACCCCGGGCACAGAGACCCTAAAGGCTAAAAGCAGTTGCAGTTCACCTGCTGGTCGACTGATAGATGAAGCAGAGGCATTTGCCCAGTCATTGAGCTTCAGAAACGCCAGAGACGCAGCCACTAACGGGCGTAACACTAACCTCAGCCTGGCGAACACAGTCCAAGCCAGAGCTTCTGATCACCACTGAAGGCAGGTGGAAAGTGGTACCCCTGATACCAGGGATCCTTATGACAAAGCTCCATCCAGGAGCTACCCCATTGATAAGTGCTGATTGTACAAACACATAGTTTATACGGTGTATTGCGTCAAAACACGCAAATAGAGTGTGGGAGGAAACCCACCCAGCCACAAAGAGCATAATACAACCACATACGGCGTATGTAGTTTAGTATGTGTGGATAAACATATTAAAACACATTTATACTGTGCCAGAGACGAAGGCGCGCACATCATCGGGGCTTGGATGGAAACCAGCCACGCAGATTGCGTACACAACCGTGTAGGTATGTTAGCCTGCGAATAAACAAATT
Organism: Rana muscosa; assembly: GCA_029206835.1. Lineage (NCBI taxonomy): Eukaryota > Metazoa > Chordata > Amphibia > Anura > Ranidae > Rana > Rana muscosa. The sequence continues at coordinate 244,569,207 of CM055118.1, read as the reverse complement.
GCACATGTTTATACTGTGCATAGCGCTGAAAATGCGCACACCATTGGATCGCGGGGGAGAAACCGGATGAAACCCACGCAGACTGCATACGCATACCGTGTAGTTACTATAGTACGTGTGATAAACATTTTGCACAAGCCTATGTGTGCATAGCACCGAAGGCGCGCACACAGTTGGCGCGTGGGAGGAACCGAAGTACCCGGAGGACCCCACGCAGACCCAGAGAATGCAATACATACAACTACTGTGAATGCATTTAGTGTTGTGTATAAACATAATGTGTATGTTTACACCGTGTATTGCACCAAAGGCACGCATGTCATGTAGCGTGGGCGGAAACCGGGAGGAAACCCACGCAGACTGCACAGACATACCGAGTAAGTATGTTAGTATGTTGATATCAAATCGCACAAATTTAGGCTGTGCATAGCGCCGAAAGCGCCCATACCAATGGAGTGTGGGAGGGAACCGGAGTACCCGGAGGAAAACCACACAGACTGTCTACACATGCCGTGTAGGTATTATAGCATGCGTGATAAACATATGAACATGTTTAACTGTGCAGAGGGCCAAAGGCGCACATACTGTCAGAGCGTGGGAGGAAACTGGAAAACCCGGAAGAAACCCACGCAGACAGCACACAGATACCGTGTAGGAATGATAGCATGTGAATAAACATATTGCACATGTTTATGCTGTGCATTTCCCTTGGAGCGTGGGAGGAAACCGGAGTACCCGGAGGAACCCCACGCAGACAGTATACCCATACTGTAAATATGTATAGTATGTGCAATAAACATATTGAACATGTCTATACTGTGCCGAGAGGCAAAGCACACATACCATGAGAGCGCGGGAGGACACCGGAGCCCCCGGAGGAAACCCGCGCCGACCCAGAGAGTATAAGACATACATATACTGTGAATGTATCTAGAGTTGTGGATAAACATATTGTGTACGTTTATATCGTGTATGGCACTAAAACACAGCATTGGAACGTGGGGGGACACCCACGCAGACACAGAGACCAATAACAAATACATACACTGTGAATGTATGCAGTGTAAAGGTATAGGAGGAGTTTAAATTATGGCGCAGAGGCGCATAATCTTCTCTGTATCATTCTAACCTGCTTAACTGTGCTGTCGAAGCAGCATGCAGGTAACCTCTGATCCTCAGACCTTGGGCCTGTCAGAGCTCAGAGCGTTCCCCAGGAAATGGCGGGAAACCACAGGTGCAGAGACCCTGTTGTTGCCTCAGGACATCACACAGAAGGCTCACAGGGACTAGAGACATAAATGAATAAAGTCCCCCCCACCATGCTGCACCGACCAGGGGGGAACACGGTGTACCACTGTATCATCCATGCTGCTCTCGATGCAGCGTGAGGAAAATAGTGAGGAAGCTGTGTAAAAGAAAAAGCTTGAAGGAACCAAGGGAAACAGCGTCCGCCTGAGGTACCACAGCCACAGCATCCAGCTTGAGAGTGTTCCTCACATCATCAATGAGTTCACTTACAAGCGCCCTGTCATTCACTGACACAGAACTGGAGTCTTCCTCACAAGGAAATGTCCTGTTCACAAACATTAAAATATTCAGAGCTAGGGTCCTGAGCACAGTAGCTAAGCCCATAACTGAATCGGAGCACTCCTCCACTAAAGATTTTTGTGGGGAGAGGGGGCTTTATAGCTCCCTTGCGCTCGCACACCACTTCCATTCTAACAAGGAATGATTCCAGGACTGCCTACAACTGGTCCATAAGGACCGCAGGTGCAGGAAACATATGAACATGTTTAACTGTGCAGCATTGCCAGTTGCCTCAGGCAAGTGTGGAGAAGCAGGTGTATCAGACTCCATATTGCCACCCTCTGAGACCTTATACACTACTACAGTGAATATACAGTCCACCCACTGGCTACGCTGAGGAGGGGATACCCGGAGGACTCACCAACCCTTAAGAACCGCTCAGTTCTGCTGAGGAAACCACGTTGTTAAGCCTAAGGAGAGTGAAGAATCTGTGAGGAGATTGTGAGGAGATTCGTGCCGCCGCTAGAGGCCAAAACCGAAAGTAAAATTGTGCGGCTACAAGAACATGGCCGCCGGCTGCAGATATAACGGCGCCATTGAACCACGGCAAGATGGCCGCCGAGCGCATGATTTAAAAAACAACCAGCGCTAATGGCGCACACAATTAGTCCCCACCTCACACACCAGAACACTGCGCCTCTTCCACTAACAGATATGAGCGCCCCCAGCCAGGCCAGAGTGACCCCCAAGCACCCCCACAGCACAGCACCAGAACAGGGTGCAGAGAGCAGCATAACAGGGGGGGGGGGAAGACAGGGAGAAACCCCCCCATATAAACAAACACAGCCAGCATGTACTCACCTGCAGCAGGAGAGACTACTTACCCGTCCCAGAGGGACCCACTGGCTTGTTTCAGACAGACCTATCACAGAGCAGTACTGCGTAGCTGTCGGCCCGGTCCACCGCGAAAGATACAGTCAGTCAGGTACTGTTCAATCTTAAGAGGACCGCGGGAGCATAAAAGCAACCCGGCCACCCCTGGAGTCATGGGGCATGTCGTGAACTGAGTCTCACGCACACAAGGCGAGGATCAGCACGCTCGATGGTCGGACAGGGAAGACTACGAGGATACCAGTGTACCCAACCTGTTGCCCAGCCGACAGTTGATTAAAGGTCTCAAAAATAAAAATAAAATTCCCAAAGGAATAAAATTTAAAAGTAAAATCTTCCAGGAGACTGGCTCCTGAGAGAGCAACGTCTTCTCCTTGTGCTAGGCAGAAAAAAACTGAGGCTGCTAGCTGCAAGTGGGAGGGTAATGTCCGGAGGGACCGCCCCCCTGGGCGGGGCTGTTCAGCTCTGGCTTGTTCTAGAATGTATGTTTCTAACATCTAACATTCTGCCTAGATCTTCTCCTGCAAGCAGGGACATATACCCACACGTTTACAGTATCCAGCTGTGTCAGTCCATGAACGATAAAGAGGGTTTCCGCTCCCCCTCAAAAAAATGACATGCCAAATGTGGCATGTCAGAGGGTCAGCTTCCCTTAAAGCGGAAGTTCAATTTTTGGGTGGAACTCCGCTTTAAACTTTTATATATTCCCCCATGGGATCAAGTGCATATAGCCTGTTTAAATCCGTTCCTTGATTGCCAAGCAGCATGGTCAGACAATTTTGCCTGCAGCTGTCTGACCACAGTGCCAGAAAGGAAATGGATTAGTGAGCGACAGCTCTGGTGACTAGTACTGCCTTTCCCAAAGATCACACAACCTACGGTGCTGTGTGATCTACAGTATCTGTGGCTGCATCTAAACATACACAGCCTTGGCCAGTAAAGCGAATAGTGCTGCAACGCTGAGTGATCTTTAACTTTTATAAATAAATGATCAGCACTGCAGAAGGGGGGTGCCGCCATACCAGGCCCACCCGATAACGGTGATCGTTCATTAATAAAAATTAAAGATCACACAGTGCTGTGGCACTGTGTGATCTAATGGCTGGGGCTGTCTATGTTGATGTGGGAGAGCACAGACAGCACAGATCCCCAGTCCCTCGTCTAAGCTGAGTGATCTGCAAACTGGCGTTAATTCTTTTTGAATTTGTTCCACCCATAGCATCAGATTCTTAAAGTGCCACACTAGACAACCTTGCGCTCTGCATACAAATGTGCCTGTCCCAGCCGCCATTATCTCCTAAGCGGGAGTGATGTCCCCAGTGCTGTGGCACCTAATGATGTCAGTGTGATAATGACAACTGGCCACCCCACAGACTGGTGTGAGACAGGGCAGCCAGATTTGGTGTTTACAAGTTAAAAACATTTTTTTTTTGCTAGAAAATTACTTTTTTGAATTAAAAAATAAGACAACAGTAAAGTTAGCCCATTTTTTTTTTATATTGTGAAAGATAATGTTACGCCGAGTAAATTGATACCCAACATGTCACGCTTCACAGTTGCGCCCGCTCGTGAAATGGCGACAAACTTTTATCCTTAAAAAATCTCCATAGGCGAAGTTTAAAAAATTCTATAGGTTGCATGTTTTGAGTTACAGAGGAGGTCTAGGGCTAGAATTATTGCTCTCGCTCTAACAATCTCGGCGATACCTCACACGTATGCGTTCGCTTCTGCGCGCGAGTTTATCGGGACGGGGATGCTTTAAAAAAAAAAATTATTTTTATTATTCATTTTAATTTAAATTTTGGGTCACTTTTATTCCCATTACAAGGAATGTAAACATCCCTTGTAATAGAAAAAAGCTTGACAGGTGCTCTTAAATATGAGATCTGGGGTCAAAAAGACCTTGTGACAGTGGGGTCACTTTGGACACAGGGTGAATAAAAGAAACCCCCGATATGGTCTGTGATAGCCATATTCAAGGCTGTATATACATTGTATATAGATTGGATGTATACTGTGTGTGGGGGTTATGTAATCATTGCTGTGAGGAATTAAGGTGTTTTGCATTCTATTGTTCATTAAGTCTGTCCTTGTGTGTATTGTAAAGTGCCAGACAGACTGGCTGCCAACCCTTTGTGAGAAGATGGGTATTGTGTGGGATCTTTTGAAGCCTAGCAGACGTCAGGATGAGGTGTTGAGTCTTGGGATGTGTGGGTGGAGCTGGGCCCTTGCTCATGTTAAATCATGTGGATTGAATTGTGTATAAAGTTACAATGTTTCTCAATAATAAAGGCATTCCTATTACAGAAGAAGACAGAGTGCGTCTCGTTTTCTTCCAGAGGGATTGGTTCCTATGGGAAAGGGTCGTTTAGCTGTGGATATTGGTAGCGAGTGGATGTGTGTCTAGGAGAGGGAACATCGTAAACGGCGTTTTATCCCTTTATATTGGGGTGCCGTTACATTGGTTGGCAGCAGCGGGATTTTCCCTCCAGTTCCTGGAACACTCCAAGCCACCACAGTGAATGACCAGCTATGCAGCCTGCAGGAAAGTCACGCTGAAAGACTTACTTGAGAGCCGAGATGGACCAGAGAGATGGTGATGCAGGACCCCGGTCAGTTGAAGATTTGTTTCAGCAACGAGTGCGACAGCGGTTGGCATTATATGGTGCTAACCCATCAGAGACCGCCATTCAGGAAGCCATTAGAGGCATCCAGCTGCAGGATGCGCGACAAAAGAGAGAACTAGAGCGGCAACATGAGTGGAGAATGGCGGAAATACGACAATCGGAGATCGCCTACAGACAGCTGCTAGAATCTGCTCAGCAGCAGGGTGGGGCTCCCTTTGCCTGGGACTATCAGGAAATACCAGTTGACAACTATGAAATCCTGGCTGAAGAATCAGCAGTGGAAAATCTGAAGATGGCCATCCCTAAAGCCGAAGTGAATGATATGGAGTTCCAGGGAGCTAGCCTGGCTGAAGAATCGGCAGTGGAAAAGCTGAAGATTGCCCTCCCTAAAGCCGAAGTGGATGATATGGAGTTCCAGGGAGCTAGGGCAGTTGGCTCATCTCCCCAGCCACAGATTACAGAAGGTATGGACTTAAGGGACTGTTCAGAGGATGTTAGGGATTATGCATCGCGTACTGGCAGCAGGACAGAGTACTACAGACCCCTGCTCTACACCCATGGCAGTTTTGGAGGCCCGAGTTGAGAAGGTGATGGTTCCTCTTTCTGAGTGGATTTCAGAGATGCAGGGAGGAGAAGCAGCCATTTTCCCTCCCCAACAGGTAGCCAGAGCAGATGGTGTGGAGTCCCCAGCAGAAGTGCTGGCAACAGGGCAGAGTGATAGCAACCTCTGCCCAGCACCGGAAACAACTGTGGAGTTTCAGGGAGCCGGGGCAGTTGGCCCCTCTCTCCAGCAACAAGCTGGGGTGGTAAAGCTTTTACCCCCAGCTGAATCACTGGCAGCAGGGCAGAATGCTACTGGCCGCTGCACACCACTGCCACTTGAGCGGATATCGGTGGATGGGACTGCGGTCTCCACTCACAGCAACCCAGCAGAAGAGCTGGCAACAGAGCCGAGTGCCACGGGCCTCTGCTCTCAACTAACAGAAGAGGGAGTTCCTGTGGTAGTAGATGGGAGTTCAGTCCTCACTGACACAACCCCAGAAAATGGTGTGACACTGAGACAGGAGGATGTCAGCCTTGCTTTGCAAGCACTGGGGGATTTCCACCTACCACAAGTGGATGGGACTTCAGTCTCCACTTGTATACCCCAGGGATGCCGGGCAGTCGACCCAGATCCCCAACAGCAAGACGGACTGAGCCCAGTCACCCTGTATTCTCCCCAGCGGCGGGTATGTTCTCTGAGAGAGGCAGAGGTTGGCTGGGTAAGTAATGCTCTGCTTGGAGCAATTCATTTGTGGTACTGGGTGGATACCAGCATTGGAAGAATGGACCCATGGACTAACTTCGGAGTAGACCCGTCTGGGGTCCCCTCCTCTGTTAGTCCTCTGCCGAAAGGGGAGATGTGTGACAGTGGGGTCACTTTGGACACAGGGTGAATAAAAGAAACCCCCGATATGGTCTGTGATAGCCATATTCAAGGCTGTATACACATTGTATATAGATTGGATGTATACTGTGTGTGGGGGTTATGTAATCATTGCTGTGAGGAATTAAGGTGTTTTGCATTCTATTGTTCATTAAGTCTGTCCTTGTGTGTATTGTAAAGTGCCAGACAGACTGGCTGCCAACCCTTTGTGAGAAGATAGGTATTGTGTGGGATCTTTTGAAGCCTAGCAGACGTCAGGATGAGGTGTTGAGTCTTGGGATGTGTGGGTGGAGCTGGGCCCTTGTTCATGTTAAATCATGTGGATTGAATTGTGTATAAAGTTACAATGTTTCTCAATAATAAAGGCATTCCTATTACAGAAGAAGACAGAGGGCGTCTTGTTTTCTTCCAGAGGGATTGGTTCCTATGGGAAAGGGTCGTTTAGCTGTGGATATTGGTAGCGAGTGGATGTGAGTCTAGGAGAGGGAACATCGTAAACGGCGTTTTACTCCTTAAAATTGGGGTGCCGTTACAGACCTCAAATCTCATATTTAGACAAAAATGCAATAAAAATGTATGTATGTATGTATATATATATATATATATATATATATATATATATATAGTGTGTTTGTGTGTGTATACATACGTGTGTGTGTGTGATTCTTAAAAAAAAATAAAAAAAAAGACATTTAAGAGCTATGGGCGGAAGTGACTTTTTGATGTTGCTTCTGCCCTGCAGTAGTATGGAGACGGGTGGGGGCCATCTTCCCCTCACTCGTCTCCAGGCCACTGACACAGAAGGGTCTGATCGGCTCTGCCGCTGCCGACAGCTCCGGTAGTGGCCAAGGGCATTGGAGAGCGGCGGGAGCCCTCTCCCACCGCCGATAAAAGTGATCTTGCGGCGTATCCACCGCAGAGACCACTTTTATCTGAAAGAAGACTGCCTGCTCTAGAAGAGGGTACAGGGGTTATTCTAGCTAGCTGCTACCATAACAATGGTATTCCACTTCAAAGTAGCAACGTACAAGGGCGGCCCGTAAGTGGTTAAAGGGGTTGTAAAGTCTCAAGGTTTTTCACCCCTATGCATTTAAGTGAAAAAACTTCTGTGGTGCAGCTGCACCCCAGAGCCCCCCTTTTACTTACCTGAACTGGATCTTTCCAGCGACGAGAAGGAGCCCAGCAGCTCCAGCTGCTGTCTCTGGTCCTCGATTGATAGCAGCAGAAGCCATTTGCTCCCACTGCTGCAATCAAATCCAGTGACATGGAGGGGCGGGGCCGAGTCCTGCTGTCTGTGTCAATAGATGCAGCAGCAGGACTCAGGAGCGCACCGCACGAGTGCCCCCATGGAATGCGGCTCCCCGTGAGGACACTGAATGAAGAGTGCCACTGGGGGACCCCATAAGAGGTAGATCGTGGCTGCTCTGTGCAAAACACTTGCACAGAGCAGGTAAGTATTACATGTTTGTTATTTAAAAAAAAAAAAAAAAACCTGTACAATCACTTTAACCACTTAAGCCCCGCACCATTATGCAGCTTAAAGACCAGAGGTGTTTTTACAATTTGGCACTGCGCTGTTTTAACTGGTAATTGCGCGGTCATGCAATGTTGTACCCAAACTAAATTTGCGTCCTTCTCTTCCCACAAATAGAGCTTTCTTTTGATGGTATTTGATTGCCTCTGCGATTATTTTTTTTTGCGATATAAACTGAAAAAGACAGATAATTAAAAAAAAATAAAAGTTTAATTTTGTTATAAGAAAAATCGAATAAACCAAATTTTAGTCATACATTTAGGCCAAAATGTATTCAGCCACATGTCTTTAGTAAAAAAAATGTCAATAAGCATATATTTATTGGTTTGCGCAAAAGTTATAGCGTCTTCAAACTAGGGTACATTTTCTGGAATTTACACAGCTTTTAATTTATGACTGCCTATCTCATTTCTTGAGGTGCTAAAATGGCAGGGCAGTACAACCCCCCCCCCCCCCCCAAATGACCCCATTTTGGAAAGTAGACATCCCAAGGAAATTGCTGAGAGGCATGTTGAGCCCATTGAATATTTTTTTTTTTTGTCTCAAGTGATTGAATAATGACAAAAAAAAAATAAAAAATTACAAAAAGTTGTCACTAAATGATATATTGCTCAAACATGCCATGGTTATATGTTGAATTACACCCCAAAATACATTTTGCTGCTTCTCCTGAGTACGGGGATACCACATGTGTGGGACTTTTTGGGAGCCTAGCCGCGTACGGGGCCCCGAAAACCAATCACAGCCTTCAGGATTTCTAAGGGCGCAAATTTTTGATTTCACTCCTCACTACCTATCACAGTTTCGAAGGCCATAAAATGCCAAGATAGCCCAAAACCCCCCAAATGACCCCATTTTGGAAAGTAGACACCCCAAGCTATTTGCTGAGAGGCATGTTGAGTACATGGAATATTTTATATTTTGCCACAAGTTGCGGGAATATTACAAACTTTTTTTTTTTCTCACAAAGTTGTCACTAAGGTGTCCTTTTATGAAACTGAGATCAGAGGCGATCCCGAGTCTCACCGCTGATCTCAGGTCATTAGCAGTGTATGAAACTGAGGTAATCAGCTGAGAACATGTTCTCCACTGATTATCTCAGCACAGTGAGAATCTGTAACTGACTGTCACAGAAACGGTCAGTGTATGAAGGTGCGATCTCTGCACCTCACTGGTGATCTCTTACAGAATTCTCACTTTCTGATTCACCATCTCAGAGGTTGAGAATCAGAGAGAGAAGCGCAAATCTGGCTGAGTATTCTGGAGGAAGAAGGAAGTCTTTTGACTTCCTTCTTTCATCCACTAGCAGCCATACAGTCAGAGCACATCTTCCCTACCATTACACACCCCAAAATGAGCAGGTTAGCAATCTATACTATATATATACACACACACACACACAGATATATATATATATATATATATATATATATATATATATATATATAGAGCTATATCTATATATATATATATATACACATATATCTATATATAGATATATTATATATATTTTTTTTATTTACATGTTCACGTCTCTGGCTGGGTTCACACTTGTGCGATGCGGGAACCAGCGTGATCCCTGTGCGGTTTCCACATCGCATCTGCATTGACATCTGCGCACTGCTGCGGCTGTCAATGTAAAGTTAATGACACCCCCAGATCATTTCACAGATCGCAGTGTGAACTATGAAATTGTGCAGCAATCGGATCGCATGGGTGTGAACACCCATGCGATCCGTTTCAGTGCGGGCCACATAAAGGGTCCTGTATCATTTTGGTGCAAATGCAATATGATTTAAATTAATATCGCACAAACATTGCATGTGATATGCACAGCAATGCGTCCCGTGGGAGTCAGAACCCGGAAGTGGTGCAAATACCTGTATTAGACAGGTATCTGCACCCCCTCCCCCCTGAAAGGTGCCAAATGTGACACCGGAGGGGGGGGTGGGTTCCAAAAAGCGGAGGTTCACACAAAAAGTCAAAATTTCAAAACCGCTGGCAACAAAAGTGAGTACACCCCTAAGTAAAAATGTCCAAATTGGGCACAATTAGCCATTTTCCCTCCCCGGTGTCATGTGACCTGTTAGTGTTACAAGGTCTCAGGTGTGAATGGGGATCAGGTGTGTTAAATTTGGTGTTATTGCTCTCAGTCTCTCATGCTAGGAGATATTTACTACAAACCGATGCGCCGATGACATCACACGCATGCGCACTAGCGGGCCGGCTTCATTGACTGTTTTCTGAATGGGTTCTTGCAGGCCCGAGCACGCATGCGTGCGACGTCATCGCTGCTCCGGCGCCGGAGCGGCGATACACTGACGGCAGTGACGGGACATCGAGGCAAGATGGGGGCAGAGGTGACCGAGGACCGCTGCGGGGGCTTAGATCTCAGGTAAGTCATACTAGCTCATTATGCCTTTCTTTTGCAGGGTTTTAAAAAAAAAAAAAAAATGGCTTTACTTCCTCTTTAACTTTTCATATATATATATATATATATATATATATATATATATATATATATATATATATATATATATATATATATATATATTCTACCTGCATTAAAATGCTATTATTAAAGTAATTTTTATATAATTTTTAATTTATTAGTAAAAAAAATTGGAAACCCTAAAAGTATATTTGTATAATTTATTTAAAAAAAATATATAATAATTATAAATGTATTTTTCATTTATATGAATGGTGCATTACATATGTGGATTCCATTCATTTACTATACACCATTCACATTTAAATAAGCACATGTATGATCTTTAAATATTGATAAAAAACAATGTTTTTTAATAATTAGGTTAATGTATATTGTGTAGGGGGGATGTAACTTTATTATTTTATTAATATGTCGTGTATAATGTGTCCTGGTTCGTGATCAACTTTTGTATTTTACATTTCCTCATACTGTAATCCTGCTACATCGCGCAAGATTACAATGAGAGGAGCCATTCTCAGGAGTTCCCGGCGTTTGTAGCTCGCTTCTCAACTCAACATGAGAAGCGAGCTACAGAGCTTCATACACAGGCACTCAGAGGAGAGCGATCTCATCTGAGAATGCCTGAGAATACAATATCGGTATTTTACCGCATTTTCATAAAAGGACACCTAAATGATATATTGCTCACACATGCCATGGGCTTATGTGAAATTACACCCCAAAATGCATTCTCTGCTGCTTCTCCTGAGTACGGGGATACCACATGTGTGGGACTTTTTGGGAGCCTAGCCGCGTACGGGACCCCGAAAACCAAGCACCGCCATCAAGATTTCTAAGGGCATACATTTTTGATTTCACTTCTCACTACCTATCACAGTTTTGAAGGCCATAAAATGCCAAGATGGCACAAAACCCCCCCCAAATGACCCCATTTTGGAAAGTAGACATCCCAAGCTATTTGCTGAGAGGCATGGCGAGTATTTTACAGCTCTCATTTGTTTTTGAAAATGAAGAAAATAAAAATTTATTGTTTTTCCTTTTTACATTTTCAAAACTTTGTGACAAAAAGCGAGATCTGCAAAATACTCAACATACCTCTCAGCAAATAGCTTGGGGTGTCTACTTTCCAAAATGGGGTCATTTGGGGGGGGGGGGGGTTTGTGCCATCTGGGCATTCCATGGCCTCCGAAACTGTGATAGGCAGTGAGGAGTGAAATAAAACATTTACACCCTTAGAAAGCCTGAAGGCGGTGCTTGGTTTTTGGGGTCCCGTACGCGGCTAGGCTCCCAAAAAGTCTCACATGTGGTATCCCCGTACTCAGGAGAAGCAACAGAATGTATTTTGGGGTGTAATGCCACATATGCCCATGGCATGTTTGAGCAATATATCATTAAGTGACAACTTTGTGGAAAAAAATACATACATTTTTTTTTCATATTTCCGCAACTTGTGTCAAAATATAAAATATTCCATGGACTCGACATGCCTCTCAGCAAATAGCTTGGGGGGTCTACTTTCCAAAATGGGGTCATTTAGGGGGTTTTTGAACTTTCCTGGCATTTTATGCACAACATTTAGAAGCTTATGTCACACATCATCCACTCTTCTAACCACTTGAAGACAAAGCCCTTTCTGACACTTTTTGTTTACATGAAAACATTTTTTATTTTTTTTTTGCAAGAAAATTACGTTGAACCCCCAAACATTATATATTTGTTTTAAAGCAAAGGCTCTACAGATTATAATGGTGGGTGTTGCATTTTTTTTTCCACACAGTATTTGCGCAGCAATTTTTCAAACGCATTATTTGGGGAAAAAATACACTTTTTTTAATTTTAATGCACTAAAACACACTATATTGCCCAAATGTTTGATGAAATAAAAAAGATGATCTTAGGCCGAGTACATGGATACCAAACACGACATGCTTTAAAATTGCGCACAAACGCGCAGTGGCAACAAACTACATACATTTTTAAAAGCCTTTACAGGTTACAACATTAGATTTACAGAGGAGGTCTACTGCTAAAATGACTGCCCTCGATCTGACCTTTGCGTTGATACCTCACATGCATGGTGCAATTGCTGTTTACATATGACGCCAGACCGATGCTTGCGTTCGCCTTCGCGCAAGAGCAGGGGGGGACAGGGGTGCTTTTTTTTTTATTTTTTATTATTATTTATCTTGCTTTTCTATTTTATTTTTAAACTGTTCCTTTCATTTTTTTTTTTTTTGTTATCTCAGGGAATGTAAATATCCCCTATGATAGCAATAGGTAGCGACAGTAAAGCCCCGTACACACGATCGGTTTGACTGATGAAAACCGTCCGATGGATGGTTTTCATCAGACCAACCGATCGTGTATGGTACCCATCGGTCTTTTTTCCATCGGTTGTAAAAAATAGAACTTGTTTTAAAATTTTCCGATGGATAAAAAACCGATGGGAATTTCCGATCGTCTATGGGCAAGTCCATCGGTTAAAAAACCCACGCATGCTTAGAATCAAGTCGACGCATGCTCAGAAGCATTAAACTTCATTTTCCTCGGCTCATCTGAGTGTTTTACATCACCGCGTTTGGAACGGTCGTTTTTTTGACTGATGGTGTGTGGCCAAGACTGATGAAAAACAGTTTCATCGGATTTCCGATGGACAAATCCATCGGACGAAAATCCATAGGTTATCCGATCGTGTGTACGGGGCTGTACTCTTTTTTTGATTGGTGTGATAAAATGCTTTCCCAATGCCGCTGTTTATATCCGGGGGGGGGGGGGGGGGGGACATTCCCACTGCTTGTAAAAGCAGTCTAGAGGCTATTTTACATGAAAGCCGACCGCTGGCTGAAAAGAATGATACCAAGATGATACCTAAACCTGCAGGTATCAGTCTGGTATAAACATTCAAAGTCCAGCAACATACCAGTACGTTGCTGGTCCTTGTTGGACATGTATTGTAATCTTTTTTTTCCCATGCAGCCTGTTGGCTGAACGAAAAAAAAGAGATTGCTGAGTGGGTATGCCCACCATTAGAATACCTCCCTTCATCCACCCACTTCTAATGATGGGCATACATGCACCATTTATATATGCTGAAGCATGGGGGCATCCTCCCGCAAAAAAGTTATGCCGCGTACACACGGTCAGACTTTTCCACGGGCAAGCCTCCGTCGGAATTTCGACCATATGTACGCGGCATTAGGAGCAAAATCGCTCCTCCGCCCCTGCTGCCCCCATGCTTCGGCATATATGCTCTTTTTTTTAAGCTGTGGTGGTGAAATCACCTCCTACAGAACTGGAGTCACGGCTTTATGTATCGTGGGAGCAAACGCTGTTGCTGTCAAGATAAATAAATCCACGCTGCAGCTGAACGGCACACCTGAAAACAAAAAATTACATACCTGAAAAGCAAGCATGATAAAACATAACAATAAAACATAGCAGAATAGAATACAGTTAAAAGGGTAGAACAATAGAGAAAAAAATAGAGAGAGAAAGAGAACAATAAAACAGCAACTATTTTTGTTTTTTTTATTTTATATATTTTTTAAGGGTTTTTTTTGTAACTGTAACGGTTCGGGCCTCTCAAAATGCGATGGCATCTTGGGAGACCCTGTGTAAGTGTGTTCTATCCTGTGCATTGCTGTACCCTATGATAAAACTTCACTAGGTGTGTGGTAGCGTTCAAAACGTTTACCAATGCAAAGACCAGGATCGTCAGGACAGCGTGGACATAAATAACGGGTGTCACGCCTAAATCCGCGCTTGCTACAGACACGACATCTTCTTTGGGGGGCTCGTTGGGTAGGGGTACTCTCGAGGACATACGGATAATGCCTCTCATGCAGCCGGCTTACTGCATTTGGTTGGGGGTGGTGAGGTGCAGAACCGCCTGGATACAGGTCTGTGACTATCTCATCCTGGAATTTTAGGAAGGCTAAAGTCCCGCCTGAAGCTCTGTATAGCACATGAGCGTTCAGCAAAGCCAATTGAAATAAGGATAGAGACACTTTTTTGTACCAGCGTCTCGCCTTACGAGCAATGTGATACGGCGCCAACAACTGGTCGTTGAGGTCCACCCCTCCCATATTTTGGTTATATTCGTGGACACAGAGGGGTTTCTCCACAACACCAGTCGCCGTACGAATTTGGACTCTCGTGTCTGCGTGAAGGGAGGTAAGAAGGAAAACATTCTTATTATCCCTCCACTTCACAGCGAGCAAATTATTACACTTCAAGCAGGCTCTCTCTCCCAGCCTAAGACGGGAATCTACAAGCCCCTGGGGAATGCCCCGGCGATTAGGTTGCACGGTGCCACATGCTCCAATCTGATGATCAAACCAGTGACTAAACAGTGGCACGCTCGTGTAATAATTGTCCACATACAAGTGGTACCCCTTTCCGAATAAGGGTGACACCAAGTTCCACACTATGGCAAGATCAAGCAATTCTGCAGGAAGGGCACTATGGGCCTGCCTTTGTATTCTTCTTGGTGGCAGCGGGACACTACTTGTGCTTGCCACCTCGCCAGCTTGAACTGCACTTATGGGACTCGCCACGTCACCAAGTATTACTGCAGTGCTGAATGTCGTCCAGGGTGTACTAGGCCGCTGGTGCTTGCCAGTTCACCAGAAGGAATAGCGGCGCTAGTACTTATCTTGCTCCTCAACAACATCAGAAGATCAGGATCGGGTACGCCTGACCTTAGCAGGGACCTCACCTTCGTCGTCAGAGCTATCTGACATGGAGCCGCTGTCTTCTACGGGGTTGTATTCTGAGCCTGACAGATGGGTGACCTCCTCTTCACTATCTGTCATGCTCAGAATCTCGTAGGCCTCTTCTTTTCTAGTTTACCTTCGATTTGCCATTTTGGGCTCTAAATTTAGTAGTACACTAGTAAGATTCACAGGTAAAAAGCACCCGACTGTCAGCAAAATGTATCAAACGCTACCAAAAAAAATGTTCGCGATCGCAGGGATTAGGCCTGTCTCTGCGAACGCTGCAGTTATGTGTGTTGTGTTTTGTAAGCGACAGTGATTGATCAATACTGCACTTGGGTGGGCTGGGCTGGGCGGAGGGGCTAAACGCAGGTGCTAGCAGGTATCTGGGCTGATCCCGCTAACACTGTGTTTTTGGGAACCCTAAACTGCTGGGGACGCTAGTATAGATCTGATAAGATACTATACCACTAAGGGAGGTGTATGCTTTGCGCGTGGGTGTTAGCGTTACTTAGGGCTGCAACTAACGATTATTTTCATAATCGATTAGTTGGCTGATTATTGTTTCGATTAATCGACTAATCGGTTAATAAATGTAAAAAAAAAAGGTAATTTTGCTGCGATTTGCATTTTTTTTCCCCAATTTGTTGTTGGGCAGATTACAAAACACAAATTGCCGCAAAAACACATTACATGATTTTTCTGCAGCTTCTCCATTGAAGTATAATAAACCCAAAAAACAAAATAGCACCGCTTTGCCTTAAAAAAAGTCCTTGCCCTTTCCAAATACGCAGCAGCTGAAAAAATCATGGATGTGAACGGGTCCCATAGGAAACCATGTAAATGAACTGTAGTGTGTTTCTGCAAAAAGCACCAAAAAACAGAGGTGTGACCCAGGCCTGAGATGTTTAGCAACATAATGGGGTTAAAAAAAACTAAAATGAGTACAAAAAGAGCAAATAATCGCTACTGTAAGGGGTTAATTTTTTACTGTGGGAGAGTGAAAGTAATATTTACAGTAGCGATTTGCTCTTTTTGTACTATAAAGGGCTAATTTTATTTTTGTTTTAACCCCATTATGTTACTGGCCGATTAATCGATTATGAAATTTGTAATCGATTAATTTCATAATCGATTAGTTGTCGATTAATCGATTAGTTGTTTCGGCCCTAGCGTTACTGGCACTAGCCTGATGCTGCCTGGGGCGTTGTAGACGATAACTGGCGCTAAAACCTAATTGATAACACCCGCCGGGCGATCAGGGGGTTAAACATTTATTGGGTTATATACGGCGGGTGCCCTGATGCTATAAAAAGCAAACTAACAAACCAGCGTCATCCGTAACACTTATACGGTGATCACTGGTGAAAGGGTTAACTAGGGGCAATCAGGGGGTAAAACCTTTATTAGGTAATATATGGGGGTACCTGACGCTATATAAAAACCTGACGGGTAACCTAAATAACTAACTGGCTAACCAGTGACACTTATACGGTGATCACTGGTGAAAGGGTTAACTCTAGGGGCAATCAGGAGGTTAAAACCTTTATTAGGTTGTATATGGGGGTACCTGACGCTATAAAAACCTGGCGGCGACGAACCTAAAAAAATAACTGGCTACCTAGCGGCACCAATACAGCGATCACAAAAACGATTGCTTAGAGCAGGGCTTGACAAATTTGCTTGGAATCTAGGAGCCAGCTAAGAAAGTTGGGAGCCAGTTTTTTTTTTTAACGACCAATGCTTGCAGAAGCGAACGCATACGTGAGTAGCGCCCGCATATGAAAGCAGTGTTTAAACCACACATGTGAGGTATCCCCGCGATCGGTAGAGCGAGAGAAATAATTCTAGCTCTAGACATCCTCTGTAACTCAAAACATGCAACCTGTAGAATTTTTTTAATGTCGCCTATGGAGATTTTAAAGGGAAAAAGTTTGTCGCCATTCCACGAGCGGACGCAATTTTGAAGCGTGACATGTGGGGTATCAAATTTACTCAAATTTATTATCTTTCACAATATAAAAAAAAATTTGGCTAACTTTTCTGTTGTATTATTTTTTAATTTAAAAAAAGTGTATTTTTTTCCTCAAAAAAGTGCGCTTGTAAGACCGCTGCGCAAATACGGTGTGACAAAGTCTTGCAACGACCGCCATTTTATTTTCTAGGGTGTTAGAATAAAAATTATATATAATGTTTGGGGGTTAACTTCTAAGTAAAGGGAAGGAGATGGGCGGGCAGTGAAACAGGCAAGCATTGCTGGTTGTCTTGTCATACCAACGGCCACCACAAGATGGCGCCAGATTACAGAATGAAGCCTAGGCCTGCAGAAGGCTGCATTGCCGCGGCCTAAATTACCGGCCGGCGCGGCCCGACGAGATCACGCGATTGCGGGGGGCGCACGGAGATACAGGTTACCTCAGCTGTACGTTGATGTGCCTGTCCGTGCCATTCTGCCGACATATATGTACATGCGGCGGTTGTTAAGTGGTTAAAGAGTAAGTTCACCTTTACAGAGAAATCTGTAAGAGGAACTTATGCCGCCATATACACGACCGTTTTTCATGGTGAGAAAACTGCCATTTTTTAGACTGGTCGTGAAAACCGGTCGTGTTCTCTAAGAGAAAACTGCCTGCAAAAAAAATAGAACCTGCTCTATTTTTTCTCGTCTTTCTTTTTCTCGTCGGAAAAACCGTTCGTGTGTATGCTTTTCCGAGAGGAAAAAAACGCGCATGCTCAGAATCAAGTATGAGACGGGATCGCTCGTTCTGGTAAAACTAGCGTTCGTAATGGAGATTTCAGTCCGTTACAGCGTGACGAATGTGAAAAGCACGAGGCTGAAAAGCGCAAATCGTCTCTCACCAAACTTTACTAACACAAGATCAGCAAAAGCAGCCCAAAGGGTGGCGCCATTCGAATGGAACGTCCCCTTTATAGTGCCGTCGTACGTGTTGTACGTCACCGCGCTTTGCTCAAGCGTTTTTTTTTTTCTTGAACGTGTGTAGGCAAGGCAGGCTTGAGAGGAATCACGACAAATCACGTCGAGAAAAACGTTGTTTTTTTGCATGACAGGAAAAACAGTCGTGTGTACGCGGCATAACACAGCCCAGACTCCCGGAAGTGGGAAAGGATACGTGTATCCTGTCCCCCCTTCCCCCGAAAGGTGCCAATTGTGGCACCGGAGGGGGGGGGGAAATCAGATGAGCGGAAGTTTCACTTTTGGGTGGAACTCCGCTTTAAGGTGAAAAACCTTGAGACTTTACAATCACTTTAATAGCTGTATAAAACTGTATTTTAATGAGTGGCCGCTACATGGTCATAAACACTGACATCCCATCGGCCACTCCTTACACCTTGTCATTGGTCAGATCATTACAATCTGTACATGCGATCAATTTTAGATCTACTGGAACTGTATCGTGAGGACACACCTAATGTATTTTTATCACTTTCTATTTCAGTAAGGCAAGCCCTTCCACTACATAGCAGGGATGAGCTCAGGCGTGTTAGAATACAAATGATGCATATACTGATGGTAAATTTAGGAGGAGGAGGAAAGGCCTGCTTTAAAAGGGCTGGTAAAGGTAAAAGTTGTTTCACCTTAATGCATTCTATGCATTAAGTGTACATAGATTTACAAAACAATGAGATAAAGGAATATTCCTGAACTTTGGTTTATCTCATGGTTACTGTGAAATTGTGTCAATGCAGTCTAGAAGTCGACCGATATATCGGCTGATACTTGGTCTTTTTAATAAATCGGCATCCCCCGATTCTTATGTCTATTAGGCCGATTAACACTGACTGCACTGTGCCTGTTCCTCCTCCCTTCCCCACACTCCATTGGCAGAGCAGCGCAACGCTTGCCAGAGCCGCTGAGTGTGTGAAATTGACATCTGTAACCGAATGCAGAAAGAGACCAGCTGTCAAAATTGAGCGTTGATGTCGGGGGTGGGCGGGACCCAGCAGCTATCAAACACCAGCCAATGGGATGGGATCTGGGTGGGCCGCTACGTGTATGTGGCCCGCCCCCTTTCTTAAGGAGCCCAATCATTGGCTGGTGTTTGATAGCTGCTGGGTCCGCCCACCCCCGAAATCAACACTCAATTTTGACAGCTGGTTTCTCTCTGCATTCAGTTACAGATGTCAGTTACCCTTTATGGGCTCAGTGTGAAACCTGCCAGTGCCAATCAGTGCCACCAACCAGTACCAATCAGTGCCATTTATCAGTGCCACCTGCCAACCAGTGCCACCTGCCAGTGTTAATCAGCGTTTCCAATCAGTGCCACCTATCATTGCCTATCAGTGTTTCTTATCACCAGTGCCAATCAGTGCCAGTGTTTCCAATCAGAGCCAGCCAATGCCACCTATCATTGCCAATCAGTGTTTCTTATCACCAGTGCCAATCAGTGCCAGTGCTTCCAATCAGTGTACTGTACTGCACTGAGGACATCAAGTGTGTGGTAGAGTGACAGGAGCAAGCAGGGAGGAGTGGAGTGGGTGAGTTTATGAGATGAAGAAAAAAAAAAAAATCGGCCTAAAATATCTGCCGCAAAAATTGGCATTATATATCGTCCATTGGCCGCCCCGATTTCTAAATATCGGCATAAGTCAGAGAAAAACCCATTAAATGAGTTTACCAAAAATGTAAATATTGCAGAATATACAGCCTCATGCGGGGTACCGCATGCCCATTCATGACGTGTGTATTTATTTATTTTTTATTATTATATATACATACACACATACGCTGAACAGGAAGTGGTTAAGGCTCACCATACATGGTACAATCTTACCATACAATCTCTTCTACATTTACCATAACAATGTCATTTGAGGACCGACCTACACGATCACAATGTGAATACAATCCGGCAGCCTCTGGCACTACATAGTGGTTAGTAGATGTAAAGGAGATTGTACAATCAGATTGTCCTGTGTGTGGTGAGCATCCAATATAGGAGCTCTCACGGATCTATGGAAAGGAAATCAGATTATAGTATATGGCTGATCTTTAGCAATGTCATCATTCCTCTTCCACCTTCAATCAGGACTATAGAAGAGGAGGAGGAGCGAGGAGGGGGAAGATAGAACGATGGCCGGAAATGTAGTGTCACAAATCAAATAAAAGCCAGTCATTTTCTCCGACCCCCCACTCTTCTTCTCCACCACGATAGGAAATGTCTCCTCACCTCGGACCAGCAACACAGCGCCCAACACCAGCATAATCACCACCCCGACTCCGCGCAACACACGACGCTCCATGACTCCAGGCAGGGCTGTACGCACACTTCCGGCAACACATCCTGCTTCCGGCAGAGGCGGTCCGCCTACTACACCCAGCACGATGTGAGAGGAAAAAGATGGCGGTGCTCCGAAACGGGTTAGCACGCCATCTTGGGGTATGGTAAGCGTGGGGTAAAACAATGTGTGTAGAAAAATTAGACGCTCTATGTATTGCTTTGGATACAGGCCTTTTGGGGGAACCCTGTAGTGTACAATAAGCCCCTCCTCTCCACCCCTGTACTGTACATGAAGCTCCTCTTCCTCCTCCATCCCTGTACTGTACATGAAGCTCCTCCTCCATCCCTGTACTGTACACGAAGCTCCGCCTCCATCCCTGTACTGTACATGAAGCTCCGCCTCCATCCCTGTACTGTACATGAAGGTCCTCCTGCACCCCTGTATTGTACATGAAGTCCCTCCTCAGCTGTACTGTACATGAAGCTCCTCCTCCATTCCCTGTACTATACCATAGTTGCCAACATTGCAAAAAAAAAATCCATGACACTTTTTCGCATGTAGGCGGAGCCTTGGTATAATTAGGGGGTGGGGCATTCATTTGAAGGTGTGTTATACTTTAGGAGAAAAAAGTGGCGCACGAAGCGTGGGCGTGGTTTACGCGGGTAGTGGGAGTGGCTTAAATGAACGTGGCTCAAAGGGGGTGTGGTTTAAAGTCTGAGATGAATGAGGGATGAAGGGAGAAAGAAAGAGGGAGGGAAGGAAAGAGAAGGAAGGATGGAAGGACAGCAGGCCCAGATCCTACACCATAATAGAAATATGTGTATTCCAGAGTTTAACAATCAACAGATAAAGATAATCCAAATATCTGGTGTTAGCTCTTTAATCATCCCGGCACCATGGTTGTTAGGGTGTCAGGATGACTGAAGTGCATTATTTCTCTTATTACATTTTAATATAAAATGAAATCATTCAACTCACCAAAATGCCGAATCAGTGTTAGCCCCGAGTGTGTCACCTGCCACGTCGCCTGCTACCAGATGCCATCAGGTGTCCCCAGAGGAGTCCCTCCTTACATCAGGCGTACCCAGCGGAGTCCCCCCTTACATCAGGTGTACCCAGAGGAGTCCCCCCTTACATCAGGCGTCCCCAGCGGAGTCCCCCCTTACATCAGGCGTCCCCAGCGGAGTCCCCCCTTACATCAGGCGTCCCCAGCGGAGTCCCCCCTTACATCAGGCGTCCCCAGCGGAGTCCCCCCTTACATCAGGCGTCCCCAGCGGAGTCCCCCCTTACATCAGGCGTCCCCAGCGGAGTCCCCCCTTACATCAGGCGTCCCCAGCGGAGTCCCCCCTTACATCAGGCGTCCCCAGCGGAGTCCCCCCTTACATCAGGCGTCCCCAGCGGAGTCCCCCCTTACATCAGGCGTCCCCAGCGGAGTCCCCCCTTACATCAGGCGTCCCCAGCGGAGTCCCCCCTTACATCAGGCGTCCCCAGCGGAGTCCCCCCTTACCTCAGCCGTCCCCAGCGGAGTCCTCCCTTACCACAGGCGTTCCCAGCGGAGTCCCCCCTTACCACAGGCATCCCCAGCGGAGTCCCCCCTTAACCACAGGCGTCTCCTGTCTCGGCCGCCATTATTGTTTCCCCTTCCCCGAAGGGGAACAAAATAGAGGCGGAGCCGACAGTGTGGCTGCAAAAAAAAAAAAATTAAGCTGTGGCGCTGCCGACCCCCGCCCCTTTCCATTACAGACAGACCTGCAGCGGGGCGGGGCGGGGGGGTGGCCGGCCGGCCAGCCAAAACACAGATGTAGTACAATAGAAGATAAAGCTGCTGCGGCGCCGTCCACCCCCGGGGAGGTGCGGGGTGTGGGCGGCGCCGCAGCGGCTTTATTTTCTATTGTACTACATCCGTGTTTTGGTCTTCTTGAACATGGCGGCCGGCCGAGACATTGTCTCCGCCAGCCGTAGGCCTCTAGCGGCGGCGGCCTGCGGCGTCCAAATTCGGGGAAAACGGGAAAAATCGGATTGGCCGGGACATTGGCCGGGACAAAATAAATCCGGGAAAAGGGTTTGAATCCCGGGAACGTCCCGGCCAATCCGTGACTGTTGGCAACTATGCTATACATGAAGCCCCTCCTCCTCCTGCACCCATGTACTGTACATGACATTTCCTCTACTGTACATGACATTTCCTCCTCCTGCATTCCTGTACTGTAATTAAGTAAGGGAAAGTTCTGGACAGCCGCACTCCAAAAAATGGCTTTATTGTAAAAAGATATCAAAAATACAAGCCACAGCAGAATGCAGGACAGAAAAGTTGACGCGTTTCACACTTTCATAGCTTAGTTTAGCTATGATTAAGCACTGTTGAAAGTGTGAAACGCGTCAACTTTTCTGTCCTGCATTCTGCTGTGGCTTGTATTTTTGATATCTTTTTACAATAAAGCCATTTTTTGGAGTGCGGCTGTCCAGAACTTTCCCTTACTTCATTGCTATATGCTTAGCCTGCACCTGCTGCTTCCATCCTGAGGAGAGTTTTATTTCCACATACCCACCTGGAGCGGTGATTTTTTCCCCCTTCTGTTCCTGAACTTTGCATTCCTGTACTGTACATGGAGCCCCTCCTCCACCACCTCTGTATTGTGCATGAAGCCCCTCCTCCTCTGCCCCTTTACTGTACATGAAGCTCCTCCTCCTGCAACCCTGTACTGTACATGGAGCCCCTCTTCCACCACCTCTGTATTGTGCATGAAGCCCCTCCTCCTCTGCCCCTTTACTGTACATGAAGCTCCTCCTCCTGCAACCCTGTACTGTACATGGAGCCCCTCCTCCACCACCTCTGTATTGTGCATGAAGCCCCTCCTCCTCTGCCCCTGTACTGTACATGAATCTCCTCCTCCTGAACCCCTGTACTGTACATGAAGCCCCTCCTCCTTCACCCCTGTACTGTACATGAAGCCCCTCCTCCTCCGTCAACCCTTTACTATACATGAAGCTCCTTCTCCTCCTGCACCCATGTACTGTACATAAAGCCATACCTCCCAACTTTCCAAAATGGGAATGAGGTACACCTATAAGCAAAAGTATGTAGGCAAAGGACACACCCCCTGCCACGACCACCTTAAGCCCTGGTTCACACTGGTGCGTTTTGACATGCGATTTGGCATGTCAAATCGCATGTCAAAACGGCGATATTTGCCGCAAATTGCCGATAATGGCACCGTCTGCGGCGCTGCACCGATTTCAAAAAGTAGTTTCTGTACTACTTTTTGCGATTTCGGCCGCGATTTACATTGACATCTGTGCAGAAACCTGAAATCGGGACTGCCAGCGAGAGTGAAATCGTGGG
Source organism: Rana muscosa (assembly GCA_029206835.1). Classification (NCBI taxonomy): domain Eukaryota; kingdom Metazoa; phylum Chordata; class Amphibia; order Anura; family Ranidae; genus Rana; species Rana muscosa. The sequence goes on along the minus strand of CM055118.1, from coordinate 244,545,448 downwards.
AGTTCAGCTGAACTCGCACGGCTTCACTCCCGCAAGCCAGTGTGAACCTGGGCTAAAGGAGAATTGTAAAAAAATAAATGATTGGTTAAACCCACAGGTTCGTTTTTACCACTACTATTCCATTATATTGGCTTTTGGAGTTGACAAATGCAGCAATTTAGAAATTGGATGAAAGGTTTAGCACTGGGAAACACTTTTTTATAGATAAATAGTGCATTGTATATATAGTTATGTAGCACTACCCCCGTAGGAGCTGCTGGTTTATATTTGGGCCTGCACCTTACTGTTCCGTATGCTCGTCTCAGGGGTTCTCCTTGAAGAGTTGTCCAGAAGAAGTTTGCACCAACACAAAGTCTCTTTCAAGGGTTTTATTGAATAAAGTTTCTAACAGAGGGGGTTGAAGGGATGGGGAGGACTCAGGTTCCTTAGTTGTGGATCACAGGAATCTTCCTAGGTCCAGAGGAACAACTGTCTCCACGCTGGACTCAGCAAACACCGGATAGGCCCAATCTCACCGGCCTAGCAACCGGTGTACAGCTCGATCACATATAGTCTCTGCTCCCATTTTATGAATATAAAACAACTTTTGAGAAGTCGAGGATAAAATACCATAAATCTGTAATATGTGGCCGGTGTGTTTGTCGAAAGTCCTACAGAGATTTTCCATTGAGGTGAATGTGGTAAGGTCGGAAGTGCGATTCAGTGTCGCCAAGAAATGCGCTATCTGGGTGTAGCGATAGAATTCCGAATTTGGGAGGTGATATTTTTCCTGTAGGGCTGGTTTCGACAAAGCACCTCTGTGGTCACAGAGATCTGCTATTTGTAGCAAGCCTTTGTTAGTCCACCATGAAAAGTCTTGGGGGTGGAGAGCCGGGGTGAATGAGGGATTGTTAAACAGTGAAGCCAAAGTGGTGTGTAGGGATTTAAATCTGTAAGTAGTTACGAGACGATCCCATAAATTCTGAGAAAAGTATAAGGTCAGGCACAGTATTGTCGGTCTAGCTTTCCCTTTCATCCACATTAAGTGGCTAATCTCTCTATCTGGGTATAGGGAGGACTCTAACGCCATCCAGATTGGTCTGGGCTGTTGTGTGTGGAATCGGATCAGTTGGAATAATTGTGCCGCGTGGTAATACTTAAGCAAATCGGGCATTCCAAGGCCTCCCCTCAATTTATACAATACAATGTTCGTCTATTCACCCTGGGTCTCTTGTGTCCCCATATGTAGCGGGTGTTTGAATTTAGGGGAGGCATCTGGGTGGTCAGGGAATCTGAGATCCTTTTGTGGTTCTTGGAGGACTCTGGTGGTGTGAGGTTCCCTGCGGCCTGCAGGTGGCACTGTCGCCCTGGCCGGAGTTGAACACTCACCGCAAGACTGCTTCCCTTTTTGTCCTTTCCTGGAGCTGGTACAGTGGGGCGGGGAACCCGCTGTGACGCAAAGGGAGAGGAGATAAAAGGGGCGGACGCCCTGACCTCAGGGTTCAGAGTTGGAGGACGCAGCCGCGCCCAGGCACCTTCAGCCTGGGTGCTGGCGTTCCGGAGTTCCGGGCCCAGGTGCCCTTGACATGGCCGGAGCGGTAGATGGAGTCCATCTCAGGCACCTTTAGCCTGGGGTGAGGTACTATGGTGGAAGCCTGGAGCTCAGTACCTTCGACTGAGTTCCGCGAGGGTGGAGAAATCCGAGGGGGCCCTAACTCCTTGGGTGCCCGTGTCTGAGACGAGGAGGCCGGTGAGCGGAACTTCTCCGGAGAGTCCAGCGCAGCATTGCTGGTGACGGAGAGGCCTCCGTTAACTGTCTTGGACGGATGTCCTTCCCCTGATAGGCGCTACGTTAGCGAAGGTAATTCATGTTCTGTTCAATATAGTCAGTGGCAGTGACTATTCGCCACTGGTGACACCACAGTGGTTAGCTCTATCTAAAAGAATTGTGCCTTGGCCAACTCCCCACAAATACTGAAGTGGTATATGGGTTTCAACCTGTCTGTGCTGTATGACTATTTATTGAGAAGAATAAATACGAGTTGGACCTTTTCAGTCTGTGGAACTCTGGTTACTAGGCGCAAAGGGGAGTTAATCCGAGGAGAGGATTTGACTCTGGGACACATACACAAAACCCGATAGTTCTGGCTTTCACCTCTACACATTGGAGGACATGGGCCGTGGTTTATCTCATCCCTCCCCCCAGTGCTAACCCCTAGATGAGACAGACAAGCGGTGAATGAGAAGGGGCGATAGGGGTGAGGTCGCTACACGTGGGGGCATCGTGTCCGGGATGTGTATGGTGTCTGAATTTAAACTTTGCTGCCCGGAGGAGTTCCGAGTAGGTCGGCCATATTGGCCAACGCGCCACGAGGCAAACCATAGCTGCACAGTTCGTGGGCGGGGAGAAGAAAAAGCCCGCAAACAAATGCAGAGTGTGGGAGGAGTCTGGCCATGTGGAAGGACACACGTGGAGATTCCGGCGCAAAGGGGTCAGTGCGCATTGGAGCAGCAAACATTCAGGATGACTTCAAATACCCAGTGGATTTCTGCTTCTTCCATCACGGAGATGACTTCTTTTGCTGCCCAGATTATGGATACAGGAATAAGACTAAGGCCCCGGGGGCGGTTGGCTCTGTATACCTGCAGAGACATAGAGGCCCTCAGTGTGATCTGTCCCGGCTGTTCGGGAATGGTAGTCCATTTGAAGCCGTTCGGGCGATGTGAGGTCTGCAAGGGGTTCCTCTTCGAGGTGGAACCATCTACAGAAAGGCCTTGTGCCTTCCACCTCAACTACCTCACAGGGACTGCCACTCCGGCGGGAGAGATCGATGCCTATGCGTTTCCTGTGCGCGCTGACCAGGGCGACGTGACAGCCCAAGCGGAGATAAAGAGAGAGAAATCCGAGGATGCTGCCTCGGTCACCACAAGCTCCCTGCTCCCACCGCCGAAGAGGAAAGTTGGCCTGGTGATGGCATCCTGTGGTCGTGGAAGAGCTTCGCCCCGTCGCTTGCCTGGCCTGGATGGATCTGGAGGGAAGAGCCCTGGACATCCCTGTTCTTCAAAAGGCCCAGGTGAGCCAGGGGTTGGGACTGTGTGTGTGGTTGGAGGTGTCGGGAGCCCAGAGTCGGTGGAGCCCATCAAGGGGGGTGATTCCGTGTCTACGGGGAATTACCTGCCCGCAGAGTGTTATGACACCTCCGACCTAGAGTCGCTATCTGATGCCGGTGATGATGGGGAGATAGACGAAATCTTCCACAAGAAGGGATGGGACAAGATGAAGCTACCTGCGTCCCATGTCTTAAGGGACCCACCTATGTCCATTGGGGATAGTACACCCCAGGCGGAGGCCTCGTGGCCTGGGGAGGAATCTGGTTCCCTGTCTGTGATCCCACTTCTTGAGCCAGCGGCTGTTTCACCTGCTCCTGTTGCGGGAGTGCAACGAGCATCACTGCGGGCTCCTAGGCCCAAATCTACAGAGGTGGTGACTGTACCTCGCCATCCAGGAGTCCATTGTTCTACCTGGAGTAGGAGACCGTGCCACAATGCCATCTCTGGCTAGGCTGCAGCGTCTCTTTTGTCAGAAAGTTGCCCGAGAATATGGGTGGGAATACCCATATCTACCCCGAGAATTGCTCTACGAGGTGGAGGTTTTCAGGCAGCGGTGGTACAATGATTTTGTCTGGACTAAGCTGAAAGTACCTCATGCACGCCGATACCTCTCATGCTCACCTACAGTCACCAGAAAGTTCAAGGACTGTAAGGCGGAGTGGATGGTGGGAAGGCACATCCATGCAGACAAGGTGGTAATTTGTCGGAAGGATGGAGGGAACATTGAGTACCATGTGGAGGCTTTTGACCAGCACTTAAAGCCTTTGTTCTTGCCGGATCCCAAGTTCTATTTTTAGGAGAAAGAGACTCCTTTCCATTTCTTTTATTGCTGAATTACAGGGACTGTGCTTTAATTTTTCTTTTGGGATGTTTTGCTCTTTGGAGAAATGGGAGCTGTTGTTTGTTCTCCCTCCTTCTCCTCCCATCAAGGAAAATAAATCAGTGACTTTGGGGCTTAGCCAGTATAGGGTCACCGCACATAGAGGCAGAAGTTCATCTGGATCTGACAAGTGCCTTTACCGCGGCATTGCCACCAGGTGGCGGTGTTGCGCAACGATTGTTTGCTTCACACTCTGCACTACATTATTGGAGAGAATGGGTTTCTTTACGGATAGACCCATTCCTTTCAAGAAAACACATATATTATGCTAGGATGTGTGTTTCTTTGTTTTTTTCCTCTGCAGGAGATTTCATCTATCAAGGCTGCTGAGAATGGGGTGGTCCTTAGATAGTGAGGTGGGGAATTTCAATGTGTAAAGTCATTTAAAGTTTTTTTTTTTTTTTATACCAAGTTTATTGTTTTATATTCCTGTTTCCCTTTCCCATTTTAGGTCCTGGCACAATTCATGACTAAATTGTTGAGTTTGGTCTCTGGGTCGAACTTATGTCACCACTCCTTGGGAGATATGGGTTTGCACCAGACACTGGGGACCAGTGTCAAATCACCAGGGGGAGAGTGTAGCGGGTGTTTGAATTTAGGGGAGGCATCTGGGTGGTAGTGTAACCCAGATGCATTGATTATCAGGGAATCTGAGATCCTTTTGTGGTTCTTGGAGGACTCTGGTGGTGTGAGGTTCCCTGCGGCCCGCAGGTGGCGCTGTCGCCCTGGCCGGAGTTGAACACTCACCGCAACACTGCTTCCCTTTTTGTCCTTTCCTGGCGCTGGTACAGCGGGGCGGGGAACCCGCTGTGATGCAAAGGGAGAGGAGATAAAAGGGGCGGACGCCCTGACCTCAGGCACCTTCAGCCTGGGTGCTGGCGTTCCGGAGTTCTGGGCCCAGGTGCCCTTGACCTGGTCAGAGCGGGAGATGGAGTCTATCTCAGGCACCTTTAGCCTGGGGTGAGGTACTATGGCGGAAGCCTGGAGCTCAGTACCTTCGACTGAGTTCCGCGAGGGTGGAGAAATCCGAGGGGGCCCTAACTCCTTGGGTGCCCGTGTCTGAGATGAGGAGGCCGGTGAGCGGAACTTCTCCGGAGAGTCCAGCGCAGCATTGCTGGTGACGGAGAGGCCTCCGGTAACTGTCTTGGACGGATGTCCTTCCCCTGATAGGGGCTACGTTAGCGAAGGTAATTCATGTTCTGTTCAATATAGTCAGTGGCAGTGACTATTCACCACTGGTGACACCACAGTGGTTAGCTCTATCTAAAAGAAATGTGCCTGGGCCTACTCCCCACAAATACTGAAGTGGTATATGGGTCTCAACCTGTCTGTGCTGTATGACTATTTATTGAGAAAAATAAATACGAGTTGGACCTTTTCAGTGTGTGGAACTCTGGTTACTAGGCGCAAAGGGGAGTTAATCCGAGGAAAGGATTTGACTCTGGGACACATACACAAAACCCGATAGTTCTGGCCTTCACCTCTATACACATTGGAGGACATGGGCCGTGGTGTATCTCATCCCTCCCCCCAGTGCTAACCCCTAGACGAGACAGACAAGCCGTGAATGAGAAGGGGCGAGAGGGGTGAGGTTGCTACACATATATAGTCTAGCAATTTTGCCTGAAACTTCTGGAGATCCTTTCCTACTATTGCTATCGGAAGGGTCCTTAACAAATATAGCACTTTTGGTAAAATGGTAATTTTGACTGGGCACAACCGGCCGAACCACGAAGGAGGGTTATATGACCATCTTTTGAGATCCTCTAATAATTTTTTAAATAGTGGGGGATAATTATGTTTATATAGTGTAGTGAGGGTGGGAAAGATACCCAAATACGGTAAGGCCTCATTCTGCCATTTAAAGGGGAATGAGCTTTGCAGAGCTTGGACTATGTGTGTTTGTAAGGAAACATTGAGTGCCTGAGATTTAGAGTGGTTTACTCTCAAACCTGTAAATGCTGTAAAGTGTCGTAACACCACATGTAGGTTAGGCAAAGAGGTGACTGGGGAGGAGAGGAGCAGCAAAATATCATCTCTGAACAATGTGCACTTATTTTCGCGACCTCCGCAGTTGATACCCAATATGTCTGGATGTTCACGAATTTTGATGGCCAGTGGCTCCAAAGCCATAATGAACAATAGAGGGGGCAGGGGACAACCCTGACGGGTCCCTCTGCGTATGTTTATTTTTTGTGACTGATAGCCCTTAACTACAAGGTTTGCCGTGGGAGCGCTATATATTATTTTAGGCGTAGTCAGGAAGTTCGAACCAAACCCGTACCGTTTAAGGATGAAGAAAAGATAGTCCCAGGATAGGGAGTCAAACGCTTTGTGTAGGTCTAATGAGACCAGCAATGCACCTCTCTGACCTCCACCATCCCAGCCTGAATTTAAAGCAGATATGATATCAATGATGCGTCTGGTCTGATCCGGGGCTTGTCTATTGGGAACGAACCCTGTCTGGTCTGGATGGATATATTTCGATAGGAACGAGTTCATGCGAGTGGCCAATACCTTTGTCAGTAATTTAAGGTCGACATTTATTAACGATATAGGGCGGTAATTCGCACAATCCCCGTGGTCCTTATTTGGTTTGGGTATAACATGTGTAGCAATACCCCCGCAGGGGCCGCTGGTTTAAGATTTGGGCCTGCCTTTACCTTACTGTTCACCACGTCCGTCCTAGGGTTCTTCCTTTTGAAGAGTTGTTAATAAATGTCTGCACCAAACACTTATGCCGCGTACACACGACTGTTTTTAATGTCATTGAAAAAAACGAAGTTTTTCTCGATGTGATACTTCTCAAGCCTGCCTTGCCTACACACTATCGTGAAAAAAAATGCTTGAGCAAAGCGCGGTGACGTACAACACGTACAACGGCACTATAAAGGGGAAGTTCCATTCATATGGCGCCACCCTATCTCCATTATAAACGCTAGTTTTACCAGAACGAGCGCTCCCGTCTCATAACTTGCTTCTGAGCATGCGCGTTTTTTTCACGTCGTTAAAGCCTACACACGGCCGTTTTTCACAACGAGAAAAACGACAACGTGAAAAACGACGATAAAAAATAGAGCATGTTCCAAATTTTTAATGGCTATTTTTCACGTTGCGAAAAATGCTCTGGAGCCTACACACGATCGTTTTTAATGACCAAATTAAAAAAAGGAATTTTTCTCGTCATGAAAAACGGTCGTGTGTACGCGGGATCAGTCTTTTTTTTCTCAAGGGTTTATTTCAAGAACTTCAGACAGAGGGATGGAGGATTAGGGGAGATTCAGGTACCTTAGGTTTTGTGGATCACGGGTACTTTCCTTTATCCAGAGGACCAATAACTTCCACACTGAATGTAGCATCCACCGGATAGGCCTCTCTCACTGACCTAGCAGCCGGTGCGAGCTTGTTCAAAAGTCTCTGCCACAGACTTGTGTAATCACACGCTTGATAAAGTTCTGAAACATAACACACAGTGCCAGGATCTTTCAGCCAGGCCGGCCGCACTGTGAGGTAGATTTGATCCGGATGCGTCCTCCAATTGAGTCCTCAATTTCTCAGTCCCTTCCGGCAGGCAAGGCGACACAGGACCATCTCTGGATCAGTAGGCCCCAGCAACTCCTGGGTCTACTCTCAGTAACGAAGCCTCGGGGGTCTGCAGGCCCTGAGGCAGAAAACTGCAAACACATCCCTCAGGCCAGGGGGGCTGTCAGGTCAGGATCGGAAGACCCCGCCAAAACGGTGTTTGCCCCTTAAGTACCCTCTCCCAGAATGCACAGCGGGGTGACCAATCCCACTGAGCTGCTTCAGGGCAAGAGGTACCCAATACATCCAGCCAGCTGCAGTTCCAACCTTGACCTGTGGTGACAACGACACCTAGAGGAAGGTGGAAAATGTGCAACTCAGCTGAACTGGAACAGAGACCCAAAATTTGGTACAATTATTCTGAGTTTAACTATAACTCAGAGAACTAAATTTACACTAGCGCCTACCCAATAGGAGCAGGGAGCTACACACTTCCCCCACTGCAACAGATGATGTCCTCATTGAGGAAAAAAAATTTTACTCTCACTCCTGAGAGTCGATACTTGAATTCCAAAAACTTGGATGGGGAAGGGAAAGGGTGAGGTAGCAAAGAAATACAAAATTAACATGTACACACAGTAAAGTCACATTAACGTATTTTAAAATCTCTCTCTCTCTCTCTAAACCACCCATTCTCCAGCAGTTTGATAGAAGATCCATGTACCGAAAAAAAAGACAAAACAAAAACAGACACAGGCAATCATATAAACACTGTACAATAGGAAGCAAAGCCTCACTTCCAAAGAAATGAGCCTCTCTTTCCCCAATATCTATTTTTTTCGTGTGTATGTGGGTAGCTAGATGTACAAAGAAACAATGTCCCGTTGTGTGAACACACTCCCACTACCTAGTGGCAGAAGAGCAGCATGACAGAGTCCTTTAATACAAGTACTGGTCCAGGTAGTGGAATCTTGAACCCAAAGTTTCCGGTAACCTGACACTAACTAGCTATATGCCCCACAGTCCTTTAATAGAAAAGCAAGAAGTATCTTCTTCTTTAGCAAAGTGACAACAAAAACCATCACTATAGATGATCACCAGTAAAATCGGGGGTCAGGCAGAGTCAGTGGTTTCCCCTGTTTGTCTAAAGTGGTGATAAAGTACACATAGTTGTCCTTTCCAGGCCTGCAGATGACCACTTTATCGGCATGAATGTGTCTGCCGTAGCTCCAATGCAACAAGCACCCATTGAAGCGATCATCCATGATAGGAGAATGACCTGTTCTCCGGAACGGTTTAGGCACGGCCAAATAGTCCCAAACAGCTTCACCGTACCATTTTTCTCTGTTGGCCTCAATCTCCTGCATGATTTCCCTGGGAACATAGGGAAACTTCAGTCCATATTTAGTGGCTACCTGCTTGTTGAGTAACCTTTGTGACCGGGCAAGCCTAGGCAAAGATCTGGTGCTTCCAAATCCGGGAGGTATGCAAGAAACTGGGGACTTCTGCACCATAGCACTTACAGACAGCTTTCCCGACCCAAACAAACTGGTAACCTTGGGCAGGATTTCACTAGTAGCAATCAGGGTTTCCACACTGGGTGTTGTCTTCCCCGAGTTCATGGCTCCCCATTCAGAAAAGGTGAAGGCCGAGGCAACATCATCTCCATTGGCCCATAGCATCTCTTGAGACATGGTTTCGAACAAGTCATCATCTCCAGAGATGTCTGACAAAGAATCTATCTCAGAGTCCCGGAACTCCTCCGCAGGCATATATCTACAAACAGTTCCCATGTGCGCACCTTCCCCAGATCTCTCACACGTTCCTGTTGTGGGCTTCTCAGGAATCAGACTTTCCTTTTGGATCCGGTTCGGGTAGTCTTTGGGGTAGGCCTCGACCACGGCCGCGGGAGGCTTTCACATATCCGACCTTCCTTTGGACAGGTGCAGCGGGACCAGATGCAGCAGAGGTAGCGGTAGTGGAGGTAACAGCAGCGGCGATGTCCGCCGATGACTCCTCAATGGCAGTAACAGCGCCATCTCCCTCCGGAATAACTGTTGTAGCGGATGTGCCAAGCGCAGGTCTAGCCGCAGAAGCAATGGCCCCAGCCTCTTTAGTAGCGATGCCCGTGGCACAGTCCATCTGGTTGGCATGGTGGGTTGCTCTACGGCGAACAGGTACTCCCCGCAATGTAGGCACCGAACAAATGGACTGGGGTTAACAACCAGTCCTTCGCACCTGTTGCACAGCATACCCAGGGCTTCCACATCTCCTATCACATAGAGTACGAACCGCCCATGTGGTTTCAGCTGAATGCCAGTGTCCGTCAGCGCAGTTCCCGGCAGCATGGCACTTGTAGCGGTACCCATAGGAGACAACCTGGGCCCCATAGCAGATTGCATCACTGGAACTAGAGACATGGCGACACTGTGACTCTCCGTTGAGTGTTGAACACACATGTGGCGTCTCACGCAGCAAACAGGCGGGAACTCCTCCCACTTGTTTTTCCAGTCACGTAGCTCGCAGGCTTTTTCTCTTTCTTGGCTCCGCCCACAGCCCACGTGGCTAAGAAGTGATCCGCAAATGTCCCCCTTTTTCAGAAATGACACAGTCCAGAGCCCTCTGTAGCATAAGCCCCGGTGAACAGTCCACTCAACTTGCAACCGGTAACGGCAAATCCCGGACTCGAGCCCCCACATGTAGCAATACCCCCGCAGGGGCCGCTGGTTTAAGATTTGGGCCTGCCGTTACCTTACTGTTCACCGCGTCCGTCCTAGGGGTCTTCCTTGAAGAGTTGTTAATAAATGTCTGCACCAAACTCATAGTCTCTTTTTCTCAAGGGTTTATTTCAAGAACTTCAGACAGAGGGATGGAGGGTTAAGGGAAATTCAAGTACCTTAGGTTTTGCGGATCACAGGTACTGTCCTTTATCCAGAGGACCAATAACTTCCACACTGGATGTAGCATCCACCGGATAGGCCTCTCTCACTGACCTAGCAGCCGGTGCGAGCTCGTTCAAAAGTCTCTGCCACAGACTTGTGTAATCACACGCTTGGTAAAGTTCTGAAACATAACACACAGTGCCAGGATCTTTCAGCAAGGCCGGCAGCACTGTGAGGTAGATTTGATCCTGGTGCATCCTCCAATTGAGTCCTCAATTGCTCAGTCCCTTCCTGCAGGCAAGGCAACACAGGACCATCTCTGGATCAGTAGGCCCCAGCAACTCCTGGGCTTACTCTCAGTAATGAAGCCTCGGGGGGTCTGCACGCCCCGAGGCAGAAAAATGCAAACACATCCCTGAAGCCAGGAGGGCCGTCGGGTCAGGATCGGAAGACCCCGCCAAAACGGTGTCTGCCCCTTAAGTACCCTCTCCCAGAATGCACAGCGGGGTGACCAATCCCACTGAGCTGCTTCAGGGCAAGAGGTACCCAATACATCCAGCCAGCTGCAGTTCCAACCTTGACCTGTGGTGACAACGACACCTAGAGGAAGGTGGAAAATGTGCAACTCAGCTGAACTGGAACAGAGACCCAAAATTTGGTACAATTATTCTGAGTTGAACTATAAATCAGACAACTAAATTTACACTAGCGCCTACCCAATAGGAGCAGGGCGCTACACATGTATAAAGGCCCTGTTCTCGTGCGGTGATAAAGGGGAACCCTTTCTCAGTTCATTGTAGAAGGAGCAGAGACATGGAACCAGAACCAGTTGATACAGACGGAGTAAATAAAAAACAATGTCTTTCCTCTTTATGGATGTGTTTTTTGGTTATATTTTCAAATCAGATTTATATATATTATTTATTGTTTCTAGTTAGCACAACCACATTATCCCCTATGTATTTTATGATGAAACCACAAGCTACTATATTTGTGTCCCTTATATTTTTAAAAATGTACCTGCCTACTCCCAAATAGTAAATATTAATGTAAAACACAAAATTCATATTTTTGGCAGCATTTTTATTTTTTTATTTAATCAAAGTAAACATAATAATAATGTCATATCCTATAATTCAAAACAGGAAGGCAGCGATCGATCAAATGGTGGAAATGGCGAAGCCTCTGTACCCCAGGGCATACAAATATTAAATTAACGTTGTACTTGGTAACCTGAGGAGTACATACAACAGGGAGGCCAAAGAAGGTCGTGAAATAAAAAAGATGGGAAGCAGCAGCAGAAGACATATCTGTCCCCAGGCTACTCCAAATGACTGGTATTTGTGGCATACCAGACTGAACCACAGTACATGGCTTTCCACACTTCGCTCCCCATCAGCTGAGGCCATTTTGGATAGTGTGCATTACCAACACAACTCAAAGAATGATTTCTCTTTTTCTTGGTGACCTCCAAAAATTATAAAAAAATATTAAACGTCGGAAATAATCCTACCTTCTTAGTAGCCCCTAAACTCCCCAGACCACTGGCCTTGTTGGGGATCCAGGCTCTGATGTGGCCACTGACCCCCATGTTGCTTGTGTGGGTTGGCTTGCTGGGGTGGGCTTTCTGGGGTGGGTAGGTTGGATGGGGTGGGGAGGTTTGATGTTGAGGAGCTGTGTGGTCCAAATCACAGACATGGGATTTAGGGGTTAGCTCCCGTTTCCTCACCTTGCTGAGGAGCTGTATGATGAGCCCCTCACATAGCTCTCTTTGATCCACATCAACCTCCCTCAGCTTGTTGGCTGTAAAACACCCAAAGCCTTCTGCACTATCGGGTGCCGTGGTGATCACTGAAGTAGCCCTACTAAGGAACTCGGCTGTGGCCTCATCAAGGTGGTGCCTCTTCCTGCCCCTTTTGGTAGGACGGCGCAGGGTAGGGACTCTGGACTCAGTGGTTTGGCTGCTGGGCCCGGCCTTGTCTTGTGTCAAAGTTTCCTGGGTCTGAAAAAGCAACATAATTAGAATCTTATTTATTAGTAGTCAACATTCTCCCAACACATTTTAGCATCTCATTATTTTTCAAAATTGAATGTCTTCAAAAAGCAAAGGCTATCATTGTGACTCCTGCATTTCTCCTTCTTGTCAAAACTTCTACTTTCATCTTCTGTCTATATTCTCATTTCTAATCACTTTATTTAAGTAATAATTTTGGAGGCATCATAACAACACATTTACATCAATTTAGCGATTTTAGAGATATTTTTGACAATGCTATACCTGGGGCAAGCTGAGCTCCTCCTCCTCCTCTTCTTCTTGTGTTGGATCCGCCTCAGTATCTGTGGCCTCAGCTGATGTGGAGGGAAGTGTGGAGGATAGTGTTGAAATATGCCTGCGTGGCACAGTCTGGTCCTTCAAAAATCCCAGGCTTGAGAAGTACTACAGCTTGGGGACATAAACGTCTTCTGCTGCTGCTCCCGATCTCTTGGATTCCTCGATCTTCTTGATCTCCCTGTTGTACATACTCCTGAGGTCTCCAATTTTTGTCTTGACCATCGTCTCGTCTGCCCTGGGGTACACAGTCTTCGCCAATTCCACCAATTGATCGATTGCTGCCTGCCTTTTGTGTTTATTTGAATAATCTTTATGTTTCACCTGCCACAGACAGGCGTGATTCCTGTAGTGTTCAATGAAGTTAGCCATGAATTCTGGGAGGAAGAACACAAGACAAACCAATAATGTTTAGCTTCTAGCTCATAACCTGCTTAGAATATAGGCCTTTATGCAGGGCCGCCATCATTAATTTGGGCTCCCCTTACCCAGCTTCAGGCATGTGCCCCCTGGAGCATAGGAGAAGCGGGGGGGGGGGCTCCCGCCACGTTTTGCAAAGCGGGGGCTGCTGACGCTCCAGGACCCTTACAGATGTACTGCCTGTACCCCCCTGATGGCAGCCCTGCCTTTATGTAATTAGTATATTGTCATTAGGCCCCATGCACATGAGACGCTGGTAAACGCGCATTTAGAGGCATTAGTACACTTTTTCAAACTGCCCCAGCACTCATTCAATGTTATCCTATGTGTCCATGCACACACTGTCACAATGTTGTCACGTACCTTTCTTTCGACTATGCCTTCGGCTTGGTTTCGTTTCCTAAGGTTAAGTTTCTGTGTCCGGTATGTCGAACGGTCGTTAGGGATTTATATACCCTGCGCATGCGTCAAATTCCGCTCTCACTGTGTCATGACGCTGGGGCGTGCCAACATACTTTTCCTGCATGCGACATACAAGGCTGCACCGAAAACGACCAGGCCCCGCGGTGGTGATTATAGAAAACACAAGGCCACCCCCATGAGCAAGGGGGAGATGGTGGAGATGGTGCGCATCTTTGATAAATATGACTATGATTGTAAGATGGAGAACTATGACAGGCCAACAGTCATAAAGACTATATTCTGGAGAAGGTCCTCGCGGTATTGGAATGTGAATATGGCGTACAACGAACGAAAGATCAAATTTGCAAACGATGGTCAGATTTAAAACACAGAGAGAAAGAACAGTTGGACTCCATTCACCGCATCATTATAAAAAGAATTAAGCCAAATTCCTGACTGTAGTAATTATCTTTATGTTTGAATTAGCTGTCTTTACCTTTTTTTTTTTTTTTTTTTTAATTTGTGGGGGGAAAGAAGAAGCTAATTACAGTTAAAGGAGCACTAAAGCTTCCTTTTTTTTTCCCCAAAAATAACAAACATGTTATACTTACCTCCACTGTGCAGCTCGTTTTGCACACAGTGGCCCCGATCCTGGTCTTCTGGGGTCCCTCGGCGGCTGTCTTGGCTCCTCCCCGCAAGGACTCCACACCATAATGCGAGTGAGCTCGCATGGTGTGGAGTGATTGCAGGCGCGCTCCCGTGATACAGCGGCGGCCATAGCCGCCGACTGTATCACTCGGCCCCGCCCCCCGCGCGCCGCGTCATTGGATGTGATTGACAGCAGCGCCAGCCAATGGCTGCGCTGCTTTCAATCCATCCTGTGTAGCCAATCGGCGGCCAGGCTGAAAAACTAAGAGGATGACGGGGACGAGCGCGGGACTTTCGAGGGGCCAGGTAAGTAAAACGGGGGCTCGGGGGGGGGGCGGTATTGTCGAATGTTTTTTCACCTTAATGCATAGGATGCATTAAGGTGAAAAAACATGTAACTTTACTACTCCTTTAATGCATATATGAATGAATAAACGTATTCTTTATTCTTTATGACTCAACTTTTTCGGAGCAAGGATTAATATACTGTATGTAATGATATTCACAGGAAAAAGGCACAGAGAAAGACAGCAGACAAGCCACCAGAGGGGAGAAAGGGAGGCTTCCCTTGGCCAGGCCCCAACAGGGGAGACAACAGGGCCAGCATCATCCCCAAATCGTAAGTAAACCCTCAAATTAACTATCTATCTCCTCCGACAGGGGATTTTCTTGGTTGTCCCAAGGACATGGTCTCAGATCGTTACTTTAATAAGGGGTATTTAATTATTAATGTTTGCTGTGCGTATCATCACTGCACATTAATGACGCCTTTCCAGAGTAGACATGGGTAGAGGAGAGGGCCTGGGGATCACAGTCACACAGAGTCACGCCTGCTAGAATGTTCATCATAGATCCCCTATCCCAGGGGTCTCCAAACTTTTCAACACGAGGGCCACATTGTAGATTTTACAAGTATTCGGGGGCCAAAAAAAATCAGTTATGTACAAATGAATGAATCGTCATTCCCATCATCAGTGTCCCCAGCAGAGTTTTCCCCATTATCAGTGTCCCCAGCAGAGTTTTTCCCATTATCAGTGTCCCCGGCAGAGTTTTCCCCCCATCAGTGTCCCCGGCAGAGTTTTCCCCCCATCAGTGTCCCCAGCAGAGTTTTCCCCCCATCAGTGTCCCCAGCAGAGTTTCCCCCCCATCGGTGTCCTCAGCAGAATTCTCCCTCCCATCGGTGTCCCCAGCAGAATTTTCCCCATCGGTGTCCCCGGGAGAATTCCCCCCCCCCATTGGTGTCCCTGGGAGAATTCCCCCCCCATCGGTGTCCCCGGGAGAATTCCCCCCCCATCGGTGTCCCCAGCAGAATTTTCCCCATCGGTGTCCCCAGCAGAATTTTCCCCATCGGTGTCCCCAGCAGAATTTTCCCCATCGGTGTCCCCAGCAGAATTTTCCCCATCGGTGTCCCCAGAAAATTCCCCAGGGTTCAGGGGTGAGCTATGTACAGAGTTCAGGGTTAAGGGGTGTGCTACATGCAGAAGGTGAGTTGGGTGCAGGGTGAGGTGGGTGCAGAGGGTGAGGTGTGTGAGGTGGGTGCAGGGTGCAGAGGGTGGGTGCAGGGTGCGGTGGCGCAGAGGGTGAGGTGGGCACAGGGTGCAGAGGGTGAGGTGGGCACAGGGTGTGAGGTGGGTACAGGGTGCAGAGGGTGCAGAGGGTGAGGTGGGTGCAGAGGGTGAGGTGGGTGCAGAGGGTGAGGTGGGTGCAGGGTGCAGAGGGTGGGTGCAGGGTGCAGAGGGTGAGGTGGGCGCAGGGTGCAGAGGGAGGGTTTAGCAGCAGAGGGTGGGCGCAGAGGGAGGGTGCAAGGTGCAGAGGGTGAGGTGGATGCAGAGTGCAGAGGGAGGGTGCAGAGGGCGGGTGCAGGGTGCAGAGGGTGAGGTGGGTGCAGGGTGCAGAGGGAGGGTGCAAGGTGCAGAGGGTGAGGTGGATGCAGAGTGCAGAGGGAGGGTGCAGAGGGCGGGTGCAGGGTGCAGAGGGTGAGGTGGGTGCAGGGTGCAGAGGGAGGGTGCAGAGGGTGAGGTGGGTACAGGGTGCAGAGGGAGGGTGCAGAGGGTGAGGTGGGTACCGGGTGCAGAGGGTGAGGTTGGTGCAGGGTGCAGAGGGAGAGGTTGATGCAGAGTGCACTGCTCCCCCCCCCCCAGCCCCCAGATTCCAGTACAGTCAGAGCTCCACACTCCACTCCACTCCAAGGCAAGACTCTCCTCCCACAAAGCTTTCCCCCCCCCCCATTCCAGTGCAAAGTTTTCCTCATTTTACTTACAGTATTTTCTCCTCCGATCTCCGTGCAGCAGTTCCACAGGCATCTTCCTGTTGGCAGATTCCCCGCCCCCTTCCTCCTCTGCTCTGACTGACTCCGAGGGCTCTCATAGAGCGTGTGTACAGTACACAAGGATGGTCAGAGCGGCTGCGGGGAGAGGAGCGCGCTGTCACTTGGAAATGCACAAGCAGAGCTTGTGTATTTCCAAGTGACAGTAGCGCGCAGCCAGCATGCAACCAGCACCAGAGGTGGCTGAACTCCGACGGTCAGCATGGGGCGGGCAGCGCAGGGCCAAAGACGTGTGGCAGAGCCTGGATAAGCTGCGGGCCGGACAAATCACACCCGCGGGCCGGATGTGGCCCGCGGGCCGGGGTTTGGAGACCCCTGCCCTATCCCATAGGACACATGAGTGTTGTTTGACAAATGTCATTTTGTTTCTATGTTGGCATATAGGCATTTTGTTGATCATTTGAAAGTACATCATCTACCCTTTACAATGCATTTTTGCTATTTTGAAATTGCATATTGCACATGACAGTCCACTAGGCTGGAGCAAACATTGTCACTAGTGCAAGGTTGGTCTCCTAATTCAGCTCAAGGGATTCTAGTCACAGATTTTAGATTTGGGGTGGCTTAACTTCTTTTTTTTTTTTTTTTTTTTTTTTTAGGGGAACGTGAGTGTGGTCAGCTCCAACATTTGGAGGAGTGTGATCAGAGAGCTGGACCCAGCAAAGAGCCTCCAGTGGACATCACATCCCCAGACACAAGTCATGCAGAGGGGGGAGTAGTGCATCAAATAGAAGATGATTTAATTGAGCCTGTTGTTTGTCCCAGTAAGTATTTTGAACATATGTCTTGAAATGTGTATACAGTGGCATTTTTGGAATTTTTATTATTTTCTTTTGTGGGGCGCTAACAAAGTGGCAAAAAATAGTGACCATTTATTCCACTGTGCCCATTAAACGCAGCCACTGTGGCCAAATGGCATCAGTTTGTCTCCTCAAATGCAGAATTGTTTCCACAAAATCAATCCAGTTTACACCCAGCCATGCATTTACCAGCCTTGGCTCATCGCCGTCCTTCTTCAGTCATAGATGTCTTCTCCCGCCTCGATGTTGCTTCAGCCAATCAGGTTACTGGTAACCATATCCGATGATCACGATTGGCTGAGATGCATGTCATTGATTTTTAAGGAACTAATTCACTCTGCATCACCTTGTCAATTATTTGGAGGCAAAATCCAGTGTGAGGTCTGTTAACAGGAAAGCCTATCAGAGCCACTTGCTATGATAGACACTTCCAAAACACAACCACTGCTCTAAATTCAGATGTCCTGCACTCAACAGGAGCCCAGCCATCTGAATATTGTTTGGAAGGGGCGACAATACACAGATTCCTGCAATGCATGAATCTGTGTATTGTCTTACAGTGTCGTTACAAGACAGAGTGGGGGCGTTTATCTGGCGCCATATATGGACGCAACACAACTGGTATAGACATGTCTAGGGATTGGTTAAATTATATTTAAATTAACAGCCAAACACAGAGGCAAAGTAGGTAGTGCATTGAACATTTGCATGTAGAAGGAGACAGGAGGTGGAATGAGCTGGCAGTGTTCCTATGTAACCAATTGGGGGAGACACAGGCACCAGGGACAAGATTATAGAGTAGCTACAGTGTTTACATTCCTAGTAGTGTAGGTGTCTGAAGAGCAACCATGTTTCTGAATCCAAATTTCTGTCGAGGTACCGTATATACTCGAGTATAAGCCGACTCGAGTATAAGCCGAGGTACCTAATGTTGCCCAAAAAACTGGGAAACCTCACTGACCCGAGTATAAGCCGATGCCCCACTGTTCCCTAGCTCGCTGTTCCCTGTAAATAGAAATTTTTACATTGTAATTATTACCTGTAAAGAAGTTGCGGCTGCGGCGTCCATCGTTCAAATTCCGCGGAGTCCATCGTTCGAATCCCGCGGTCTCTTCCTGTTCCTTACTTGATAGGCGAGTCTCAGCAGACATTCTCCGCCTATCACGATCATTCTCTCATCCTTAGTTTTCCCTGCAGACACTGTGTTGGGTATTCCGCCAATCACAGACGTCTGCTGGAAAACTGAGGATGAGAGAACGTTCGTGATAGGCGGAGAGTGTCTGCTGAGACTCGCCTATCAAGGAAGGAACAGGAAGAGCCTGCGGAATTTTGAACGATGGACGCCGCGGAATTCGAACGATGGACGCCGCAGCCGCAACTTCTTTACAGGTAATATTTACAATGTAAAATTTATATGACTCGAGTATAAGCCGAGGGGGGGGGGGGACTTTCAGCCCCAAAAAAAGGGCTGAAAATCTCGGCTTATACTCGAGTATATACGGTAAGTATTTCCCCCAATTGGCTGGATTAGTAATTTGAACATAATTCACTTTTGTAGGGCCACAGCCACTTGTCCTTGATTCCCATTTGTGTGTTTTTCTATTTTTCCAAGGCCACGAACTACCAAGATGCACAATTGGTCGGATCAGTGCTGATATGCTGCAGGCAATGACTGAACTTGAACAAATAAAGGAGGCTGCCACTGGTGTTCTGAGGCGTATCCGGGATTATGTAGACCTGTTGGCAAAATTTAAATTTTTTTGTTTGATTGTTTTTACTATACTTTTAAGCACAGACTATGATTCTTGATATGTCGAAATAACAATCGTTCCATGGAATTACTGGGATTTCTGATTATTAAAGAACAATGCCATATGCTGTGTCTTTTCATGGGAATTGTCATGTGAAATCGCATGACAATTCACTTAAAGGGGTTGTAAAGGTACAATTTTGTTAGCGTAAAAATCTTACTTTACCTTACTGCAGTCCTCCTTCATTGACCTCATCCTTAAATTTTAACTTGAAATGTCCTTAATTCTTCCTATACAAATCCTCAATTTCTGTTCTTCTGTGTGTAATCCACACTGTAATGCAAGGCTTGCTCTCTGGTGTGGAGTGTCGTGCTCGCTCCCTCCCTTGGACTACAGGAGAGTCAGGACGCTCTCTACGTTGCAGATCTAGAAAGGACCTGGGTTTTAGTGGTCGTCCTGACTCTCCTGTAGTCCAAGGGAGGGGGCAAGCACGACACTCCACACCAGGGAGAAAGCCTCGCAATACTGTGTGGATTACACACAGAAGAACACCAACTGTGGATTACTAGGAAGAAATAAGGACATTTTTGGGCAAACTTTTAAGGATGAGGTAAGTAAAGGAGGACTGCACTAAGCTAAAGGAAGCAATTTAGGGTTCCAAAATTGTACCTTTACAACCCCTTAAAAATTCCCCCAATTTTTGGGTTAGGTTTGTAGGTCAGTGTTTCTCCACCCCCCTTCTCTAGGTGCTTGACCACCTCCTTTTATATTTAGTGTAGTCAGTATACACAAAATCTTGGAGTATTGAAAACTAAACAATAAAAAAACACCTGTGACTATAGTTACAAAGAGATAAAATAATAACAGGAAATGCACCTTGAGAAGGAGAGTTGGCAAACACTGTCCACAAAGTTACCTTTTTCATACTGTTTTACACTTGTATTTTCCATGTTTTTAGAGTTTGAAAAAACACCACTGTGCCCACATGTGCTAGCTGCCATCAACACAAAAACAGTGAGATCCCGTGATGTCAGCTAGCACATGTGGACACAGTGGGCTTTGGTTAATAATGTGTACGGAATGACATTTTATGAAGGGTATCATAAGTGCCATTTTCGATTTAGCCCTCTTTAACATTTGGCGTGGAAAGGTAGGAGCTCTTTCCACCTGAGGAAGGCAATATATTCTCACGTTGAGAATACAATGCAAAATGTCTCGTATGGCCTTTTTCCATACGATTTTGTAATTTGGTAGGTACTGATTTGGTGATGTGTATTGCTGTGCTTTCAAAGATGCATGTTTAGCCACCTCAAAGTTGAGAAGAAAACAAAAAAAAAAACAAAAAAAAAAAAACACAAATAACAATGTTGTTTTGTTGTAAAACAAGAAAAAAAATATCTCTTTGTGGTGAAAGTAATTTTTTTTTGGATTTCCTATGTGTGGCTTCTTATTTATATGATTACTAAGAACAGTATATTTGTTCAGTTGGTGTAGTTACATTGACAGTGTACTTGAAAATGTGTGTAGCAGACCCACAGCACAACATAATACATTACATTTAGAGCTAATACATTCCAATTATGGTTTGTCAACTAAAATAAACTAAAAAATAATACATTAGAAGAAGATTTGCAAAGATAATAAACACAGACAACAGTATTTCAAAGATATTTGGGTTTTATAAACAAAATACAGGGTATTATTAGACATTATCCACAACATTTTGTTGCCAGGGCACTGCCCCACTACCCACAAAATAAGACTTATATTGTTCACGCATCAACACGCCCATTTAGTGAGGAACCACCAACTCCACCAGTTTGCAGAGCTGGCATCACTGGCTCTTCAGCTGCCATAACACCTGATGGATCTTCAGGAGCCACTGAACCAATATAGTTAGTTCCATTCCTCCTTCAAAAATTATGCAAAATGCAGCAACACAATACCACATGGTTGATTTTATATTCCGCCAAATTGATGGCAGTTAAAAACAGGCGGAAACAGTTTGAGAGAATTCCAAACGTGTTCTCCACAACTCTCCTGGCACGTGAGAGCCGGTAATTGTATATGCGCTGCTCTAGGTTTAGGTTCCTCATTGGAAAGGGCTTCATTAAATGAGGCCCCAGAGCAAATTCATCATCGGCTAAAAAAAAAAAATTAAGCCCCTCCACATTGTCCTGGGCAGGTGGTAAATTTAATGTCCCATTCTGGAGGCGGTGATTAAACTCTGTGTGCAACATCACACCTCCATCTGAATGGCGCCCATTGATACCCACATCCAAATACAAAAATTCGTAGTTGGCAGAAACAAGGGCTAGCAAAACTATACTGCAAAAGCCCTTGTAATTGAAATAATAAGAGCCAGAGTTGGGTGGTGGTATGATGCATACATGTTTCCCATCAATGGCACCCCCACAGTTTGGGAAATTCCAGTAGTTCTGAAACTGGGCCACCACATCCTGCCACTGCTGGGGGTTTGAAGGAAACTGTGAATAAAAAAAATAAAAAAATTAAGACTTGAGCAAATAAAATGAGAATTATTTATGACACATACATTCTGGTGCCCAAATTAAAATATAACATTTAAAGCAGTATTTAGTCAAAAAAAGAATAACACTTCTAATTATATGCTTCCTCACTCCCTCTAGTGGCACATTAAAAATAACATTTTGGGGGGTGGGGGGGAGTTGGAATGGGTAGAGTTTTGGGACAGGTAGGAACCCTCTCCACTTCCATTAGAGCTAAATGAGGAACAAATGAAGGTGCATTTTAAACAAGCCACTCTGTTTAGCAAATATTGGCAGCACAATGGGAAAATAATAAGTGCCATCATATCTAATTTTCAAAATAATTATTTATAATGCATTAAATAACATTAAAATAAGTGATGAGTATAAATTTATAGTGTACTACATGCTAGTGACTACATGCTTTGGAAAATTCATCCAGAAATATAAAAAAAAAAAAAAAAAGAATACTGAGAATGGATTAGGAAAAATTCAGAAAAAGAGTAGTTGGATCAGTTGATTCTGCATTTTGGGGAGGGGAGGGAGGGTTAAAAATTATTTTGTGTAGCCAAAAACCCCAAAAAACACTCCAAAGGAATTTGAGACCAACAATACTAATGTGACACAGTTTAGGGGGGTGTTTAGGGTAATCCACAAAAAAAAAGAAAGAAAGATAATATGCTCTAAATGTGGATGTGCCATGGAAAGCATGCTGGGGAGGTAAGTGATGACAAATATGCATGTAGGACAGGAAAAATAACATAACATCTACATAAAGGACATTCACAGCAAAATACATTATTGGAAATCATGGTTGAAAACATACAGAATCAAAGAATAAAAAAAAGGAAGTAGATAGAATTGGAGATGACATAAAAATACATACCCGAATATAGTCCTTCTGCAGGACTTGAATTATCGCACAACACGTCTCCGGTATGATATGTCCAAGAGCCTGGGGAGAAATACTGGTCGTGAATTTAATATCTTGGAGACTTCTCCCTGTCGCCAAGTATCGCAGAGTGGCTATGAGCCTTTGCTCTTCAGGAATAGCACTCCTCATGCAGGTGTTCTGCTTCCTAATGTAGGGGGACAGCAAGGACAAAAGGTGCTGGAAGCAGGAGTCTGACATCCGGAGATAGTTACGATAATTGTGGGGATTATTCTCCCTTAGCTCCCTCAGCAAGGTCATGTGTGAAAATTGGTCGCGTTGAAGCAACCAATTTTTGGTCCAAACAGTCCTCCTCCTACCCCTTGACCTGGACTGGGCATGAGAGATGGCAAGAACTCCCAAGCTATATATAGCACGCTCTCTCTCTGGATTGCGCAACATCTTCCACAAAGAACGGACGTTATGAAACGACCGTAAAGGACAAGCACAAATCTGCCGACGCAAAACCGTCACTACCTCGCGCTTAGCAGAACGAGACCAAAGTGTGACGCCAGAAAATTGAAATTTCCTCTTTTGAAGGCTCGTCAGAACGTTGAAACGTCACTACGTTCATGTTTTGTTGGCGAAAAAGTCAGAGCGTGTGTATGCTATGGGCGTTCACGCCCAACTCCGTTCGGACAAAAATCCACGGAAAAGTCAGATGGAAGTCCGACCGGGTGTATGGGGCTTTAGGATAGAATAAGTTGGTTGGGATCTAAACACTTTTCTTTTAATGGGCCCGCTGCAGGTTTGTGCAAGCGTATGCCCGTACAAGGGCTGTTTTTGTCCACACAGGGATGCACAGGTGTTCTATGCATCCCCCTGCAGGCAGTTACATTCATTTCAATATACACAGCCACTACTCCCACACTGACAGCCGGCCATCACTAACATGTGAGGCCGCTGGATGTGCGGTATAAACTGTATGTAGCTGAGGCTTCATACAGCATACAGAACTGCGTTCTGGATTCGAGCTGAGACTTCCAGTCTCATACCCAGAACACAGAAGAGTCTATCACAGCGGTGCGATAGCAATAAATACAAAGCTTCCTGAGTCAGAGAAGCAGGCTAATGATGTCACAACCTCTGACTCAGCCAATCAGATGAAGCTTTGTATTCATTGCTAGAATACGTCGCTTTCTCTGAATGGCTGAATACCATTGTGATTAGCTCTACTGTTTTCCGGATATATCACAGAGGTACTCAGCCATTCAGAGAAAGCGACGTATTCTAGCAATGAATAAAAAGCTTCCTCTGATTGGCTGAGTGAGAGGTTGTGATATCATCAGCCTGAATCTCTGACTCGGGAAGCTTTGTATTTATTGCTAGAGCACCGCTGTGATAGACTCTATTGTGTTCTGGGTAGGAGGCTAGAAGTCTCGGCTCAAACCCAGAACGCAGTTCTGTATGCTGTATGTAGCCTCAGCTACATACAGTTTATACAGCACATCCATCGGCCTCACATGTTAGTGAGGAACATAATTCGTTTGGGCAAGCTTGGCCCAGACAAACTGTAAAGTGTATGAAAAGCTTCAGCTTTAAAACAAGTAGGCAAATAAAGACTTCCTGATTTAATTCTGTTTCTAGGTCTGGGTTTCATTGCGCTTCCATAACCACTAACTATGCAGTAATCCTCAATAAAATATCCAATTCAAGCACAGTCTCAGCTTGAGTTGCACAATCCAAAGCTTAACACTATTAAAAAATCAGCCAATGACCAATTCATGTACTAACCGCATGCTTTGTTAAAGCTGAACTCCAGCTTTTCATACACTTTACATAGTTCATTTGGGCCAAGCTGGCAATTTGATGGCTAATGTTTTAACTAGGGCTGTGGAAATTAACTATTAATTCCTTGATTAATCGATTAATTCTTTTGATCGATCAAAATTCTTTTGATCGATCAAAGTTCTTTGGGCTTGCCGTGTCCATCTGAAGGGCTCCTTTGCTGTGCCTTCATATCTGCATGCCGGCGGGACTTTACTATCTGCCACACGCAAGGGCTGTTACACTTCCCTCTATCACTTCCCTCTATCAACCTGGGATTCTAAAGCCATCCACTGGGAGTTGTGATCGTTCCCTTCACGGGTCATCTACATGCCGACAGACTGATGTTAACCCCTCCTCATCTGGATTCAGCAGTGGTATCGTACACATTTTTATACCAGTATCATACTTGGCTACATGTTTTTATGACTGCTTTTGCTACCGTTTGGTATTACTCGCACCATTTTTACAGTTTATGTAGCTACATCGATTTTATCTCCAGTGCAATATTTATTTTGTTACCTACTTGAAGACTATAAAAGTTTTAATGCTATTCCCATTGAGCGCTGCCTTTGTGTGTTTTTTGTAACCTGCTATCCATTTTTCCAGTGGTTGGTAGCTGCACTGGGAATCGGCCTGCAAGGAGATCAGCTAAAAGTAGTTGGATCTGTATGTGCGTTATAATTAATCGAAATTAGTTGATTAATCGATTTTTAAAAAAATCGATTAATCGAACACGAAAATTTTAATCAGTAACAGCCCTAGTTTTAACTGTTTTTAATCTTGTGTTGTGGAAATTAAGATACAACAAAGCTAAGCCTGCACCTGGGGCATACCTGTTCCATGGCTCAGAAAGTATTGAAATCGGAAGGTCCGCATAACAACCCCAGTATTTCTCCTATGTCAGGTTTACTTTAAGCCCTGCCTGGTCTTGAGTTCACAATGGCTTTTCATTCCTAGTTAATGAAAGGAAATTAATATGTACGAGATGTTACTGGCCTAAATAGCTAATTGAAGTAATTTCTCTGAGTTTATTGTGGTTGTTGGGAATTCAGTTGTTTCTTTGTAGGGTCATCACAGCCTTGTAATAGAATTCAGTCAGCAAAACAAGATTTGTTCCCATATTAATTCTGCTTGGGGTTCTGATTTTTTGGAGGGTGGACCAGAACCTCTTCCCTAGGTTGGATATGTTAAAGCATATTTATGGTCAAAATGTAAGATTACATCAGCCTTTCTCAACCATTTTGAACACAGAGGAACCCTTAAAATACCTTTCGGGTTTTAGGAAACCCTGGCTAAAAATTACTGTATCTAAAACTCATGATACATTAGAGCAGGGGTCTCCAAACTACGGCCCCTAGTTGTTTAGGAGCTACAATTCCCATCTTGCCTAGTCATGTCTACGAATGTCAGAGTTTTACAATGCCTCATGGGACGTGTAGTTCCACAACAGCTGGAGGGCCGAGTGATAGTCAGTGGGAAGAATGCTCCTTACACTTGGAAATAATTACCCCTTTACAGATAGCGAAAAAGATCAATGGAGCCAGTAAGAGGCAGGAATGTCTCATTGCTCATTGAACCCCTAGCAACCTCTGGAGGAACCCTAGTTGAGAAACCCTGCATTATATTAATTTCCAAAAAAGGAATTTCAATTATTTCTAGTCTACTCCGATTACTCTGAATGATCTTGAAGTTTGTAAACTTACGTTGTCAAGTTCCACACACGATTATCTTGAATAACACACAACTACCGTGTTTCTCCGAAAATAAGCCTGGGTCTTATATTAATTTTGGCAACAAAAGACACAGTAGGACTTATTTTCGGGGTAGGACTTACCATGTAATGTGCTGTCTTCTCTCTCCCTCTCTCTCCCTGCCTGATGGGAACCCCCAGTGTGAACCGAGTTAAAATGCTTGTAAAATCCTATAATCCACTCTATTACAGTATTATATAATGTACAATGTGTGTTTCTGTAATATAGTTGTGCCAAACACCTTCGTTATAGCGCCGCCCTGCGCTTCTGTGACCCGCCGGAGCTCTCTTCCCTGCAATTATCTTACAGAAACACACACATTGTACATTATATACTACTGTGATAGAGTGGATTATAGGATTTTACAAGCATTTTAAACTAGGGCTTATTTTCGGGGTAGGGCTTATATTGCAGCCCTCCTGGAAAATAACGATAGGTCTTATTTTCATGGTAGGTCTTACTTTCGGGGAAACATGGTATGCTCTTTGAGTAGACACTGCTGTGTAGACATATATAAAATGAAGACGCCCCTCAAATCGACCCAGTGACCAAGCCCCAGTGGGAGGAACGAAACGCATCAGTGGGGCATGACCAGAGCTGGCTAAGGCCATACAAAGCTACCTTTTCATCTAAAGCACTGGGTCGGTTTGAGCGGCATCTTCATTTTACATATGTTTACGCTCTTGTTAGTGCACTGATGCCAGCTCCAACATTCTGGACCTTGGCAGGGAAACTTGTCATCCTAAAGCTTTGAGCGGCGCTCTAAGTTTGTTAGTAGGCACTGCTGTGTTACACATTTCACAGAGCCTGCCTTCTAAACTACAGGGGTGCTGAGAAGAGGGCTTTCAGGTGGAGACCGTTCAGGAATCACTGCTTGCAGGCATCAAAGTACTATACAGTTTAATGCTTAGAATTTGAAAGCATGCAGGGAATCCAGTACTCCAGGTCCTGTCCCATACCACCATCTTCCTTTTTATATCAAAGAGAGCCTTCCAGCAGCAATATTTTAGTGAAACGCGTCGACGAGCAAGTTTTTGGAGGCATTGCTGGATCAAAAATTCTTCTCTTACCTTGATACATTATTAAATTAATCTTTGTACCGTAGGTCCAGTCCTCTATAACTGCATTATTGGGTAACTGTGTCCATACAGGGTGTTGTTTGTATGTTGTTTATATGTTTTTTAACTATGTTGTAATACAATTTATACTTTTTTACAGATTTTTCCTCTCATTGTGTGCCCACAAAGTCTGCAAATTTTTTGACTTGGTCAATCCTTAAATATATATTTTGGATGTTGGCATGGTGAGGGCCCTCCCTACTTGTGAAACTCTCCTGATGCAGCACTAGATGCACAGAGGTAAATCCTTTGTTGCACAGACATTTAAAAACATTTATGTTGGAGCAATTCTGACATTGCAAGTGCTTGTTGTCATCTATGTAACATACATGTCATGGATATGCAGTAATGTTTGCCTGCCATCTTACCTTCCTCTTCATGTGTTCACCTTAGAGGCCAAACTCTCTCACCTGGCTGCTTTTATAATCTCTCCTCCCAGTATGCTCCACCCCAGGCCCTATCAGGGAACACTATATTAACCTGTGCACTGCAAGCCAGCCTGGCTGATCAACGTGCTTGTTAAGCATTGTGTGTTTGGATTCCTGCCTGCCGTGTGCCACGTCTGTCTCTGTGTTACGATATTGGCTTGTTCCCGACTATCCCTGTCTGCTAGTGACCTTGACCTTCAGCTTGTCCTTCGTTTATCCTTGTCTGCTTGTTGCCCTGACCTTGGCTTTTCCCCTCACTATTCTTGTATCCTGTGCTGTTGCTTCCCCTCTATCCTCTTTACCCTATGGAGCGTGAGCTAGGGGACTCTGGGGGCTGTGACCTGGACCCAGCTGCAGCGTAGGCCATCCTCACCACTAGAGGCTCTGGTGAAAACCTGCTGGATCTTAGACTCTGTGCCCTTGGGCTCTAGCTCCCTGTGGATTCCTGTTGTGCTCCACTGGTCCCGCTTTCCACAACCACCCAGTGTCCCATACGCAGCAGTCAGCCATAGGGTTCACTACCTTGTGGTGCACTCCTGACCCCCAACGGTGTGCATCTGTCATCTGGCCACAGGTGACCTGACAATACAAAAAGTGTGCTAAATATCTCTAACAACAAAGTGTCATAAATAAAGGTATAATCACACCAGAAGTAGGTGTATCCCCTGATAATGTACGTGCGCACGAAATGCATAGGGAGAGGAGCCTTACTTGCTGCCGCCATGCCACTGTATCCAAGGTCCGGTTTGGCGGCCATTGCTGTAAGTTTTGGCCGTTTATTTTTACTTGGATGTACATCCCTTTTTTTCAATTGTATTTCACAATTAAAAAAATAAACTGCTACACTATAAATCATTTCTCGGGCTCCGTGTGGCGAGCATATTTTTGACCCGGATTCTGCATGAGGGGCCATTGCCTTTTGCGAGGAGCAGCTGGATGATTGCTGGGAATTCCACAAGGTTGATTTGATACAATGCTGTTTACCAATGGCATTCTGGTGAGTGCATATTGGTGAAGGAAAAGCACTGGAGTCACTTTATGCAAAGAATCACTGATGTCACTTTATGTTTGTTATCACATGAGAACATACCATTATTGGATGATTCTCATTCACCTTTGGCACAGCCTGCACTTTATGGACTTTTTTGTTCTTTATAAGTTTTGTGTGATGACATATACTTATATGTTTATTTATGACACTTTATTGTTAGAGATTTTTTGGCGCTGCACCTTTTGTATATTACTGATTTGAAACAAAGGTTTGGTCACCTTTATGCTTCATCTCTTGTGAATAATAGCTTCAAGATGAGAGCTTCAAGACACCTCCTGTATGGAGTAACTAGTTGCATGCATTGCTCAGGTGTGATTTTGGCCCATTTTTCCTTCTATGAACTCTAATGCCGCGTACACACAACCGTTTTTAATGTCATTGAAAAAAACAAAGTTTTTCTCGACGTGATTCTTCTCAAGCCTGCCT
Organism: Rana muscosa; assembly: GCA_029206835.1. Classification (NCBI taxonomy): domain Eukaryota; kingdom Metazoa; phylum Chordata; class Amphibia; order Anura; family Ranidae; genus Rana; species Rana muscosa. The sequence continues at coordinate 244,516,416 of CM055118.1, read as the reverse complement.
TGCCTACACACTATCATGGAAAAAAATGCTTGAACAAAGCGCGGAGATGTACGAAATGTACGACGGCACTATAAAGGGGAAGTTCCATTCGGATGGCGCCACCCTTTGGGCTGCTTTTGCTGATCCTCGTGTTAGTAAAGTTTGGTGAGAGACGATTCGCGCTTTTCAGCCTTGTGCTCTTCAGTCCATTACAGCGTGACGAATGTGCTCTCTCCATTACGAACGCTAGTTTTACCAGAACGAGCGCTCCCGTCTCATCACTTGCTTCTGAGCATGCGCGTTTTTTCACGTCGTTAAAGCCTACACACGGCCGTTTTTCATAACGAGAAAAACGACGACAGGAAAAAGGACGAGAAAAATTAGAGCATGTTCCAAATTTTTAATGCCCATTTTTCACGTCGTGAAAAATGCTCTGGAGCCCACACACGATCGTTTTTAATGACCAAATAAAAAAATTGCATTTTTCTCATCATGAAAACGGTCGTGTGTACGATGTGTAAGATTTTTAATTTTTTTTTTAAAGATATTTTTTTTATAGAATTTTCGTAACATACAACATACAACATACAACATACAAAGACAATAGGAGAGGACCTAGCCAGGCCCCTCACACACAACATACACAACTTGCTCCTATATCAGTCTAAACAAAAGAAGATCTGCACATCCGTTCAAACAATATAATAGAAAGACAAAGTACATCAAACATAATATACCTGCATGACAATCATAGCTGGTGAAATTGCATAGGAGTGTATTTGTGGTACAATTTACGCTGCTACCGATTTACTCTTCATGGCAGTATGGGGGAAAGGGTCAGGGGGCTAGTCAGCCACCTGCCCCAGATTTTATGAAATGTTTTTTTGCTCTTGCGGATCTCAAAGGTGAGTTTATAAAGTGGAAGGGTGTCGTTGACCAGTTTCAACCACAGTCCCACTGTTGGGGTTGCCGTTCCCCTCCAGGTCAGTAAAATGGATTTTTTAGCATAAAAGTAAAGGATGCGAAGTAATCGTTTGACCCAGGAGGGAACAGTGAGGTCACCAAAGACCCCCAGGAGGCAATTCTTGGGGTTAAGTATGTTGGGAAGCCCCAGCGCCGAAGAGAGAAAGGAGTCTACACTCCTCCAAAAATCCAGCACTATGGGGCAACTCCAGAAACAATGGATGAAATCAACTATATGTCCACATCCCCGAAAGCACTCAGCCGAGGACAAAATGCCAATTTTGTGCATCTTGGCTGGGGTGAGATGCGATTGGTGGAAGATTTTTATTTGGATCACCCTGTCCCTGGAGAATATAACAGAAGTCTTGAAAGTGTCACAGAATTCGGACCAGTCCTCCTCTGTTATATATATATCTAGGGAGTCCCACTTGCGTTGTGACGCCTTAAATCTAGGGTTGGAGCCCGCCGCCAAAGCTGAGTAATAATTAGAGATAAGTTTCGTACGGTCCGGGGATCGCAAGAGTTTTTCTAAGTCAGAAATCACAAGCGGGTTGTCTAGGGAACCAAACTGTGCTCGAAAAGCATGTCTAAGCTGGTAGTAAAAAAACAAGTAGGTATGTGGTAAGTCAAATTCACTTCTCATCTGTGCAAAAGATTTAAATCCTTGAGAGGAGTATATGTGACATAAATATTTTATCCCTCGTGAGGTCCACCTTTGTGGGTCAGGCAGGGAGTTAAATTCTGGTAGTGTAGGGTTAAACCAAAGTGGACTATTAGGGGAGACCGACCAGGAGCCTGGAGCATGTTTAAGTGTCACAGTTTTAAATAGGGATAGAGATGTACATAAAATAGTCAGTCCAGGTCCCGGAGGCGTTCATCCACGATAGACAATGTTATGCAGAGTTTCGAATGATGAGACCATGGCACCTTCAGTGGTGGTACAGGCATTAATCGAATCAGGGTATAGCCAATCATGAATATTAACCAGTTGAGATGCTTGATAGTAAAGGTAAAAATCAGGGAAAGCTAATCCTGCTAAATGAGACGGAAGGCGTAGAGTTTCCAGTGCCACTCTAGGGGGCCTACCATTCCAAAGGAACGCTATACAAATCAAGTCCATACTCTTAAAAATTGTTTTGGGAATTTTGCAAGGGGAGTTAGCCAGGACATACAATAGTTTGGGCAGATATATCATCTTCAGGATGTTGGCTCGCCCCATCAGGTCCAAGGGTAAGTCCTTCTATTGTTTAGTTTGGGTCTGCAGTTGAAGCAGTAGAGGGCCTAAATTATTGGTAATATATAGGGATAACGGTAATTGAACTATAACACCTAGATATCTAAAGGAGGTAGCTATTTGTAATCTAGAGTCCGAGTGAACCTGTAAAGCAGGAGTCTGATCTATGGGGAAGAGGGTAGATTTCTCCCAATTCACTCGGAATCCGGAGAAGTCTCCAAAGGTGGTTACCGTGGTTAACAAGCTAGTGAGTGAGTCCTGAGAGTCTGCTAAGTAAACCAATGTATCATCTGCATAGAGAGAAATCCTTTCCTCTATCTCATTAGGATACTACAACCCGGGTCGGTGGACAGTCATGTGGAAACGTCAAGTTGTGGAACAGTCTACGAATGTTCATCCTGGTCGATCGGCCCAGTATGAATCCGCCCTGGTCACTCCCCACCAGCTTTGCAATCACCCTGTTCAGACGGTTTGCCAGAGCCTTAGCCAGAATTTTGGTATCGACATTAATAAGAGATATCGGCCGATAAGAGTCACATTTTAACGGATCTTTTTGTGGTTTAAGAAGTAAGACAATAAGTGCCTCTCTCATTGAGGGGGGAATTACCCTTTCCTTCAAGGCCGCATTGTACGTTTTGAGCAAAATAGGGCCAAGAAGGTGTTGAAATTGCTTATACTATTCCACTGGAAACCCGTCCAAACCTGGTGTCTTATGAGCCGGCATCTGTGAAATCGCCAGTGAAAGTTCTTCCACAGACAGCGGCTCATCCAACTCTCCCTGTACCTGGTCTGTCAATCGAGGGAGCGACACCTGGCCCAAATAGTCATCCAGTTGTGTCTCCGTGTAGGTAGCTCTGGAAGCATAGAGGTCTTGATAAAAGGAGAGAAAGGCTTCTGCTATATCCTGAGGGACAGCACTAATCGTAGTCCCTGAGACTAATATCCTGGGGACAGAGATAGGGGCACAGTCGGATCTGGTAAAATAATCGAGTAGGCGACCCGCTTTGTTGCCATGCTCAAAGGTCTTCTGCGTGACATAGTGTAAAAGTTTTTTAGTGAGATCTAGCAAGCGAAGTTCGTATTCCCTGCGACTATGAAGCCACGGGGCTAACGTGGCCGCAGAGGGACTTTCAGAGTATTCTGCCTCCGCTTTCATCAAAGTCTGTTCTAATTCCTCAGTACGTTGCAGATTATTTTTGCGCAAAATACCAGTAATAGACATAAAGGTACCTCTCAACACTGCCTTGGAAGCATCCCAGACAGTGGTGAGTCCAGTGGTACCCTGATTCAGCCGCCAGTATTCAGTCACACCTTTCTGGCACTCTGCCTGTACAATCTCATCCTCCAGCCAGTGCGAGTTCAATCTCCAGACCCGAGGGCCCGATTTTGGCAGGAGGAGGAGACTAACCAGCAAAGGAGCATGGTCTGAGATCCCTCTAGGCAGGTAAGCTATGGAATGAACCAGGGGGAGTACATCTGCTGGGGCAAACGCCATATCTATATGAGACATAGTATAGAAGGAGTCCGAATGACAGGAAAACTGTCTGTCATCCGGGTGCTTGAAACGCCAGAGCTCGGTAAGGGCAAATACCTGGGCCCATTCAACAAAGGAGGGATAGGGCCTGCCCCCACCCTGCAAGCGGTCCACAGAAGGGTCGAGTACAGCATTGAAATCACCTACAAAGAGCAGGGGGCCCGGGGATCAGGACAGTAACATGAGAGACAGATGGGAAAGAATCTCTGAGGAAAATGGTGGAGGAATATATATGTTCACCAGCGTAAGAATTGTGGAGGCTATACGGAGGGTGAGTATAACGAATCGTCCCGCAGGATCTGACTTCACAAGCAAAGTCTCAACCGGGAGGGACTTTGCCAACAAAATCGAGACCCCACGGGAGAATTTGGAATAAGAGGCATGATAGTGGGTAGCCAACCAAGGCCGTTTAAGGGACTTAAGCTTAGAGCCAGTAAGGTGGGTCTCTTGGAGACAAATGATATGGGGTCTGTGTTTTTTTAGATAGGAAAACAGCAGGGACCGCTTGTGAGGAGAGTTCAACCCCCTAACATTCCATGAAATAAGTTTTAAAATGTCAGCCATGAGTAAGTGTAAGTAGTACAAGAACAATGCAAGGATAATCATACGGTGCAGCATACCACAAATAACAATTACTATGATACTGTCTATAATAGGAGTGCAATAACAGCAAAGGGTAAGTTTTCCTGGGAGCAACTGTACCAACCAAACACCAAAAGGGGCCAGCCATTCTCAGTAACTAAAACCTGTGAGAAGACCGCCAAAGTAAACATCCCACCCACCAGGCGCGGGCTGGGGCGGGTGGCAAGGTGGAGATTTCCCCCCGGGCCGCTTCCATTATCTTTTAAAATGGCCGCGGTCCGCGGCGCTAGCTGTCCTTTTTTTTTCTTCCAAAAGTCGGCCGCGGCGGCCGCCGATTGGCTGGCTGGCTGCTGCCTTCTGCACACGCACTGCATTGTGGGAGTTGTAGTTCGGCCGCGCTATATAGGTAATGAACCTATCAGCGCAGCAAACTACAACTCCCACGAGTCTCAGAGGCAGCTAGGCAGGTCATGTGGAACGTCAGGGGAGGGTCAGGGGGTACGAGCGGCGTCAAGAGCGTCACACTCGTGGGTTGGCCTGGGACTGGCTGCAGAGGAGAGACGTGATCTTATCACGGTGCAAGGCTAAAGTAAGTGTGAATGATGACCCCCCCGCCAGCCCCCCACCCCTCGGCCAGCCACACTCAGCCAGCCCCCCCCCTCGGCCAGCCACAGTCAGCATACTCAGCCCAGCACCCCCCCCCTAGGCCAGCCACAGCCAGCATACTCAGCCCAGCACCCCCCCCCTCTAGGCCAGCCACAGCCAGCATACTCAGCCCAGCACCCCCCTCCCCAGCCAGGATACTCAGCCCAGCACCCCCCCCCTTGGCCAGCCACAGCCAGCATACTCAGCCCAGCACCCCCCTCCCCAGCCAGCATACTCAGCCCAGCACCCCCCCCCCTCGTCCAGCCACAGCCAGCATACTCAGCCCAGCACCCCCCTCCCCAGCCAGCATACTCAGCCCAGCACCCCCCCCCCCTCGGCCAGCCACAGCCAGCATACTCAGCCCAGCACCCCCCTCCCCAGCCAGCATACTCAGCCAGCACCCCAACCCCCCCCCGGCCAGTATACTCAGCCCAGCACCCCCCTCCCCAGCCAGCATACTCAGCACAGCACCCCCCTCCCCAGCCAGCATACTCAGCCCAGCACCCCCCTCGGCCAGCCACAGCCAGCATACTCAGCCCAGCACCCCCCTCCCCAGCCAGCACCCCAACCCCCCCCCCGGCCAGTATACTCAGCCCAGCACCCCCCTCCCCAGCCAGCATACTCAGCCCAGCACCCCCCTCCCCAGCCAGCATACTCAGCCCAGCACCCCCCTCCCCAGCCAGCATACTCAGCCCAGCACCCCCCCCTCGGCCAGCCACAGCCAGCATACTCAGCCCAGCACCCCCCTCCCCAGCCAGCATACTCAGCCCAGCACCCCAACAACCCCCCCTGCCAGCATACTCAGCCCAGCACCCCCCTCCCCAGCCAGCATACTCAGCCTAGCATTTTTTTTTTATGAAGTCGGCCAGATGCACGGCCGCATGCTGTGGCATTCTGGGACTTGTAGGCAGCAGGCTACACAAACGCCCTGTGATTGGCCGAACAGGGTCATGTGCGACCGCACGCTGTGGAATTTTGGGACTTGTAGTCATGATGTGAGACTCGCATCATAAGTCATGATGCGACCCTCGCATCATGACTACAAGTCCCAGAATTCCACAGCGTGCGGCCGCACATGACCCTGTCCGGCCAATCACAGGGCATTTGTGTTGTGCGCCCTGCAAATGGATCGGCGGAGCTGGTCACGCGTGGATGCGGCCAAGCGGGGCTGGTCATTACCACTTGCTGGAGTCCTGCCTCTCTGCATGTTTCTGAGGTCTCTAAGTCTCATCTACCCCCCTCTCTGTCAGCGCTCCTCCCCTAGCCTCCTCTCTGTCAACCCACCCCTCCCCTCTATCAACCCACCCCTCCCCTCTATCAACCCACCCCTCCTCTGTCAGCCCACCCCGTCAGCCCTGCTCTCTCAGCCCACCCCCACTCTCAGCCCACCCCCCTCTGTCAGCCCACCCCTCCTCTATCAGCTTCTCTCTGTCAGCCCACCCCCCTCTCTGTCAGTCCACCCCCTCTCTGTCAGTCCACCCCCTCTCTGTCAGCTCACTCCCTCCTCTGTCATCCCACCCCTGTCAACCCACCCCCACTCTCAGCCCACCCCTCTGTCAGCTCACTCCCCCCTCTGTCAGCTCACTTCCCCCTCTGTCAGCCCACCCCCACACTCAGCCCACCCCTCCTGTCAGCCCACCCCTCCTCTATCAATTCCCCTCTGTCAGCTCACTCCCCCCTCTGTCAGCCCACCCCCTCTCTGTCAGCCACAACAGGGAGCCAGGCCAGCCACCTGCAGCAGGGTGCACTGTGCCAGCCAGCCACCCACCCACTGACCCACAGCAGGGAGCCAGGCCAGCCACCCACCCACAGTAGGGTGCACCGTACAAGCCAGCCACTGACCCACAGCAGGGAGCCAGGCCAGCCACCAACAGCAGAGTGCACTGTGCCAGCCACCCACCCACCCACTGACCCACAGCAGGGAGCCAGGCCAGTCACCCACAGCAGGGTGCACAGTGCAAGCCACCCACTGACCCACAGCAGGGAGCCAGGCCAGCCACCCACAGCAGGGTGCACCGTGCAAGCCAGCCACTGACCCACAGAAGGGAGCCAGGCCAGTCACCCACAGCATGCTGCACCGTGCCAGCCAGCCACCGACCCACCCACTGACCCACGGCAGAGAGCCAGGCCAGCCACCAACAGCAGGGTGCCAGGCAGCCACCCACAGAAGCCAGCCACCCAGGGTGACCCACCCAGAGCAGGGCCAGGGTGCCAGCCACCCATGGTGACTCATCCACAGCAGGGCCAGGGTGCCAGCCAGCCACCCACGGTGACCCACCCACACCAGGAAACCAGCCAACCACCCACAGGAGCCAGCCAGCCAGCCATGGTGACCCACCCACAGCAGGGAGCCAGCCAGCCACCCACAGAAGCAAACCAGCCACGGTGACTATCCACAGCAGGATGCCAGCCAGCCACAGCAGGGTGCCGAACAGCCACCAACAGGTGCCAGCTAGCCACCCACAGGAACCAGCCTCAGAGGATGCGGGAGCCAGCCACAGCTACAGCACCCATAGTTAAGGTAAGAGTAGTGCTAAAATTTTATTTCTACTTTGTGAGAGGTTGGGGCAGGGGTTGGAGTCATGGCACAAAGAGGGGGTCCCATTAGACTCTGTTGTAGTCCCTAATGGGGCCTGGAGGGGACACTTTCTAACAGACTGTCCATGGGACACTGTTAGAAAAAGACCCCCCTCCAGGTCCCATTAGACTCTGTTGTTAAACAGTGTTTTTTTTTAAAGGTAGTACTTTGTACAAATTGAAGGGGCGGGGCCAGGGGTGGGTCATGATAGGGCCAGGAATGGGTCATGGGCAGGGCCTGACAGGGGGCCCTTGCTTTATTTGGTCTGGGGGCCCTGGGTGTTGTCAGTCTACCCCTGGGCAGCAAGGCGCGCCAGGGAGTTGGGACCCACATGACTGGTTTGGGCTGCAAGTTTACTTGACCCCAGGACAGGAGCATCACTTCACACCCCCAGGATCGGAGGAGGCCATGCAAGGACCTGCTGAGCTGGTACTGGCAAGGGCAGCTGCCATCACTGAGGTGAGAGACCCTGACACCCGCAGCTGAACCCCACATCCCATCTACCCCCCCATACACCCTATTTACCCTGCCCCAGGCAAGTGCCCACCCAGTAATCTAAAAATCGCCCTCAACACTGTGGGTCCTGCTGAGAGCTGGCCATGGCCAGTAGGACCCACAAGTCCATAGCCAGCAAGACCCCCAGGTGCACAGGCAGCTCCCAGCAGGACCCACATGTGTGGGTCCTGCTGGGAGCTGGCCACTGACCTGTGGGTCCTGCTGGCCACTGACCTGTGGGTCCTGCTGGCCACTAGCCTAGGGTGACCAGACATCCCCGGACTGAGGACACTGTCCCTGGACCAAGTCTGGCCAATTTGGAGCGGGTGCACCGCGAGATGGGGCAGTGGGAGGGCGCCATGGGTCTGTGCCCATTGGGCTGCCTCGGAGGGGGAGCGCCACCAGATTTCACAGAGCGGGGATCTCCCACTTACCTGGCGGCCACTGTCATACAAAGTCGCGCCTCCTGGACTGGCTCTTATGATAGACAGCACACTGATGACTTCCATCATGGGAGTGGCCACGCTGGGCAAGTGGGAGATCTCCGCTCTGTGTAATCCGGCTGCTCTCCTCTCTAATCCCCATGCACTGAACAGACTGCGCTGATGGGCACTGGTGAGGCTGCGCTAATGGGCACTGGGGATGGTGAGCTTATTCAGTGGTTCAAAGGGCCACTTGACTGGACTTGCCCCCCAGGCCTAAGGCTGCCAGCCCTCCCCTGCCACCCACATCCCACCCCCCTCCCTGCTCTACCAACCCAAACTCACTGAGCATTGGATCCCAAAACAAGAACATACCCCCCTCAGCAACAGTCTGGAGAGGAAGTAAAAAGCCCTATGGCCTCGCCACCTACTGGTATGGAGGGAAGTAGCAGTTCCTTAAGGGCTCACAAATGAAGTGTAAACGTCCCTGTTGCAGAATCTGGAGAGGAAAAAACAAAAGAGGAAAAAAAAAAACAACAAAAGGGAGAAAAGAAAATAATTCATCCTTTCCCCCCCTTTCCCTCCCCCTTTTTGAGAATAAAAGGCACAAACAGTAATAAGTGCAGGGGGCACAGTATTAGTAATCTTCAAAGGGCAGTGTTGAGAGGAGCTCTCATCAGGATCGTCAATGGTGCAAGAGTGACCTCCATAGGAAAAATTAAAGAAAATTAGGTCCAGCCTCTGACCAAGGGGAGAAAGTCACAGTAACAAGTAGATTCCCAGAGGACCATGCCCCTAGTAAGCAGATAGGAGAAATAAAGGGTCACCTGGAAACTCATGATCCGTCACTTGAGGATTCAATTGTGGCGTTGTCTGGGTTGTTTCCCAAATCGTGCATCCAGCCAGGACATAGCTTCTTTAGGACAAGAGCAAAAGTGAGCTTTGCCTTCATAGATGATCCGCAGCTTAGCAGGGAACAACATAGCATAGGGAAGGCCTTCATTGCGGAGACGATCTTTCACTGCTGCAAAGGATATGCGCTGGCGCTGCACTTCAGCAGAGAAATCAGGATAGATGGAAATGTTATTACTGTTGAACTTGAGGGGACCTTTTTCTCTGGCCAGGCGTAGAATAGTAACTTTGTCCCGGAAATTAAGGAATTTTGCAATGAGAGATCTTGGGGGGGGGCCCCAGGCTGTGGGGCGCGCGGGGGGGTGCGGTGCGCCCGTTAAATTTCTAAGGTTTTGGAAAATTCTTCCACCCCAAGTACATCACGCAGCCATTTGTGCAAAAATCTTTCCGGGCGGGAACCCTCCGATCGTTTCGGGAACCCCACAAATCTGAGATTGTTCCTCCTGGAACGATTCTCCAAATCGTCCAGCTTAGCTCTGAGGGCTCCCAGCTCATCCGTGGCTGTGCGTACAGTGGCAGATAAGGGATGCACAATGTCTTCCAGGGAGCTGACACGGCCCTCCATCTCCCCAGTTCTGTCCCTCAAGTTCTGAACATCCTGCTTCAGGAGGGAGAAATCAATGTGGATGCTCTCCATTTGTATAGTGAGGGAGGTTTTAACATCCTTAATGGCCACCAGAATTTCAGCTAGGGTGGGCTCAGCAATGGAGGGGCTCGGGGATGCAGAGTCCTCCGAATAAGCCAGGGAGTCTAAGGATTCAGTATGTACAGCCTGGGTGCGGAATACAGCAGGGACAGAGCCACTCACCCCCTGATAGGATTCCTGTGCTGCAGATGGAGCTGGCTGCGGCGCGGCCTCGTGCACTGCTGGAGGATCGGCGCCATCTTGTCTTCTAAACCGGGCCAGTTGTTCCGCCGCGGATTGGGGCGCGGGTGGCCCGTATTTATTCACCATCATGCCTCAATCTGATGCCCGCCGTCCTTAGGAGCAAAACGGTGCCTTTAGATAGAAGATTGAGGGTAGGATGCCTGCAGGATGGATGTATGGAGCCGGAGCTATGAGATCAAGCAGCCGCTCTCATGGACTCTCAGCCACGCCCCCGTCCATAGATTTTCTATTGGATTCAAGTCAGGTGATTGGCTGGGCCATTCTAGCAACTTTATTTTCTTTCTTTGAAACCAATTGAGAGTTTCCATGGCTTTGTGTTTGGGATCATTGTCTTGCTGAAATGTCCACCCTCATTTCATCCTTATCGTTCTGGTAGATGGAAGCAGTTTTTTATTAGAATATCTTGGCACATTTTTCCATTCAGCCTTCCTTCAATGAATTCAAGTTTGCCAGTACCGTATGCTAAAAAAAAACAGCCCCACACCATGATGTTCTCACCTCCAAACTTCACTGTTGGTATTGGGGTGTTTTTGGGGTGATGTGCAGTGCCAAACATGGTGTGTATTATGGCATCCAAAGAGTTAAATTTTGGTCTCATCTGATCAGACTATATTCTCCCAGTATATCACAGGCTTGTCTAAATGTTGTGCAGCAAACTTTAAACCAGCTTCAACATGTTTTTCTTCAGCAATTGAGTCTTGCGTGGTGAGCATGTATACAGGCCATGGCGGTTGAGTGCGATACTTGTTTTCTTTGAAACAATTGTACCTGCTAATTCCAGGTCTTTCTGAAGCTCTCCACAAGTGATCTTTGGCTCTTAGACAACTCTTTTGATAATTCTCTTCACTCATCTGAAAGAAATCTTGCAAGAAGCACCTGGTTTTGGCCGGTTTATGGTGAATTGATGTTCTTTCTACTTCTGGATTATGGCCTCAACAGTGCTGGATCATTCAGAAGTTCAGAAAGCCTTCTGTAACCAATGCCATCAATATGTTTGCAACAATAAGGTTGTGAAGGTCTTGAGAGAGCTCTTTGCCTTTACCCATCATGAGATGTTTCTTGTTTGGCACCTTGGTAATGAGACACCTTTTTTATAGGCCATCAGTTAAGACTGAACCAGTTGATATTAATTTGCACTGACAAGGGGCAGGATTGCTTTCTAATTACTGATAGATTTCAGCTGGTGACTTGGCTTTCCATGTGTTTTTGCAGATCCATTTCTTCATGTGTTCAATACTTTTTCCCTGTGTCATTCCATTTTATTACACATAACTTAATTTTGGAACTTATTTGTTTTGGTTTCTTTGTATGTTTGGATTGCATGGGTTTTTACATACATTTGGTGAAAATGTAATGTCAATAGCACCTTTAGAAATCTATTTACCTAGAAAAATTGTGACATGTTCAATACATTATTTACCCACTGTATATGACCACCCACATTGTGGCACCTTTGATTCATTTAGCACCACCAGGAGAAACTACAAATCAGTATATGTAATATAAGGATTAAAATATGACAGACCAATCCGGTACATTAAGAAATAACAGCAAGCATTCCTTTTATGTGAATGTTAAAGTAGACAGTAAAAGTAAAGTAAAATTTTCGCTGGTCCCGATCACCATCGACACCACCAAAAACATCATCAGAAGCCTCCGAGACAGCACATAACCAAATGACATAATTTCTACAAAACTCCTGAAAGAATGTACTGACATCTTGGCACCCACCATAACACATCTCGTAAACCAATCGTTCAAAGAAGGTATTGTTCCGATCTCCCTCAAGCAAGGCATAATCAAACCCCTCCTAAAGAAACCCAACCTCGACCCCAAAGACCAAAACTACCGCAGACCGGTAACAAGATCATGGAGAAAGCAGTAGTACAACAGCTACAACTCCATTTGGACACCCACAAACTCTTGGACCGACTACAATCAGGCTTCCACCCAGGCCATGGCACAGAAACAGCACTTCTTAATATATGGGATGACGCTGTCAGGGAATCTAGTAGACCAGATTGTGTGACTACACAGAGGAGACCAAAAACGCATGTAAGTGAAATAAAAGGTGTTTATTTACAAGGTGACAAACAAGTGAAAACAACCAGTTCACAACCAACAACGAATAGTATATACAAATCAAGGGGAGATACCGTAATCGTAAACAAAGCCAGGCCGAGATCATACACCAGGGGATATCAGCAGATGGGTGAGGACGGAAACACAACAGGGCAGGGAGAGGATGGATGGACAGGCTGCGGGTTAGGAATCCAAGGTCAACAGGTAACAGAAGGGGCAGGTCCCGGATGGGCTCAGGATAGGATCAGGTCGGGTCAGGTCGGGTCAGATGCAGGCTCAGGATAGGATCAGGTCGGGTCAGATGCAGGCTCAGGGTCAGATGCAGGTTCAGGAGAGAGAGATACCAAGGCGAGCATGTAAGGGCTCGCCGGGTATTTATAGGACTGCAGTGATTGTCCTCATGTGACAGCTCAGTGGAGGAAGTGCTGCCTGCCCCACACTGCCGGAATACACCCGCTGGTGGATGCCGGTACTACGGCCCATGGATCAGGCATTACCACCAGCAGGTGAGATCCTCTATCAAAGAAACTGGCTGCAAGAAGACACCTGCTGGTGGACACTAGTACTGCAATCCATAGAACCACCAGCGCCACCAGCAGGTGAAGCCTTTCCTGACAGACGCCCTTGAAGCAGCAGATGACGGAGAATCATGTCTTCTGGTGCTGCTGGATCTCAGTGCAGTGTTCGACACTGTAGACCACAAAACTGTACTCATTCGCCTTAAAGAAGTAGCAGGAGTCACAGACTCAGATCTACCCTGGTTCGCATCCTTCCTAGAAAATCATTCCCAGACAGTGAAACTAGGAGCCTTCACCTCTGAAACTTGTGCAATTTCTTGCGGAGTCCCTCAAGGATCACCCCTGTCACCCGTGCTCTTCAACACCTATCTCCGCCCACTCCTCAAAATCATCAGCAAACAGGACCTGTGCTACCACTCATACGCTGAAGACACTCAACTCTACTTTCGCATCACCGAAAAAAAAGACCAATATCACGGACTAGAAAAATGCCTCACATTGATCGATGATTGGATGACTGAGAGCTCCCTCAAACTCAATGGATCCAAAACAGAACTTCTTCTCCTCCACAAAAACCGAAAGACAAAAGCTAAGACTTCATGGACACCACCCACCAATCTTGGACAGACCATTATCCCGAGCACCAAAGTCAAAAGTCTCTGAGTCATCTTTGACTCTGAGATGTCTATGGATGCACAAATAGGATCAGTAGTCAGCGGATCTCACCATCTCCTCCGCCTGCTGCGTAGACTCATCCCCTTCATCCCAGAAGAGGACATAGCAGTAGTAGTTGGAACAATCATCAATTCCCGACTCGACTACCTAAATACCAGATTTCGTGCCTACAAGTCGTCTAGAACACGGCAGCCAGACTGGTAACGGGGAAAAAACCCTGGGAATCCATCACCCCTTCCCTGAGGACCCTTCATTGGCAAACCGTAAAGGATCGGGTCACATTCAAGACCCTCTGTCTCACCCACAAGTGCACACAAGGAAACGCTCCTCAATACTTGTGCGAGAAGATAAAACACTACACCCCCAATCGCATTCTTTGATCAACCAACCTAAATCTCTTCCACTTTCCCAAGTCCCGCTACAAATCGAAGGGAGAACGAAGATTTGCAGTCCAAGGACCACGGCTATGGAACGCGCTACCCATCAACATCCGCATGGAAGGAAACCATCGGGCCTTCAGGAAAAAACTTAAGACCCACCTCTTCTGAAGGATCAGGACGACACTGGATGGAAATAAGCGCCTTGAGGCGATTTAGTTTGCATTTGCAGCACTATACAAGTTATTCACTCACTCACTCACATAAACCCTAAGGCCCCTTTCACACTGGGGCAGGAGGTGAGGTGATTATTTTTAGTGGCGCTTTAACGTCAGAATTGCAGTGTATTCAGGCGCTAGCGGTGTGGTTTTACCCCCGCTAGCGGTGTGGTTTTACCCCCGCTAGCGGCCGAAAAAGGGTTAATACCGCCCGCAATACGCCTCTGCAGAGGTATAGCCGCGTTTCCCATTGCTTTCAATGGGAAGGAACGGTGGAGGAGCGGTAAACACACCGCTCCTTCACTGCTCCAAAGAGTCCTGCTAGCGCACCGCTCCAGTGTGAAATTCCTCAGGCTTTCACACTGGAAAAACAGCAACCGCTGTTTCAGGTCGGTTTGCAGGCGCAATTTTTAGCACAATAGTGCCTGCAAACCGCCGCAGTGTGAAAGGGGTCTAACTGAATGACATTTAACTGCTATAGCACAGTGTTTTATATACAGTTGCCATTTTCAAAAAATAAAATACCCAGTTTCAGCTTTTTCTTTTGTTGAATCTCATTTATGTAATCCAATGATGGCTGCAGGTTATTTCTCAGGGTAGGTTTGCTGATACTGACTACAGTGGACTATGACCTTCATAACTGGATCACCAGATCTTATTTTTTTTAAACTGCAGATTTTAAAATATTGAAAAGCACTTTGTAAATTAAATGGACACATTCAAACTTATATTCGATTTTAATAATTGGGTTTACATATACCTTAGTGAAATAATTGAAAATTAGTATTCACAGTACATTCATAGTAGTTTTTCTAGCCATAAATATATGTAGAGATAAAAAGATAATGAAAACCTCACTGGTGATTCAGGTGGGGTATATCACACTACTACTGGGAAAATTCAGAGGTTGTACAGGCATACCCCGCTTTTAAGTACACAATGGGACCAGAGCATGTATGTAAAATGAAAATGTACCAAAAAAAAGTGAAGCAATCATTTTTGTTCACTTCTAAATGCATGCACTGCATTGCAATAGTCATTTACAAGCATAACTGGTAGTGGGGGGATCAGGCCAATAGAGGGGGGCTATACAGTACTGTACAGTTCTTACGTTTATGCAGACTGTGCAATGCTGGGCTGGCTGGTGAGCAACTCTGGGCTGGCGGGCACCTCTGGGCTGGCTGGCGAGCACCTATGGGCTGGCTGGCGGGCACCTCTGGGCCAACAGGCAATGCTGGGCTGGCTGAGGGGTACCTCTGGGCCGACGGGCAACTCTGGGCTGGCTCGCAGGTACTTTGCCTCTTCCCTCTTCAATGGCAACAACTCCGGGCGGCAGCTCCGCCTCTTCCAGGTCATACTGTGGCTGCGCGGCGTGGGAATGTCCGTACTTGCGAGGCACTTTACGTACAGTCGCGGGCATATCCGTACTCGCGAGTGTACGTAAAGTATGTGTCCGCAAAGCGGGGTATGCCTGTATATGTAAACTGGTACCGACAAGCCTAGTTAATCCAAGCAAAAGTCCCCCCCCCCTTCACCTGCAGCTTTCTGGGACACCATTCACAAAATGCAGCGCGGCTTTACAGCCGGTTTTCCTGTGATATTAAAGCTTTGTGTTTTTAATAACAAACATGCTATACTTACTTGCTCTGTGCAGTGGTTTTGCACAAAGCAGCCCCGATGCTCTTCTTTTTGGGTCCTGCACCAGCGCTCATGGCTTTTCCCCCTCGAGCAATGCCCCCAGAGAAAGCTACTTGCCCTGGGATCACCATTGTGTGGTCGTTCCCGAGCTGCTGCTCTATGCTTACAAAAGACACATAGAGCCGCGGCTTGGCCCCGCCCCCTGCTCTCTCCTTATTTGCTCACTGGCTGTGATTGACAGCAGTGGAAGGCAGTGGATGAACATAGCTGGATCAGAGGGGGCTCCGGTAAGTATTGGAGGGGGCAGCTGCACACAGAAGGTTTTTTACCCTCAGACATAGAATTCATGAAGGTAAAAAGCCTTCAGCCTTTAGAACCACTTGTCCGCCAGCAGGTGTCCTCTTGCAGCCAATATCTTTGTTGGAGGATCTCACCTGCTGGTGGTAATGCATGATCCATGGACTGTAGTACTGGCGTCCACCAGCGGGTGTATTCCGGCAGAGTGGGACAGGCAGCACTTCCTGCGCTCAGCTGTGACCTGAAGCCTGATTATAAGACTTCCTATAAATACCCGGCAAACACTACTTGCCCTGGTATCTCTCTCCCTGATCTAGGACCTGTAACCTGGACTTGAACCTGCATCCTGCTTGACCCGATCCGACCTGATCCCTACATTAAACCTGCATCCTGCTTGACCCGATCCGACCTGATCCCTACCTTGAACCTGCTTGACCCGATCCGACCTGATCCCTACCTTGAGCCCATCCTGCATCTGTCCCTCCTGTTACCTGGATCCCCGCTCTGCAGCCAATCCAACCGTCCCTTCCCTGTTCCTGTTTGATTCCCATCCATACCCATCTGCTTTGATCCCCTTGTGTATGACCTCGGCCTGGCTTTCACTACGATTCCGGTATTCACCCTTTTTGTATATATTTTCTATAATTCACTGTTATTTGGTTAGGTTACTGTAACAAAAAAAAGAGGAGAATAGGGACTGATGCAACCACTCAAACACCTCCATCCCTATATGAACCAAAAGGAGAAAAAGCAATCGCCCTGGGACTTTATATGAGGTAGAAGAGATAGGCACATGTTGGCAAGGAAGTTGTAATAAAATCTATTTATTCGTAACATAGTTGAATACCAAAATGGAGACAGCAAAGAGTATGCGTCGCCAGGCATAGTAGCCAAAGTATACAGCATGGGTACAAAACATAGATATAAAACAATTACAATACATCCATAGGATAACAATGGTATAGGTTTCATTTACAGGTAGACCAGTAAAATGGTGCACACAATAAAATAGTTCATATACGGTACATAAAATGTTAACATATAGTATAAGTAAACTGCGGTGAGCACGGATACTTGACAAGTCAGATATGTGAGGCATCAGGTAAGCCCTACGCGTTTCGCGAGCTCTACTCGCTTCCTCAGGGGTAGATGCACAAATGTTATATCTGTTGTAAGATAGAAAAAATAAAAATAAATATATGACAACAATATGTAATGGGGGCATAAGAAATGGTGAGGGGGTCCAGCCAATAGGAAGACCTGGTACTCACCAATATCTGGACTGAGAGGCCAATCATCGCGTACCAGGACGGCGGCAAACCAAAGTCTGGTTCGGGAGCTGAGGGGGCGAGGCATATAGACAACGCCGCATAGGAAAATCCGGATGGATCCTGTGGTCTGCTGAAGGTGCCTGGCTGGTGTTTACTCGGGCCCACCAAGAAAGCAGCGGTGTATCTGTAAAAGGGTATATATATATATATATATATATATATATATATATACATACATGAAGGCACGTATACAGCAGAGGGCATGGTAGTTACAAGTAGTGCTGTATATCAAGCTAATGCAAAAAAAACTAAAGATTATGATAGATGAAAGCTGCCATATGTGTAGATATAGGCAGCTAGCTGTACTAGGTGTAGGGGCATGTAATATATAATATAACATGAATGGTATGGGCCAAAAGGGATGGTACTGCATACTCAGGGGCAAAATGGACATGATGTGTATATCTAAGAGGGTGACTGAACAATCTTACAGGTTATATAACCACACATGAAATAGTCAAACATGGTAAACTACCTAGATGCACAGCCGTTGGGATGTGTCCACCACGCCAGGCTGCCAGACCGCCAATGTAGGTAACAGCCCCACAGTCATCCGGATATGTACATGGCTAGCCCCGTAGCTCCGCTCCCAACACCATGTGCGGATGTCCAAATGCCGGCGTCAGACCAGCACCATTTGCAGCACATCCGAGATGTTTCACACAGCCCGCAGCTGCGGCGTTAAAGGACGCCGCATCCGTGGGCGTGGAGAACATGGTGCCGTTGCGTAGGTGGCCCCGCCCATCCATAAAGACAAGCGGGGACAGCAGGAGGTCAGAAATACCTCCCTTTTACGCAACGCAACCCCTGAACCGGAACAGAAATGCACCACCGCCCATGGAGATCAACGGGACAGGACAGGTAGCCCAGAAATTAACCCCACGGTGGCAGTATACTGGTGCGACTGGCCACAAAGTGCTAAACTGGAAGTAGAGAGATGCAAACATGGCCAAAGTTGCAGCAGACCTATTGTTGGGCTTAGTGGGTGTCTTCCACCCGCTTTATGAAACAAAAAAAGAGGAGAATAGAGCTGATGCAACTACTCAAACACCTCCATCCCTATGTGAACCAAAAGGAGAAAAGCAATCGCCCTGGGACTTTATATGAGGTAGAAGAGATAGGCACATGTTGGCAAGGAAGTTGTAATAAAATCTATTTATTCGTAACAACATAGTTGAATACCAAAATGGAGACAGCAAAGAGTATGCATCGCCAGGCATAGTAGCCAAAGTATACAGCATGGGTACAAAACATAGATATAAAACAATTACAATACATCCATAGGATAACAATGGTATAGGTTTCATGTACAGGTAGACCAGTAAAATGGTGCACACAATAAAATAGTTCATATACGGTACATAAAATGTTAACATATAGTATAAGTAAACTGCGGTGAGCACGGATACTTGACAAGTCAGCAGACCACAGGATCCATCCGGATTTTCCTATGCGGCGTTGTCCATATGCCTCGCCCCCTCAGCTCCCGAACCGTCCTGGTACGCGGTGATTGGCCTCTCAGTCCAGATATTGGTGAGTACCAGGTCTTCCTTTTGGCTGGACCCCCTCACCATTTCTTATGCCCCCATTACATATTGTTGTCATATATTTTTTTTTTTTTTTCTATCTTACAACAGATATAACGTTTGTGCATCTGCCCCTGAGGAAGCGAGTAGAACTTGCGAAACGCGTAGGGCTTACCTGATGCCTCACATATCTGACTTGTCAAGTATCCGTGCTCACCGCAGTTTACTTATACTATATGTTAACATTTTATGTACCGTACATGAACTATTTTATTGTGTGCACCATTTTACTGGTCTACCTGTACATGAAACCTATACCATTGTTATCCTATGGATGTATTGTAATTGTTTTATATCTATGTTTTGTACCCATGCTGTATACTTTGGCTACTATGCCTGGCGACGCATACTCTTTGCTGTCTCCATTTTGGTATTCAACTATGTTGTTACGAATAAATAGATTTTATTACAACTTCCTTGCCAACATGTGCCTATCTCTTCTACCTCAAATAAAGTCCCAAGGCGATTGCTGTTTCTCCTTTAGGTTACTGCACTGTGTTCTGTTGGAGGTGTTTATTTGTCTGTTTACTTTCCTTAATAAATTGTTACACTTTCACCTACACCTGTTTGGTCTGCTCTGTGCAGTCACACAGTCTGGTTTGCTAGCATTCTACAACAGTATACCAGGGCCATCCCTAAACCAGACGTGGCTGCATTGAGGGACCATCCTGGTTTGTTAAACCTGGTTGAGATGGATAATAACGAAATAATTTATTATTCTCGGCTGGCAGCAGAGGATAACGAATATTGTTGTCAGATTCTAAAAGATTGGACCAGTGACCAGCTGATAGAAACCATCCGATCAGCTTATTCCCTAGTGGGGCAGGGTTATATATCTTTTGAGCATATTCAGCCGTTAGTTCGGCTATGTGAAAAGCCAGCCCTGTCATCTATTCCCGATGGGAGTGACGATTTTTCAACCCCTTCAGTTTTGACCAAGTTGAATCCTTAGTGTGGTTGTTAGAGGATGATCCAGCCTATTTTTGGGAACATTATTCCTCCTGTTCCCAGCAGGTGTTGTCCAATTTCATCCATTCAGTGCAATCCCTGGTTGGACAGGCTGTGTGCAAGACAGTTTTTGCTCAACCTGTGCTACAGGCATGGTCAGATCTCCTGAACTTAGCCAAGCCACAACACTCCAGCCCTGCCATTAATCACCTGCCTCCCCAAGAATGTGTCCGCCCATCGGCTATGGCAACCCCAACTACAGCCCAGTTTGCTCAGCCCCCCGCCAAATATTACTACCCAGTCTCTACCTGTCGCACCTACCCTGCCTTCAATCCACCTGCTTCTTCCCTTCTACCTGTAGCCAATCCACAAGAACCTCCTCCAGCCACTATCGCCGTATCTCTGCCGCATTCTAGTCCTTCCACTTACTCGATTCCATCTTTTTCATACATTCCCCCCGTTATTTGCAAGCCTGCAGTGACTAAGTCTAAGAAGAAGCGGAAGTACTTCCCTACCCACACAATCCAACCAGTAACCCAACCTACCTCCACACCTACCAACCTGCTCCAGCCTGCGTTCATGCCAGTAGAACTTGACGACCCACCTAAATCTGACGTCCTCGTGCCTTTTACCCAGTCTGACGTCCCAGTGCCCTTTACCCAGTCTGAAGTTCCTGTACCAGTCTGCCAGCCTGAGGTTCCTGTGCCAGTCCGCCGGCCTGAGGTTCCTCTGCCAGTCTGCCAGCCTGAGGCTCCTTTGCCAGTCTGCCAGCCTGAAGTTCCTGTGTCGGTCTGCCAGCCTGAAGTTCCTGTGCCGGTTTGCCAGCCTGAAGTTCCTGTGCCGGATTGCCAGCCTGAAGTTCCTGTGTCCGTCTGCCAGCCTGAAGTGCCTATGCTAGTCTGCCAGCCTGAGGTTCCTGTGCTAGTCTGCCAGCCTGAGGTTCCTGTGCTAGTCTGCCAGCCTGAGGTTCCTGTGCTAGTCTGCCAGCCTGAGGTTCCTGTGCCAGCCTGCCAGCCTGAAGTTCCTGTACCAGCCTGAAGTTTCTGTGCCAGCCTGAAGTTCCTGTACCTGCCTGCCAGCCTGAAGTTCCTGTACCAGCCTGCCAGCCTGAAGTTCCTGTGCCAGCCTGAAGTTCCTGTGCCAGCCTGCCAGCCTGAAGTTCCTGTGCCAGCCTGCTAGCCTGAAGTTCCTGTGCCAGCCTGAAGTTCCTGTGCCAGCCTGCCAGCCTGAAGTTCCTGTACCAGCCTGCCAGCCTGAAGTTCCTGTGCCAGCCTGCCAGCCTGAAGTTCCTGTGCCAGCCTGCCAGCCTGAAGTTCCTGTACCAGCTGGTCAGCCTGAAGTTCCTGTACCAGTCTGAAGTTCCTGTACCAGCCTGTCAGCCTGAAGTTCCTGTGCCAGCCTGCCAGCCTGAAGTTCCTGTGCCAGTCTGAAGTTCCTGGGCCAGCCTGAAGTTCCTGTGCCAGCCTGCCAGCCTGAAGTTCCTGTACCAGAGCCAGTGTTCCAGCCTGATGTTCCGGTGCCTGCCTTCCAACCAGAAGTCCTGATGCCAGTGTCCCAGTCTGAAGATCCAGTGTCCCCCTCTGGAAGATTCAGTGCCTGTGTCCTCGCCTGAAGATCTGGTGCCCGTTTACCGGCTTGAGGTTGTGGTGCCCGTTTCCCGGCCTGAGGTTGTGGTGCCCATTTCCCGGCCTGAGGTTGTGGTGCCTGTTTCCCGGCCTGAGGTTGTGGTGCCCGTTTTCCAGCTTGAGGTTGTGGTGCCCGTTTCCCGGCTTGAGGTTGTGGTGCCCGTTTCCCAGCTTGAGGTTGTGGTGCCCGTTTCCCGGCCTGAGGAGTCTGCTGCCAAGCCTGAGATGTTCCTGACTGCTGCCCTGCCTGGTATGCCCGTGTCTGCTGCCCAGCTTGATGTGACTGTCTCCTGCCTGGATGTGCCTGCTTCCCAGTTGGATGTGCCTGCTTCCCAGTTGGATGTGCCTACTGTTTGCCCGGATGTGCCCGCTGTCTGCCCGGATGTGACCTTGCCTGTTGCCCAGCTTGTTGCCATGAACTTTCCCCAGCAACAGTTGGTTGGAGCGTCCGGAGGCCGCTCCTTTGAGGGGGGTACTGTCAGGAAAGGCTTCACCGGCTGGTGGTGCTGTTGGTCCTATGGACTGCAGTACTAGTGTCCGCCAGGTGTCCTCTTGTCTTATCTTTGTTGGAGGATCTCACCTGCTGGTGGTAATGCATGATCCATGGACTGTAGTACCGGCGTCCACCAGCGGGTGTATTCCGGCAGTGTGGGACAGGCAGCACTTACTGCGCTCAGCTGTGACCTGAAGCCTGATTACAAGACTTCCTATAAATATTCTATAAATACCCGGCAAATACAAACACTCCTTACCCTGGTATCTCTCTCCCTGATCTAGGACCTGTAACCTGGACTTGAACCTGCATCCTGCTTGACCCGATCCGACCTGATCCCTACCTTGAACCTGTATCCTGCATCCTGCTTGACCCGATCCGACCTGATCCCTACCTTGAGCCCATCCTGCATCTGTCTCTCTTGTTACCTGGATCCCTGCTCTGCAGCCAATCCAACCATCCCTTCCCTGTTCCTGTTTGATTCCCATCCATACCCATCTGCTTTGATCCCCTTGTGTATGACCTCGGCCTGGCTTTCACTACGATTCCGGTATTCCCCCTTTTTGTATATATTTTCTATAAGTCACTGTTATTTGGTTAGGTTACTGCACTGTGTTCTGTGAGAGGTGTTTATTTGTCTGTTTACTTCCCTTAATAAATTGTTACACTTTCACCTACACCTGTTTGGTCTCCTCTGTGCAGTCACACAGTCTGGTTTGCTAGCATTCTATGACACTAGGTACCCGAAGCTTGTTGAGGAATAGGCTTGGGTGAAGACAGCACTGGATCCCTGGACAGGTAAGTGTCTTTATATAAAAAGTCAGCAGCTACAGTATTTGTAGCTACCAACTTTGAGTTTTTTTGGGGGAGACTGAAGCTCCTCTATAAATGCGTAGCGTAGCACCCTGTAAGCAGGTGGATGGTTTGTCAAAAAACTGTCAAATCACTTTCAGGTTAATACAAGTGGGTTAAATTGTGTAGTATTATTTAAGTGTTAATAAACTAAATAGGCCAGAAAACGAGCACGTGTACCTTGAGCCGGTTCACACAGGGGCGACCTGGGATCCGACTTGAAGTCGTCCCAAGTCGCCCCAAGTCGCGCTGTTGAGAAAAGCAATGGAAGTGAATGGAGCCGTCTTAATGTACACTACTGAAGTCGCTCCAACTTCAGAAAAGGTTCCTGTACGACTTCAATCCGACTTCTAGGCAACTTGTATTCATTGATTTCAATGGAAGTCGCCTCCAAAGTCAGATCACTGTCTTAACTGAAGCAACAATACAAGAAGAGAAAATTATTTTCTCATGTTTTCTCAGGCAAACCCCTCCCTCACCCCTCCCTCCCACAGTGCTGATTCTTGTTTGATTGGCCACCGAAAAAGCCTCCTGTCCTGGAGGCAACTTGAAGTCGCGCTGTGGTGCGCACTCAGGTCGCCTCGCAAAGTCGCGGCCAGAGTCGTGTTGCCCCTGGGTGAACCAGCTAAATGAATTGATATACATATAACAAATATTCAAATGAGTCCTTAAACGTGAAAAATAAACATAAAAGTCAATATTCAATGCTCCCTACATGTTCTAAGTGTCCAAACAAATTTGCTGCTCCTTTTTACTGTGTCCAAAA
This sequence comes from Rana muscosa, assembly GCA_029206835.1. Lineage (NCBI taxonomy): Eukaryota > Metazoa > Chordata > Amphibia > Anura > Ranidae > Rana > Rana muscosa. The sequence continues at coordinate 244,492,777 of CM055118.1, read as the reverse complement.
ACACTTAGGACTCACCAGATTCTCGCGCTAACAAGAAAGTAAAATTGTGCTTGTTAATGTAAGGTGCACCACTGGTCCAAGAATGGAAGCTGGGAACACTATCTTGTCAGAGATACACCCCCCAGTTCGGTTCGCACCAGAACTTGCGAACAGGCAATAAATTAGTTCGAACATCCGAACACCATTAAAGTCTATGGGACTCGAACATGTAAAATCTAAAGTGCTAATTTTAAAGGCTTATATGCAAGTTATTGTCATAAAAAGAGTTCGGGGACGTCACTGTTTTTTTTCAATTTGACGCAGGATTCCCCTTAATATCCATACCAGACCTGAAGGGCCTGGTAATTGAATTTAGGGGGACCCCCGAGAATTTTTTTTTTTTTATCAATGACTTCCAATGACTTTTCTCTGTATTGCCAGGAGCCGACAATTCATTACAGCCACGAGTACTTTTAAATGACTTATTTTCCTTCAGAAATGACACTTTGTGCAGGGACAGTTCTATGCATGGGAAACAAGCGCTGCTTTACAGCAGGGATGAGCCGAACACCCCCCTGTTCGGTTCGCACCAGAACCTGCGAACAGACAAAATGTTTGTGTAAACTTTAGAACCCTATTAAATACAATGGACTCGAACGTTCGAAATCGAAAGTGTTAATTATAAAGGCTAATATGCAAGTTATTGTCCTAAAAAGTGTTTGGGGACCCGGTCCTGCCCCAGGGGACATGTATCAATGCAAAAAGAAGTTTTAAAAACGGCCGTTTTTTTGGGAGCAGTGATTTTAATAATGCTTAAAATGAAAAAATAAAAGTGAAATATTCCTTTAAATTTCGTACCTGGGGGGTGTGTATGATATGCATGTAAAGTGGCGCATGTTTCCCGTGCTTAGAACTGTCCCTGCAAAAAATGTCATTTTTGAAAGAAAAAAATGCATTTAAAACTGACTCGCGGCTATTAATGAATTGTCGGCTCCCGGCAATACATACAAAAGTCATTGATAAAAAAAAAAAAAAAAAAGCGTGGGTGTTCCCCAGAATTCAATTACCAGGCCCTTCAGGTCTGGAATGGATATTAAGGGGAACCCTGCCGCAAATTAAAAAAAAAATTTGACGTGGGGTTCCCCCAAATATCCATTCCAGGCCCTTCAGATCTGGCATGGATTTTAAGGGGAACTCCACCCCAAATTTAAAAAAAAAATGGCGTGGAGTCCCCCTAAAAATCCATACCAGACCCCTTATCCGAGCACGCAACCTGGCCGGCCGCAGGGGAAAAGGGGGGGACGAGAGAGCGGCCCCCCCTCCCTCCTGAACCGTACCAGGCCACATGCCCTCAACATGGGGAGGATGTCCCCATGTTGATGGGGACAAGGGCCTCATCCCCACAACCCTTGCCCAGTGGTTGTGGGGGTCTGCGGGCGGGGGGCTTATCGGAATCTGGAAGACCCCTTTAACAAAGGGGACCCCCAGATCCCGACCCCCCTATGTGAATTGGTAAGGGGTACATTGTACCCCTACCATTTCACGAAGAAAGCGTAAAAAAATGTTTAAAAAAACACACAAACACCTTGAAAAAGTCCTTTATTTAAAAAAAACAAAAACATTCCAGCGGTGATATCCAGTGTCCCGCGGCGATCCCGATGTCCAGCGCTGTCCTTCATTGGTTGTGCCTGAGCGGACCTGATGGGGAACTCCCTCTCAGTATTTTAAATGTATAGACCCGCCCCTTCTAAAGTTCCCCATCAGGTCCGCTCAGCGGACCAGATGCGGAACATGAGAAGGGGCGGGTCTATACATGTATTACCAAAGTGAGAGCAGTCCCCCATCAGGTCCGCCCCCTCGGTATGTCAGACCCGCCTACGTCATTGGCTTGAGCGGGGAACTTCCTTCACTATGTAAATTTAAATTACACAGTGAAGGAAGTTCCCCGCTCAAGCCAATGACGTAGGCGGGTCTGACATACCGAGGGAGCGGACCTGATGGGGAACTTTAGAAGGGGCGGGTCTATACATTTAAAATACTGAGAGGGAGTTCCCCATCAGGTCCGCTCAGGCACAACCAATGAAGGACAGCGCGCTGGACATCGGGATCGCCGCGGGACACTGGGTTTCACCGCTGGAATGTTTTTTTTTTTTTTTTTTTTTAATAAAGGACTTTTTCAAGGTGTTTGTGTGTTTTTTTAAACATTTTTTTACGCTTTCTTCGTGAAATGGTAGGGGTACAACGTACCCCTTACCAATTCACATGGGGGGCCGGGATCTGGGGGTCCCCTTTGTTAAAGGGGTCTTCCAGATTCCGATAAGCCCCCCGCCCGCAGACCCCCACAACCACCGGGCAAGGGTTGTGGGGATGAGGTCCTTGTCCCCATCAACATGGGGACATCCTCCCCATGTTGAGGGCATGTGGCTTGGTACGGTTCAGGAGGGAGGGGGGCGCTCTCTCGTCCCCCCCTTTTCCCCTGCGGCCGGCCAGGTTGCGTGCTCGGATAAGGGGTCTGGTATGGATTTTTAGGGGGACTCCACGCCATTTTTTTTTTAAATTTGGGGTGGAGTTCCCCTTAAAATCCATGCCAGATCTGAAGGGCCTGGAATGGATATTTGGGGGAACCCCACGTCAATTTTTTTTTTAATTTGCGGCGGGGTTCCCCTTAATATCCATTCCAGACCTGAAGGGCCTGGTAATTGAATTCTGGGGAACCCCCACGCTTTTTTTTTTTTTTTTTTTATCAATGACTTTTGTATGTATTGCCGGGAGCCGACAATTCATTAATAGCCGCGAGTCAGTTTTAAAAGACTTTTTTTCTTTCAAAAATGACATTTTTTGCAGGGACAGTTCTAAGCACGGGAAACATGCGCCACTTCACATGCATATCATACACACCCCCCAGGTACGAAATTTAAAGGAATATTTCACTTTTATTTTTTCATTTTAAGCATTATTAAAATCACTGCTCCCGAAAAAACGGCCGTTTTTAAAACTTCTTTTTGCATTGATACATGTCCCCTGGGGCAGGACCCCGGTCCCCAAACACTTTTTAGGACAATAACTTGCATATTAGCCTTTATAATTAACACTTTAGATTTCTCCCATAGATTTTTCGAATTTGCCGCGAACACCCCAATTTGTTCGCTGTTCGGCGAACGGGCGAACAGGCAATGTTCGTGTCGAACATGAGTTCGACTCGAACTCGAAGCTCATCCCTACTTTACAGGCATACTATACACACACCCTAGGTACGAAATTTAAAGGAATATTTCACTTTTATTGTTTCATTTTAAGAATTATTAAAATCACTGCTCCCGAAAAAACAGACGTTTTTAAAACTTTTTTTGCATTGATACATGTCCCCGGGGCAGGACTCGGGCCCCCAAACACTTTTTATGACAATAACTTGCATATAAGCCTTTAAAATGAGCACTTTAGATTTCTCCCCAAGACTTTTACACCCCAAATTGTTCGCTGTTCGGCGAACGGGTGAACAGGCAATGTTCAAGTCCAACATGAGTTTGACTCGAACTCAAAGCTCTTCCCTACTTGTCAGTCAAAGAAAAGAACCAAGGAATGCCATTTTTCACTATCCCTCCAACCAATATCACCTTACCTGTTTAAGTCCTCTCAAAGCCACTAGGTACATATAGGAGGACCATTAAGAAGAAAAGGAGAGGCCTCCCATATTGTAAAATTGTTTATTTACCTAACACCTTAGTAACATTGCACTTACACAATACAAAATGTAGCCAGGTATACAGAGAAATGAAACCAGATGTGCCATTGGTTCTACAGTATGTAGCAAACTGAAAGTGTTGTCACCAGATGTCCCGCCCTACGCATTTTGTCATTAACATGCAATGTTTTGAGGAGTTTAGAAATGCTGTACAATACAGATGGGAGTTATGAAGTTTTTTGAGGAACTGTTATCCATAGTGTACAGCGTATAAGGACTTAAAGAACTCTGCTATGGATTACAAGATGTTAATTAGGTCTTTATGGAGAAGCATCACTTTTAAGTCAGCGTGCTGCCCTAAGGCCAGCCTTATGTTAAATGGCAGCTTGAGCACACCTCTTGGGGCACTAGCGTGTGTCCTTTCCTGGTCCCTGTATGGGCGCTGTAAGCACTGCCACGCCCTCCCCACCAGCCACCCAGCAGGATCCAATGGGGATTATGTTTTTAACATAATGAAAGTTATTAGGTGCGATCTATTGCAGGTTCTGACCTGCATAAACCAGTTTGTTTATCACTAGTTCCGTTAAACACCATAAAATATTGTTTGCACTTTTTTTTTTTTTTTTACCTTTATGCATCCTAGTGCTGCTGATCTCCTTTAACCTTTACGTAGCTGTTTCTTGTCTATACTCACTCCAGCATTAGATGCATATCATTGACTGGCCTCCTGGGTGTGCAATGTGTGAGCACTGCCTCCGGGAGTTTCCACCGGGGTGCATTTGACAGGGTGACAACACAGGACACAACTGAGAAACTCATAAAAGGGAATTGCCTGAACATGGATCTTAAAGTAAATCTAAAGCCAAAACTTTTTTAAGTTTTGAATAGAGTGGAGTAGGGTTAGAACACCTGTAAGTTTTTATTGCAGACAGTGCCCTCGTTATGGAGATCCACCCTCTCTATTTGTACTGTTAACCATTATCACCAATTGAAAGTAAAAAATATTTAATATTTTGGGTTTTCACCAGAATAGGGATAGAAGGGAAGCTTTCCAATGGGCACACTAGTTCTGGTGACAACTGGGGATTCGCTCACTTTGTAGGGACTTTCTCTCAAGTGAAGGGAAATCTCCCCAAATGGACACAGATGGCAAAAAACTGACATGGGGTTTTAACCCTACCATAACCAAACAAAATACAGTGGAACCTTGGATTACGAGCAAAATCCGTTCCAGGAGAATGCTCGTAATCCAAAGTACTCGCATATCAAAGCGAGTTTCCCCATTGAAATCAATGGAAACTAAAATAACTTGTTCCGCATTCACTTCAATGGTATGCAATACCGCACAATAAGTGCCTCTCTCATTGAGGGGGGAATTACCCCTTCCTTCAAGGCCGCATTGTACGTTTTGAGCAAAATAGGGCCAAGAAGGTGTTGAAATTGCTTATACTATTCCACTGGAAACCCGTCCAAACCTGGTGTCTTATGAGCCGGCATCTGTGAAATCGCCAGTGAAAGTTCTTCCACAGACAGCGGCTCATCCAACTCTCCCTGTACCTGGTCTGTCAATCGAGGGAGCGACACCTGGCCCAAATAGTCATCCAGTTGTGTCTCCGTGTAGGTAGCTCTGGAAGTATAGAGGTCTTGATAAAAGGAGAGAAAGGCTTCTGCTATATCCTGAGGGACAGCACTAATCGTAGTCCCTGAGACTAATATCCTGGGGATAGAGATAGGGGCACAGGCGGATCTGGTAAAATAATCAAGTAGGCGACCCGCTTTGTTGCCATGCTCAAAGGTCTTCTGCGTGACATAGTGTAAAAGTTTTTTAGTGAGATCTAGCAAGCGAAGTTCGTATTCCCTGCGACTATGAAGCCACGGGGCTAACGTGGCCGCAGAGGGACTTTCAGAGTATTCTGCCTCCGCTTTCATCAAAGTCTGTTCTAATTCCTCAGTACGTTGCAGATTATTTTTGCGCAAAATACCAGTAATAGACATAAAGGTACCTCTCAACACTGCCTTGGAAGCATTCCAGACAGTGGTGAGTCCAGTGGTACCCTGATTCAGCCGCCAGTATTCAGTCACACCTTTCTGGCACTCTGCCTGTACAATCTCATCCTCCAGCCAGTGCGAGTTCAATCTCCAGACCCGAGGGCCCGATTTTGGCAGGAGGAGGAGACTAACCAGCAAAGGAGCATGGTCTGAGATCCCTCTAGGCAGGTAAGCTATGGAATGAACCAGGGGGAGTACATCTGCTGGGGCAAACGCCATATCTATACGAGACAAATTGTTCGCTGTTCGGCGAACGGGTGAACAGGCAATGTTCAAGTCCAACATGAGTTTGACTCGAACTCAAAGCTCTTCCCTACTTGTCAGTCAAAGAAAAGAACCAAGGAATGCCATTTTTCACTATCCCTCCAACCAATATCACCTTACCTGTTTAAGTCCTCTCAAAGCCACTAGGTACATATAGGAGGACCATTAAGAAGAAAAGGAGAGGCCTCCCATATTGTAAAATTGTTTATTTACCTAACACCTTAGTAACATTGCACTTACACAATACAAAATGTAGCCAGGTATACAGAGAAATGAAACCAGATGTGCCATTGGTTCTACAGTATGTAGCAAACTGAAAGTGTTGTCACCAGATGTCCCGCCCTACGCATTTTGTCATTAACATGCAATGTTTTGAGGAGTTTAGAAATGCTGTACAATACAGATGGGAGTTATGAAGTTTTTTGAGGAACTGTTATCCATAGTGTACAGCGTATAAGGACTTAAAGAACTCTGCTATGGATTACAAGATGTTAATTAGGTCTTTATGGAGAAGCATCACTTTTAAGTCAGCGTGCTGCCCTAAGGCCAGCCTTATGTTGAATGGCAGCTTGAGCACACCTCTTGGGGCACTAGCGTGTGTCCTTTCCTGGTCCCTGTATGGGCGCTGTAAGCACTGCCACGCCCTCCCCACCAGCCACCCAGCAGGATCCAATGGGGATTATGTTTTTAACATAATGAAAGTTATTAGGTGCGATCTATTGCAGGTTCTGACCTGCATAAACCAGTTTGTTTATCACTAGTTCCGTTAAACACCATAAAATATTGTTTGCACTTTTTTTTTTTTTTTACCTTTATGCATCCTAGTGCTGCTGATCTCCTTTAACCTTTACGTAGCTGTTTCTTGTCTATACTCACTCCAGCATTAGATGCATATCATTGACTGGCCTCCTGGGTGTGCAATGTGTGAGCACTGCCTCCGGGAGTTTCCACCGGGGTGCATTTGACAGGGTGACAACACAGGACACAACTGAGAAACTCATAAAAGGGAATTGCCTGAACATGGATCTTAAAGTAAATCTAAAGCCAAAACTTTTTTAAGTTTTGAATAGAGTGGAGTAGGGTTAGAACACCTGTAAGTTTTTATTGCAGACAGTGCCCTCGTTATGGAGATCCACCCTCTCTATTTGTACTGTTAACCATTATCACCAAGTGAAAGTAAAAAATATTTAATATTTTGGGTTTTCACCAGAATAGGGATAGAAGGGAAGCTTTCCAATGGGCACACTAGTTCTGGTGACAACTGGGGATTCGCTCACTTTGTAGGGACTTTCTCTCAAGTGAAGGGAAATCTCCCCAAATGGACACAGATGGCAAAAAACTGACATGGGGTTTTAACCCTCCCATAACCAAACAAAATACAGTGGAACCTTGGATTACGAGCAAAATCCGTTCCAGGAGAATGCTCGTAATCCAAAGTACTCGCATATCAAAGCGAGTTTCCCCATTGAAATCAATGGAAACTAAAATAACTTGTTCCGCATTCACTTCAATGGTATGCAATACCGCATGCGGCCAGAGCCGGGGGGGGCGCCGGAGAGCCTCAGAAACGGCCGGAAAGGCCCGGGGACAGTTTGGCTGACCTCGGCAAACCTCTGAAAGACTTTGTTTACGAGCCTTTCCGAGGTTTGCCGAGGTCAGCCGAACTGTCCTCGGGCTTCGGCGCCCCTTCACCTCAGGCCAAAAGCAGTACTGCACCCGCTTTGGCCTGAATCCTGCTAGTTTAGCGAGACAACACTCGCAAACCGAGTCAGCATTTTAGCAAAAAGAGTGCTCGTATTGCGAAACACTCGTTAATCGCATTACTCGCAATCCGAGGTTCCACTGTAAATAAAAACCCAGCTATGACTCTAACCACAATCTGAATAATTTTAGCAACCAAGTAAATAACAAATAGATTAAGATGCCAAATAATTGCATGTCAAGATGGAGTTTCTGAAATCAGGATTATTATTAACACATAAATCACAAGTATCACAAAAAACCCTTATTAAAACACTTGGCCAAGAAAATAAACATTCTCCCTTACTCTATCGGAAATGAAAAAATATGTTTTGCCTTTAGTTCTGCTTTATTGTCATGATCACCAGGTATTGTTTTAATAAAAACTGCAAATTTGAAAAGATTAAAAAAAATGTTTGGCAGTGTATTAACTTTTTAAAGCTTATACAGTATGAGATTTGAATGATTGGGCTTAGATCTAATTTAACCCATCTCTACTATAGCGAATGAAAGTGTCTTCATTGCTGTTTGCTTGCCCACTATATAGCTTCTCTCTAGGCTTTCTGTTCCAGAGATCATGTGCTACAGGCTCAGAAAGTGAGGGAACACAGACAAGAAAATCAGTCAATGCATTTAACTCAGCCCTGCTCTAAAGAGGCCCATAGATCAGCCTTTTTCTCAATCTTTTCAACATGGAGGAACCCTTGAAATAACTTTCTGGTCTCAGGGAACTAGGGTTGCTCTACAAGACTCTGGTCCGGCCACACCTAGAGTATACTGTCCAGTTCTGGGCACCAGTCCTCAGGAAGGATGTACTGGAAATGGAGCGAGTACAGAGAAGGACAACAAAGCTAATAAAGGGTCTGGAGGATATTAGTTATGAGGAAAGGTGAGCACTGAACTTATTCTCTCTGGAGAAGAGACACTTGAGAGTGGATATGATTTCAATTTACAAATACCGTACTGGTGACCCCACAATAGGGATAAAACTTTTTTGCGGAAGGTTTTTTAACAAGACACGTGACCACTCACTAAAATTAGGTTTAACCTTACACTGCGTAGAGGGTTCTTTACTGTAAGAGCGACAAGGATGTGGAATTCCCTTCCACAGGCGGTGGTCTCAGCAGGGAGCATCGATAGTTTAAAAAAACTATTAGATAAGCACCTGAATGACCACAACATACAGGGATACACATTGTAATACTGACATATAATCACACACATAGGTTGGACTTTTTTCAACCTCATTTACTATATAATATATATGTAGCGGGGTCTTTAAATTTACACCTGGGTGGAAGTTCAGGTGTGTAGGTATGGGAGTAATGACTATTTGTATTCGTGGAGGATTGGACGGTGTAATAATCTCCTTGGCCGGTGGGTGGTGAGTGCCCGCAGGCTCAAGGTAGATTCACTGCTATAGTGCTGTCCTTTTTGTCCCTTCTCGGAGATGGTGCGGCGAGGGCGGGGAACCTGCCGTGGCGTCATGGGAGGGGATAAAAGGGGGAGATGCCCTGGTCACAAGGTCTTGCTCTTCTGGAGGTCCTTCAGGACGCGCCCAGGCACCTTAGGCCTGGGTGCTGGCAGTCCCGGATTCCGGCTCAGGTGCCCTAGGCCTGACCGGAATGGAGTTGGAGTCCATCCCAGGCACCTTCAGCCTGGGGTGAGGTACTGAACCAGGAGGCCTGGGGCCCAGTGACTTTGACTGGGTCCCGCGAGGGTGGAGAAGTCCGAGGGTCCCTGAAGTGGATGGGGCCCATGTCTGAGGTGAGGAGGCTGGGGAGGTTACTCATTCGGAGAGTCTGGAGCAGCATCAACCCAGTGACGGATGGGCCTCTGGTAACTCCCTTGGAGGGACATCTTCCCCTGATAGGGGCCGCAATGCAGCAAAGGTACTCCTATCTATGTTCTCTTGAGTCGCTGGTAGAGACTCTCAAGCTCTAAGTCCTTTCAAGATATGGCTATAGTAACCGCTGGCGAGATCGCAGTGGTTTAGCTAAGAATTAGGATAGTGCCTCGGCCTGCTCATCCCCCGTATCCAAATGTTAACAAGTCGCAACCAGTTGGCTACTGAAGCACTGTTTATTGTGAGATATACAATAAAACAAGAGTTGAACTGTGATCGGTGTGTGGAACTCTGGTTAATGGGAGCAAAGGGAAGTGTTGGCGCAACAGGACTTACTCCTTTACAGAAGCACATAGGCCCGAGGAAATATCTGGTACTGGCCTTCACCTCACCCACAGTTATGGGGAGGATATGGGCCGTAGCGCATCTCACCCTGTCGTGTGTGATACCCCTAGACAAAAGAGATGGGGTGGGGTCGCTACATATATATATATATTGTGAGGGGGTTAGCTCGGCAGCGGGTGTGTGTGACCCCCGGGATGGGCTCCCCACACAAAACAGGCCCAGCAAACGGAGGTTGTGGTTTTCAAAATCAAAAAGGTGCGGTTTATTTTCTGTTTACAGTGACAAAACACAGCAAAGCAAAAGAAACATAAACAAAATAAATCCTGGTCAACTTGACCTCTGACTAAACATACAGGTTTCCTAACTAACAACTGGGATCAGCCTAGTGCTGTCCTAGTCCCTAAGTCCCTGGTTTTAAATGTCCAAGCAAATAGCCACACAGGCTTTGTCTCACCGCACAGGGGTTCACTCTCCCTAGACAGTCCACACAGGTCTGGTTCCAGGCATGAGCTAACATCTAATGAAGCTGGGAGTTCTTATAGAGGCCTAAATGAGCTGACAAGCTTCAGCTGGTCTCATCAACTCCCTGTCTGCACGACGCCCAGCACTCTCCCTAGAGGTATGAGTCATCCATGAGCCCACTAGCCTTAGCTGGGCTTATACAACTCTCCACCTAGTTGTATAAGTCGGCGTAAAGCCTGAATCTGGGCGAAATATATCTACCCCCCTGGATGCAACCAGGTGACTTTACCTTCCTGCTGTCACATACCCCCCCCTCTTGTTTTAACCTCGGGGTTGGAACACCAGCAATCAGGCATTCATGTACTCGAGACAAAGCATCCACATTCCCCATTTGAACGCCAGGGCGATGCTTTACTGTGAAGTTGAATTCCTGGAGGGCCAGGAACCACCTATTCACTCTTCTATTTGTTTCCTTGTTTTGAGCCATCCACTTTAACGGAGCGTGATCCGTAACCATGTCAAAGTGCCTACCTAGCAGGTAGTACCGAAGGGAATCTAGAGCCCACTTCACCGCTAAACACTCCTTTTCAACGGTGGCGTAATTTACCTCATGGGACTTCAACTTCCTGCTGAGGTAAATGACTGGGTGCTCTTCCCCGTTCCAGACCTGGGACAATACTGCTCCTAACCCCACATCTGACGCATCACTTTGTACGACAAAGTCTTTAGAGAAGTCGGGTGAGTACAACACTGGCTGGCTACATAAGGCTTGTTTCAAGAATTGGAATGCTGCCTCAGCCTCGGGGGTCCATTTAATCATGACCGACCCTTTCCCCTTCGTCAGGTTGGTTAGGGGCACAGCCTTAGAAGCAAAGTGGGGAATGAATCGCCGATAATACCCAGCGATTCCCAGAAAGGCTCGTACCTGCTTCTTGCTGTTGGGACGTGGCCAACTCTGGATGGCCTCGACTTTGTTGAGTTGGGGTTTTATTACTCCCCTCCCAATGGTGTACCCAAGATATTTGGCCTCCTCCTGCCCAATGGTACACTTCTTGGGGTTAGCCGTAAACCCCGCTTCCCGAACAGAGTCCAGGACTGCTTGCACTTTTGGCAGATGTGAGGCCCAATCTGTGCTATGGACAATTATGTCATCCAGGTAAGCCGCAGCATACTTCCGATGGGGCCTCAGCATCTGGTCCATTTTCCGCTGGAATGTGGCCGGCGCATTCTGTAACCCGAACGGCATTCTTTTATATTGGAACGCCCCGTCTGGGGTTACAAATGCGGTTTTCTCTTTGGCCGACTTGGCCAGGGGGATTTGCCAATACCCTTTTGTGAGGTCAAGAGTCGTCATGTATCGGGCTGTTCCCAGCCGGTCGATCAACTCATCTATACGTGGCATGGGGTAGGTGTCAAATTTTGTAACTTTGTTCAACTGACGAAAATCGTTACAAAATCGCCAGCTCCCATCCGGTTTAGGCACCAACACAATGGGACTAGACCAATCACTTTGGGACTCCTCTATCACCCCTAAGTTCAGCATTTTCTGTACTTCCTCCCGTATTGCCTCCCGTCGGGCCTCTGGGATCCGATAGGGTTTTAACTTCACCCTTTCACCGGGTGGGGTAATGATGTCATGCTCTACCCCAGATGTTTGTCCCGGCAGCTCAGAGAATACCTCCTTGTTGCGAAGCACAAACTCCTTAACCTCCTGTTGTTGGGGTTGTGACAAGGTGGCTGCTATTCCAACCTCAGGAATCACGCAACCAGTTTGAGCTGGTGACCAAGTGTCTGCGACTAGGGACTCTCTATCCCTCCAGGCTTTCAACAGATTAACGTGATAGATCTGTTCGGGCTTTCGCCTTCCTGGTTGTCTGACCTTGTAATTCACTTCGCTCACTTTTTCCATTATCTCATAGGGGCCTTGCCATTTGGCAAGGAATTTACTTTCAACCGTAGGGACAAGTACCAGTATCCTATCCCCCGGGGAAAAGGTACGGGTCTTGGCTCCACGGTTGTACACTCTCTGCTGTGCTAACTGCGCTTGGGCCAAATGTTCCTTCACGATGGGCATTACCTGTGCAATTCGGTCTTGCATCAGGGCGACATGCTCAATCACACTCCTGTGGGGAGAACTCTCACTTTTCCAAGTTTCCTTGGCAATATCCAACAGCCCTCTTGGGTGTCTCCCATACAGTAACTCAAAGGGGGAGAATCCCGTAGAGGATTGGGGCACCTCCCTAATAGCAAACATCAGATAAGGAAGTAGACAGTCCCAATCCTTTCCATCTCTAGCCACCACTTTCTTCAACATTTGTTTTAGGGTTTTGTTGAATCTTTCAACCAGCCCATCGGTTTGGGGGTGATACACAGATGTACGTAATTGCGTCACTTTGAACAATTTACACAGCTCCTTCATAACCCGGGACATAAAGGGTGTACCTTGGTCCGTAAGCAGTTCTTTACAAATACCCACCCGGCTAAACACAAGAGATAGCTCTTTGGCTATGGTTTTGGCCGAGGTATTTCGGAGAGGGATCGCTTCTGGATAACGGGTGGCATAGTCCATTATAACTAATATGTACTGGTGCCCCCTAGCGGACTTGATTATAGGCCCTACCAAATCCATGGCGATCCTCTCAAACGGGACCTCAATGATGGGTAGAGGGACCAGCGGGCTACGGAAATGTGGCATTGGGGCCGACCTCTGACACACAGGGCAGGAGGAACAATAATTTTCTATGTCCTTCATCACCCCCGGCCAATAGAATCTCTGTAATACCCTCTCTCGGGTTTTCTCTGTCCCCAGATGACCTCCAAGAATGTGCCCATGGGCCAACTCCAACACCAACTTCCTGTAAGGTTTGGGCACCACAAGCTGCTCAACGGTTTCTTCTGCCCTTTTTGCCACCCGATACAGTAGGTCCTTCTCTACGCTGAAGTATGGGTAAGTGCAGGTATTATCTGGGTTCACTAACTCGCCATCTATTTTCACTACGTTTTCCCGTGCCTTTATTAGGGCGGGGTCTTTCAACTGTTCTGTGGCAAAGTTTTCCCTGTGAACCTCAAGATCAGAAAACTCCACAGACGGTAGGTTTTCGTCTGAGGAGGTGGGCTCCTCTCCAGTTTCTTGAGTCTCCCCTGCCAATACTGATAAGGGAAATTCCGGAGAGTCCTCACCACTCTCAGGGGAGTTCTGGCTATCACATTCCTGGTACATAGGGGCACCAGTGGGGGGCTCAGGATCATCCCACAGTTCCCAGAACTTCGGAAAATCCCTTCCCACAATGGCGTCATGCGGTAACTGAGATACTAAGCCCACTGGATGAGAGAGGGTACCTTTGGGGGTCTCGAAACACACTGTAGTCACTGGATACTCTCGGGTGTCCCCATGCACACAAATAACAGCTACCTTGCTATTCCCAAAGACCTCTGTTTTAACTAACTCAGCCTTTATCAGGGTCACAAGGCTACCTGAATCCAGCAATACCACAACATTTCTACCATTAACACACATTTTGCATAAATGTTTCTCAGTTCCTCGAATGGCAGTGCATGCGACTGTCGCACACAGCGACTGACGTCTGCCCGTCAGAAAGTCACACTGCATGGGTTCCTCCACAACCGGGCAATTGGCTGCAATATGTCCCGCTTGCCGGCAGCGGTAGCAAACGATCCTTCTTGCCGCCTCTTGAGCCGCTGATTTCCCAGGCTGTTCTCGCCAAACTTGGGGTAGAGCTCCCACCCTCTCACTCTCTCCACCCTCACCCCTTGGAATCCTCTTATCCGCCCCTGGGGATGGTCTGGTCTTAGGGTGGAAAGTCTGAGTGTCTCTGGAAGAGGCCGTCAGGTTCTCTGTAGCCAAGTATTTCTCCACACGATCCACAAGACCATAGGCCGTCTCTGGGTCTCCATGGCTTACCCACTTTTGGATGGCAGTAGGAAGAGCTCTCAAAAACCGATCCATTACAACACGTTCCACAATCTTTGGTGCGGACAAAGTCTCTGGCTGTAGCCACTTTCTGCTCAGGTGAATGAGATCATACATTTGAGACCTGGGGGGTTTTCCAAGCTGGAAAGTCCAGTTATGCACACGCTGAGCCCGGACAGCCTGGGTGACACCCAGCCTTGCCAAAATTTCAGCTTTTAGCATCACATAGTCTTTTGCTTGGTTAGGCTCTAGGTCATAGTAAGCTTTCTGCGATTCACCAGTTAACAGAGGAGCCACCAGTCCAGCCCACTGCTCCTCAGGCCACTTTTCTCTTTCAGCGGTCCTTTCAAATGTGGTCAAAAATACCTCTGGATCATCCTCTCCAGTCATTTTTGTCAATAAACGACTCACCCCAAAGGACACGGTATTAGTGGGACGGCTTTCCTCACTGGTCTGCGGACGTTGCTGCATTACTGCTTCCATTTGTTGTAGTCTCTGCTCTTGCTTCTGTAACAGGTCTATGAAGCGGGCCTCAGATTGCTGCTGGGCTTGTTGCTGAGCTGCAAGGCTCCTTTGCAAACCTGCATTTGTCTGCTGTTGATTGGCATTTGCTAGAGCCAGCTGTTTCAGTATCTCCTCCATGCTGGCTTAAAAAAAACTGCCTGCATTCTCCACCAACTGTGAGGGGGTTAGCTCGGCAGTGGGTGTGTGTGACCCCCGGGATGGGCTCCCCACACAAAACAGGCCCAGCAAACGGAGGTTGTGGTTTTCAAAATCAAAAAGGTGCGGTTTATTTTCTGTTTACAGTGACAAAACACAGCAAAGCAAAAGAAACATAAACAAAATAAATCCTGGTCAACTTGACCTCTGACTAAACATACAGGTTTCCTAACTAACAACTGGGATCAGCCTAGTGCTGTCCTAGTCCCTAAGTCCCTGGTTTTAAATGTCCAAGCAAATAGCCACACAGGCTTTGTCTCACCGCACAGGGGTTCACTCTCCCTAGACAGTCCACACAGGTCTGGTTCCAGGCATGAGCTAACATCTAATGAAGCTGGGAGTTCTTATAGAGGCCTAAATGAGCTGACAAGCTTCAGCTGGTCTCATCAACTCCCTGTCTGCACGACGCCCAGCACTCTCCCTAGAGGTATGAGTCATCCATGAGCCCACTAGCCTTAGCTGGGCTTATACAACTCTCCACCTAGTTGTATAAGTCGGCGTAAAGCCTGAATCTGGGCGAAATATATCTACCCCCCTGGATGCAACCAGGTGACTTTACCTTCCTGCTGTCACAATATATATATATATATAAGTTAATCACAAGAGTCCACAGAGTTACCCTTTTCATCTAAATCCTCAGAGTTTCCTCTTACATTTGAACTCGCAGAGTTCCCTTACACTGTAAGGGGGGACTCTGCAGACTCTGATGTAAGGGAGACATAAGGGATTCTCTGGGAACCCTGATTAAAAGAGGAACACTGAGAACTCTGTAGGGAGAGGACTCTAATGTAAGAGGGAACACTGCGCCCTCTGATGTAAGGGGAAACTCTGATGTAAAGGTGTCTCTGATAACCAGTGCCCCACTTACATCAGAGTTTCCTGTATTCCCCTTTATTCAGTGTTCCTAGAGCCCCCTGTACATCAGAGTTCCCACTTACACTTTAAGGGGGAGCTCTGTAGACTTTAATGTAAAGGGGAACTCTGATGTAAGGGGTGTTCTGAGAACCCTGATTTACCTTAGTGTACTCACTCAGAGGCAGGAGAGAGAAGGGGGGAGACTTCAGTCACAGACAGGGATGGATAGTGGGCTCACTCACCCCTTGGCAGTCAGCACCTCTCATCCAGATGTATCTGCGGCTGCTAGGCTTCAAATTTCCCACCCCCACTTCCCTTTTACTGGGGGCAGTGCTGGGGATTGCAGTGTGGGAAGACACAAAAGGGTAGGGCTGGGAGGAAGAGGAGCAGGTCAAGCCTTCCCTCCTTTCCCATTGGCGGGGGGGGGGGGTGGGATGTTAGTTCTGGCTTTGGGCAGTGCAAAAGAGAGTGTAACAGACACTCTCGGCTTAGACAACTGCAATCAGCAACCCTGCTGGGAAGCCATAGTCCGGTCTGAATAATGTGTCCGGGTTTCAAGTGGTCTCAACCCAGACGCATTATTCAAAACCCGAACTGTCCAGATGGCAACCCTACAAGGAACCCCTGCTAAAAGTTACTATATCTACAACTCATTGTACATTAGTGTAATGGTCAGTGGGAAAAATACTCTTTACATTTGTGATCATTGGGAAGAATTCCCCCCTCTTATAGATAGCAAAAAAGATCAATGGTGTCAGTGGGAACTTATCTGAGAGGGAGAAATTGCTCATTGTCCAAGGAACCCCTTGCAGCCCTAGTTGAGAAAACTTGCCATAGATGATTCAATCTTCTTTCCTTCCACCACAGGTAGAAAAAAATCGCTTGATTCCCCCATCAACACAGTCAGTGTTGATGGGTGAATGCCTACCTCAGCGCTATTGTGTTCTGCCAGCAGTGGGGAGGGGAGCCTTCCCGGCCGGCAGAACACAATGATTACTGCTAGCAGCTATAGCCGTTGACAGTAATTGCAAGTAAAAAAAAACCACTGTACCTAGGTCGATCGATGGATCGCCTTGGGTACAATCAGCCTGCCCATAGATGGATTAAAGCTTGGCCAGTCCCTGCTGAACTGGCTGAATTCCAATCCATGTATGGTCGCCTTGAGGCTGACCATGCATGGATATTTTTTTATTTTTTATTTTTTTGTTAAGCTGGTGGACTGAAAAAAAAAAAAAAAACTGATTCTCCCATCCACACAAGCGAGGTGGATAGAGGAATCCTCCCCTGTGCTATTGTATTCTGACAGCGGGGACTTTTTAGAATACACTGATCAACACTTTAGCCGATTGAAAGTTTTCCAACAGTCCCGTTCGAGAGAAGTCGATCATTAGATTGACTTCTGTCAAGAAGTAACAGCCATAGATGTATTGAAATTTGGCCAGTCCCTGATGAACAGACCAAATTTCGATCCATCTATGCTTAAGGCTTTTTTCACATTTGCAGTAAGCTATCACCCTTTCAAAAGTGATCCGCGATGGATTGCGTTATAAAGGGGTATATACACTCACCAGACACTGTCTTAGGTACACCTTGCTAATACCGGGTTGGCCCCCTTTTTCTTTCAGAACTTTCTTAATTCTTTGTTGCATAGGAAACATTCCTCAGAGATTTTGGTGAATATTGACTCGATGGCATCATGCATTTGCTGCAGATTTGTCGGCTGCACTTCCATGATGCGAATCTCCCGTTCCACCACATCCCAAAGGTGCTCTATTATTCTCTATTATATTGAAATCTGGTGACTGTGGAGGCCATTGGAGTACAGTGACCTCATTGTCATGTTAAAGAAACCAGTGGTGAGATGATTTGAGCTTTGTGACATGGTATATTATCTTGCTGGAAGGAGCCATCAGAAGATGGGTACACTGTAGTCATAAAGGGATGGACATGGTCAGTAACAATACTCAGGTAGGCTGTGGCGTTTAAATGATGCTCAATTGGTACTAAGGGGCCCAAAGTGTGCCAAGATAATATCCCCCACACCCATGGGCGTCCGCTGAACTTTTTTCAGGGGGGGGCATCATTTTAAGGTCATCCATGCTCGGTCCCTTTTTGACAATGTCATGAAGGGGAGGGGCTTAGTCATTATGACATAAAGCGCAGGCATGCAAAGGTTTGAGAAACCTGATGCAAAAGCTTAATAGAAGGATCAAGCTGCCATTGTTTGATTAGCAATTTCAATTTTTTTTAAACCCCCCCTTCTAGCGGCCAAATAGCGCTACTAAAACGATGGTAAAGCGCCGCTAAAACTAGCGGCGCTTTACCGATAACGTGGCCAGCTGGCAGTGTGAAATAGCTCTTGAGGATAATTTCGCTTCACTCCATGTCCATATAAATATAGTGTGTCTCCAGGGGGGGGCAATTGACCCCCCTTGCCCTATGGAGCGGACGCCCATGCCCACACCATTACATCACCACCAGCAGGCTGAACTGTTGATACAAGGCAGGATGGATCCATGATTTCATGTTTTTTACACCAAATTCTGACCGACCCTACCATCTGAATGTCGCAGCTGAAATCGAGATTTATCAGACCAGGCAATGTTTTTACAATCTTCTGTTGTCCAATTTTGGTGAGCCTGTGCGAAATGTAGCTTCGGTTTCCTGTTCTTAGCTGACAGAAGTGGCACCCGGTGTGGTCTTCTGCTGCTGTAAACCATCTGCTTTAACCACATGCCGACCGGGCCATAGCCAAAAGACGGCTACAGCGTGGTCGACTTATTCTGGGAGGCCGGAAATATTTGTGACTGCCGGGTCTAGAAGACCCGGCGTGTCACGGACCACGGCAAATGGCCGCTGATAGCGGCCGTTTACCACGTGATCGCTCTGTCAAATGACGGAGCGATCATTTGTAAACAAACCGGCGTCATGGCATGACGCCGGTTCCTCTCTATCCTCTCTGTACCCGATCGGTACAGTGTGAGAGGAGAGGGGGAGAGATCCCTTGCAGCAGCACTGTGGGCTGGATCTGTAGTGCCCACAGCGCTGCTCAGTGCCCATTCCAGCCATGCCCATACTCTGCAATACCCTGCAATACTCTGCAATACCCTGCAATACCCTGCAATACTCTGTCAATACTCTGCAATACCCTGCAATACCCTGCAATACTCTGCAATACCCTGCAATACCCTGCAATACCCTGCAATACTCTGTCAATACTCTGCAATACCCTGCAATACTCTGCCATACCCTGCAATACCATGCAATACCCTGCAATACTCTGCCAATACTCTGCAATACCCTGCAATACTCTGCAATACCCTGCAATACCCTGCAATACTCTGCCATACCCTGCAATACTCTGCCAATACTCTGCAATACTCATCCGTCCATCCATACTCTGCAATACTCATCTATCTATACTCTGCAATACTCATCCATCCATACTCAGCCATACCCAGCCATCCCACCCACACTCAGTCATACCCACCCAGCCATACTCAGCCATCCCATCCATACCCAGCCATCCACATCCACGGCTCATCCATGCCACATCAGTTCGCATCCATTCCACTACAGTGCCTCAAAGTGTAATTAGATAGTCAAATTAGACTTGAAATTTATGCCCCTAGAACGCCTGCTGGTGCTCCCTGCTGGTTGGGCCTCTGTATGTGCCCACGCTGTGTAAAAGTCTCACACGTGTGGTATCGCCTTACTCAGGAGGAGTAGTAGAATGTATTTTGGGGTGTAATTTGTGGTATGCATATGCTGTGTGTGAGAAATAACCTGATAATGACAATTTTGTTTAAAAAAAATAAAAAAATAATCTTGATATTGCAAAGAATTGTGGGAAAAAATTACAACTTCAAAAACCTCACAGTGCCTCTTTCTAAATACCTTGGAATGTCTACTTTCCAAAAAGGGGTAATTTGGTGGGTATTTGTACTTTCCTGGCATGTTAGGGTCTCAAGAAATTAGATAGGCCGTCAGTACTTCAAGTGTGATCAATTTTCAGAGATTGGCACCATAGCTTGTGGACTCTATAACTTTCTCACCGACCAAATAATATACACAAATTTTGATTATTTTTACCAAAGATATGTAGCAGACTAGCAGTATAAATTTTGGCCAAAATTTATGAAGAAAAATTACTAATTTGCTAAATTTTAACAGAAACAAAGACAATTTTTTTTTTACAGAATTTTCAGTATGTTTTGATTTATATCGCAAAAAATAAAAAAAACCAGCGGTGATTAAATACCACCAAAAGAAAGCTCTATTTGTGTGAAAAAAAGGACAAACATTTCATATGGGTACAGTGTTTTATGACTGAGTAATTGTCATTCAAAGTGTAAGAGCACCGAAAGCTGAAAATTGGTCTGGTTAGGAAGGGGGTTTAAGTGCCCAGTGATCAAGTGGTTAAGGTTTGATGTGTTGTGTGTTCAGAGACGGTATTTTGCATACATTGGTTGTAACGAGTGGTTATTTGAGTTACTGTTGCCTTTCTATTATCTCGAACCAGTCTGCCCATTCTCCTCTGACCTCTGACATCAACAAGACATTTTTGTCCACACAACTGCCGCTCACTGGATATTTTCTCTTTTTCGGACCATTCTCTGTGAATCCTAGAGATGGTTGTGCATGAAAATCCCAGTAGATCAGTTTTGGAAATACTCAGACCAACCTGTCTGGCACCAACAACCATGCCACGTTCAAACTCACTTAAACCCCCTTTCTTCCCCATTCGGATGCTCAGTTTGAAATTCAGCAAGTCATCTTCACCACATCTAGATGTCTAAATGCATTGAGCTGCTGCCATGTGATTGGCTGATTAGCAGTTTGTGTTACCAAGCAATTGAACAGGTGTACCTAATAAAGTGGCCAGTAAGTGTAGCAGCAGCTGAAAGGCATCAGGAGGCACTACTACCTCCTCCTGATGCCTGTTTTTTTAATTGCTGAATGGCAATTTTACATTGCGGACTGCACTGCAATTGCGAGCCGAGTGTTGGACAGAGCAGGCCCATTGAACTCAACTGGCAAGTTTGACAGGTGGTGCCACCTGTCAAACTCTGCAGTCCGAGTTGGAAATGATGTGGCTGTGAAGCAAAGCAGTTTTTTCAAATGGTCCCCCTGCCGCCCATGTGAAAGACCCATAAAAGAGGAAATTCATGTCCCCCCAGACACTTAAGTGAAGGGGTTTCATGGACTCTTCACGATTCTTGGTCTGTGAGGTGTCCTCCTGACTGCAGGCCCAGCCACAAAATGATTGGAAAGTCCTGCAAAGGAACGAGTAAAGACTGCTGAGCCATGCATTTCTAACCTGTGTGCTTTGGAGAGCGTTATTAACTAATACACTGACATGTCACTAATCTCCTTCATATAAACATTCGGGGCCAGTGTGTGAGGAATCACGCCTCAATGCACAGCCATATTACTAATGCTCTGAGTAGCAGGTGAGTTAAAACCTTTGGAAATATGCAATTATTCACAGAAATTACATTTGCTAACAAAGCTTTTATTTGCTCAATTCCCCACTGGAGCATGTTTACTTTATACCTTGTAAAACAGATTAAAGTTAACTCGGCAAGTCATAAAGGCTAATTAGTGAGCCATGTCATTTCTGTTACTCTGTGCTTAAGCCAACATTTCTACAAGAGATTATTCTTGTAGTAATTGTCTGTGATGTCGCTGCAAGATGTTCAACATCCTGGCTTTACACCATGCTCTCAGTGGAACTCCATTTAAAGTGGATGTAGAACCTAATTGTATGGCATTTAGTTTGCTAACGCATTGTGGATAATAAACAGAATTTACCTTTCTTTTATCCTGTATTTTACTGCTGATGATCTTCTTTAGCCTCTTTGCAACCGATTCTTGCCTACATGCATGCACTTTATTGGGCTTTCTGAGGCCCGGTTCACACTAGTGCGATGCGAGAACCCTGCGAATCCAGTGCGGGTTCCCACACCGCACCTGAATCGCACAGTGGTTCACACTGAGATCTACCAACCGCTGTGGGTGTCAATGTAGAGTTAATGACACCCCAAGATCGGTTCGCAGTTCACAGTGCGAACCGTAAAATGGTGCAGGAATCGGATTGCATAGGTGTGTGAACACCCATGGGATACGATTCCAGTGCGGACCAAAAAAAGGGTCCTGCACCCTTTTGGCAATGCTGTGCGAATCACATGCAATGTCTGGCATCGCACTAGTGTGAACCGGGCCTGAGAGTGGCAACTAGAGGGCAGAACATGCCTACACAATGTGAAGCACTCATGACATGGTGACAATGCAGAAGAGAAACAGGAAGACCGAGACAACATGTTGTCACTCAATAACAGGAATTGCCCGAGCAAGGAAATTCATGGCAGGATCCTCAGGTGTTATGTTACCACTTGCCTACTGGGCACTTGTACCCTCTTCCTGCCCAAGCCAATTTTCAGCTTTCAGCGCAACATAAATTGCTTCACACAAATAGAGCTTTATTTTGGTGGTATTCAATCATCACTTGGTTTTTTATTTTTTTGCTAAACAAAATTTTTTGAAAAAACAAAACATTTATTTTTTCATAGTTTGCAAACAGGTAATTTTTCTCCACTGATGTGTGCTGATGAGGCTGCACTGATGGGCACTGATAGGTGATACAGATGGGCACTGATAGGTGGCACTGATGCGTGACAGTGATGACACTGATGACTGGTGACTAGGGATGAGCTTCGTGTTCGAGTCGAACATACGTTCGACTCGAACATCGGCTGTTCGATCGTTCGACGAAGATCGAACGATTTGGGCCGTTCGCGCCAAATTCGAGTGACGCGAACGGCCCACAATGCACTACGCCATCGCAGTGTCATCCAGGCGCTGTGATTGGCCAAGCATGCACTGTGACCCCGCATGCTTGGCCAATCACAGCGCCGGCAGCGAGGAGAGCAATGATTGGCCACAGGCAGGATGCCTGTGGCCAATTATTGCTGAGGGTGTTTAGTACACGCCCCACACTATAAAAGGCCGCCAGCACGGCGGCCTAGTGTAGTGTGTTCCGGAGCAGGGAAAGAGAAGCATAGGCAGGGACAGTGACATTTAATTGTTTTTGCTTAACCTGGATTCCTTTAGTTTAGGGAAAGAGAAGGATAGGTAGGGAGAGTGTCAGTGTGTTTTACTGTGCGAATCCTTGTTTCTAGGGACAGGGAAGGACAGTGAGGGAATTCTCCTTGTGCTATAGTGTGCTTTAAAAAAACATTTTTTCTAGGGACAGAAAACTATAGGTAGGGAGAGTGTCAGTGTGTTTTACTGTGCGAATCCTTGTTTCTAGGGACAGGGAAGGACAGTGAGGGAATTCTCCTTGTGCTATAGTGTGCTTTAAAAAAACATTTTTTCTAGGGACAGAAAACTATAGGTAGGGAGAGTGTCAGTGTGTTTTACTGTGCGAATCCTTGTTTCTAGGGACAGGGAAGGACAGTGAGGGAATTCTCCTTGTGCTATAGTGTGCTTTAAAAAAACATTTTTTCTAGGGACAGAAAACTATAGGTAGGGAGAGTGTCAGTGTGTTTTACTGTGCGAATCCTTGTTTCTAGGGACAGGGAAGGACAGTGAGGGAATTCTCCTTGTGCTATAGTGTGCTTTAAAAAAACATTTTTTCTAGGGACAGAAAACTATAGGTAGGGAGAGTGTCAGTGAGTTTTACTGTGCGAATCCTTGTTTCTAGGGACAGGGAAGGACAGTGAGGGAATTCTCCTTGTGCTATAGTGTGCTTTAAAAAAACATTTTTTCTAGGGACAGAAAACTATAGGTAGGAAGAGTGTCAGTTTCTTTCACTGTGATAATCCTTGTTTCTAGGGACAAAGAAGGAAAGTGAGGGAAATTCTCCTTGTGCTATAGTGTGCTTTAAAAAAACATTTTTTCTAGGGACAGAAAACTATAGGTAGGGAGAGTGTCAGTGTGTTTTACTGTGCGAATCCTTGTTTCTAGGGACAGGGAAGGACAGTGAGGGAATTCTCCTTGTGCTATAGTGTGCTTTAAAAAAACATTTTTTCTAGGGACAGAAAACTATAGGTAGGGAGAGTGTCAGTGTGTTTTACTGTGCGAATCCTTGTTTCTAGGGACAGGGAAGGACAGTGAGGGAATTCTCCTTGTGCTATAGTGTGCTTTAAAAAAACATTTTTTCTAGGGACAGAAAACTATAGGTAGGAAGAGTGTCAGTTTCTTTCACTGTGATAATCCTTGTTTCTAGGGACAGGGAAGGACAGTGAGGGAAATTCTCCTTGTGCTATAGTGTGCTTTAAAAAAACATTTTTTCTAGGGACAGAAAACTATAGGTAGGAAGAGTGTCAGTTTCTTTCACTGTGATAATCCTTGTTTCTAGGGACAGGGAAGGAAAGTGAGGGAAATTCTCCTTGTGCTATAGTGTGCTTTAAAAAAAAAATTTCTAGGGACAGAAAACTATAGGTAGGAAGAGTGTCAGTTTCTTTCACTGTGATAATCCTTGTTTCTAGGGACAAAGAAGGAAAGTGAGGGAAATTCTCCTTGTGCTATAGTGTGCTTTAAAAAAACATTTTTTCTAGGGACAGAAAACTATAGGTAGGAAGAGTGTCAGTTTCTTTCACTGTGATAATCCTTGTTTGTAGGGACAGGGAAGGAAAGTGAGGGAAATTCTCCTTGTGCTATAGTGTGCTTTAAAAAAACATTTTTTCTAGGGACAGAAAACTATAGGTAGGAAGAGTGTCAGTTTCTTTCACTGTGATAATCCTTGTTTCTAGGGACAGGGAAGGAAAGTGAGGGAAATTCTCCTTGTGCTATAGTGTGCTTTAAAAAAACATTTTTTCTAGGGACAGAAAACTATAGGTAGGAAGAGTGTCAGTTTCTTTCACTGTGATAATCCTTGTTTCTAGGGACAGGGAAGGACAGTGAGGAAAATTCTCCTTGTGCTATAGTGTGCTTTAAAAAAACATTTTTTCTAGGGACAGAAAACTATAGGTAGGAAGAGTGTCAGTTTCTTTCACTGTGATAATCCTTGTTTCTAGGGACAGGGAAGGACAGTGAGGAAAATTCTCCTTGTGCTATAGTGTGCTTTAAAAAAACATTTTTTCTAGGGACAGAAAACTATAGGTAGGAAGAGTGTCAGTTTCTTTCACTGTGATAATCCTTGTTTCTAGGGACAGGGAAGGAAAGTGAGGGAAATTCTCCTTGTGCTATAGTGTGCTTTAAAAAAACATTTTTTTCTAGGGACAGAAAACTATAGGTAGGAAGAGTGTCAGTTTCTTTCACTGTGATAATCCTTGTTTCTAGGGACAGGGAAGGAAAGTGAGGGAAATTCTCCTTGTGCTATAGTGTGCTTTAAAAAAACATTTTTTCTAGGGACAGAAAACTATAGGTAGGAAGAGTGTCAGTTTCTTTCACTGTGATAATCCTTGTTTGTAGGGACAGGGAAGGAAAGTGAGGGAAATTCTCCTTGTGCTATAGTGTGCTTTAAAAAAACATTTTTTCTAGGGACAGAAAACTATAGGTAGGAAGAGTGTCAGTTTCTTTCACTGTGATAATCCTTGTTTCTAGGGACAGGGAAGGAAAGTGAGGGAAATTCTCCTTGTGCTATAGTGTGCTTTAAAAAAACATTTTTTCTAGGGACAGAAAACTATAGGTAGGAAGAGTGTCAGTTTCTTTCACTGTGATAATCCTTGTTTCTAGGGACAGGGAAGGAAAGTGAGGGAAATTCTCCTTGTGCTATAGTGTGCTTTAAAAAAACATTTTTTCTAGGGACAGAAAACTATAGGTAGGAAGAGTGTCAGTTTCTTTCACTGTGATAATCCTTGTTTCTAGGGACAGGGAAGGACAGTGAGGAAAATTCTCCTTGTGCTATAGTGTGCTTTAAAAAAACATTTTTTCTAGGGACAGAAAACTATAGGTAGGAAGAGTGTCAGTTTCTTTCACTGTGATAATCCTTGTTTCTAGGGACAGGGAAGGACAGTGAGGGAAATTCTCCTTGTGCTATAGTGTGCTTTAAAAAAACATTTTTTCTAGGGACAGAAAACTATAGGTAGGAAGAGTGTCAGTTTCTTTCACTGTGATAATCCTTGTTTCTAGGGACAGGGAAGGAAAGTGAGGGAAATTCTCCTTGTGCTATAGTGTGCTTTAAAAAAACATTTTTTCTAGGGACAGAAAACTATAGGTAGGAAGAGTGTCAGTTTCTTTCACTGTGATAATCCTTGTTTCTAGGGACAGGGAAGGACAGTGAGGAAAATTCTCCTTGTGCTATAGTGTGCTTTAAAAAAAACATTTTTTCTAGGGACAGAAAACTATAGGTAGGAAGAGTGTCAGTTTCTTTCACTGTGATAATCCTTGTTTCTAGGGACAGGGAAGGAAAGTGAGGGAAATTCTCCTTGTGCTATAGTGTGCTTTAAAAAAACATTTTTTCTAGGGACAGAAAACTATAGGTAGGAAGAGTGTCAGTTTCTTTCACTGTGATAATCCTTGTTTCTAGGGACAGGGAAGGAAAGTGAGGGAAATTCTCCTTGTGCTATAGTGTGCTTTAAAAAAACATTTTTTCTAGGGACAGAAAACTATAGGTAGGAAGAGTGTCAGTTTCTTTCACTGTGATAATCCTTGTTTGTAGGGACAGGGAAGGAAAGTGAGGGAAATTCTCCTTGTGCTATAGTGTGCTTTAAAAAAACATTTTTTCTAGGGACAGAAAACTATAGGTAGGAAGAGTGTCAGTTTCTTTCACTGTGATAATCCTTGTTGCTAGGGACAGGGAAGGAAAGTGAGGGAAATTCTCCTTGTGCTATAGTGTGCTTTAAAAAAAAAAATTTTCTAGGGACAGAAAACTATAGGTAGGAAGAGTGTCAGTTTCTTTCACTGTGATAATCCTTGTTTCTAGGGACAGGGAAGGAAAGTGAGGGAAATTCTCCTTGTGCTATAGTGTGCTTTAAAAAAACATTTTTTCTAGGGACAGAAAACTATAGGTAGGAAGAGTGTCAGTTTCTTTCACTGTGATAATCCTTGTTTCTAGGGACAGGGAAGGAAAGTGAGGGAAATTCTCCTTGTGCTATAGTGTGCTTTAAAAAAACATTTTTTCTAGGGACAGAAAACTATAGGTAGGAAGAGTGTCAGTTTCTTTCACTGTGATAATCCTTGTTTGTAGGGACAGGGAAGGAAAGTGAGGGAAATTCTCCTTGTGCTATAGTGTGCTTTAAAAAAACATTTTTTCTAGGGACAGAAAACTATAGGTAGGAAGAGTGTCAGTTTCTTTCACTGTGATAATCCTTGTTTCTAGGGACAGGGAAGGAAAGTGAGGGAAATTCTCCTTGTGCTATAGTGTGCTTTAAAAAAACATTTTTTCTAGGGACAGAAAACTATAGGTAGGAAGAGTGTCAGTTTCTTTCACTGTGATAATCCTTGTTTCTAGGGACAGGGAAGGACAGTGAGGAAAATTCTCCTTGTGCTATAGTGTGCTTTAAAAAAACATTTTTTCTAGGGACAGAAAACTATAGGTAGGAAGAGTGTCAGTTTCTTTCACTGTGATAATCCTTGTTTCTAGGGACAGGGAAGGACAGTGAGGAAAATTCTCCTTGTGCTATAGTGTGCTTTAAAAAAACATTTTTTCTAGGGACAGAAAACTATAGGTAGGAAGAGTGTCAGTTTCTTTCACTGTGATAATCCTTGTTTCTAGGGACAGGGAAGGAAAGTGAGGGAAATTCTCCTTGTGCTATAGTGTGCTTTAAAAAAACATTTTTTTCTAGGGACAGAAAACTATAGGTAGGAAGAGTGTCAGTTTCTTTCACTGTGATAATCCTTGTTTCTAGGGACAGGGAAGGAAAGTGAGGGAAATTCTCCTTGTGCTATAGTGTGCTTTAAAAAAACATTTTTTCTAGGGACAGAAAACTATAGGTAGGAAGAGTGTCAGTTTCTTTCACTGTGATAATCCTTGTTTCTAGGGACAGGGAAGGAAAGTGAGGGAAATTCTCCTTGTGCTATAGTGTGCTTTAAAAAAACATTTTTTCTAGGGACAGAAAACTATAGGTAGGAAGAGTGTCAGTTTCTTTCACTGTGATAATCCTTGTTTCTAGGGACAGGGAAGGAAAGTGAGGGAAATTCTCCTTGTGCTATAGTGTGCTTTAAAAAAACATTTTTTCTAGGGACAGAAAACTATAGGTAGGAAGAGTGTCAGTTTCTTTCACTGTGACAATCCTTGTTTCTAGGGACAGGGAAGGAAAGTGAGGGAAATTCTCCTTGTGCTATAGTGTGCTTTAAAAAAACATTTTTTCTAGGGACAGAAAACTATAGGTAGGAAGAGTGTCAGTTTCTTTCACTGTGATAATCCTTGTTTCTAGGGACAGGGAAGGACAGTGAGGAAAATTCTCCTTGTGCTATAGTGTGCTTTAAAAAAACATTTTTTCT
Organism: Rana muscosa; assembly: GCA_029206835.1. NCBI lineage: Eukaryota > Metazoa > Chordata > Amphibia > Anura > Ranidae > Rana > Rana muscosa. The sequence goes on along the minus strand of CM055118.1, from coordinate 244,464,514 downwards.
AGGGACAGAAAACTATAGGTAGGAAGAGTGTCAGTTTCTTTCACTGTGATAATCCTTGTTTCTAGGGACAGGGAAGGACAGTGAGGGAAATTCTCCTTGTGCTATAGTGTGCTTTAAAAAAACATTTTTTCTAGGGACAGAAAACTATAGGTAGGAAGAGTGTCAGTTTCTTTCACTGTGATAATCCTTGTTTCTAGGGACAGGGAAGGAAAGTGAGGGAAATTCTCCTTGTGCTATAGTGTGCTTTAAAAAAACATTTTTTCTAGGGACAGAAAACTATAGGTAGGAAGAGTGTCAGTTTCTTTCACTGTGATAATCCTTGTTTCTAGGGACAGGGAAGGACAGTGAGGAAAATTCTCCTTGTGCTATAGTGTGCTTTAAAAAAAACATTTTTTCTAGGGACAGAAAACTATAGGTAGGAAGAGTGTCAGTTTCTTTCACTGTGATAATCCTTGTTTCTAGGGACAGGGAAGGAAAGTGAGGGAAATTCTCCTTGTGCTATAGTGTGCTTTAAAAAAACATTTTTTCTAGGGACAGAAAACTATAGGTAGGAAGAGTGTCAGTTTCTTTCACTGTGATAATCCTTGTTTCTAGGGACAGGGAAGGAAAGTGAGGGAAATTCTCCTTGTGCTATAGTGTGCTTTAAAAAAACATTTTTTCTAGGGACAGAAAACTATAGGTAGGAAGAGTGTCAGTTTCTTTCACTGTGATAATCCTTGTTTGTAGGGACAGGGAAGGAAAGTGAGGGAAATTCTCCTTGTGCTATAGTGTGCTTTAAAAAAACATTTTTTCTAGGGACAGAAAACTATAGGTAGGAAGAGTGTCAGTTTCTTTCACTGTGATAATCCTTGTTGCTAGGGACAGGGAAGGAAAGTGAGGGAAATTCTCCTTGTGCTATAGTGTGCTTTAAAAAAAAATTTTTTCTAGGGACAGAAAACTATAGGTAGGAAGAGTGTCAGTTTCTTTCACTGTGATAATCCTTGTTTCTAGGGACAGGGAAGGAAAGTGAGGGAAATTCTCCTTGTGCTATAGTGTGCTTTAAAAAAACATTTTTTCTAGGGACAGAAAACTATAGGTAGGAAGAGTGTCAGTTTCTTTCACTGTGATAATCCTTGTTTCTAGGGACAGGGAAGGAAAGTGAGGGAAATTCTCCTTGTGCTATAGTGTGCTTTAAAAAAACATTTTTTCTAGGGACAGAAAACTATAGGTAGGAAGAGTGTCAGTTTCTTTCACTGTGATAATCCTTGTTTGTAGGGACAGGGAAGGAAAGTGAGGGAAATTCTCCTTGTGCTATAGTGTGCTTTAAAAAAACATTTTTTCTAGGGACAGAAAACTATAGGTAGGAAGAGTGTCAGTTTCTTTCACTGTGATAATCCTTGTTTCTAGGGACAGGGAAGGAAAGTGAGGGAAATTCTCCTTGTGCTATAGTGTGCTTTAAAAAAACATTTTTTCTAGGGACAGAAAACTATAGGTAGGAAGAGTGTCAGTTTCTTTCACTGTGATAATCCTTGTTTCTAGGGACAGGGAAGGAAAGTGAGGGAAATTCTCCTTGTGCTATAGTGTGCTTTAAAAAAACATTTTTTCTAGGGACAGAAAACTATAGGTAGGAAGAGTGTCAGTTTCTTTCACTGTGATAATCCTTGTTTCTAGGGACAGGGAAGGAAAGTGAGGGAAATTCTCCTTGTGCTATAGTGTGCTTTAAAAAAACATTTTTTCTAGGGACAGAAAACTATAGGTAGGAAGAGTGTCAGTTTCTTTCACTGTGATAATCCTTGTTTCTAGGGACAGGGAAGGACAGTGAGGAAAATTCTCCTTGTGCTATAGTGTGCTTTAAAAAAACATTTTTTCTAGGGACAGAAAACTATAGGTAGGAAGAGTGTCAGTTTCTTTCACTGTGATAATCCTTGTTTCTAGGGACAGGGAAGGACAGTGAGGGAAATTCTCCTTGTGCTATAGTGTGCTTTAAAAAAACATTTTTTCTAGGGACAGAAAACTATAGGTAGGAAGAGTGTCAGTTTCTTTCACTGTGATAATCCTTGTTTGTAGGGACAGGGAAGGAAAGTGAGGGAAATTCTCCTTGTGCTATAGTGTGCTTTAAAAAAACATTTTTTCTAGGGACAGAAAACTATAGGTAGGAAGAGTGTCTGTTTTTTTCACTGTGATAATCCTTGTTTCTAGGGACAGGGAAGGAAAGTGAGGGAAATTCTCCTTGTGCTATAGTGTGCTTTAAAAAAACATTTTTTCTAGGGACAGAAAACTATAGGTAGGAAGAGTGTCAGTTTCTTTCACTGTGATAATCCTTGTTTCTAGGGATAGGGAAGGAAAGTGAGGGAAATTCTCCTTGTGCTATAGTGTGCTTTAAAAAAACATTTTTTCTAGGGCCAGAAAACTATAGGTAGGAAGAGTGTCAGTTTCTTTCACTGTGATAATCCTTGTTTGTAGGGACAGGGAAGGAAAGTGAGGGAAATTCTCCTTGTGCTATAGTGTGCTTTAAAAAAACATTTTTTCTAGGGACAGAAAACTATAGGTAGGAAGAGTGTCAGTTTCTTTCACTGTGATAATCCTTGTTTCTAGGGACAGGGAAGGAAAGTGAGGGAAATTCTCCTTGTGCTATAGTGTGCTTTAAAAAAACATTTTTTCTAGGGACAGAAAACTATAGGTAGGAAGAGTGTCAGTTTCTTTCACTGTGATAATCCTTGTTTCTAGGGACAGGGAAGGAAAGTGAGGGAAATTCTCCTTGTGCTATAGTGTGCTTTAAAAAAACATTTTTTCTAGGGACAGAAAACTATAGGTAGGAAGAGTGTCAGTTTCTTTCACTGTGATAATCCTTGTTTCTAGGGACAGGGAAGGACAGTGAGGAAAATTCTCCTTGTGCTATAGTGTGCTTTAAAAAAACATTTTTTCTAGGGACAGAAAACTATAGGTAGGAAGAGTGTCAGTTTCTTTCACTGTGATAATCCTTGTTTCTAGGGACAGGGAAGGACAGTGAGGGAAATTCTCCTTGTGCTATAGTGTGCTTTAAAAAAACTTTTTTTCTAGGGACAGAAAACTATAGGTAGGAAGAGTGTCAGTTTCTTTCACTGTGATAATCCTTGTTTCTAGGGACAGGGAAGGAAAGTGAGGGAAATTCTCCTTGTGCTATAGTGTGCTTTAAAAAAACATTTTTTCTAGGGACAGAAAACTATAGGTAGGAAGAGTGTCAGTTTCTTTCACTGTGATAATCCTTGTTTCTAGGGACAGGGAAGGACAGTGAGGAAAATTCTCCTTGTGCTATAGTGTGCTTTAAAAAAAACATTTTTTCTAGGGACAGAAAACTATAGGTAGGAAGAGTGTCAGTTTCTTTCACTGTGATAATCCTTGTTTCTAGGGACAGGGAAGGAAAGTGAGGGAAATTCTCCTTGTGCTATAGTGTGCTTTAAAAAAACATTTTTTCTAGGGACAGAAAACTATAGGTAGGAAGAGTGTCAGTTTCTTTCACTGTGATAATCCTTGTTTCTAGGGACAGGGAAGGAAAGTGAGGGAAATTCTCCTTGTGCTATAGTGTGCTTTAAAAAAACATTTTTTCTAGGGACAGAAAACTATAGGTAGGAAGAGTGTCAGTTTCTTTCACTGTGATAATCCTTGTTTGTAGGGACAGGGAAGGAAAGTGAGGGAAATTCTCCTTGTGCTATAGTGTGCTTTAAAAAAACATTTTTTCTAGGGACAGAAAACTATAGGTAGTGTGACAGCAGGAAGGTAAAGTCACCTGGTTGCATCCAGGGGGGTAGATATATTTCTCCCAGATTCAGGCTTTATGCTGACTTATACAACTAGGGTGGAGAGTTGTATAAGCCCAGCTGAGGCTAGTAGGCTCATGGATGACTCATACCTCTAGGGAGAGTGTGGGGCGTCGTACAGACAGGGAGTTGATGAGGCCAGCTGAAGCTTGTCAGCTCATTTAGGCCTCTATAAGAACTCCCAGCTTCATTAGATGTTAGCTCATGCCTGGAACCAGACCTGTGTGGACTGTCTAGGGAGAGTGAACCCCTGTGCGGTGAGGCAAAGCCTGTGTGGCTATTTGTTTGGACTTTTACTAAACCAGGGACTTAGGGACTAGGACAGCACCAGGCTGATCCCAGTTGTTAGTTTAGGAAACCTGCATGTTTAGTCAGAGGTCAAACTGACCAGGATTTATTTTGTTTGTTTCTTTTTGGCTTTGCTGTGTTTTTGTCACTGTACATAGAGAAATAAACCGCACCTTTTGATTTTGAAAACCACAACCTCCGTCTGCTGGCCCTGTTTTTGTGTGGGGAGCCCAACCAGGGGGTCACACACACCCGCTACCGAGTTAACCCCCTCACAGTTGGTGGAGAACCAGTGGCAGTTTTTTTTAAGCCAGCATGGAGGAGATACTGAAACAGCTGGCTCTAGCAAATGCCAATCAACAGCAGACAAATGCAGGTTTGCAAAGGAGCCTTGCAGCCCAGCAGCAAGCTCATCAACAAGCCCAGCAGCAATCTGAGGCCCGCTTCATAGACCTGTTACAGAAGCAAGAGCAGAGACTACAACAAATGGAAGCAGTAATGCAGCAACGTCCGCAGACCAGTGAGGAAAGCCGTCCCACTAATACCGCGTCCTTTGGGGTGAGTCGTTTATTGACAAAAATGACTGGAGAGGATGATCCAGAGGTATTTTTGACCACATTTGAAAGGACTGCTGAAAGAGAAAAGTGGCCTGAGGAGCAGTGGGCTGGACTGGTGGCTCCTCTGTTAACTGGTGAATCGCAGAAGGCTTACTATGACCTAGAGCCTGACCAAGCAAAAGACTATGTGATGCTAAAAGCTGAAATATTGGCAAGGCTGGGTGTCACCCTGGCTGTCCGGGCTCAGCGTGTGCATAACTGGACTTTCCAGCTTGGAAAACCCCCCAGGTCTCAAATGTATGATCTCATTCACCTGAGCAGGAAGTGGCTACAGCCAGAGACTTTGTCCGCACCAGAGATTGTGGAACGTGTTGTAATGGATCGGTTTTTGAGAGCTCTTCCTACTGCCATCCAAAAGTGGGTAAGCCATGGAGACCCAGAGACGGCCGGTGGTCTTGTGGATCGTGTAGAGAAATACTTGGCTACAGAGAACCTGACGGCCTCTTCCAGAGACACTCGGACTTTCCACCCTAAGACCAGACCATCCCCAGGGGCGGATAAGAGGATTCCAAGGGGTGAGGGTGGAGAGAGTGAGAGGGTGGGAGCTCTACCCCAAGTTTGGCGAGAACAGCCTGGGAAATCAGCGGCTCAAGAGGCCGCAAGAAGGATCGTTTGCTACCGCTGCCGGCAAGCGGGACATATTGCAGCCAATTGCCCGGTTGTGGAGGAACCCATGCAGTGTGACTTTCTGACGGGCAGACGTCAGTCGCTGTGTGCGACAGTCGCATGCACTGCCATTCGAGGAACTGAGAAACATTTATGCAAAATGTGTATTAATGGTAGAAATGTTGTGGTATTACTGGATTCAGGTAGCCTTGTGACCCTGATAAAGGCTGAATTAGTTAAAACAGAGGTCTCTGGGAATAGCAAGGTAGCTGTTATTTGTGTGCATGGGGACACCCGAGAGTATCCAGTGACTACAGTGTGTTTCGAGACCCCCAAAGGTACCCTCTCTCATCCAGTGGGCTTAGTATCTCAGTTACCGCATGACGCCATTGTGGGAAGGGATTTTCCGAAGTTCTGGGAACTGTGGGATGATCCTGAGCCCCCCACTGGTGCCCCTATGTACCAGGAATGTGATAGCCAGAACTCCTCTGAGAGTGGTGAGGACTCTCCAGAATTTCCCTTGTCAGTATTTGCAGGGGAGACTCAAGAAACTGGAGAGGAGCCCACCTCCTCAGACGAAAACCTACCGTCTGTGGAGTTTTCTGATCTGGAGGTTCACAGGGAAAATTTTGCCACAGAACAGTTAAAAGACCCCGCCCTAATAAAGGCACGGGAAAACGTAGTGGAAATAGATGGCGAGTTAGTGAACCCAGATAATACCTGCACTTACCCATACTTCAGCGTAGAGAAGGACCTACTGTATCGGGTGGCAAAAAGGGCAGAAGAAACCGTTGAGCAGCTGGTGGTGCCCAAACCTTACAGGAAGTTGGTGTTGGAGTTGGCCCATGGGCACATTCTTGGAGGTCATCTGGGGACAGAGAAAACCCGAGAGAGGGTATTACAGAGATTCTATTGGCCTGGGGTGATGAAGGACATAGAAAATTATTGTTCCTCCTGCCCTGTGTGTCAGACGTCGGCCCCGATGCCACATTTCCGTAGCCCGCTGGTCCCTCTACCCATCATTGAGGTCCCGTTTGAGAGAATCGCAATGGATTTGGTAGGTCCTATAATCAAGTCCGCTAGGGGGCACCAGTACATATTGGTTATAATGGACTATGCCACCCGTTATCCAGAAGCGATCCCTCTCAGAAATACCTCGGCCAAAACCATAGCCAAAGAGCTATCTCTTGTTTTTAGCCGGGTGGGTATTTGTAAAGAACTGCTTACGGACCAAGGTACACCCTTTATGTCCCGGGTTATGAAAGAGCTGTGTAAATTGCTCAAAGTGACGCAATTGCGTACATCTGTGTATCACCCCCAAACCGATGGGCTGGTTGAAAGATTCAACAAAACCCTAAAACAAATGTTGAAGAAAGTGGTGGATAGAGATGGAAAGGATTGGGACTGTCTACTTCCTTATTTGATGTTTGCTATTAGGGAGGTGCCCCAATCCTCTACGGGATTCTCCCCCTTTGAGTTACTGTATGGGAGACACCCAAGAGGGCTGTTGGATATTGCCAAGGAAACTTGGGAAAGTGAGAGTTCTCCCCACAGGAGTGTGATTGAGCATGTCGCCCTGATGCAAGATCGAATTGCACAGGTAATGCCCATCGTGAAGGAACATTTGGCCCAAGCGCAGTTGGCACAGCAGAGAGTGTACAACCGTGGAGCAAAGACCCGTACCTTTTCCCCGGGGGATAGGATATTGGTACTTGTCCCTACGGTTGAAAGTAAATTCCTTGCCAAATGGCAAGGCCCCTACGAGATAATGGAAAAAGTGAGCGAAGTGAATTACAAGGTCAGACAACCAGGAAGGCGAAAGCCCGAACAGATATATCACGTTAATCTGTTGAAAGCCTGGAGGGATAGAGAGTCCCTAGTCGCAGAAACTTGGTCACCAGCTCAAACTGGTTGCGTGATTCCGGAGGTTGGAATAGCAGCCACCTTGTCACAACCCCAACAACAGGAGGTTAAGGAGTTTGTGCTTCGCAACAAGGAGGTGTTCTCTGAGCTGCCGGGACAAACATCTGGGGTAGAGCATGATATTATTACCCCGCCCGGTGAAAGGGTGAAGTTAAAACCCTATCGGATCCCAGAGGCCCGACGGGAGGCAATACGGGAGGAAGTACAGAAAATGCTGAACTTAGGGGTGATAGAGGAGTCCCAAAGTGATTGGTCTAGTCCCATTGTGTTGGTGCCTAAACCGGATGGGAGCTGGCGATTTTGTAACGATTTTCGTCAGTTGAACAAAGTTACAAAATTTGACACCTACCCCATGCCACGTATAGATGAGTTGATCGACCGGCTGGGAACAGCCCGATACATGACGACTCTTGACCTCACAAAAGGGTATTGGCAAATTCCCCTGGCCAAGTCGGCCAAAGAGAAAACCGCATTTGTAACCCCAGACGGGGCGTTCCAATATAAGAGAATGCCGTTCGGGTTACAGAATGCGCCGGCCACATTCCAGCGGAAAATGGACCAGATACTGAGGCCCCATCGGAAGTATGCTGCGGCTTACCTGGATGACGTAATTGTCCATAGCACAGATTGGGCCTCACATCTGCCAAAAGTGCAAGCAGTCCTAGACTCTATCCGGGAAGCGGGGTTTACGGCTAACCCCAAGAAGTGTACCATTGGGCAGGAGGAGGCCAAATATCTTGGGTACACCATTGGCAGGGGAGTGATAAAACCCCAACTCAACAAAGTCGAGGCCATCCAGAGTTGGCCACGTCCCAACAGCAAGAAGCAGGTACGGGCCTTTCTGGGAATCGCGGGTTATTATCGGCGCTTCATTCCCCACTTTGCTTCTAAGGCTGTGCCCCTAACCAACCTGACGAAAGGGAAAGGGTCGGTCATGATTAAATGGACCCCCGAGGCTGAGGCAGCATTCCAATTCTTGAAACAAGCCTTATGTAGCCAGCCAGTGTTGTACTCACCCGACTTCTCTAAAGACTTTGTCGTACAAAGTGATGCGTCAGATGTGGGGTTAGGAGCAGTATTGTCCCAGGTCTGGAACGGGGAAGAGCACCCAGTCATTTACCTCAGCAGGAAGTTGAAGTCCCATGAGGTAAATTACGCCACGGTTGAAAAGGAGTGTTTAGCGGTGAAGTGGGCTCTAGATTCCCTTCGGTACTATCTGCTAGGTAGGCACTTTGACATGGTTACGGATCACGCTCCGTTAAAGTGGATGGCTCAAAACAAGGAGACAAATAGAAGAGTGAATAGGTGGTTCCTGGCCCTACAGGAATTCAACTTCACAGTAAAGCATCGCCCTGGCGTTCAAATGGGGAATGTGGATGCTTTGTCTCGAGTACATGAATGCCTGATTGCTGGTGTTCCAACCCCAAGGTTAAAACAAGAGGGGGGGGTATGTGACAGCAGGAAGGTAAAGTCACCTGGTTGCATCCAGGGGGGTAGATATATTTCTCCCAGATTCAGGCTTTATGCTGACTTATACAACTAGGGTGGAGAGTTGTATAAGCCCAGCTGAGGCTAGTAGGCTCATGGATGACTCATACCTCTAGGGAGAGTGTGGGGCGTCGTACAGACAGGGAGTTGATGAGGCCAGCTGAAGCTTGTCAGCTCATTTAGGCCTCTATAAGAACTCCCAGCTTCATTAGATGTTAGCTCATGCCTGGAACCAGACCTGTGTGGACTGTCTAGGGAGAGTGAACCCCTGTGCGGTGAGGCAAAGCCTGTGTGGCTATTTGTTTGGACTTTTACTAAACCAGGGACTTAGGGACTAGGACAGCACCAGGCTGATCCCAGTTGTTAGTTTAGGAAACCTGCATGTTTAGTCAGAGGTCAAACTGACCAGGATTTATTTTGTTTGTTTCTTTTTGGCTTTGCTGTGTTTTTGTCACTGTACATAGAGAAATAAACCGCACCTTTTGATTTTGAAAACCACAACCTCCGTCTGCTGGCCCTGTTTTTGTGTGGGGAGCCCAACCAGGGGGTCACACACACCCGCTACCGAGTTAACCCCCTCACAGTAGGAAGAGTGTCAGTTTCTTTCACTGTGATAATCCTTGTTGCTAGGGACAGGGAAGGAAAGTGAGGGAAATTCTCCTTGTGCTATGGTGTGCTTTAAAAAAAATTTTTTTCTAGGGACAGAAAACTATAGGTAGGAAGAGTGTCAGTTTCTTTCACTGTGATAATCCTTGTTTCTAGGGACAGGGAAGGAAAGTGAGGGAAATTCTCCTTGTGCTATAGTGTGCTAAAGCATTCCTCATCAACCATCTTTGAAATCCTTGTTTTTTTGGACAGTCAGGGAAATTGTCGTTGTGCTATTCTGTGCAAAAGCAATCATCCTCAACCATATTTAGAAATCCTTAAGTAAAGGGACAGAGAAGGACACCTGAAGGTAGCCCTTATTGCTTTTTTCCCATCTCCCTGCAGGCCATCTATTAGAATGTCTGGAAGGCAAACAAGGAGAGGCAGACAGTCAGGAGGCAATAAAAGAGGGCAAGCAGGCTCTGTGTCTGGGGGCAACAGTGCTGGTCGTGGACGCGGTGCATTGTCATCAGCACATGGCCATGGGACACGCTTGTCCTTCTTTTCGGCAGCTGGACATGTTGAGCCACATCATGCCGAAGACTTGGTAGAGTGGATGACCAAGCCCTCCTCCTCCTCTTCATCCTCTCTCACCCAGGCTCAGGGTACTGGCAAAGCAGCTGCCAAAGCGTCCTCTTCCCTGGTATCAATGTCAGACTCATCATCAGTCACTCCTTCCCTAGACCCACCATGTCCTCCTCCTGAGGAGTCCCCCGAACTGTTTGAGCACAGTGTTGGGTACATGCTCCAGGAGGATGCCCAGCGTTTCGAAGGGTCTGATGATGAAACCCAGCTACAGGAAGGCAGTAGCGTGAGAGCAGACAGAGGGGATGCTCAAGAAGGACACCAATCTGGCAGTCATGTTCCAGCAGCTGCAGCATACTGCCAGATTGGCTCCAGTGATGAGGAGGGAGGGGATGATGAGGTCACTGACTCCACGTGGGTGCCTAATAGGAGAGAGGAGGAGGAGGAGGATGAGGAGGAGGCACATCTCCAACGAGGCAGGATGCCCTTTGGTGGCCAGCGTAAGGGCAGTACACCGACGGAATCACACCGCAGAGCTCCGCCTGTGCAGGGCGCTGCCTCTGCCCGTCATTCAAAAAGTTCTTTGGTGTGGGCCTTTTTTGAGGCTAGTGCATCAGATCGCACAGCTGCTGTTTGCAACATATGTCTCAAGCGTATATCGCGTGGCCAAAACATCAGCCGCTTGGGTACCACATGCCTGACCAGACATATGTTGACCTGCCATGCAGCTCGTTAGCAAGCCTACCTCAAAGACCCACACCAAAGAACAAAGCGGACCTCTCCTTGCACCGCATCAGCTGGGATCTCCAACCCCACTATAACTTCAGTCCTCTCTGAAACATGCACTGAGAGGAATGAAGGTGTAGAATTAGGTGTGTCACAGCCAAGTACTTGCGGCCACTCTGCTAGCAGTACACCGACGTCCGATTCTAGCAGGCAAATTTCCCTGCCCCAGCTGCTGGACCGTCGAAAGAAGTTCACTCCCAGCCATCCACATGCCCAGCGGTTGAATGCTAGCTTGGCTAAATTGCTAGCGCTTCAACTGCTGCCTTTTCAGTTGGTAGACTCGGCCCCCTTCCGTGAGTTTGTGCAATGTGCGGTTCCTCAGTGGCAGGTTCCCAAACGCCACTTTTTCTCACGGAAGGCTATTCCGGCTCTCTACCGGCATGTGGAAGGCAATGTCTTGGCCTCGCTGGACAGGGCGGTCAGCGGTAAGGTGCATATTACCGCTGACTCATGGTCCAGCAGGCATGGACAGGGACGTTACCTTTCTTTCACGGCACATTGGGTCACTCTTTTGGCAGCTGGGAAGGATGCAGGACAAGGTGCAGTAGTGTTGGAGGTTGTTCCACCGCCACGCCTCCAAAATGCTACTACTGGTTGTGACACACCTCTCTCCTCCACCCCCTCCTCTTCTTCTTCCTCCATGGCCTCTTCCTGTGGTTTGTCCTCGGAACCAGCGGTGCTCCGTAGGCGTTCAAGGGGCTACGCAAGTACGCAGGCAAAAAGATGCCATGCCGTGCTTGCGCTGGTGTGTTTGGGGGACAGAAGCCACACTGGGGCAGAGGTCCTGTCTGCTCTGCAGGGCCAGGCCGAGAGGTGGTTGACGCCACGCCAGCTTAAGCCAGGAATGGTGGTTTGCGACAATGGCACCAACCTCCTCTCCGCCCTCCGACAGGGACAACTGACCCATGTGCCCTGTGTGGCTCACGTCCTTAACCTGGTGGTGCAGCGGTTCTTGGGCAGGTACCCGGGCTTACAGGATGTCCTGAGGCAGGCCAGGAAAGTCTGTGTGCATTTCCGCAGATCTTATAATGCCAGTGCTCGCCTGGCTGAGCTGCAAAAGGAGTTGAACCTGCCCAAGAACCGCCTTATATGTGACATGCCCACCAGGTGGAACTCAACGTTGGCCATGCTGCAGCGGCTGCACACGCAGCAGAGGGCCATCAATGAGTACCTGTGCGACAACGGCACCAGGACAGGGTCAGGGGAGCTTGGTTTTTTTTCTCCACGCCAGTGGGGCATGATCAGGGATGCATGCACTGTCCTGGCACCATTTGAGGAGGCCACGAGGATGGTGAGCAGTGACAGTGCATGCATCAGTGACACTGTACCTCTTGCCCACCTGTTGGAGCACACGCTGCGTGGAATAATGGACAGGGCACTTGAGGCAGAACAGAGGCAGGAAGAGGAGGACTTCCTTGCCTCTCAAGGCCCCCTTTACCCAGACAGTGTTCCTTCTGTCCCACCCATCGCACAGGAAGAGGAGGAGGAGGAGGAGGAGGAGGAGGATTGTGTCAGCATGGAGGTGGAGGCTGGCACTCAGCATCATCAGCAGCAGTCTTTTAGGGATGATTTACAGTCCCAAGAAACCAGTGGACTTGTACGTGGCTGGGAGGAGGTGGCTGCGGATCATGTCGTCCTTAGTGACCCAGAGGACTCCGGAGCGAATGCCTCAGAAAACCTACGCTGCATGGCCTCCCTGATCCTGCAAAGTCTGCGGAAGGATCCTCGTATTCTTCGGATCAAGGAGAGGGACCATTACTGGCTGGCCACTCTCCTTGATCCACGGTACAAGGGTAAGGTTGCGGACCTTATGTTACCGTCGCAGAGGGAGCAGAGGATGAGACAACTCCGGGAGGCCTTGCAGAAAGGTCTGTGCAACGCGTTCCCAGAGACTGGGAGGTTACAAACTCCTGGTCCTGGACAACGAGTTGCTGAGGCTTCGGCCAGTCAAAGAAGGAGCGGTGGGGAAGGTGGCCGTCTGACCGATGCGTTCAGACAATTCTTTAGTCCGCAGCCCCAAAGTATGATCGGTTCCAGCAACCATCGCCAGCGTCTGATAAACATGGTGCAGGAATATCTAGGGGCAAGGTCAGACTTGGACACCTTCCCCACCGAAAATCCTATGGCTTACTGGGTCTTGAGGATGGATCACTGGCCAGAGCTTGCACAGTATGCAATTGAGCTACTGGCCTGTCCTGCATCCAGCGTTCTTTCGGAACGCACATTCAGTGCTGCTGGAGGATTTGTCACGGATCACAGGGTGCGCCTGTCCACCGACTCGGTTGATCGACTGACTTTCATCAAGATGAACCAGTCTTGGATCACCACCAGCTACCACACACCTGATGCTGATATAACAGACTAATTGATTTTAACATGTCACATCCCTTCAAGACTGATGCTGATGCTGAGTGCCTGTGCTGTTATGTTGACTGGCTATCCTCCTCCTCCGAGTCCTCAATGATACGATTGATGATGATAGCTTGGAAGATCATTTTTGTTTATGGGTGCCGCCACCAGTGGCTAAGGCCCAATTTTTCAGCCCCTGTTTTACAGGGGCGTGTAATTACAATTTTTTTAGCAATAATTTGCCATAGGGCTCATTGCTGTGCTCCAAGTACAGTATCTGTGAGGGGTTGGAGTGTTGTGGCACCAGTGCCTAAGGCCCAATTTTTCAGCCCCTGTTTAACAGGGGCGTGTCATTACAATTTTTGAATCAATACTTTGCAACAGGGCTCATTGCTGTGCTCCAAGTACAGTATCTGTGAGGGGTTGTAGTGTTGTGCCACCAGTGCCTAAGGCCCAATTTTTCAGCCCCTGTTCAACAGGGGCATGCAATTACAATTCTTGATCTAATAATTCACAGCAGGGCCCATTGCTGCACCCACCAAGAGTAACTCTGAGGGCTTACAGTGTTGTGGCAACGCCACCACCACCACGAAAGGCCCAATTTTTCAGCCCCTGTTCAAAAGGGGCATGTAATTACAATTCTTGATCTAATAATTCACAGCAGGGCCCATTGCTGCACCCACCAAGAGTAACTCTGAGGGCTTACAGTGTTGTGGCAACGCCACCACCACCACCACCACGAAAGGCCCAATTTTTCAGCCCCTGTTCAAAAGGGGCATGTAATTACAATTCTTGATCTAATAATTCACAGCAGGGCCCATTGCTGCACCCACCAAGAGTAACTCTGAGGGCTTACAGTGTTGTGGCAACGCCACCACCACCACCACCACGAAAGGCCCAATTTTTCAGCCCCTGTTCAAAAGGGGCATGTAATTACAATTCTTGATCTAATAATTCACAGCAGGGCCCATTCCTGCACCCACCAAGAGTAACTCTGAGGGCTTACAGTGTTGTGGCAACGCCACCACCACCACCACCACGTAAGGCCCAATTTTTCAGCCCCTGTTCAAAAGGGGCATGTAATTACAATTCTTGATCTAATAATTCACAGCAGGGCCCATTCCTGCACCCACCAAGAGTAACTGTCAGGGCTTACAGTGTTGTGGCACCAGCACCACCATCAAAGGCCCAATTTTTACTACCACTGTTCAACAATTATATGTAATTAAAATTCCTGATATAATAGTTGACAGCAGGGCGTTCCAGCACCAACCAAGAGTAACTGTGAGTGCTTACAGTGTTGTGCCAACACCAACAACTAAGGGGCCTATTTCTGCAGAGTATATACGGCAGGTCCCTACTTTCAAACATCCAACTTACAAACGACTCCTACTTGCAAACGCAAGAAGACAACAGGAAGTGAGAGGAAATCTACCACTAGGAAGGAAAATTCTCTCCTGTAAGAATAAATATGGGAGAAAGGTGTCTCCTCTGTACTGAAATGTTCTGAACAGGGGCACAGACAGCAAAACAAATGTTACAGGGGTGATAACCCTTACCTATGTTTTCCAAAAAGTTTAAAAATAGATTTTTGGGCTGGAGCTACACTTCAACAATGTACCTGTTCAAAATTACAAACAGATTCTACATAAGAACAAACCTACAGTCCCTGTCTTGTATGCACCGCCTGTATACGGCTGTTCAGAGTATATAGGGCCTTTTTTATTTTATGTGCGGGGTTCCCCTTAATATCCATACAAGACCCAAAGGGGCTGGTAATGGGCTGGGGTAGGGGGGGGGGTCATGGGGTAGCTATGCCATTTTTCTTAAAGATTTTCATCCATATTACCGGGACCAGACATTACATTAAAGCCGCAAGCAGTTTTAAATGGCTTTTTTTTCCTTTAGAAGTGTCATTTTGTGCAGGGACAGTTCTAAACACGGGAAACACGTGGCACTTCACAGGCATACTTTAGACACCCCCCAGGTACGATATTTAAAGGAATGTTTGACTTTTTTTTTTTCACTTTATGCATCATTAAAATGACTGCTCCCGAAAAACGACCGTTTTTAAAACTTCTTTTTGCATTGATACATGTCCCCTGGTGCACAACCCGGGTTCCCAAACCCTTTTTAGGACAATAACATGCATAATAGTTGTTATAATTAGCACTTTAGAATTCGAACGTTCGCATCCATTGTATTTAATAGGGTTCTAATGTTCGTACGAACTTTCGGTCCGTTCGCGGGTTCTGGTGCGAACCGAACCCGGGGGTGTTCGGCTCATCACTACTGGTGACACCACATAGCCAAACTGCTTTAGCAATAAGTTTATATTAGTCATATTCATACATTTATACAACAGGTACAGATAACCAAGTATGTCATCTAACATCAAGCATAAAAAAAAAACAAAGATATTCACTCCAAGGTAGAATCATAGCAAAGTCTAGGCAATAACTCCTTCATTTATCCCTACTGCATAATAATCAAACGATATATGCAGATTACAAACAAAGATCTACCATTTTTCCTGTTTTTTCTAATTCTTCCCGATATTATATATTATATAATTGCTATACCTGGTTTGTAACCATTTCGTTTCCACACAATGCATATTTTAATTGTGTTTTCAGAAACTCATTTATATAGGTTATAGCTTACTTTACCTTCTTATTGGAACTCAATTTTGATATTATCATCAAATATCTATAACTGCTACTATTAATTGTAGCTATGTTGTTAATAATATCTATGTTTGTAACTTTCAAAATTCAATAAACAAAATTGACAAGAATCATAGCAAAAAAAAAATGCATGAATATGGGTGCAATGAGCTACACCTAAAACATATAAGAGCTGATGTTCAGAAATACATTATCGCACAAAAGTGAGTACACCCCTCACATGTGACAACACTGAAGAAATGACACTTTGCTACAATGTAAAGTAGTAAGTGTACAGCTTGTATAACTGCTTTCCCCTCAAAATAACTCAACACAAAGCCATTAATATCTAAACCGCTGATAACAAAAGTGAGTACACCCCTAATTGAAAATTTCCAAATTGGGCCCAAAGTGTCAATATTTTGTGTGGCCACCATTTTTTTCCAGCACTGTCTTAACCCTCTTGGGCATGGAGTTCACCAGAGCTTCATAGATTGCCACTGGACTCCTCTTCCACTCCTCCATGACGACATCACGGAGCTGGCGGATGTTAGAGGCCTTGCGTTCCTCCACCTTCCGTTTGAGGATGCCCCACAGATGTTCAATAGGGTTTAGGTCTGGGACATGCTTGGCCAGTCCATCACCTTTACCCTCAGCTTCTTTAGCAAGGCAGTGGTCATCTTGGAGGTGTGTTTGGGGTTGTTATCATGTTGGAATACTGCCCTGCGGCCCAGTCTCCTAAGGGAGGGGATCGTGCTCTGACTGTCCCCACTTATCCATGCTTGAGGAGCTGCAAAAATATTGGCACGGTTGGCACCTATCTTTACATTTGGTGCATGTGCCCTGTGATCAATACATTTTGCTCTGAAATCTTTGTAACTCTCTCTGTATAGTCTACTCTATAAATAGAGTAGAGTAGCCCTATCCTTGAATAGCTATGTTGTCATGTCAAAGATGACAATAGGAGTATACTTTTTCTGGCACATCAAGTTATTTTTTGCATACTTGCAGCATATTAAAAGCGATACAACTATATGGAAATGTGAATGTATTGCAGCATCTACCAAATATGTTTTATTTCTTTTTTTGCCCTGACATGCAATTTTAAGTTAAAAATCCATCAATGTTTACCTGGGCTTTGTTTGAAACCCTTTTTACGTTGGCCTTATTTATCTTTGTCCACTAGAGGGTGCTGCACAATTATGCATTTAGTTTATATGCCAGTCCAGCCAGAGAAGTGTGCTGCTGACCAGTCATTCATACCTGTTGGCAAGAGTTTGGCAACAAACTAACATCAATGGGTATCTTTATAGCAGGTCTGGATAAATCCCAGGACTACGGTACCAACGCTGCTACAAAATTACAGCTGACACTTCTTTTGCACCTTTGCTGTTGCTGGCAGTGAAAAAGAATGTTTCCTGGCTGTTGCTAATTTATAAATACATTTATTTAATAACAGTGTTTTTTTTTGTATTGTTTTTTTGTATGGAGTGGTAACTGGTTGGAACCCCTGCCAGTAGGGTGACCACATTTCCAAACTACCATTCAGGGACACCCTTCCTTCCCAAAAATCAGCTTGTGCTGTAACGAATCACAGCACAGTCATAGATCTATCTATGGTCGCCGCTGACACCCCCTATTCAGGTGCCCAGCCCCTTTTCGGACAGAGAGGACGTGTGTACCTAGCTCCTGACTTCCAGGGCTGCATTGCTTCTCTCCCCAGGACTCTCCCCCCTACTCTCCCCTATTTTCCCCCTGGCTCTCTCCCCTGCCCTCACCCTTGTCCCCCCGGTTCTCTCCCCCCCCCTCCATCCAGCGGGACCCCAATCCATACGAGCCCCCCCCCGCCAGACACCTCCTCCCGCAGCCACCGCCGGGCAAGTCCGAGGCTGCGGCCTAACATCACTCATCCCACGGTCCCCCCCTCTGGCGCCTCCTTCACAGACCGGCTGCACCCCTGGCCTAGCTCACCGAGCTACATCCGAGCCCTCCACCCGCCACCGAGGCCATTCATCCGCCGCCGGCGGAACCTCCCTCCACCCGCAGCCGCCGACAGGAAAGTCCGCGGTTGCGGCCTAGCCACATTCGATCCCCCTTCCAGCATCCGGATCATCCAAGGAGCCACCCTACGGCACTCACCCACTCGCGGAGCCCCCCAGAGGAGTCAGCAGGCCCCGAAGCAGCAATAGCTGCTACCTACCCAGCAGGATAGACCGCGGCTTCGGCCTAGACCCGGCCGCGGCGGCCATCTTGGGACACCCAGCCTCAGCCCTCAAACTCCTCTCCCGGCCCCCTGGAATATTCTGACCCGGGATAACTACCGGATCGCATCCACTCACGGGTCACTTGCCTGTGGCTCCCACTGGGTCGCTCACAAAAGGCAGCCGGGAGGACGAAATGGATATTCGGCCCAGTAAGTAGCGGCCATCTTGATACACCCAGAGCCTTTCCCCAACACTGACAAAAAAAAAAAAACCTTATTTTTTCTCTCTATTCCTACTAATTCCCCACCCCCATTACTATATTCACAATACTCTTCAATAACTCTACTACTTATGACTGATC
The DNA here is from genome assembly GCA_029206835.1 of Rana muscosa. Classification (NCBI taxonomy): domain Eukaryota; kingdom Metazoa; phylum Chordata; class Amphibia; order Anura; family Ranidae; genus Rana; species Rana muscosa. Next base: position 244,446,280 of record CM055118.1, on the reverse strand, counting down.
GCCCCCCCCCCCTGACGTACTCAGGCTGCCCCAACCTACAGCATCGACCGCCGCCACTACGCGATCTCCCCAGACCCACACACACGGCCAAGCATAACGGACGTGTGCGATAGGCCCCCGAGGCTCACCACTTCGCAGAGCAATCCGCACGCACGGTCCAGGGAAGCGGACGTGTGTGACAGGAGCCCTGACCTCATCGCTTCACAGAGCAATCCACACATACGGTCAAGCGTAACGGACGTGTGTGGCAGGAGCTCTGGCCATACAGGAACCCCCTTGGACTCTGGCGTTTCGCTCCTCCAGCAAACGTTAACCTGACGACCTGCGGCTTCCACGGGACCCCACTCTCCCCAAGCTCAGATCCCCCAGCTCACCACCGCTTCACCCACAGCCGCCGACTGCCACCTGCCGCCATCCGGGCGCCCATTTCTAGACTGTTAGAACTGCAGGACAGACCGCGGCTGTGGCCTAGCTCCGGCCATCACTCTACACCCTCCCCGAGTCTCTCTCCAGCAGGCCCGCGTGTGCCGACCGGGTAAGTACATCGGGGCACCACCAACTAGTAGCGAGTTGATCCAGGGTTTACCCGATCGCCCCTCGGGGGGTCAGGAAGGAATTTTTCCCCTGCTGCAGCAATTGGCCAGACTCGGCTGGTGGTTTTTGCCTTCCTCTGAACCAACGGGAGGGCGGTTTAGGTCATTGGGCCCCATCCATCATCCCCATCACCTTTTCCTCCCATCATGTGCATCTTTAAATACTCAGCGGACACCCTCCGCAGGCTAAGGAATACCGCCCCAACACTTCCAACCGCCACCCAAAAAATCCTACAAAAAGAACAACTGCTTAGGATCAATCGACAATCGACTATCAAAACCACAAAGACACCACTTCATCTACAAGATTTATCATGCGCCTTGATTAACACCAGATCGGCAGTCAAGCACAGACAGGAAATTCACGATTTCATCACGCAAAACGACATAGATTGCCTCTTTATCACGGAAAGTTGGCTAACACCGGATTGTAACACCGTCCTAACGGAACTAGTACCTGGGAACTACCGCATCCTAACTGAGCACAGAATAGGACAAAGAGGAGGAGGCCTAGCAGTTATCTTCAAATCGCACCTCTCTCTTACCAAACCAACCCTACAGAACTCATTGCCATTCATGGAAACACTCACCCTGCAACTCCAAACAACACCCCATGACACCATTCACATACTGCTATGCTACAGACCACCAGGGCCGAAGACAAATCTCCTCACACCCTTCACCGAATTCTTCTCGACATACACTTTAAAAACCAAAAAGTTTTTACTACTCGGGGACTTTAACCTCTGGGCTAACGCCACTCAGGACCCCATCGCCACCGCCTGTATCAACCAATTGGAAGAACTAGGGTTGCAGCAACTGATAAATGCACCCACGCATGGATCGGGTCACATTCTTGACCTCATCTTCAAACAAAATATGGACATCAACATACTGGACAACATGCCGTTACCATGGACGGACCACCACGCTATCAAATTCAAATTTACCACCAGCACCATCTCCCAAAAAACGGAAGACTCAACAAAAACATACTGGACAAGATCTCAGAAGAAACTACACTCAAAACTTTTCAAAACCACTCTATCAAAAAAAATAGGAACGCTAAAGCATAACCGCTCAACGGAACAAACACTCAACTCCTTAAACAAAATATTACTACAAACAGCGGACACAGTCGCTCCGAGACGCAGAGCACACATCCGTAAAAACAACTCGGGCTGGTTTAGTGACACTCTTACGCTACTGAAGCAAGAACGCAGAAGAGCTGAAGGAGCCTGGAGAAGAAACCCAACGGAGGAAAACCACACAAACTACAAAGCACTCACTAAGAAATATCACAAAGCAATTTTTAAAGCAAAAAAGGAACATTTCTCAAACACCATAAAAAAAGCCCTAAACCGGCCTCGTGAACTCTTCAAACTAGTCACTCGGACCATGAACCCTACCTGTCTAGAGCCTCCAGCAAACGAAACCCAAGAATTCTGTAATGAGCTATCGGATTTTTTTATCGACAAAATCGAAAATATTCGGGAAATAATTCAACAGAAAAAAACAACCAACTTCACACAGCCAAAGCAAACAGAGAAAATCAATACGAACATTATACAACTAGCAAAATTTTCGTTGGTCCCGATCACCATTGACACCACCAAAAACATCATCAGAAGCCTCAGAGACACTACATCGTCAAATGACATAATTCCCACAAAACTCCTGAAAGAATGTACCGACATTTTAGCTCGTAAATCTATCATTCAAAGAAGGTTTGGTTCCGAACTCCCTCAAGCAAGGTATAATCAAACCCCTCCTAAAGAAACCCAATCTTGACCCTAAGGACCCAAATTACCGCAGACCGGTAACAAGCCTCAACACCATTTCCAAGATCATGGAGAAAGCAGTAGTACAACAGCTACAAAGCCATTTGGACACTTACAAACTCTTGGATCCACTACAATCAGGCTTCCGCCCAGGCCATGGCACAGAAACGGCACTTCTCAAAATATGGGATGACGTCCTCGAAGCCGCAGATGACGGAGAATCATGTCCCCTGGTGCTGCTGGACCTCAGTGCAGCGTTCAACACAGTAGACCACAAAACTCTACTCATTCGTCTTAAAGAAGTAGCAGGAGTCGCAGACCCTGACCTTCCTTGGTTCGCTTCCTTTCTTGAGAATCGTTCTCAGACAGTGAAATTAGGTGCCTTCACCTCTGAAACTCGCGCAATTTCTTGCGGAGTCCCTCAAGGATCACCACTGTCACCCCTTCTCTTTAACATCTACCTCTGCCCACTCCTCAAAATCATTAGCAAACAGGACTTATGCTACCACTCATACGCGGACGACACCCAACTCTACTTTCGTATCACTGGAAAAAAAGACCAATATCACGGATTGGAAAAGTGCCTCACATTGATCGATGATTGGATGACTGAGAGTTCACTTAAACTCAATGGATCCAAAACAGAACTGCTTCTCCTCCACGCTAACCGAAAGACAAAAACTAAAACCTCTTGGACACCACCCACCATTCTCGGACAGACCATCACCCCGAGCACCAAAGTCAAAAGTCTCGGAGTCATCTTTGACTCGGAGATGTCGATGGACGCTCAAATAGGATCAGTAATCAGCGGATCTCATTATCTCCTCCGCCTGCTGCGTAGACTCATTCCCTTCATCCCAGAAGAGGACACAGCAGTAGTAGTTGGATCAATTATCAACTCCCAACTCGACTACGCAAACTCCCTCTACCTCGGACTACCCAAATACCAAATGTCACGCCTACAAGTCGTCCAGAACACGGCAGCCAGACTGATAACAGGAAAAAAACCCTGGGAATCCATCACCCCTGCACTGAGGACCCTTCATTGGTTAGCCGTAAAGGATCGGGTCACATTCAAGACCCTCTGCCTCACCCACAAGTGCACACAAGGAATCGCTCCGCAATATTTATGCGAGAAGATAAAGCATTACACCCCCAAACGCACTCTCCGATCAACAAACCAAAACCTCCTTCACATCCCCAAATTTCGCTACAAATCAAAGGGAGAACGAAGATTTGCAGTCCAAGGACCACGGCTATGGAACGCGCTACCCACGGATATCTGTATGGAAGAAAACCATCGGGCCTTTAGGAAAAAACTTAAGACCCACCTCTTCTGATGGATCATGAAGCTACTGGATGCTAAGCTCCTTGAGGCGATTTAGTTCGCATTTGTTAGCGCTATACAAGTTTTTCACTCACTCACTCACTCACACAAGAGGCGGGATTTATGATTTCTCCAATCACAAGCACGGGGCGGGGTTTGTGGTCCTCCAGGACAAGTACTGTCAGTGAGTAAAGCGGTGATGTGGCGGCCTTTTTTGGGGGCATCTGATTGGCCCTGGGGGTGGCTGTGTCAGTTTCTTTCCGGGACACTGTATTGTCCTGCCATGAATGTGCCCGGGACAGACCTGCAAAATGCGGGACTGTCCCGGGCAATCCGGGACACGTGGTCACCCTACCTGCCAAGTTTTTATTGCTGTCTGAGTGACACTATGGAGACCCTCTCTTTATTTGTCCCGGTGACCATTGTCACCAAGGCTAAAAGTGACAGAAAATCCAAAATTTTAAAGCGGACCTTCAGTTATTTTTTCATCTTTCCATCTATTAAATCTTCTGCCCTTGTTGTTTTACCTTTGGATAGTAAAACATATTTTTTCTGCCAATAAATACTTTATACAGCCCACTTCCTGTTTCTTGTCTAGTAAAAAGCCTAGGCTTATGACATCATACACAGCTCTCTCACTGAGTGCCGGTTCACACAGGGGCAACCCGACTTACAGCACGACTTTGCAAGGCGATTTGGAGGTGACTTGACTATCGTATAACAGATGTCCTTATTATATACCCCTTATTTACTATCTTACTTATGACTAAGTAAACGAGACCACACCAGGAGTTGGAGAAATATATATAGGCCGTAGCAGCCTTATTTATTAAACGCTGTATAACTTTTTTTTAACAGTAACCATAAACTCTGTCCTAAAGGACCCTCAGTAAATTACTGGTGTCGCTCTCTGCAGGAACCTCTATTAACTTTTTGTGTCTATTATTGCACTGCGGTACTTCTCAAAATCCGCTAATAGGCCTCAAGCCGACATGCTGGCTCAGAGACAACCATGACCGCAGTGCACCATCCCAATGCTTCAAGCTAAACCTCCGTTAACTGTAAGCCCACCGTCAGGACCCATACCAACGACAGGTCCTGAACCCTTCTTTCCGAGGTATCATCCTTCCCCTGCAAAGAACAGACACCCGCCACTGCCACGACATATGCAATGACCCCACTTGTACCTGTAAAACAAAATGTAGAGACAACATCCCCAACACCGTCCAAATTCAGGGGAGGGTGGGCGGGAACTTTCTCTGCGCCGCATGTTATCCGGGGAGGGGGCGGAGTCTTCCTTTATACACTCAATGCCCCCTCCCACCCAAATTAACCCACCAATCTTATCCCCTCTTCCTCAGCCTTACCCCACCAATCCCCTAATCCTTCACATAAGTCCCTGTTTCCCTAGTCATGTTCGCCCTCCACCCATTCATTGCATTCCTTGCTCCGGGCTTTTCTTGACTATCGTATAACAGATGTCCTTATTATATACCCCTTATTTACTATCTTACTTATGACTAAGTAAACGAGACCACACCAGGAGTTGGAGAAATATATATAGGCCGTAGCAGCCTTATTTATTAAACGCTGTATAACTTTTTTTTAACAGTAACCATAAACTCTGTCCTAAAGGACCCTCAGTAAATTACTGGTGTCGCTCTCTGCAGGAACCTCTATTAACTTTTTGTGTCTATTATTGCACTGCGGTACTTCTCAAAATCCGCTAATAGGCCTCAAGCCGACATGCTGGCTCAGAGACAACCATGACCGCAGTGCACCATCCCAATGCTTCAAGCTAAACCTCCGTTAACTGTAAGCCCACCGTCAGGACCCATACCAACGACAGGTCCTGAACCCTTCTTTCCGAGGTATCATCCTTCCCCTGCAAAGAACAGACACCCGCCACAGCACCCAAATGTAAAAACCTTTACAATTGGGTGCCCCTCCACACCCAGAGAGCCCTCTGTATACCATCCTGTAACCCTAACGCCCATAGGTCTATACCCACATCACTGAGGTGTACCCCATCATCCCGAAGGTACCGCCATGTCTCCAACTCCAGCTCAAAATGGCGTATCACCAAACCCCCATTCCTAACCATGAACCTGGCCACATCCCGATTAACTTTCCTCCGCGCCCTATTGATGCCTTCTATGGATCTAGCCGTCCGCCATGAAGTACGAGCCACCATGTCGGACCACACTATCACCATTTCCGGGAATGCCATACGAAGACGAAGAATATCAAATTTGATATCCTTCGTCACATCCAGCATAGATTTAACACCTAAGTCATTCCCACCTACGTGCAAAATTAAAACGTCAGGTGGGCGGTCCAGTCGCGCATAAAGATGCACTTCTGGAACCGTCCTACTCCATAACATTCCCGGAATTCCCAGCCAGCGAATCTGGGCCTCCTGCCTTGGAAATCCCAATTGCCGACCTTCCGGTCTTGCCTCAGCCCTCTTACCCCCCCTGTACACGTAAGAGTGCCCCAGTATCCAGACCAACGCCGGCGCCACACCTGAAAGAGAGAAAAACATGTATCCACCGTAACCACAGCCAAGCCTGTCAACGTAACCTCATTATTTTTATTTCCTTTTTTTTTTTTTTAAAACTCCAATCAGCCCCACTCCTTCTCTCCTCATACCTTTCCTCCTATTCTCCTCACACCCCTACCACTAAGTGAGGGCGAATGTAAGATCGAAATCTCCTTGATTCCCATCTCCCAATGCGCTTGACCGACTCGCTATCCAACCCACTTCGAGCCGCTTCCGTAGCCGCCCCAATTCTGAACGAATGTGACGAAAATTCTTTCGCCTCTAAGCCCAGGCACCCCAAACATTTTCGGAAAACCGATATGAACTGAAACCTGGACAACGGACACCCATCCGCATGTATCAGAAAGGACCCCACGTTCCCTGGGCGTACCGCCAGAAAGCCCCGAACGGCCCCAACCGGACAAAGCGGTGAGCCCGGCAATGAAAATATCTGAACTCTCTTGCCCCTCCCTTTTTGATCCGTTTTTGATCTACGTAACCACAAGGACACTCTATCCTCCTGGCAACGCACTTCATTAGCCCCAATCCCCCCGTGCACTTTCTTAGACGGGCTAACCAGCTCGCCAATCCTGAACGCCCCAAAAAATGCCAAGGAAAATGCCACTCGGAACAAAGCAGCTTCGTATTCCGAGGTGCAAACCTCCGGTAGCTTAGCCAACACCCCTTTCAGAACCCCAAAGGACACCGGGCGTCTGGTGTCTTTTAACGGCCTAACCCGCCTATAACCTTTGAGCGCTTGTCGAACCCAGAAGTCTTTCGTGAAATCAGGCAAACCCTGCCATTTAAACAAAAATGCCAATCCCGCAACCTTTTTATCCAGCGCGGATACCGACACCCCTGCTTCCATGCTCCTGGAGATAAAGTACAAGACTAGCAACCTCACCTCCGGACCCTCAATATCCACTCCCGTCATTCTACCCAGATCCGCCCATTCCAACCAAACTTTCTGATATGCAGCCCACGTCGTCTCACTCACCGACTTGCTGATCCATCCGGCGACTAATCTAACGCAATCTTCCACAGCCAATCTGGACAAGGTACCCCTCGTTGCTCCGCGTCCGGTGCCAACTCTCGGAACCTGTCCCACTGAAAGCGAGATAAAGCGTCAGCCACCACATTGTCCACTCCCGGAAGGTGAACCGCATACATGAAGATGTTTAACTGTAGGCATCTCAACACCAGCTGTTGTAGCAGGCGAACCACCGGCGGCGATGCCGCAGATGCCCTGTTAATCACCTGCACCACGCCCATGTTGTCGATGTGGAAACGCACCTTCCGATCCCGGAAAGCCTCGCCCCATAGTTCCACCGCCAGTACTACTGGAAACAGTTCCAGCAGCAACATATTCTTTATGAAGCCTGCCTCCACCCAACTCTGTGGCCACGAACCTGCACTCCATCGGCCTTGGAAAAAAAGCCCCAAAACCTGCTGAGCCCGCAGCGTCTGTGAACAAATCCATATCAAAGTTGCTGACCGGGCCCGACATCCATAGTGCCCTACCATTGAAGGACTCCAAGAATGTATGCCAGACTTGCAGATCAGACCTGTGGGAACATACCAGCCGAACAAAATGTCGCGGCGACTGCACCCCAGCCGTACTTGCCGACAACCGTCGGCAAAACGCTCTCCCCATTGGCAAAATGCGACAGGCGAAATTCAGCTTCCCCAATACAGATTGCAGCGTTCGCAGCTGTACCTTACGCAAACCCAACATCAGTTTAATTTCTTCTTTCAGAGCAGCAAGCTTATCTTCCGGTAAACGGCATTCCATAGCTTCAGAATCCAGCGTTATCCCCAAAAACGTAATGACCGTTCTTGGCCCCTCCGTCTTGTCCGGCGCCAATGGGACTCCAAAACGATCCGCCATATGCTCCAGCGTTGCTAACAGAATCGCACAATCCCTGGATGAAGCCGGGCCCACGCAGAGGAAGTCATCCAGGTAGTGTATGACCGAATTTACCCCTGCCACGTCCCTGACCACCCATTCCAGAAAGGAGCTAAACTCCTCAAATAATGCACACGATATGGAACAGCCCATAGGCAGGCACTGGTCCACATAAAACTCCCCGTTCCAGTGACAACCCAATAATCGAAAACTATCCGGGTGAACCGGAAGAAGCCGAAAGGCCGCCTCCACATCCGATTTTGCCATGAGAGCCCCCTTTCCATAATGCCGGACCCAAACCACTGCTGCATCGAATGATGTGTAACTCACCGTGCAAGCATCCGGCTCAATGGCGTCATTAACCGACCCCCCTTTTGGAAAAGAAAGGTGGTGAATGAGCCGAAATTTATTCGGCTCCTTTTTTGGCACCACACCCAGCGGAGAGACCACCAAATCCTTTAAAGGGGGAACTGTAAAAGGGCCGCTCATGCGGCCCAACGCCACTTCCTTTCGTAGTTTCTCCGAAACTACGTCGCAATGTAGCAACGCCGATCGCAAATTGCGCGGCACGGGGGGGACCTCCCTCAACGAGCATGGAATACGAAAACCCTCCGCAAACCCCCTTTCCAACAACCGCGCAGCCGCCCTGTCCGGATACCTACCTAGAAACGGCCGCATCCTTTCCACCATCACCGGCGTCTTCCCTCTTATTCGTAAGTTCTCCGGAACGGTTCTTCCCTTGCTTAAAGCATCTAGACGAGGGGTGGGAACCCCCGCATCCGGAACACTCATGTTTGAAACGGCACGTTCCTCCAAACTTGCATGTACCCGAATTAAACTGCCAACAAACCCCTTTTGCCTTACCGGCCGGTTGTCCAGGGGAAGACGATCCACCGCCCCCCCCCCTGAAAAAACTGGTTCGGGGCCCTCGCCGAAGTCATCAATCGCATCCACAAACTAATGTCTTTGTGGTCCCATCTCAACTCCGGCCGCATCGCCATCCTCTGGCGAAACTGCTCATCGTACCTCAACCAAGCCGTGCCCCCGAAGGTTCTGTATGCTTCCCCTATCGCATCCTGGTAGCAAAACAGCGCAGAGCAGAACTCCGGCTTCTTTACCCCTATCACACTTGCCAAAATGCCAAATGCCTGCAGCCAATTTGTAAATGTCCGAGGGATAAGTCGATACCTACGCTTCTCCTCATCTTCCTTCTTGGAGTCATCCGGCTTGACTCTGTCCAAGTTGAACTTCCCCAACGGCAGCAGTGAAAATATCTCCACATACTCACCTTTCCAAATCTTGTCCCGTACCTCCACCTTTAAATGCGCTCCCAACGGTCCCTCAAAACAGATATAGACCTCGCACATCGCCGTGTCAGCCAACCTTACCAGGTCCTGCCTGCCCGTCTCCCCCACTGCCGCGGGCGTATCAACCCCCTCCTTCCTTAGCGGAGAACTATCCGTCCCCCCCTGCTGTGGCACCACCACCGCTGCCCCTGCCACCCCGTTCCTGCCATCCCCCCACCGGGGAAACCCATGCCTCAGCCGGGCATGGCGCCCCACCTGCTGAATTTTCAAACCTGTCCACCAATTCCTTGATCCCTGTTAAAAACCCCCTCATACTTGTATCCATCCCTACTACCGACCTCTGACCCCGGTCTGCCAAATCACCATCCCCAGCCGAGCACCCCCACCCAGACGTCCCAGCATCACCCCTACCACTGCAGCCCCCAGCACCCAACACCTGTGACTGACCCAGTGAAGATAAAGGAAAAACAAACTTACCGGGCTGCCTAGGAAGCGACCCACCAGCCGACCGTCCCGCCTCCATCGATGCTGACCTTCCGAGAGGCTCACGTTCCACCTCCGATTCCGACCCTGCACCGTCCGACCGTTGCTCCTCCCCTTCAGCTCCCGATGCAAGCCCTCCAGGAGAAGGATCCCTGGATGCCGAGGGTCCCGCTCCACACCGACTCCTTCTTCGTGTTCTGGACCCGCCCACCGATTTTTTCGTCGCCTTGCCCAGGCCGGGGGGGCTCCGTCCAGCCCTGTCGCCTACGTCCGCTGCCTCCTCCCTCTGCTTCTCCGCCGCAAGGTCCCCGGCCGCCGCAGTGGAAGGCCCGGCTAACGCCACACTGGATCTCCCCCGCCGAGGCGCCGTCCCCGGTGACATCACTCTGGGGGCGGGGCCCGCTGCTTCTGACTCCCATCGCCGTGCGGGCCTGGTGGCCGCTACGGAACTCCCAGAACGGCCGCCCGCGGAGCTCCGACTCTGCTGGGGATTCCTTCCGGCGTCCAACCCGGCGACAGCAGCTCGCTTCGCGGGAGGACCCGAAGGGGCCCGCGAATGGGGATTCCCAATGTGTCTGCGAGCTCCGGAGGAGAGGTCAGGAGAGAAGCGCTCCGGCGGTTTTGACTGCCGAGCTCGCGCTGACACTCTCCCCCCATTAACCTCTTCCTCCACCGGACGCCCGAGCAAAGGCCCTAAATGTTCCTGGGCCCACTGTGGGCCTCGCGCTGCTGTTTCTGCCCGCAATTGGGCCAGGAGCTGCTCTAAGTCTGCCATCTCAAACTTTCTCTGCACCGCATGTTATCCGGGGAGGGGGCGGAGTCTTCCTTTATACACTCAATGCCCCCTCCCACCCAAATTAACCCACCAATCTTATCCCCTCTTCCTCAGCCTTACCCCACCAATCCCCTAATCCTTCACATAAGTCCCTGTTTCCCTAGTCATGTTCGCCCTCCACCCATTCATTGCATTCCTTGCTCCGGGCTTTTCTTCAGCGCGACTTTGAGCAAGTTACAATGCGACTTAAAGTTGCCTCCAGGACAGGCAACTTTGGCTGTGGCCAATCACAGAATAATCAGCTCTGTGGGAGGGAGGGGTTTGCCTGGGTAAACTATTTTATTTTCCTGTAAAGTTGCTTCAGTTAAGATGGAGATCCGACTTTGAAGGCAACTTCCATTAAAATCTATGGGTACAAGTTGCCTAGAAGTCGCCTTGAAGTAGTACAGGAACCTTTTCTGAAGTCGGAGCGACTTCAGTAGTGTACATTAAGACGGCTCTCATTAACTATAATGGAATTTCTTCTGTCAAGCGACTTGGGGCGACTTGAGGTCTGACAAGTCGGATCCCAAGTCACTGTAGTGTGAACCGGCACTAACTCTCTCTAAGAGATTGCCAGGAAAAGAGGGGGGATGAGTCATAAGTGGGCCACTGAGAGCTGCAGAGCTGGAGGTGTGCCTCCTATGTGTCTGTGTAAATGCAGGAAGTGAAGAGACAGAAGCTTCAGCTGCCCACAATTAAAATGGATGCAGCCAGACTTAGTGGAGGGAGATTTCTGCAGCATATTTGGCAAGTACAGAATCACAGTATATATAAAATAATATGCAAAGTGGTTGGAGGGAAGCTTCTGAATAGCAAATATGTTTTTATTACAAATTATATGAGCGGACTGCAGTTCCTCTTTAAAGGGGTTGTAAAAGTTTGTTTTTTTATTTTCTAAATAGGTTCCTTTAAGCTAGTGCATTGTTGGTTCACTTACCTTTTCCTTCGATTTCCCTTCTAAATGTTTTTTTTCTTTGTCTGAATTTCTCACTTCCTGTTTCTCCTCAGTAAGCTTGCCCCCATCACCCGAGCCGTGGTTAGTCAGCCAGAACAGCTTACTGAACAGCTTACTGAGGAGGAACAGGAAGTGACAAATTCAGACAAAGAAAACAAAGAAAAAAAACCTTTAGAAGGGAAATCGAAGGAAAAGGTAAGCGAACCAACAATGCACTAGCTTAAAGGAACCTATTTAGAAAATAAAAAACTAACCTTTACAACCCCTTTAAGCTGTCACCAGAACAGAAACTGAGAGAAAATCCTCCCGTGGGGACACTTATTCTGGTGACAACGGTCTATGGGGTGCCCTCAATTTGGAGACACATTTATGGATGTGTCTACAGGACAGGAAGTTAAAGGGTAACTCCACTTTCGTAGGAAAAAAAATAGCAGATAAAAAAAAAAAATAATATAGCATGTACAGTTGCAACACTAATGCCGCGTACACACGATCGATTTTCTCGACGGTGAAAACACAGTCGAAAAAATCGACAGGAAAAACGAGGGAACGGCTTGGTTCCCTACACACGTCCGTTTTTCCCGACATTTTTTTTTCGGTCGAGAAAAACGTGTGTGTGGGCTTCGTGGCAGTGTTTCCCTATGGGAAAATTGCAGCAGAAAAAAACGACGGGAATCACGACGAGAAAAATTAGAGCATGTTCTAATTTTTCTCGTCGTGATTAATGCCGTTTTTCCCGTCAGGAAAAATGACAAAAAGCCCACACACGGTCGTTTTTCTTGTTTAAAAAAAATGTAATTTTTCCCGACGCGGCATTAGTCATATTGTAATTGAATGTTATTAAAAATGACCTTTCCTTTTCAATCTGCAGCTCTGTAATTTCCTATAAATTTAATGCAATATGGATACAATGCACTAAGATACAAGTCAGATTTCAGGCATCCTCTGCAACAAAATTTTCATTTTTGGTGAGATACTCCCAATAGGAAATCACATCTAAAGGGATGCAGGCCCAGCATTTTTCTTCATTAGAGCCCTACAGGTGCAGCAGCTGATTGATAATTAGAAACTACTCCTTTTTAGATAAATTTTGCACACGGGCACAGACAAGGGCACAGAAAAACACACAGCCAAACACATGGGCACAGCCAAACACACGGGCACAAACACACGGGCACGGACAAACACATGGGCACAAACACAGGGGCACAGACAAACACACAGGGATTTCTTCAGAATAACAAAAGGTAGGAATCCGCAACAAAGTGCGTTAAATCCTTGGAATGTACATTGAACACCTAGAGGGGAATGATTTTTTTCTCCACAATAATCAAGTTACCCTTTTAATGGGCAGGCTGAATGTACCAAGTTGATAGATCGATCAACTTGGGTACAACCAGCCTGCCAGATTCTCTTACAATTATAGCTGCTAGCGATAATAACTGTCTTCCTCCACCCCTCTGCCCCCTTGCCAGGAACAGACAATAGCTTGGCAGGAGGGATTCCCCTGTCAGCACTGTCCATGATGATGGGGGGATCGTGCAAATTTCTTTCCTGCAACCCGTGGTTGCAGGAAAGAAATTTGCACCGTGCATGGCCAGCCTTATACTAGTCTGAGATCCTTAAAAGGAAATCTGATTGGTTGCTATGGTTGCATTTAGCAGTTCGCTTCTTGCGCTTTTTTTTTTTTACCGAATAAGCAGATAATCCCCAGCGAAGTTGTGTTCAGTCATTTTCCAGATGTGAGAGCCTCCCTTGCCCTTAGGCTTGTAAATAATGCTGTTAGGTGTACTGTGCCTAAGCAGACACATATATAATGCATATGTTACCTATTTACATAGCAATTAATTTAGGAGCAGGTTATGTGCCTGCAGCTGTTAACTGTGCAGCAGGCATTTGACTGTGCTTCCAGTCTATGACTTAAGTAAGTGTGATGTATTATAGTGCTTTAGGTAAGCTGTTATTTGTGGTCTGGTTTGACTTAATGCGTATGGTTACAGAACTGAGATTTGATTGGGGCCCCTCTGTGTTATAACATTTTAGATGTCCTTACCTCACACAGCCCCCCCTTGTAAACAACATCAGGATGGAGGTCTGCCTGCTGATATACAGCGATTCTTATAAAGTGGAGGATACTTAATTTATTCTGGCCATGAAATGAATTAACGTTGAAGTGCTAAACACGCCTAGTGTTAACGCATCAAGGATTTTTTTCTGGTAAAACGCTGCTGCTCCCGAATGCGCTGGCCGAGATTTTTATCTGCCCCTAAACCCCTACGTGTGCATGGACACATAGGCCAACATGCAGGGGTGTTTACCCTCCTCCCACCCGCCGCATAGGGAAATGACGGCGGGCAGGATCCCCTCTCGCTCTGGGGCGACGTCATATGACGTTGCCCCAGTGTCACTGCGGTTTGGCTTTGATCGCAGGCATGCCGTGACCCCAATCTCAGTAAAGAGCCGATGGTGCGGCTCTTCACCCATGTGATGGGCTGTGTCCAATCACAGCTGATCACATGTAAATGCGGAAGTGCTGTTTATCGGCTCTCCTCGCCTCACAGTGACAGAGTATTGTCTCTCCTCGCAGGGGAGACTGTACAGGTAATCAGGGCACTGATAATCAGTGCCCTGATTACAGTGCAGCACCAACAGTGCCCAGCAAGTAATGCCAGTCTGTGCTCATCAGTGACACCAATAAGTGCTGCCTTTCAGTACCAATCAGTGCCTGCTCATCAGTTTCGCCCATCAGTGCCCATCAGTTCTGCCTATCAGTGCCACCTATCAGTGCCCATCAGTGACACCAATCAGTGCAGCCTTTCAGTGCCCATCAGTGCCTGCTCATCAGTGTCGCCCATCAGTGCTTCCCATCAGTGACACCAATCAGTGCTGCTTTTCAGTGCCCATCAGTGCCTTCTCATCAGTGTCGCCAATCGGTGCTGCCAATCAGTACCATCTATCAGTGTCACCCATCAGTGCCCATCAGTCATTGTCAATCGAAGTGTGACAGCGCTAAAACCTCAAAATTGGCCTGGGCAGGAAGTGAGTGAAAGTGCCTGTTATTGAAGCGGTTAAAGGCAGAAAAAAAAAACACCAGATGCCCCTAACATCAGCGTTAAAAATGTCCAGTGTGCATTAAGGCTTAAAGTGGATGTAAAGTCAGACGTTTTTTTTCTTATCCTAATGCATTATATGCATTAAAGAGTAAGTAAACCCTCTGACACTTTTCCTGAAAAAAAAAACCCTGCAAAAGAAAGGCATAATGAGCTAGTATGCATAGCATACTAGCTCATTATTAATTACTTACCTGAGATAGAAGCCCTCGCAGCGGTCCTCATTCCTCTCCTTCGCCACCGCCATGATACCCGAGTGACTTCCGGGTATCGCTGCTCCGGCAATGTGACTGGCCGGAGCAGCGATGACATCACTCCCGCGCATGCGCGCTGGAGTCGGCAGTGATGGCTTGATCGCCTTTCACTGCGGCACGCTCAGTGTGCTTGCGCCATTGTCTACGGCGCGCATGCGCTGCAGACATCGGTGCAGTCTTTTCTACAAATATCTCCTTAACCGTGTAGGTTAAGGAGATACTTCTTGCACCTACAGGTAAGCCTTAATCTAGGCTTACCTGTAAGTCAAAGTGGTCTGTAAGGGTTTACAACCACCTTAAGACAAAAAGCCTTTTGTGTCCAGCAGCCCCCCTCAGCCCCCCTAATACTTACCTGAGGTCCATCTAGAGCCAGCAATGTTGCACAAGAGCCTTGGCTGTCCAGGACTCTCCTCCTTATTGGCTGAGACACCAGTGTGGCACCATTGGCTCCCATTGCTGTCAATCAAAGTCAGTGAGCCAATGAGGAGAGAAAGGGGGCGGGGC
This sequence comes from Rana muscosa, assembly GCA_029206835.1. NCBI lineage: Eukaryota > Metazoa > Chordata > Amphibia > Anura > Ranidae > Rana > Rana muscosa. Next base: position 244,430,701 of record CM055118.1, on the reverse strand, counting down.
CGGGGCTCAGTGTCTGAATGGACACAGGAAGATGCAGCTCGGCTCGGGGGCCCCCATAGCAAGCTGCTTGCTGTGGGGGCACTCGACAGGAGGGAGGGGTCAGGAGATCTGAAGAGGGACCCGAGAAGAGGAGGATCTGGGCTGCTCTGTGCAAAACCATCTGCACAGGGCAGGTAAGTATAACATGTTTGTTATTTTTAATGGGAAAAAAATTAGACTTTACAATCACTTTAACCACCTCGCGCCCGCCGTACGAGAATATACGGCCGCAAGGTGGTTGTCAAATGCCGGGAGGCCGTTATTATACGGCCTCCGCTATTTGGCCACTGGGGGGCGCGCGAGCGCCGGCGGCGGCGCACGCACGTGCCCGGCGCTTCACTGCAATGCCGATGCGCGTGCCTGGCGGCCGCGATGTCCGCCAGGCACCCGCGATCGGCGGTTACAGAGACAAGGACATGGATCTCTGTGTGTAAACACAGAGATCCATGTCCTGTCAGGGAGAGGGGACCGATGCTGTGTCCCTTGTACATAGGGACACAGATCGGTCACCTCCCCCAGTCACTCCCCTCCCCCACACAGTAACAATCACTCCAGGGAACACATTTAACCCCTTCCTCGCCCCCTAGTGTTAACCCCTTCCCTGCCAGTCACATTTATACAGTAATCAGTGCATATTTATAGCACTGTTCGCTGTATAAATGTGAATGGTCCCAAATTAGTGTCAAAAGTGTCCGATGTGTCCGCCATAATGTCGCAGTCACAAAAAAAATCACTGATCGCCGCCATTACTACTAAAAAAAAAAATATATAAAAATGCCATAAAACTATCCCCCTATTTTGTAAACGCTATAACTTTTGCGCAAACCAATCAATAAACGCCGATTGCGATTTTTTTTTACCAAAAATATGTAGAAGAATACGTATCGGCCTAAACTGAGGAAAAAAATATAAAAAAAAAAAATTGGGATATTTATTATAGCAAAAATCAAAAAATATTGCTTTTTTTTCAAAATTGTCGCTCTATTTTTGTTTATAGCGCAAAAAATAAAAACCGCTGAGGTGATCAAATACCACCAAAAGAAAGCTCTATTTGTGCGAAAAAAAAGGACGTCAATTTTGTTTGGGAGCCACGTCGCACGACCGCGCAATTGTCATTCAAAGCGTGACAGTGCTGAAAGCTGAAATTTCGCCTGGGCAGGAAGGGGGTATATGTGCCCAGTAAGGAAGGGGTTAAACCTGTATATTATTTACCTTTCAGCTGCTACAGCTGATCTTGCTGTCACTATACTGTGATGGTCAATTGATTCACAAGTTACACTCCTTTTTGGTTCCCTTTAAAGTGGTTGTAAACCGTTAGTGACTGGCCTCAGGTAATCTGAAGAGATGAAACAAATCCTCCTGTATATGTTGTACCTGTTTCTCTGCAGTCTTCTCTGAAACGATTAAAAGTGCAGAATTTATAAAGCTTGCCTGAGCTGTCAGAAAACATGGGGCGGAGAGCGAAACAGAGCTCAGCGAGGAGAGCTAGAAGCTGATTGAAGGGAAAGCCCCCCCTTCACACAGCACAAAGGAAAAAAACTGAGGCTGTCAATCAAAGACTGTGTGCTGGAGATCCCTACCCTGTCACCTTTTTTCTCTTGGTGTCAGGAAAGTGATTGTCAGAAGTAAATCATGCTGATAGCAGAGGAACAAAATGACACTTAGTGCTTTTAATTGAGAAAAGTACACACTATAGAGCAGGGGTAGGCAACCTTGGGCCCTCCAGCTGTTGCAGAACTACAAGTCCCATCATGCTTCTGGGAGTAATTGTAACTGCCAGCCTTGCAATGCCTCATGGAAAATGTTGTTCTACAACAGATGGAGGGCTACTGGTTTCCTACCCCTGCTATAGAGGGATTTGCTTTGTTCATATTTCAAATCTGAAGCCTCGTACACACGGCCGATTTTCTCGGCAAGAAAACTGCCGGGAGAGCTTTTTGCAGAGAAAACCGGCCGTGTGTATGGTTTCTCGTCGGGAAAACTGCCGGGAATTTCGACAAGAAAAATAGAGAACAAATGCGCGGTAGCTTACAAGGGTAGTGTAGAGTGAAGCAAGATGGCGGCGACGGCATCGAATGTGACGAGTGCATGCTCGTCATAGTCGATGATGTCACCGCATTCTTGCCATTCAAAAGAACGGCAGTTCTTTTGAATGTGCCGTGCGTACACTCGGCGAGCAAGAAAAGCTTGCCAGGAAAACCGACGTTTCTCTTTTCGTCCATGGACGGACACAGCTCCTTAATTCTTGACAGTTGGGTTATGTTCCGTCTATTAGGAGAGGACTAGGCAGAACATGTTAGATATTTAATACATGTTACTTTAACAGAGTTGAACAGCCCCGCCCAGGGGGCGGTCCCTCCGTACATAACCCTCCACCCTGCAGTAGCAGCCTCAGTTTTTCTGCCTAGTAGAGGAGAATGACTTGGCTCCCTTTGGGCCCAGAGTCCTGAAGAAATTTTTACTTTTTATTATTTTATTTTTTAGAATCTTCTATCAACTGCCGGCTGGGCATGACAGGCAGGATAATATAGATCCTTGTAGTCCCCCCCAGTCCGGCCATCGAGCGTGAGCAGGCCTAAGCTACGTGCGGGGTCGGCCACGACATACCCCATGGCTCCAGGGGTGGCCGGTAAACTATGCTCCAGGGTTCACATATGACCGGGCTGCTTGCTGTCTCACTCACAGTGGACCAGGCCGACAGCTACTCCATACTGCTCAGTTGTAGGTCTGTCAGGAACGCACCAGCAGGTCCTCGCAGGGACGGGTAATTACAGTTCCTCCTGCTTCGGTGGGATGGAACAGCTGGGCATTCCCGGGGGGTTGGTTAGGGGGTCTCCTGTCCACCCTTCCTCTCCATCTGTCCCCCCTTTTTTTTTCCTCCTCGCCTTGCGGGGCCTGCTACGTCGGCCGGGGTATACCTGAGGGGGATTCCGTATCCCGGTTTGAGGCTGTGGGGGTGTCCGGGTCCACTCTCTGTGGGGGGGTGGTCTGCCTCTGGGAAGTCTCCATTCGGCATCTCTACGGCCTTCTCGTCCACCTCAGGTGCTTAGGCGCCATTTTTTGAAGCGCCGACGCCATTTTATTGGGTACTAAGGGACCGAGGCCTGTCAGATTCGGTCATTTCAATCATGTTGAGGGCACGGAAATCTTCTTCTAGGAAGATCTATCATTGCACATGGAGAGCCTACATCTCTATGTGTGAGGAGATGGAATGGCATCCACGGACTTATTCGGGTTCCAGGATCCTGCTGTTTTTACAGCGTGGAGTGGATCAGAAACTTGCCTTAAGCACCATTAAGGGCCAGATTTCAGCCTTGGCTGTTTTCTTTCAGCGACCTCTGGCGGCTCATTCATTGGTGAGCACTTTTGTGCAAGGGGTCCGGCATGTGGCCCCTCCAGTCCGACCACCACTACCTCAGTGGGATTTAATTCTGGTACTCTTGGTACTTCAGAAACTTCCATTTGAGGGCATCAGGGAAATTCCTCTTTTGACGTTCTCTCAGAAGGTTCCCTTCCTAGTAGCCATAACATCAGTCAGGAGGGTTTCTGAATTGGCGGCCTTGTTTTGCAAGTCCCCATATTTGGTCCTCCATAAAGATAAAGCGCTGCTACGCCCGCAGCCTTCCTTCCTTCCGAAGGTAGTTTCTGTCTTTCACCTGAATGAGGACATTGTACTTCCATCCTTGTGTCCTCGGCCATCGCATTCCTAGGAGGTTGCGCTGCATTCTTTAGACGTGGTACGTGCCTTGCGGGTGTACCTGTCTGCTACGGCTCCGTTCCGGAGGTCTGACTCACTGTTTGTGTCAGTGTCTGGTCCGCAGAAGGGTCTGGCGGTCTCTTCGGCCACCATTTCTCGGTGGATCAGGCAGACTGTCATCCAGGCCTATGCCCTTAAAGGGTGGGCGCCTCCCTTTCCTGTCACGGCGCAATTGACCAGGGCTATTGGTGCCTCTTGGGCTTTCTGACTTCAAGCATCTGTATCACAAGTGTGTAAGGCGGTGACCTGGTCGTCCGTTTACATTTTTTTCAAAATTTTACAAGGTTGATGTGAGTGCATCTTTGGATGCTAGCTTCGGCCACAAAGTTTTGCAGGCAGCTGTTTTGAGGTTGCAACTCCTCCGTTGAGGAGCTCTGCTGGTTTGGGGTGAAAATGTTTTATTTATTTTTTATTGCTGTGTCCACCCCTCGTTTTTTGACACTGGGATGTCCCAACTGTCAAGAATTAAGGAGCTGTGTCCGTCCTTGGACAAATAGAGAAAATAGGATTTTTTGTACTCACCGTAAAATCCTTTTCTCTGTCATCCATGGACGGACACAGCACCCACCCCCATTTTTTAGTTTGTACTGCTTTGCTACGAACTGAGGCTGCTACTGCAGGGTGGAGGGTTATGTACGGAGGGACTGCCCCCTGGGTGGGGCTGTTCAACTCTGTTAAAGTAACATGCATTAAATATTTAACATGTTCTGGCTAGTCCTCTCCTAATAGACGGAACATAACCCAACTGTCAAGAATTAAGGAGCTGTGTCCGTCCATGGACGACAGAGAAAAGGATTTTACGGTGAGTACAAAAAATCCTATTTTTTTTTCCCGACGAGATTCCCGCCCATGGCTTGAGACAGTATGAGTTTTTTTTTCCCAGTCTCATACTTACCTAGGTGTATGCAGCATCGGTTCGATGCTGCATCTGTCCCCCTGCGCCTCTAACACTCAGAACCGAGTGATTGAACACTGCTGATGGCTCGGTTCTCTCAGCTTCCCGAGCAGAGAGCTGGTGACTCTCAGTAAGCAGCTCTCTGCTCTGTCCCCCCTCACTCACTGGAGCGCTGAGCTGTGGAGGTGTGGGGAGCGACTGTCTCAGGCTCTCAGCGGCTCGCTGAGAGGCTGAGACGGGCATCAGTCCAGGCGGATCCAGACTTTATTGTCGGCATGATGTGGTACCTGGACTGATTTCAGTGATGTCAGCAGAGAGCAGACTTCAGCCGGCTCTCTGCTGAAAATGGGTCAGAGGAGTGCAAAACGAATTGCACTCCTGTGACCCATAGGAGAAGCCCAGCCAATCGAGCTCAGGCTGGACTTCTACTTTAAGGTTTGTTTCACTCTGCCAATGTTACCAAGCATGTTGGTGTGTTATCATAAAGTGGATGTAAACATCTGATATGAAAAATGAAAAAAGCATATCCATCTAGAGTGTGTACTTGAATCAATCCAAAACACTGAGTGTAATTTCTGTCTGCAGTCTCCTTCCTCTGCTATCTGCATGAATCAACTCTGATGGCCTGTGCCAACTCCAAGGGATTGCAGGGCACAGGGTGGGGAGTTCCAGCACATAGGAGGTGATTGACAGCCTCAGCTGTGCATATTTCCTTATGAGAAATGTGTAGAAGAGGGTGCTCGGGTCTCAGATTACACTTGGCTTCCCTTCCTGAGCTGTGTAGTGTGTGACATCAGATCCCCACCTTCTGCTTCTGAAAGTTTAGAAAAGATGTGTAAATTTTGGACTTTAAAGGAGAAGTACAGCCAAAGATTGCTTGGCTGTACTTCTCCTCTGGATCACAAGAGTGCAGATAGTTCTGCATGCCTGTGACCAGTTTTCAGCAGACAGCAGACTGAAGCCTGCTGTTGGCTGACGTTACAGAGCTGGTCAAGGCTTGGGCAAGATCGCGACAATGGAGTGAGGATCCGCCCACATACCTGGACCGGCACCCAGCTCAGCCTCCCAGCAAGCCGCTGAGAGCCTAAGCTGGCCACTACCACCTTCTCCATTGCCCAGCACTCCAGTGAGTGCAAGGGGGGCTATGGGGGCAGAGCAGAGAGGTGCTGACTGCCAGTCGCTGCTCCGGAGCTGCGAGAACCGAGAAATTGGCGGTGTTTGATCGCTCGGTCCTCAGTGTTAGAGGCAGTGGGGGACAGATGCAGCATCCACCTAGGTAAGTATGATTCTTTAAAAAAAAAAACATACTTCTCTTTTATGGCTGGGTTCACACATGTCCAGCTGGGGTTTGCAGTCCGGATTTTGGTGTGGTTTTGTTCACCGGTTCAGGTGCGATTCAGGTGCAAATTTCTACGTGATTTTGCACCTAAACCAGACCCAAAATTGCACAGGACCCTTTTTAGTAACAGACCACAGCCGCCCGGAAATGTGTGAACCGGCTCCATTGAAAGCTCAAAGTGCGAAGCAAGGTCCATAAAGATATGGATGAGCGAGTTTGGGGTGGAGGAACTTGACTGGCCTGACCTCAATGGCAGGAGTAGGCAACCTCGGCCCTCCAGCTGTTTTGAAACTACAAGTCCCATGAGACATTGCAAGACCCTGACAATCACAGGCATGACTCCTAGAGGCAAAGGCATGATGGGATTTGTAGTTTCACTACAGCTGGAGGGCCGAAGTTGCCTACCCCTGATGTACGTGTAGCGGCCTCACCCCCCGTCCCCCTTGTAAATAAAATGACTGGCTTGTCTAGGGGTATGCGGGAGGAGGATGAGGTTCACTACGGCCCATGTCCTCTAGTATGTAGAGGTGAAAGCCAACACTTATGTTACCTTCGGGTCTGTGTTCTGGACTGAGCCTCTGGCCCTCCTGCAGAGGGGAAGTTTGACTGTCAGTAATGAAGCCCCACACCATAAAAAGTCCAACACTCCTTTATTCTTCTTTCACATCAACAGCATCTGTTGAACTTTTAAAATGAACAGACAGGGTGTGGATACGCGTAGGCCCAGGCACAGTGAACACTCCTATTCCTTTTTCTTACGAATAGGCTTGGCGCACGGTCTCTGCCACCGACCGTGAGATTGGTCGCTGCCACCGACCAGGTGAACTGTTGAGGCTCCTGCCACAGGCCTAATAGCAGGTCTCTGCCACCGACCTGAGTTGACTAGATGAACCACTGACACCGGTCATAGAACATGAACCACCCTCCTCTCTGAACTTGGCCCTTGTTCGGGAAAGATATCCATCCGGACGGTCTCCAGAGGTTCACCCGGCACTGGTAATATGCTGCACCAGATCTTCGGTTGAATCCCTCCTCTGGTCCCTTACGCCTCTGGATTCGGGTGCCCAACACCTGGGGCACCCTAGGACAATCCCTCCCTTGCGGGACCCAGTGGAAGGTACTGGGCCCCAGGCCTCCGGCTGAGTACCTCACCCCAGACTGAAGGTGTCTGGGATGGAACACGAACTCCAAGTGTCCAGGCCTAGGCCGCCTGGACACCGACCGCGAACAGCAGCCCTCAGGCTGAAGTTGCCTGGGACTCGACCCACGTGGCGAAGATGTCCGCCCCCTTTATACCCTCTCCCAGCAAGCAAAGCGGGTTCCCCGCCCTGCAGTACAGCTGCTGCGAGAGGTCACAAAGGGTACGGCACTGCAGTAGTGGTTCAACCCCAGCTCAGAATGACAACGCCACCTACTGAGCCGCAGGGAACTCAACACCACTGATGTCCTCACACAAATAAAACATAGCCCTGCTCTACCAATAGTGCATCTGGGTCAAACTACCACCCAGTTGCTGCCCCTAAATAGTACATACCCGCTACATACGGTATCTATGGAGAAACAGCGTTGTTACCCTAGGACAGAACTAGAGAGCTATCTCTGTATATAGAGGGGAGGTGTTGTGTAGAATACAAATATAGCTGGGAACAATGTAACTGTAAATAGTACAACACAATAAGTTTTCAACTGAACAGATTTCTGGCAGGATCAACAGGTATTTTCTTTTTTTTTTTTTTAGCAATTATCAAACTGATTTAACAAAACCTTTAAGTGTTTTTTTTACCAGACAAAAGGATAGCAAATAAGAGAAGTTCATTGTTCCAGTTCACATACACTTTAAGAGAGGGGTCTCAAACTGGTGGCCCTCTGCTGTTGCAGAACTACAAGTCCCATCATGCCTCTGCCTGAGGGAGTCATGCTTGTAACTGTCAGCCTTGCAATGCCTCATGGGACTTGTAGTTTTACAACAGCTGGAGGGCTGCCAGTTTGAGACCCCTGCTTTTAGGTATGTACTAATACAAGAGCCAGCTATACAGGTTCTCTTTACTATATTCTATGATGTCGATATTTACTGTATGTCTGATAATGGAAATGTTTTAAAAAATTTCCATTTTACAGAAGCGCAAATGAAGAATTTGTTGAGTTTGGGATATTTGTCCTGACATCCTCTAAGTAGTTTTGTGTTGTGGAACGAACGTTATCTTCTACCAAGGAGTAAGTAAAAACTCTGTTCATATCTCCCACAAATATTATGTCTAGAAATCTGAACCATAAACTGTTCCCTTAGAAAAGTCCATTCTGCACTTGGAGAGAATTCCTCTTAGCGTTGGTATTTCACACCTTCTGCGCCCAGCCAGGGCTGACTCAGCAGCCAGATTCCCTCTGCCACAACACAATACATTCACCTGGTTTTCATTTGCAAACCAGTTCTGTAGCATTGTTGTTGTTTGCTCCTGCGTGACTTGAGGATGGGACGGTAATGTACAAACACCATAAAATAGCCTATTGTCAATTGTGTGGGTTAAAGAAAGACTCCACTTTGTTTAACAATTGTTATTACATATTTAATTCCTATGCCAGCTATTTTAGAATTGAATGGCATAAACAATTTCCATTTCAGTCTTCAGCCAGCTAATTTTATTTTTTAATGGCAGAAAATTATGTTGTCACTTTCTTGTAACCATGGCATTCACACCCACACTGGGGGAATTTTGTGCTATGTTTGTGTACAGAACTGCCCCAGAAATGGAATTCCCTGCCCAATTTCTTGCTCAAAGTAGCAAGTGATTGTAAGTCATATGTTGCTTATAGCAGAAAGTCAACCCATTTAACCCTTTCATGCGCAGGGCTCACTGCAGGCTAGATGCTCAGGCCAAATTTAGTAGCATCAATATGTGGCAGTTAACTTGACTATAGCTCTATGACTAACGTGCCCACCTAAATAATTTTTTAACCATATATATGTAGCGGGTATGTACTTTCCCGGGTGTAAATTTGAACTTGGAAGTGACATTAGTGATGTGTAATTCCCCGCAGCCCAGTGGGTGGCGCTGTCGCCCTGGGTTGGGGTTGAATCATTGCTGTGTGCCGTACCTCCTTTTTGTCCTCCCTCGGCAGCGGTATGGTGGGGCGGGGAACCCGCCGTGCTTGCCGGGAGAGGGTATAAAGGGGCCGGCCATCTTGGTCACGAGTGCTTTGAGTCCCAGGCACCTTTAGCCTGAGGGCTGCTGTCCGTGGGCGGTGTCCAGGTGGCCTAGGCCTGGACACCGGGAGTTCGGGAGCCATCCCAGACACCTTCGGTCTGGGGTGAGGTACTTGTCCTAGCCTGGGGCCCAGCTTCTTCCACTGGGTTCCGCCTGGGGGGGATCGTCCTAGGGTATCCGGGGGATGGATACCCAAACTAAGACGCAATGGACTGGAGGCTGGCCTCTCTGAAGACCTGGTGCAGCAGACTGCCGGTGACGGGTGAGGGCCCCCGGAGACCGTCTGGAGGGATGCCCTCTAAAACAGGGGCTGATACACACGGAAGGTGGTTCTATTGAGGAAAGGTCTGGCAGAGACATTCTTCTTAAAGGTCGCAAGCAAGGACCGTTACCTACAGGCCTGTGGCAGGGGCTGCAACAGTTCACCCGGTAGGTGGCAGCTACCACTTCACGGTCGGTGGCAGAGACCGTGCGCCATGCCTATTCGACTCACTACAGTAATAGGAGAGTTCACTGTGCCTGGGCTTACTTGTATCCACACCCCCTGTTCGTTTAAAGGAAGTCCAACTGATTGTGTGACATTCTATGCTGAAGAAATAAAGGAGTGTTGGACTTTAGTGGTGTGGGGCTCTTTTAATACAGACGCTGTTCCAGAGAAGGAGCTCTTACTGCAGGACACCGACCCGAAAGGTAACAGAACTTTGCATACACCTACTACATCTGTGGTGAAAGCTTGGCGTAGTGCCCCGCCCCTCTCTCTCCTCCGAGATACCCCTAGACCAGAGCCGGAGAAGCCATTAAAGACAGAAGGAGAGAGAGTTGGGTTCGCTACATGTATTAATATATATTTTATTTATATATATTTATAATGAATTACATTTTTTTAATATTATAGTTGCAGCATACAGTTACAGTATTAAAACGCAAGTGAACCAAGCTGCTTAAGTCATATGTTGCTTATTTACACTGTTAAAGCGGAGTTCCAGACAAAAGAGGAACTTCCGCTTTATCTCCAACCATTCAACTCACATCTGCAGAAATGTAATGTATCCTCACAATTGCTATGCATGAGTACTGTAAGCACTTAAGTTGTATGTGTCTTTGTTTGTTCATAAAACTTGTAATAAAAATAATTTTCAAAAGAGGAACTTCCATTTATTTGTCCCCCCCCCCCCCAGGGGCCACATTTGACATCTTTCAGGGGGGGGGGGGGGAACCTGTTTTTGACAGGTACCCTGTCCTTACGTCCATCGAACCTCGCCACGGCGAGGTACGTCAGAAGTATGGCCGCCTCCTCTTTTCTCCTCCACCGGACCATTTGGAATGCGCAGCGCGCTTCGCAGATGCACAGTAGGGAACTGGGCGTGAAGCCAAAAGGCTGCACTGCCAGGTTCCCTTACTGGCAATAATGGAGGCGGCTGCACCCGACAGCCGATCCAAAGATCGACTGCGGGCACCCTAGACAGGTAAGTGTCCATATATTAAAAGTCATCAGCTGCAGTATTTGTAGCTGCTGACTTTTAATTTTTTGTGGGGTAGGCGGACCTCTGCTTTAAAGTGTTACTAAACTCAGGACCCTGCATTCACTATATCTGGTCTCCCACAGTACACAGAACATGGAAATGCAATTATTTTAGTAAATATAAACTGCTAAATACCTTTTCTCATCAGCAGTATATAGAAGTATTTTGACTTCTTTCAGTGTCTGGTCAAAGCTTGTAGCAGTGGCAGCCGCTCATACCGGACGCAGGGGCGCCGACCCCTAATTCATGCACCCGGCCCCTAATCTACATGCAGGGTGTCAGACGCATGGATTTCAATGTTTTTATTTTAAGCACATGATTAGAGCCTGAAGCTCTAATTGGCCTCAAAAAGTACTGTGCCCCGAGCCCACCCAGTTGTGTGACATTAGCAAATTAATTAGCGAATTAATATTCGCAAATGTCCTCCTGTTTCTCCTCCCGGCCAAATCAGGAAGCGGGTCCTGAGACTCGATTGGCCAGGAGTCCTAAGACCCGATTGGCCGGAAGTCCTAAGACCCCATTGGCCACAAGTCTAAAGTTCTGATTGTCAGGGAGGAGAAGCGACCGCTGGGACTTGGGAGGAGACGTGGGGGAGGGGGGGGGTTGCCAAAGCAGCGACCTGGATGTGGTAAATGCGGGACTGGCAGGGGGGCATGGTGGGCGATGGGCGATCGAAGCGGCGATTGATCAAGCAACGGGGGAGGGGGTGGGGGGAGATCCACGATCGATCAAGCGTGGGGGGTGGTGGCTGGGTGGGGGCCACGGGCCGCCCCCCAAGAAAATTGAGCACCAGCTGCCACTGGCTTGTAGGAGGAGTTTTTATTCTCCTCTGACTGTCCTATGAGGCTGCATGGCCCATGACCCTCTGCCTGGACAGTGCTGATTGGCCCCGTGCTAATCACATGCACCCTCTCAAGGAAAAAATAAACTCTCTAGCAGTACACACCAAGCTGAGCATGTGCATAGTGCCCCCAAGGCTCTGTTCAATGAGGAGATGGATTGAGGACTGTGGAAAAAGGGGAGAATCAGAGAAGATAGGATTAAAAAGCCTTTTTACACAATTCAGAGGATTAACCCCGTAGGTTCCACCGTGAGTATAACAAGCATGCTTTACTGCATATACAGATTGATTTTACACTTATAAGCATTTTTCCCCAAAACACTAGAAAACACTAGACACCGCGTTTAGGTGTGTCAAGCATTTTTTCTGCCCAAAAGCTCCTCTCAATAATGCACTTGTGATGTATTTTTTTTTTTTCAGCCTGTAACCGCTCCTCTACAGATATGCCTGGACACATAGGCTAATATAGTGTTGCTTCTACAGGCTGAAAGAAAAAAAGCTAAACGTCTGTATAAGCAGCATTTTTTGTACCCAGTGTGCATGAGGCCAATGATTGAAAAGGTAATAAAAAATAAATAAAAATACCAAACATGGTGTACATACCAGCCCTGTGCAATAGTTCTGCACAGTGTACCTCGATCCTCCTCTTCTCTGGTCCCCCGCTGGCACTCCTCCCCATGCCAAGTGGCTTGCTATGGGGGCACTCATGCGGGCTCAATCCTGAGATGCGCTCTGTGTGTCCATTGACACACACAGTGTGGCTCGGCTCCGCCCCTCACAAAACTGTGATTAACAGCAGCAGGAGCCAATGGCGCCCGCTGCTGCCTCTAAACCAGTGAGGAGAAAGAGAGAGAGCAGCAAAGCTGCTCTCAGGCACAGCGCTGGATCAATATTGCGCTCAGGTAAGTAAGAGGGGGGCTGGTAGGGATTTGTTTACAGAAGTTTTTTTTACCTTAATGCAGAGAACGCATTAAGGTAAAAAGAACCTTCTGCCTTTAGAACCAATTTAAACTGAGGCATACTGCTATCTACAGGCTGCAGCGCCCTTTGCAAGCGGAAAGCATTTTTTTTATTTTTATGAAGCCTTTAGTTTGCATGTGATCATTAAGTTATAGCTGACCTCGTCATCACATGATCAGGAATAGGAATGAGCTTCGAGTTCAAGTCGAACCCATGTTCAACTCGAACATCGTCTGTTCGGCTGTTCGCCGAATTTCACACATTATAGGCCTTTCACACCAAATTCGAGTGGCGCGTCACGGCCCATAATTCACTGCGACATCGCAGTGCATTGCTGGCTGATGATTGGCCAAGCATGCACTATGACCCACATGCTTGGCCAATCACAGCGCCGTAAGTACAGAGAGCCATAATTGGCCAAAGCCAGGGTGGCTTTGGCCAGTCATGGCTCAGAGGAGTAGGTACAGGCCCCACACTATATAAGGCCGACGGCTTGGCGGCCTTGTGTAGTGTGTTGGCGTTGGTTAAAGTAAAGAGACAGAGAGAGAGAGAGAGAGAGAGTGTAATTTGATTTGAGTTAGATAGAGCAGGCAGGCGAGTCAGTTAGCTGCAGTTACAGTGTGTAGAGGATATATATGCATCCTAGGTGTTGTATATATATTTACACACTGTATTCAGTTTAGCTAGATCCGTTCCTGTTATTCTCTATACTGACAGGCAGGCAGGTGATTGTGCTAGCTGCAGTGTTTCACTTAGTGTACTGTGTCCTTTGCACAGTGTGCACCAAAAGCTTACCTGAATACAATTGCTGGTGTTCTGATACAAATACAGGCAGGGAGCTGCAGTATTTTGCTTTAGAGTCCTGCGCACAATGTGCACCAAAAGCTTACCTTAATACAATTGCTGGTGTTCTGATACAAATACAGGCAGGGAGCTGCAGTATTTTGCTTTAGTGTCCTTTGCACAGTGTGCACCTAAAGCTTACCTCAATACAATTGCAGGTGTTCTGATACAAATACAGTCAGGGAGATGCAGTATTTTGCTTTAGTGTTCTTTGCACAGTGTGCACCTAAAGCTTACCTCAATACAATTGCTGGTGTTCTGATACAAATACAGGCAGGGAGCTGCAGTATTTTGCTTTAGTGTCCTTTGCACAATGTGCACCTAAAGCTTACCTCAATACAATTGCTGGTGTTCTGATACAAATACAGGCAGGGAGCTGCAGTATTTTGCTTTAGTGTCCTTTGCACAGTGTGCACCTAAAGCTTACCTCAATACATTTGCTGGTGTTCTGATACAAATACAGGCAGGGAGCTGCAGTATTTTGCTTTAGTGTCCTCTGCACAGTGTGCACCTAAAACTAACTCAAGACAATTGCTGGTGCTCTCATACTAATACCACATAGGCAGTTGATTCTGCTAGCTGCAATATAATCACTACAGATCTATATATATATACATCCCACCTTTGTGCAGCTACATCTCACTGCAGGCCATTAGTATGTCTGGAAGGCAAACAAGGAGAGGCAGACGGTCACGAGCCAATAAAAGAGGGCAAGCAGGCTCTGTTTCTAGAGGCAACAGTGCTGGTCGTGGACACAGTGCATCCTCATCAACACGTGGCCGTGGGACACGTTTGTCCTTCTTTTCGGCAGCTGGCCATGTTGAGCCACAACATGCCGAAGACTTGGTAGAGTGGATGACCAAGCCTTCCTCATCCTCCTCATCCTCTCTCACCCAGTCTCAGGGTACTTTGTTTGGCAAAGCAGCTGCCAAAGCGGCCTCTTCCCTCGGCTTAATGGCATCAGTCACTCCTTCCCTAGCCCCACCATGTCCTCCTGAGGAGTCCCCCGAACTGTTTGACCACAGTGTTGGGTACATGCTACAGGAGGATGTCCAGCGTTTTGAAGGCTACGATGATGGTACCCAGCTAGAGGAAGGCAGTACCATGAGCCCAGAGAGAGGGGGTGCCCAACAAAGAAAGCAATCTAGCAGTCATGTTCCCCCAGCTGCAGCATACTGCCAGATTTGCTCCAGTGATGAGGAGGGAGGGGATGATGAGGTCACTGACTCCACGTGGGTGCCTGATAGGAGGGAAGAGGAGGAGGAGGAGGCACATCTCCAACAAGGCAGGATGCCCTCCAGGGGCCAGCTTAAGGGCAGCCAACCGACTGCATCACACCGCAGTGTTCCGCATGTTCAGGGCGCTGCTGTCTCTAAGCGTTATTCCAAAAGTTCTTTGGTGTGGGCCTTTTTTGAGACGTGTGCAGCAGATCGCACCGTTGCTATTTGCAACATATGTCTGAAGCGTATCTTGCGTGGCCAAAACATGAGCCGCTTGGGCACCACGTGCTTGACCAGACATATGTCGACCTGCCATGCTGTCCGTTGGCAAGCATACAAAAAAGACCCACACCAAAGAACAAAGCGGACTTCTCCTTGCTCCTCATCAGCTGGGATCTCCAACCCCACTATACCTTCAGTCCTCTCTGAAACCTGCACTGAGAGGAATGAAGGTGTAGAATTTGGTGTGTCACAGCCAAGTACTTGCAGGCATTCTGCTTTCGGTACACCGACGTCAGATTGTACCAGGCAAATTTCCCTGCCCCAGCTGCTGCACCGCCGAAAGAAGTTCGCTCCCAGCCATCCACATGCACAGCGGTTGAATGCTAGCTTGGCTAAATTGCTAGCACTTCCACTGCTGCCTTTTCAGTTGGTAGACTCTGCCCCCTTCCGTGAGTTTGTGGAATGTGCGGTTCCTCAGTGGCAGGTTCCCAAACGCCACTTTTTCTCATGAAAGGCGATTCCGGCTCTCTACCGGCATGTGGAAGGCAATGTCTTGGCCTCGCTGGACAGGGCGGTCAGCGGTAAGGTGCATATTACCGCTGACTCATGGTCCAGCAGGCATGGACAGGGACGTTACCTATCTTTCACGGCGCATTGGGTGACTCTGCTGGCAGCTGGGAAGGATGCAGGACAAGGTGCAGTAGTGTTGAAGGTTGTTCCGCCACCACGCCTCCAAAATGCTACTACTGGTGATTCTGACACACCTCTCTCCTCCACCCCCTCCTCTTCTTCTTCCTCCATGGCCTCTTCCTGTGCTTTGTCCTCGGAACCAGTGGTGCTCCGTAGGCGTTCAAGGGGCTACGCAAGTACGCAGGCAAAAAGATGCCATGCGGTGCTTGAGCTGGTGTGCTTGGGGGACAGGAGCCACACTGGGCCAGAGATTCTGTCAGCTCTGCAGGGGCAGGCTCAGAGGTGGTTGACGCCACGCCAGCTTAAGCCAGGAATGGTGGTTTCCGACAATGGCACCAACCTCCTCTCCTCCCTCCGACAGGGACAACTGTTTGGCCCTGTTTGGCTCATGTCCTTAACTTGGTGGTGCAGCCGTTCTTGGTCAGGTACCCGGGCTTACAGGAGGTCCTGAAGCAGGCCAGGAAACTCTGTGGGCATAACCGCTGGTCATCCGCCAGTCATATAATGCCAGTGCTCGGCTGGCTGACCTGCAAAAGGACTACAACCTGCCCAAGAACCGCCTAATCTGTGACATGCCCACCAGGTGGAACTCTACGTTGGCCATGCTGCAGCGGCTGCACACGCAGCAGAGGGCCATCAATGAGTACCCGTGCGACTATGGCACCAGGACAGGGTCAGGGGAGCTTGTTTTTTTTTCCCCATACCAGTGGGCCATGATTAGGGATGCATGCACTGTCCTGGCACCATTTGAGGAGGCCAGGAGGATGGTGAGCAGTGACAGTTCATGCATCAGTGACACTGTCCCTCTTGTCCACCTGTTGGAGCACACGCTGCTTGGAATAATGGACAGGGCACTTGAGGCAGAACAGAGGGAGGAAGAGGAGGACTTCCTTACCTCTCAAGGCCTCCTTTATCCAGACAGTGTTCCTGCTGGCCCGCCTATCACACAGGAAGAGGAGGAGGAGGATTGTGTCAGCATGGAGGTGGAGCCTAGCACTCAGCATCAGCAGCAGTCTTCAAGGGATCAATTACAGTCCCAAGACACCCATGGACTTGTACGCGGCTGGGATGAGGTGGCATGTGGATCATGTCGTCCTGCGTGACCCAGAGGACTCTGGACCTAATGCCTCAGCAAACCTACGCTGCATGGCCTCCCTGATCCTGCAAAGCCTGCGGAAGGATCCTCATATTCGTGCTATCAAGGAGAGGGATCATTACTGGCTGGCAACCCTCCTTGATCCACGGTACAAGGCTAAGGTTGCGGACCTTATCTTGCCGTCGCAGAGGGAGCAGAGGATGAAGCATCTTCGGGAGACCTTGCAGAAAGGTCTGTGCAACGCGTTCTCAGAGACTGGGAGGTTACAAATTCCTGGTCCTTGACAACGTGTTGCTGAGGCTTCGGTCAGTCAAAGAAGGAGCAGTGGAGAAGGTGGCCGTCTGACCGATGCGTTCAGTCCGCAGCCCCAAAGTATGATCGGTTCCAGCAACCATCACCAGCGTCTGGTTTACATGGTGCAGGAATACCTAGGGGCAAGATCAGACTTGGACACCTTTCCCACCGAAAATCCTCTGGGTTACGGGGTCTTGTGGATGGATCACTGGCCAGAGCTTGCACAGTATGCAATTGAACTACTGGCCTGTCCTGCATCCAGCGTTCTTTCGGAACGCACATTCAGTGCTGCTGGAGGCTTTATAATCGATCACAGGGTGCGCCTGTCCCCCAACTCGGGCGATCGACTGACCTTCATAAAAATGAATCAGTCTTGGATCACCACCAGCTACCAAGCACCTGATGCTGATGTAACAGAATAATTTTCTTTGAAATGTCAGATCCCTTCAAGACTGCCTATGCTGATGCAGAGAGACTATCCTGTTATGCTGAGTGACTATCCTCTTCCTCCTCAATGATCATGCTGATAGCATGTAAGAAATGTTTTGTTTCTGGGCACCGCCACCAGTGGCTAAGTCCCAATTTTTCTGCCCCTGTTTAACAGGGGTGTGTAATTAAAATTTTTGATGCAATACTTTGCAGCAGGGCTCATTCCTGCGCTACAACTACAGTATCTGTGAGGGGTTGCAGTGTTGTGGCACCAGCACCAGTGCCTAAGGCCCAATTTTTCAGCCCCTGTTTAACAGGGGCGTGTAATTACAATTTTGAATGCAATACTTTGCAGCAGGGCTCATTCCTGCGCTCCAACTAGAGTATCTGTGAGGGGTTGCAGTGTTGTGGCACCAGCACCAGTGCCTAAGGCCCAATTTTCCTGCCCCTGTTTAACAGGGGCGTGTAATTAAAATTTTTGATGCAATACTTTGCAGCAGGGCTCATTCCTGCGCTCCAACTAGAGTATCTGTGAGGGGTTGCAGTGTTGTGGCACCAGTGCCTAAGGCACAATTTTTATGCCCCTGTTCAACAGGGGCATGTAAATACAATTCTTGATCTAATATTTCACAGCTGGGCCCATTCCTGCGCCCACCAAGAGTAACTGTGAGGGCTTACACTGTTGTGGCAACACCACCACCACCAAAGGCCCAATTTTTCCTACCACTGTTCAACAATGGCATGTAATTACAATTCTTGATATAATAGTTCACAGCAGGGCGTTCCAGCGCCCACCAAGAGTAACTGTGAGGGCTTACAGTTTTGTGGCAACACCAACACCTAAGGGCCAAATTTCTGCAGAGTATATACGGCAGGCCCCTACTTTCAAACATCCAACTTACAAACGACTCCTACTTGCAAACGGAAGGAGACAACAGGAATGAGACTAAATCTACCCCTAGGAAGGGAAATTCTCTCCTGTAAGAGTTAATATGGGAAAAAGGTGTCTCCTCTCCACTGATGCTTTATCACCAATCCTTGTTTCAATAAAAACCCCAAATTTTCAAAAAACATTTGTCATTGGGACGAAAAGTGAGGTGAAATGTTCTGAACAGGTTCACAGACAGCAAAACAAATGTTACAGGGGTGATAACCCTTCCCTATGTTTTCCAAAAAGCTTAAAAATAGATTTTTTGGTCTGGAGCTACACTTAAAAAATGTACCTGTTCCAAATTACAAACAGATTCTACTTAAGAACAAACCTACAGTCCCTGTCTTGTTCGCACCGCCTGTATACTGCTGTTCAGAGTATATAGGGCCTTTTTTTTATTTGGGTGCGGGGTTCCCCCTAATATCCATACAAGACCCAAAGAGGCTGGTAATGGGCTGGGGGTGGGGGTTACCCATGCCATTTTTCCAAATGATTTTCGTCCATATTGCCAGGACCAGACATTACATTAAAGCCGCAAGCAGTTTTAAATGACTTTTTTTCCTTTTAGAAATGTAATTTTGTGCAGGGACAGTTCTAAACATGGGAAACACGTGCCACTTCACAGGCATACTATAGACACCCCCCAGGTACGATATTTAAAGGAATATTTCACATTTTTTTTCACTTTAAGCATCATTAAAATCACTGATCCCCAAAAAACGGCAGTTTTTAAAACTTCTTTTTGCAATGATACATGTCCCCTGGGGCAGGACCCGGGTCCCCAAACTCTTTTTAGGACAATAACTTACATATTAGCCTTCATAATTAGCACTTTTGATTTCGAACGTTCGAGTCCCATAGACTTTAATAGGGTTCTAAAGTTTGCGTGAACTTTCGGTCCGTTCGCAGGTTCTGGTGCGAACCGATTCGGGGGGTGTTCGGCTCATCCCTAATCAGGAACCACTCTGATACTTTCTCAATTAATAATGGAGACTGAAGCTGTCAATCAAAGACAAGTTTGACAACTTTCAGCTTGCAAAGTATTGGTTGGTAGCTGTCAAAGGAATGATGTATATTAATTAACCTTTCCTCAGAAGGTAAGTATTTTTTAGAATATATACCTTTTTCAGTGATCTTCTGGTCAGACACATGAGGAACAGGCTATCTTATTATTTGCTACTTCTTTAGCATTTGGCAATATCCAATACTACAGAGAGGGGTGCAAATATTATGCCTCTGCAGTATTGTACTGTGAGTCCAGGCTGACATGGTTTCACATCCCCAGAAGCTATATAAATGGCAGCTTGAGTTCAAAGAAAGTGGGGCGAATGAAGCTGACTGCCATTCAACCGAGAAGTGTACCAGTAGCAAAATGGGGGGGGGGGGGGGTCGGGTGCCAGCTCCAAAGAGAAGGTTAGTATTGTTGACAGAATTTAGTTTATTTTTTTTCATTTTAACTACTGCTGGCCACCAAAAATTACAAAAGAAAAACTGGAGTTTCACTTGAAGTAGGCCATATATATTGATACTATACACATATTGGCCACTTTATTAGTGTCATTTTCACAGTAATCAGTGCATTTTTATAGCACTGATCGCTGTAAAAATGACAATGGTCCCAAAAATGTGTCAAAAGTGTCCGATGTGTCCACCATATTGTCGCAGTCATGATAAAAATCGCTGATCGCCGCCATTACTAGTAAAAAGAAAATTATTAATAAAAATGCCATAAAACTACCCCCTATTTTGTAGACGCTATAACTTTTGTGCAAACCAATCAATAAACGCCTATTGCAATTTTTTTTTACCAAAAATATGTAGAAGAATTTGTATCGGCCTAAACTGTTTTATATATTTTTTGGGGATATTTATTATAGCAAAATGTAAAAAATATTGTTTTTTTTTCAAAATTGGCGCTCTATTTTTGTTTATAGCGCAAAAAATAAAAACCGCAGAGGTGATCAAATACCACCAAAAGAAAGCTCTATTTGTGTAAAAAAAAGGACGTCAATTTTGTTTGGGAGCCACGTTGCACGACCGCGCAATTGTCAGTTAAAGCGACGCAGTGCCGAATCGCTAAAAGGGGCCTGGTCCTTTAGCAACAAAATGGTCCGGGGCTTAAAGCGGAGGTTCACCGGAATTTTTTTTTTTTTAAAAGCCAGCAGCTACAAATACTGCAGCTGCTGACTTTTAAAAAATGGACACTTACCTGTCCAGGTCGCCCGCGACGTCGGCAGCCGAAGCCGAGCTACCGCTCGGCTCTCGGCTTCCCCCGCCGCCATCCTCGGTAAGGGAATCGGGAAGTGAAGCGCTGCGGCTTCACTGCCCGGTTCCCTACTGCGCATGCGCGAGTTGCTCTGCGCCGTCCTCACTGGTCCCCGCTGTGTTCTGGGAGCCGTGTGTTTCCCAGAACACAACGGGGGGTGACGCGAAGGGGCGGGACTCCCGCAGGAGTCTATACCCGGAAGTGGTGCAAATATCTGTTTTAGACAGGTATCTGCACCCCCTCCCCCCTGAAAGGTGCCAAATGTGACACCGGAGGGGGGGAGGGTTCCAAAAAGTGGAGGTTTACTTTTGGGTGAACCTCCGCATTAAGTGATTAAACAAGCTGAAGTTAAAAGCTGATTGGCTACCATACACAGTTGCATCAGATTTTGCACTCTCCAGTTTTAGTAAATCAACCCCAAAATGTCCCCCTTCAGCAACTCTAGAGTGCTATTCATAACTGACTTTACATTTTATATACTCTGTACTGAATACATCTAATGGAATGTGAGTGAGATGGTAAAGCATTTTTTATGTGGGTAATGGTTTATGAAGACAGCATGTTTTTATTAAGAACTTAGCAATTAAAAAGACAAAAACATCAGATAATTAAAAACAGAAGAGCTGCTCACAAAAGTGAGTCACAAACACCCCCCTGGTCCCAGGATAAAAAAAGGTTAAGAGTCTACAATAACAAATGTGAGCGGGGAATTAAAAGCAAATCATAAAACAAAAAAAAAGGCCGACTGCAACAAAATGTATTTGCACTTCAGTGGTATTAGGTGATGCTAGACTGCATGTGAACACACACACATAACGTGCAAACACAGCTCATCCGAGTACAGTGGAAGAAACATATGCGTCCATAAATTAGGATTCCGCAGCTGAGCTGTCTCAGCACAATAGCTCTTCAGTGTGCTTGGCTCTAGGGTCAGATGTGACCAGTTCATTTATGTGAACCAAGAGGTCACACAGTGTACATACTGCCTAAAATGGGAACTAGAGTGTGTTTTCAGCATGATAGAGGATTTTGGATGTCGGTTGCATATCTTAGGTTTGCAATACGTTGGTAATTACCACCTCCCCCTCCCTTTAGACTGTAAGCTCCATGAGCAGGGACCCCCTATTCCTACTGTATTGAACTGTTTTGTAATTGTACTGTCCCCCCTCTACATTGTGAAGCACTGCGCGATCTGTTGGTGCTATATTAATTAGAGGTCGACCGATATGGGTTTTTTCCTGGCCGATGCCGATATTTAGAAATTGGGGCGGCCGATGGCCGATATATGATGCCGATTTTTGTGGCCGATATTTTAGGTCGATTTAAAAAAAAAACCTCACCCACTCCTCCCTGCTTGCTCCTGTCACTCTACCACACACTTGATGTCCTTAGTACAGATGGCACTGGTTGGCTCTGGCAGGTGGCACTGGTTGGCTCTGGCAGGTGGCACTGGTTGGCACTGGCAGATGGCACTGGTTGGCACTGGTTGGTGGCACTGGCAGGTGGCACTGGTTTAGAACTGACAGATGGCACTGATTGGCACTGGCAGGTGGCACTGATAGGCACTGGCAGGTGACATTGGTTTGGAACTGGCAGGCGGCACAGATTGGCACTGGCAGGTGGCACTGATTGTCACTGGCAGGTGGCACTGATTGGCAGTAGCACTGGTTGGCATTGTCAGGTGGCACTGGCTGGCACTGGCAGGTGGCACTGGTTTGGAACTGACAGATGGCACTATTGGCACTGGCATGTGGCACTGGCAGGTGGCACTGATTGGTGGTGGCACTGGTTGGCACTGGCAGGTGGCACTGGTTGGCGGGGGCAGGTGGCACTGGTTGGCACTGGCAGGTGGCACTGACAGATGGCACTGACAGGTGGCACTGATTGGCACTGGCAGATGGCACTGATTGGCACTGGCGGGTGGCACTGGCAGGTGGAACTGGCTGGCACTGGCGGGTGGCACTGGTTGGCACTGGCAGGTTTCACACTGAGCCGATAGTGTAACTGTGTGTGAAACTGACATGTAACTGAGAGAGGAGAGAAAGAGGAGCTGTCAAAATTTAGCTTGATGTCGGGGTGGGCAGGACCCGGCCAGGGTGGGCGGGACCCAGCAGCTATCAAACACCAGCCAATGATTGGGCTGCTTAAGAAAGGGGATGGGGCCTGCCCAGATCCTATTCCATTGGCTGGTGTTTGATAGCTGCTGGGTCCCGCCCACCCCGGCCAGGTCCCGCCCACCCCGACATCAAGCTCAATTTTGGCAGCTCCTCTCTCACTCCTCTCTCAGTTACGTTTCAGTTTCACACACTCAGTGGCTCTGGCAAGCATCAAACACCGCGCTGAGTGTGGAGAAGGAAAACTTGCGGGTGCGGCAAGTGTTAAATATCGCAACCGGCTAGCAAGCGGCTCTCTATTTACATCACATGATGGCTGTAATTGGACACAGCCATCATGTGATCAAGAGGGCAAATCACAGAGCCCTCCTGCCGATCTGAGAGGCACTGTGTCCGGGTGGGAGGTGGTTAAAATCCCCTTCTGTTCTAAAATTCTTTGAAAACTATTTATAGATACAAAATAACTGAAATCCTTTCATTGGATCCTTCTTTCCCATTGATGAGGGGTCAACCCCCCATATGTAAACATGTATAGGGATGGACATAAACATTGATGAGGTCCCCCCATATGTACATATGTATAGGGATGGCCATGGACATTGATGAGGGGTCACTCCCCCATATGTACACATGTATAGGGATGTCCATGGACAATGATGAGGGGTCACCCCCCATATGTACACATGTATAGGGATAGCCATGGACAATGATGAGGGGTCCCCACATATGTACACATGTATAGGGATGCCCATGGACATTGATGAGGGGTCCCCCCCATATGTACACATGTATAGGGATGGCCATGGACATTGATGAGGGGTCCTCCCCATATGTACACATGTATAGGGATGGCCATGGACATTGATAAGGGGTCACCCCCATATGTACACATGTATAGGGATGGCCATGAACATTGATGAGGTCCCCCCATATGTACACATATATAGGGATGGCCATGGAGATTGATGAGGGGTCCACCCAAAATGTACACATGTATAGCGATGGCCATGAACATTGACAAGGTCCCCCCATATGTACACATGTATAGCGATGGACATGAACATTGATGAGGCCCCCCATATGTACATATGTAAATGGATGGCCATGGACATTGCTGGCTTTTGCCGTATACAGGGAGCCAATTCCACCCTCTCTTACCTGACAGCTGCCAACCAATTTATTTTTAAACAAGCTTTGCACTCCCTTTATTACAGGATGGGATTATTTAATGTATTTAGGGTGTAGGTGGCGTAATCTGCAGTGCTGCATTCCCCAACAATTACAATTCCGGCCTATCCCTGATTAGTTGATATAGAAAAGGCCAGAGCTTACATTTAATTATTTGGAACTGCGGTGCAGAAGATCACTTTGTATGCACCCCACAGGCATTAAATCGACCCTTTATTCCCCCCTGCTGAACAAATGGGGCCCCAGTAAGTTGCTGCGGGGCTATGCTGTAAAGCAGCTCCCACAGACATTAACTATTTCATAATTTTCCTGGAATTCTGCCTTAGACCCCGCCCACACTTGGCGATTTGGAATGGCCCGGCAGAAGTGCTGTGATTCTGCCTACGATTCCAAATCATGGGAAAATGTGAAGCAAGCATTCGGATTATTCTTAATGGCACCCCAAACATGGCAAGATCTTGTCACATGACAGAATCGCATTGGCAATCAATCCAAAACGTGCAGGGGACTATTTTTTCACTTTGGGGTGTGGCGGAGTAATCTGAAATGCAGCAGTTCCCGGCCTCTTCTATATCAATCCACCGCAACAATTTGAGGGATTACAATAAAAGAGGCCGGGTGTTAACAAGTAACAGAAGCACTGCAGATTACTCCACTGCAACCGGAAGTGAAGAATCAGTCCCCTTTCTGACTCCATTAATTTTAGTGGGTCGGCATAACTGCCAGGCAACCAGAATTTTTATATGAAGGCCAACATTAGTCATCCCTGTGTCCCTGTCATGTCGGGTTTATTTATTGTGCCTGACACTGGAATGTTGAACTTTTCTCTCTATAATTTGATGTTGTATAAAAAATATATGAAATGTAGGTGAAGGTGCTAAATCTGCTTCTTCTTTTTAATTGCAGATGTATGCAGTATTTACTGCAGACACAGCTCACAAGGCAGGTCTGCCCCAGTGAGCAAGACAGAATGTGAAAGCTACATTGAGACTCCACCAGCATGTGACGTTCACACGGAGACTCCACCAGCATGTAACGTTCACACACAGGCTCCAGCAAGTTGGGATGTTCACATGGAGACTCCACCAGCATGTGACAATCACATGGAGGCTCCACCAGCATGTGACGTTCACATGGCAACTCCACCAGCATGTGACGTTCACATGGCGACTCCACCAGCATGTGACGTTCACATGGCGACTCCACCAGCATGTGACGTTCACATGGCGACTCCACCAGCATGTGACGTTCACATGGCGACTCCACCAGCATGTGACGTTCACATGGCGACTCCACCAGCATGTGACGTTCACATGGCGACTCCACCAGCATGTGACGTTCACATGGCGACTCCACCAGCATGTGACATTTACATGGCGACTCCACCAGCATGTGACATTCACATGGCGATTCTACCAGCATGTGACGTTCACAAGGAGACGCCACCAGCATGTGACATTTACATGGCAACTCCACCAGCATGTTCATGCTGAGACTCCAGCACAATGTGCTGCTTATGTTGAGAACCCACCAAAATATCAGGGCAGCCATAGGAATATCTCATCCCATGGAGATGAGGGCAAGCTTAAAGAAAAGGATAGCCAGATCCTGGTGGTAGAGGATTCAGTTATTAGAGGGATAGAAAGGGCAATCTGTCAGAATGAGCGTGATCGACTAACAGTATATTGTTTCCCGGGTGCACGGGTTCGGGACATTGCAGATCGGATGGACAGATTGTTAGATGGGAGGATCCAGCTGTCATAGTACATATTGGCACCAACGACAACATTAGAAGAAAATGGAATGCCCTACTAAATAATTTCCGGGACTTACGGGCTATATTGAAGAAAAGGACCTCCAAGGTAGTATTTTCAAAAATACTGCCTGTACAGCAAGCCACACCAAGGAGGCAGCAGGAGCTTAGGGAGCTTAGCAAGTGGCTGAAAAACTGATGCAGGAAGGAGGGGTTTGGCTTCATGGAGACCTGGACTGACTTTTCAATTGGTTATTTACTCTACACCAAGGACAGATTGCACTTAAATGAGCACGGTGCAGCTCTGTTGGGAAAGAAAATAATCAAAAAGTTGGGAAAAATGGTTTGCTAGTGAACATGAGGGAGAGGATCTTCAAATCAAGCCATCATCACCGGAGAGTACACTACGTCATCACTCTCTTGAAAGATTCTCATCTCGTCTCCAAGAGAGCAATACCACCAGCTCTCTTCACCAACAGGAGTGCCTCAGTATCTTTTATGCATAGCCAAGTTTTGTGTGTGGGGGATACAGTGTTAGGGAATATATACCATCAGGAGGTACCCTCCCCAATACGATAAGTAATAGAACCCAAAAATGTCCATCAAAATCACCTGTAAAAAAGTGCCTGAGATGTTGGTGGTAAACAGTCTGACAGGCCCGGGGTAACCGAACCAAGTCCTCCAAAGGCAACCTCATATTCAAGAGTCTACAAGAGTGTAAATGTAGACATTAAGATTTAAGATTCATCAAAAATATCACATTCTAAACTGAAAGGCAGAACAAGGGGGAGGGGCATAGGAGGAGGGGAAGGGAAGAGGGAGGGAGGCAGGGAAGGAGGAGAAGAAGGAGAGGTTGGAGGAAAGAAGGGGTTGAGGGTTGGGGGGAACCCCCACACCCTTTCCTCCCTCTATCTTCCACACACCCCCCCCCTGTTCTACCTTGCCCTTTCCAATGTGATATTTTTGATTACCTTAAATCTTAAAAACTACATTTACACTCTTGGCAACTCTTGGATATGAGGCAGCTTTTGGAGGCCTTGGTTCGGTCTCCCCTGGGCCTAGCAGGCTGTTTACCACCAACATCTCAGGCACTTTTTTATAGGTGATTATATTTGATTGATGTATTGTCGATAGACATTAAGTAGTTGATTATGTTGTGAAGTTTGGAGTCCAGTAGATTTTTTGGGCGTGTGATGGACAAGCTATTAGGGGAGTTTGGAGGCCGGTATGTTTTTCAGGTGTGTGTTGGACTGGCTATGAGGGGAGGTTGAAGGCCAGTATGTTTTTCAGGCGTGTGTTGGACCAGCTACCAGGAGAGGTTGGAGGCCAGTATGTTTTTCAGGCGTGTCTTGGACCAGCTATGAGGGGAGGTTGGAACTCTTCTTGTCTTCAGAGGTGGGAGGAGTCTTTCCAGCTTTCTTTAGGCTTTCTCTGCTGGGGAAATGAGAACTCTTCCCACCAGTAAGGTCCTTCATGGAGAAGTCCAAGGCCTCACTCACATGATTTGTATGAATCTGTACACTGTGTGGGGGCTGCGTTTACCCCAAAAAGGACATCCATGCGGGTGTAGTTCGAGTCCATGCACCGGCACCCACACAGATGTCTCATTGGGTACAGCCGCTGTACCCCAGTTGACAGCAATGGGACTGCCTACATGGGATGCTGGCAACACCTGTGCATCCCTGTTCCAGTAATCAAGGCCCGTCCATGGGGTACGGATTCATACCCCCTGTGTGAATGAGGCCTAAGTGTGAATGTAATATTTAGCTCTGTTGTGTTGCTAATATGAGGACCACTGTACCCCTCTTCATTGTTATTTGGATGTGTTTTTTTATAGGAGTGTGTGTATATGTTGTGGAGCTGTGTGTTATTCTTTAGGTGTGTTTTGGAGTATTATATATATGGATTGTAGTTTAGGTTTAGTTTGGATTTCTTCTGTAGGCGCTTTGAGTGGGCACAACTGATGTACCCTGCTCTGCGGGAGCAGACCTTAGAGAACAGAGGCTACATATGGGCAGCACACAGGCTTAGTGGTTAGCCTAGCAGCACGGTGGTCCTTGGTTCAAATCCTGACCAGGACACTATCTGCATGGAGTTTGCATGTTCTCCCTGTGTTTGCGTGGGTTTCCTCCGGATACTCCGGTTTCCTCACACACTACAAAGACATGCTACCTTGCGTTGGTGGTGCAGTGGTGAGCATAGCTGCCTTCCCAGCAGCTGACCCGGTTTGATTCCCGGTAAACGCCATCTCCAAGTACTTGGAGTCCCCAGAGAGAAAAGCACTATACAAGGTCACTGCTGAGTATATATTAGCGGTGGAATAAAGAATGAATGAATAAACGTATCAGTAATATACCCGAGAGCATCTAAATGCATCAAAAATGTACCAGAGTGCATTTAAACGCATCAAAAATATACCAGAGTGCATCTAAACGCATTAAAAATACATAAAAAAATACATCAGAGTACATCTAAACACATCAAAAATACACCAGAGAGCATCTAAACGCATCACAAATACACCAGAGTGCATCTAAACGCATCAAAAATACACCAGAGTGCATCTAAACGCATCACAAATACACCAGAGAGCATCTAAACATATCAAAAATACACCACAGTGCATCTAAACGCATCAAAAATACACCTGAGTGCGTCCATGTGTAGCGGGGTATTCAATTTAGGGGCTGTGTCTGAGTGGTAACCAGGCTCAGACATCTTAAATTGGAGTTATGGACCATTTATGTCCTCAGGGGATAATGCTGGTGATGTGTTCCCTGTGACCTGAGGGTGGCGCTGCCATTCTGGGCTAGGGTTGAACCGCGAATGCAGTGCTGTGCCTTTTGTGACCCCTCTTGGCAGCTGTACAGTGGGGCGGGGAACCTGCTGTGCATGCTGGGAGGGGATATTAAAGGGGCGGGCATTTTCTGAAGGAGGCCGGTCGACGCCCAGGCACCTTCAGCCTGGGTGTGTGTGGGTCATCTCCGGGTGCCCTAGGCCCGGAGGCCATGTTCCGGTTCCACCTCAGGCACCTTTAGCCTGGGGTGAGGTACTACCTCATCGTTTCTGTCTGCCTGGGTATGGAGACCCAGGAGCTGCAGCAACGGCCTGGGGCCCAACAACCTTCGGCTGGGGTCCACTAGGGATCGAGGAGTCCAGGGTGCCGCCTTGCGAGGGGACCCGTGCCCTAAGAGAAGGGAGGATCTGTTCTGAGGGACCGCTGCTGTGGTCACGGTGAAGGAAGGGTCTGTTGACTCTCTGGGGGTACGTCTTCTCCCTGAAAATGGCCATGTCCTAGGAAGAAACCAAGGTTCACCAGGTCAGTGGCAGTGGCCTTATTCACAAGGTCTGTGGCAGAGACCAACTTCATGGTCTGTGGCAGAGACCATGCGCCAAACTATTTTAGAAACCTGAACAGTCAGAAGAGTTTAAGCTACGTTTGTGCCTGGACCTCCTCCACACCTTAAGCTGTCCTGTGTCTTGCTCCAACCTTTCTTCTATCCAAGAGGCTATGTGCTATTCAAGTGAAAATAAATATTGAGTTGGACTTTCAGCTGGTGTGGACATTCACGTTCCTGGGGAAGTTAAGGACTTGCATCTACCCACTGTAGAGGTGAGAATCATACTCAGGAGGACTTTAGACTCTGGCTGCAGACAAGGCCCAAAAACAACACCGCCTAACCTCTTTACACAGGAGGGTACGGGCTTTTGGTGCAGTGCGCCTGTCTTCCCCTGCGAGGAGCCGAGTTAAATGCAGGAGGGGGATAGGTGGGTGTGCTATACGTGGGGGCTCAAGTCTGGGATTTGTCTGCGGTTGGAAAATGTGAAGACCCCCCCAGAGTTGGAACTTTATTCCCCAGTGAAGTTCCATGGAGGTCGGCCATATTGAGAACTGCGCCATGAGGAGAACCCTGACTGCGTAGTTCGTGGGCGTGCCTATACAGAAAGCCTGCGAACAGTGCAGAAGATGGGAGGAGTCTGGCCATGTGAAGAGTTGCACGTGGGGACTTTGGCGCGAAAAGGACAGTGTGCAATTGAACAGCAAGCGAGCAACATGGCGTCTCATGCCTCATGGATTCCAGCCACAACCACCATGAATATGACCTCGTTTGCTGCTTCCGTGACGGATACAGGGATTCGGCTGAAGCCCCGGGGACGTTTTGCCCTCTACGTTTGCAGAAATGTGAAGGCCCTCGGAGTGGCTTGTCCCGGCTGCTCGGGACTGGTGGTGCATCTCAAGCCCTTCGGCAGATGCGAGCAATGTAGGGAGTTCTTATTTGAGGTGTAGCAACCTACAGAGAAGCCTCTGGCTTTCCGCCTCAACTGTCTTACAGGCGCCACTACTTCGTAGGAAAGAGCCAGAGCTTTTGCAGCCACCCCTATGCGCACTGTTGAGACTTTGGAGGAAGTCACGAGCACAGATGTTCCGGAGATTGAGGAACCGGAATCAGAGAGACCAGAGGATGTTGCCTCGGTCACCACAGAGTCCTTACTCCCACCGCCCAAGAGGAAGATTGGCTTTGTGAAGGCTTCCTGCGGCCGTGGTGGAGTTACGCCCCAGTGCTTACTCGGAATGGATGCATCCGAAGGGAAAAGTTCCGGACGTCCTGGCTCAGCTACAAGCCGAGGTAAGCCGGGGAAAGAGACTCTGTCAGAAGTCCAAAGTGTCGGGGATGCTTGGGTCAAGGATCCCAGGGACCTTGAACTGGTTAGAGGCGGTGACTCGTCTTCTACCTGGAGTTACTTGCCTGCAGAGGAATGTAATACCTCTGACCTGGAGTAGGTCTCTGATCCGGGAGACGACACACGCCATTGATGAAGTGTTTGAGCGGAAGGGTTGGGATAAGATGCCCCTGTCCTTGTCCCGTAGAAATAGGGACCCACCCATGTCCACTGGGAAGAGTGCACCCCGGGTGGAGGCCCTGGAGCCTGAGGAGGGATCTGTCCCGTTGCCTGCCCTTCCACCGCTGGAGATGCCTGGATCCGTTGTTGGGATGGAGCGGGTGTCATTGCGGGCCCCTGTGTCTGGTCCTGAGGTAGTGAAAGTACCTCGACACCCAGACGCCATAGACATGACCGGTATGGGAGATCGTCTGACCATGCCACCTTTGTTCCGTTTGCAGAGGTTATTTAACTAGAAGGTTGCTAGTGAATACGGGTGGGAGTACCCGTACCTGCCAAAGGAGCTTTTGTTTGAGGTGGAGGCCTATAGACACCGGTGGTACGCGGACTTTGTTTGGACACATATCAAAGTACCCCAGGCCCGTAGGTTCTATTCGTGTTCTGCTACAGCTACCAAGCGGTACAAGGACTGTAAGAAAGCCTGGATGCTCGGTTGGCACATACATGCGGACAAGGTGGTTATTTGCCGAAAGGACAAAGATAATGTTGAATACCATATTGACACCTTTGACAAACATTGGAAGCCGTTGGTGTTGCCGCATCCACAATATTATCTGTGAAGAGACTAGACTCTTGTTGTTTGCCTTTGTTTCCGGAGTGCACTCTCTGGAGCCCCAGAACTGTTTTCCCACACAGAAGGGAGTTCTACTTGTTTCTAGGAGTGGGAACGGTTGTTGTTTTTTTTCCCTCTCTCCACACTGCAAAGACAAAAGGACTTTGGGGTAGAATAGTTCAGAGTAGGGCCAAAGAAGAAGAAAAGTGAAGTGTTCTTTCAGTGACGAGTGTTCTGACGGTGGCACTCCCACTAGGTGGCGGTGTTGCATTGTCTAAAAAACAAAAAACAAAAGGAAGAGACTCTGGTTTTAGGAGGAAAATAAAAATGTGTTTTACTTTTAGAAGGGAAGGATTGTTCCTCCGGGGAGAATCTTTTCACTTCTGCTGTGAATGTGTTTGAATATGTATGTGCTTTCTCCCTCTGCAGGTGGATACCAAGCAAGACACTGAGAACGGGGTGGTTTTGACTAGTGCAGACGGGGAGGGAATGTAATGATTGGGAATATGTTTATGTGACATTTGAGACTGTAATGTACACATTGTGTTTTACTGATCTTCTTTCATTTCTGCTTTTAATTCCCTTTTCCCCATGTTAGGTTCCGGCACAAACAGGTAGTTTTAAATTTTGTTTTTGATATTTTTTCCTTGTCTCTGGACCAGGCCTATGCTGACTTGGGTTCAGGAGGCATGGGTTTGCTCCAGACACTGGGGACCAGTGTCCATTAGTAGGGGGAATGTGTAGCGGGGTGTTCAATTTAGGGGAAGTGTCTAAGTGGTAACCAGGCTCAGACACCTTAAATTGTTAGGAGTTATGGACAATTTATGTCCTCAGTGGACAATGCTGGTGATGTGTTCCCTGTGGCCTGAGGGTGGCGCTGCCATTCTGGGCTAGGGTTGAACCGCGAACGCAGTGCTGTGCCTTTTGTGACCCCTCTTGGCAGCTGTACAGTGGGGCGGGGAACCTGCTGTGCATGCCGGGAGGGGATATAAAAGGGGCGGACATTTTCTGAAGGAGGTCGGTCGACGCCAAGGCACCTTCAGCCTGGGCGTGTGTGGGTCATCTCCGGGTGCCCTAGGCCCGGAGGCCGTGTTCCAGTTCCACCTCAGGCACCTTTAGCCTGGGGTGAGGTACTACCTAATCGTTTCTGTCTGCCTGGGTATGGAGACCCAGGAGCTGCAGCAATGGCCTGGGGCCCAGCAACCTTCGGCTGGGGTCCACTAGGGATCGAGGAGTCCAGGATGCCGCCTTGCGAGGGGACCCGTGCCCTAAGAGAAGGGAGGATCTGTTCCGAGGGACCGCTGCTGTGGTCACGGTGAAGGAAGGGTCTGTTGACTCTCTGGGGGGACGTCTTCTCCCTGAAAGGGGCCATGTCCTAGGAAGAAACCAAGGTTTATCAGGTTAGTGGCAGTGAGCTAGTTCACCAGGTCAGTGACAGTGACCTTATTCACAAGGTCTGTGGCAGAGACCATGCGCCAAAACTGTTTGAGAAACCTGAACAGTCAGAAGAGTTTGAGCTACGTTTGTGCCTGGACCTCCTCCACACCTTAAGCTGTCCTGTGTCTTGCTCCAACCTTTCTTCTATCCAAGAGGCTATGTGCTATTCAAGTGAAAATAAATATTGAGTTAGACTTTCAGCTGGTGTGGACATTCACGTTCCTGGGGAAGTTAAGGACTTGTATGTACCCACTGTAGAGGTGAGAATCATACTCAGGAGGACTTTAGACTCTGGCTGCAGACAAGGCCCAAAAACAACACCGCCTAACCTCTTTACACAGGATGGTACGGGCTTGTGGTGCGGTGTGCCTGTCTCCCCCTGTGAGGAGCCAAGTTAAATGCAGGAGGGAGATAGGTGGGTGTGCTACACATGCATACACCAGAGAGCATCTAAATGCATCCATGCATCTAAACGCATCAAAAACACACCAGAATGCATCTAAACGCATCCAAAATACACCACAGTGCATCTAAGCGCATCAAATGTACAGCAGAGAGCATCTAAACGCATCAAAAATACACCAGAATGCAAAAATTCTGACTGTCAAGAAGGCGGTGACGTACAACACTACAACGAGCATGCGTCAAATTGATTCAGAGCATGCGTGTTTTTTTGCGCGTCGGAATTACATACAGACGATCGGAATTTGAGAACCAGCTCTTCCAACAGAAAAAGTCAGATGGAGCCTACACACGGTCGGAATTTCCGACCAAAAGCTCCGATCGTGTGTACGCGGCATTAGACCAGCACTTACATGCAAAGTTGAAATTCCCAGAGAAATAACTTCTTGATCAGAGAATGGGAGTCTTTAGTCTGCACAAATTGAGTGTGCCGGAGAGTCTTTTCTCGGGAGGGGCACTGCCAAAAAATATGTTTTTTTTGGGGGAAATTTATCGGGGAAATGGCTGGTGTCGGCGCTTCAATCATCCCGGTGATGTAAAAAATGTCTCGACCCATGCAGGATCTCGACCGCGTCACTTCCTGTGCACCTACGTCACAAACACAGCTGATTCCGGGCTCCACTGCGCATGCGCGGCTTCACCGCACCTATACCGCGCATGCGCAGAAGCCCATTTCGGTCCGTGAAAATTCTAGACTCGAGCGGGCGGAGGCGTTGCGAATTGCTCAACATCGTCGCCAGCACCGCCTCCAGCCCCGCCCCCAACACGCCCCTAGCCTGCTCTGGAGAAGGGGGGCGGACAAGCTAGCCACTTAACACTGTGGACCTAGGTCGACATAAAATATAGTGCTGCACCGCCTCCAGCCCCTGTCACGCCCCTAGCCTGCTCTGCTGAAGTGGGGCGGGCCCCGTGTATAGCACTGTATATATAAATGGAAGGTCCATCAAAAATATAGAGCTTTGCCTGTGGGAGGGGCCAAGCCTTTGCATCAAATAACTCATCAAATAAACTGAAACCCCCCCCATTCAATTGCAGCCTCACTGTGCCCGTCAAACGCAAACGCTGTGCCCGTCAAACGCAACCGCTGTGCCCGTCAAATGCAGCCACTGCACCCAGCAAACGCAACCGCTGTGCCCGTCAAACGCAACCGCTGTGCCCGTCAAACGCAACCGCTGTGCCCGTCAAACGCAACCGCTGTGCCTGTCAAATTCAGCCACTGCACCCAGCAAACGCAACCGCTGTGCCCGTCAAACGCAACCGCTGTGCCTGTCAAACGCAACCGCTGTGCCCGTCAAATTCAGCCACTGCACCCAGCAAACGCAACCGCTGTGCCCGTCAAACGCAAACGCTGTGCCCGTCAAACACAACCGCTGTGCCCATCAAACGCAACCGCTGTGCCCGCCAAACGCAACCGCTGTGCCCGTCAAATGCAGCCTCTGTACCCAGCAAACGCAACCGCTGTGCCCATCAAACGCAAACGCTGTGCCCATCAAACGCAAACACTGTGCCCGTCAAACGCAAACGCTGTGCCCGTCAAACGCAAACACTGTGCCCGTCAAAAGCAGCCACTGTGCCCATCAAATGCAGCCACTGTGCCCGTCAAATGCAGCCACTGCGCCCAGCAAACGCAGCCACTGCGCCCGTCAAACGCAGCCACTGCGCCCGTCAAACGCAGCCACTGTGCATCAAACGCAGCCACTGTGCATCAAACGCAGCCACTGTACCCATCAATTGCTGCCAGATTGTCAAGCCGTAGCTGTGCTCCCTGGGGATAAGCTGATCGCCCATCCGTGCTGCTGGAGGGAGGCCAGACGACCATAAATGAGGGACCTGCAGACTTGGTCATGGTAAGTGAGACCATCCCATATCCCACTCCATCTTCCCCGAGGATAGGGACCCCCCTCCCCCCAAGACAGAGACCCCCTTCTCCCCCCTAAAACGGAGAGGGAAATCTTCTCCCCCCTGAGGACAGGGACCCCTTCTCTCCTGGGGACAGGGACTCCCTTCTCTCCTGGGGACAGTCTCCTGGGAACAGGGACTCCCTTCTCTCCTGGGAACAGGGACTCCCTTCTCTCCTGGGGACAGGGACTCCCTTCTCTCCCGGGGACAGGGACTCCCTTCTCTCCCGGGGACAGGGACTCCCTTCTCTCCCGGGGACAGGGACCCCCTCCCCCCCAAGACAGAGACCCCCTTCTCCCCCCTGAGGACAGGGAAACCTTCTCCCCCCTGAGGACAGGGACCCCTTCTTTCCTGGGGACAGGGACTCCCTTCTCTCCTGGGGACAGGGACTCCCTTCTCCTCTGGGTACAGGGACACCTTCTCTCCTTTGGACAGGGACCCCCTTCTCCCCTGGAAACAGGGACCCTCTGGGCCACTCACCTGGGAACAGGAACTCCTCCTCTCCTGGGGACAGGGACCCCCTTCTCACTCTGGGGCAGGGATCCTATCTCACCTGGGGGCAGGAACTCCATGTCACTCTGGGGCAGGGATCCTATCTCACCTGGGGGCAGGAACTCCATCTCACCTGGGGGCAGGAACTCCATCTCACCTGGGGGCAGGAACTCCATCTCACCTGGGGGCAGGAACTCCATCTCCCCTGGTAACGGGGACTTCATCTCACCTAGGGATCCCATTTTCCCTAGGGATCAGGACTCCACCTCCCCTAAGAACAGGAACCTGATCACCCTGTTTGTGCCAACCTCACTGCCCTGCCTGCCATGTGTCCTGTGTGAGGGCCCTTCTGTGACAGCTCTTATCAGTACTTCATCCCACTGTGTGATCCCCCTACATGACTGATCCCTCTGTGTGCACCCCTTACACGGGGAACCCCTCTGTTTTCTCCCCCTACATGTCCGCATACTCGGACCACCACCTGTACCATTTCCACATCCTCTGACTGCCTCCTGTATCCTGTCCGCCATCCTCTGACCACCTCCTCTATCCTGTACACATGTTCTGACCACCTATTGTCTTCAGCCTCTAACCACCTCCTGTATCCTGTCCGCAGCCTCTAACCTGTCTGCAATCTCTGACTATCTCTTGTCTTTTATTGTGTCTGCAGTCTCTTAGGGGGAGTCTGGAGAGGAATCAAGAGTAAGAGCGTCGCCGGGATTGGGATTACGGGAGGAGTCAGACATGTATGGACTGTGGAGAACAGACTATAGAATAAAACCAGAGCCACCAACCTGGAGCCATCTAACTGAGACCTGCACGCTGCACCGGAGAGGAGGTCAGTGACAGCGCCGTCAGGTCAGTCTGAGGGGGGTCACTGATGTAAGGGGGGAGTGAATACAATTATGTAAGGGGGCACTGATATAAAGGTTTCCCCTTATCTCAGTAACACCCCCCCCTCTTACCTTAGTGTATTCACTCTGCGGAAGGTGGTCTCCGGTCACCAGAGTCTCCCCCACCCCACATCACATTTCCCGGCATTCCCCTTTACATCAGAGTCGGCAGGATTCCCCCTTACAGTGCAAGGGAACTCAGATTTAAAGGAAAATGCTGCAGAGCATAATCTAAGGAGGAACTCTGATGTAAGGAGTGCTCTGGTCACCAGAGACCACCTTATATCAGAGTCCACTGCATTCCCCTTTACATCAGAATTCCCACTTACATCAGGGTCTGCAGAGTTTCCCCTGTTAGATTAGCAGGGATCGAGGCCCAGAGACATGTCCAGAGAACATAGAGGATAAATGGGTTAGATTAGAAGGGATGGATGTCCAGGGAAAACAGAGGAGGCCTCCATCCCTTCTAATCTATCCCATGTATCCTTTGTGTTCTCTGGACATGTCTCTGGGCCTCGATCCCTTCTAATCTTACAGGGGAAACTCTGCAGACCCTGATGTAAGTGGGAATTCTGATGTAAATGGGAATGCAGTGCACTCTGATATAAGGTGGTCTCTGGTGACCAGAGCACTCCTTACATCAGAGTTCCTCCTTAGATTATGCTCTGCAGCATTTTCCTTTACATCTGAGTTCCCTTGCACTGTAAGGGGGAATCCTGCCGACTCTGATGTAAAGGGGAATGCCGGGAAATGTGATGTGGGGTGGGGGGGGGAGACTCTGGTGACCGGAGACCACCTTCCGCAGAGTGAATACACTAAGGTAAGAGGGGGGGGTGTTACTGAGATAAGGGGAAACCTTTATATCAGTGCCCCCTTACATAATTGTATTCACTCCCCCCTTACATCAGTGACCCCCCTCAGACTGACCTGACGGCGCTGTCACTGACCTCCTCTCCGGTGCAGCGTGCAGGTCTGCGTTAGATGGCTCCAGGTTGGTGGCTCTGGTTTTATTCTATAGTCTGTTTTCCACAGTCCATACACGTCTGACTCCTCCCGTAATCCCAATCCCGGCGACGCTCTTACTCTTGATTCCCCTCCAGACTCCCCCTAAGAGACTGCAGACACGATAAAAGACAAGAGATAGTCAGAGATTGCAGACAGGTTAGAGGCTGCGGACAGGATACAGGAGGTGGTTAGAGGCTGAAGACAATAGGTGGTCAAAACATGTGTACAGGATAGAGGAGGTGGTCAGAGGATGGCGGACAGGATACAGGAGGCAGTCAGAGGATGTGGAAATGGTACAGGTGGTGGTCCGAGTATGCGGACATGTAGGGGGAGAAAACAGAGGGGTTCCCCGTGTAAGGGGTGCACACAGAGGGATCAGTCATGTAGGGGGATCACACAGTGGGATGAAGTACTGATAAGAGCTGTCACAGAAGGGCCCTCACACAGGACACATGGCAGGCAGGGCAGTGAGGTTGGCACAAACAGGGTGATCAGGTTCCTGTTCTTAGGGGAGGTGGAGTCCTGATCCCTAGGGAAAATGGGATCCCTAGGTGAGATGAAGTCCCCGTTACCAGGGGAGATGGAGTTCCTGCCCCCAGGTGAGATGGAGTTCCTGCCCCCAGGTGAGATGGAGTTCCTGCCCCCAGGTGAGATGGAGTTCCTGCCCCCAGGTGAGATGGAGTTCCTGCCCCCAGGTGAGATAGGATCCCTGCCCCAGGTGAGATAGGATCCCTGCCCCAGAGTGAGAAGGGGGTCCCTGTCCCCAGGGGAGAAGGGGGTCCCTGTCCCCAGGAGAGGAGTTCCTGTTCCCAGGTGAGTGGCCCAGAGGGTCCCTGTTTCCAGGGGAGAAGGGGGGTCCCTGTCCAAAGGAGAGAAGGTGTCCCTGTACCCAGAGGAGAAGGGAGTCCCTGTCCCCAGGAGAGAAGGGAGTCCCTGTCCCCAGGAAAGAAGGGGTCCCTGTCCTCGGGGGGGAGAAGGTTTCCCTGTCCTCAGGGGGGAGAAGGGGGTCTCTGTCTTGGGGGGAGGGGGTCCCTATCCTCGGGGAAGATGGAGTGGGATATGGGATGGTCTCACTTACCATGACCAAGTCTGCAGGTCCCTCATTTATGGTCGTCTGGCCTCCCTCCAGCAGCACGGATGGGCGATCAGCTTATCCCCAGGGAGCACAGCTATGGCTTGACAATCTGGCAGCAATTAATGGGTACAGTGGCTGCGTTTGATGCACAGTGGCTGCGTTTGATGCACAGTGGCTGCGTTTGACGGGCACAGTGACTGCGTTTGACGGGCGCAGTGGCTGCGTTTGACGGGCGCAGTGGCTGCGTTTGCTGGGCGCAGTGGCTGCATTTGACGGGCACAGTGGCTGCATTTGATGGGCACAGTGGCTGCTTTTGATGGGCACAGTGGCTGCTTTTGACGGGCACAGTGGCTGCTTTTGACGGGCACAGCGTTTGCTTTTGACGGGCACAGCGGTTGCGTTTGACGGGTGCAGTGGCTGCATTTGACGGGCACAGCGGTTGCATTTGACGGGCACAGCGGTTGCATTTAACGGGCACAGCGGTTGTGTTTGACGGGCACAGCGGTTGTGTTTGACGGGCACAGCGGTTGCGTTTGACGGGCACAGCGGTTGCGTTTGCTGGTTGCAGTGGCTGGATTTGACGGGCACAGCGGTTGCGTTTGACGGGCACAGCGGTTGCGTTTGACGGGCACAGCGGTTACGTTTGCTGGGTGCAGTGGCTGCATTTGACGGGCACAGCGGTTGCGTTTGACGGGCACGGCGGTTGCGTTTAACGGGCACAGCGGTTGTGTTTGACGGGCACAGTGGTTGCGTTTGACGGGCACAGCGGTTGCGTTTGCTGGGTGCAGCGGCTGCATTTGACGGGCACAGCGGTTGCATTTGACGGGCACAGCGGTTGCGTTTGACGGGCACAGCGGTTGCATTTAACAGGCACAGCGGTTGCGTTTGACGGGCACAGCGGTTGCGTTTGCTGGGTGCAGTGGCTGGATTTGACGGGCACAGCGGTTGCGTTTGACGGGCACAGCGGTTGCGTTTGACGGGCACAGCGGTTGCGTTTGACGGGCACAGCGGTTGTGTTTGATGGGCACAGCATTTGCGTTTGACGGGCACAGCGGTTGCGTTTGCTGGGTGCAGTGGCTGAATTTGACGGGCACAGCGGTTGCGTTTGACGGGCACAGCGGTTGCGTTTGACGGGCACAGCGGTTGCGTTTGCTGGGTGCAGTGGCTGCATTTGACGGGCACAGCGGTTGCGTTTGACGGGCACAGCGGTTGTGTTTGACGGGCACAGCATTTGCGTTTGCTGGGTGCAGCGGTTGCATTTGCTGGGTGCAGTGGCTGAATTTGACGGGCACAACGGTTGCATTTGACGGGCACAGCGGTTGCGTTTGACGGGCACAGCGGTTGTGTTTGACGGGCACAGCATTTGCGTTTAACGGGCACAGCGGTTGCGTTT
Source organism: Rana muscosa (assembly GCA_029206835.1). Taxonomy (NCBI): domain Eukaryota; kingdom Metazoa; phylum Chordata; class Amphibia; order Anura; family Ranidae; genus Rana; species Rana muscosa. The sequence continues at coordinate 244,390,987 of CM055118.1, read as the reverse complement.
GCTGGGTGCAGTGGCTGCATTTGACGGGCACAGCGGTTGCGTTTGACGGGCACAGCGTTTGCGTTTGCTGGGTGCAGTGGCTGCATTTGACGGGCACAGCGGTTGCGTTTGACGGGCACAGCGTTTGCGTTTGACGGGCACAGTGAGGCTGCAATTGAATGGGGGGGGGGTTCAGTTTATTTGATGAGTTATTTGATGCAAAGGCTTGGCCCCTCCCACAGTCAAAGCTCTGTATTTTTGATGGACCTGCCATTCATATATACAGTGTGTGAGGGGGTTAGCTCGGCAGCGGGTGTGTGTGACCCCCGGGATGGGCTCCCCACACAAAAACAGGCCCAACAAACGGAGGTTGTGGTTTTCAAAATCAAAAAAAGGTGCGGTTTATTTTCTATTTACAGTGACAAAACACAGCAAAGCCAAAAGAAACAAACAAAATAAATCCTGGTCAACTTGACCTCTGACTAAACATACAGGTTTCCTAACTAACAACTGGGATCAGCCTAGTGCTGTCCTAGTCCCTAAGTCCCTGGTTTAGTAAAAGTCCAAACAAATAGCCACACAGGCTTTGCCTCACCGCACAGGGGTTCACTCTCCCTAGACAGTCCACACAGGTCTGGTTCCAGGCATGAGCTAACATCTAATGAAGCTGGGAGTTTTTATAGAGGCCTTAATGAGCTGACAAGGTTCAGCTGGTCTCCTCATCTCTGTCTGCACGACGCCCCACACTCTCCCTAGAGGTATGAGTCATCCATGAGCCCACTAGCCTTATACAACTCTCCACCTAGTTGTATAAGTCGGCGTAAAGCCTGAATCTGGGCGAAATATATCTACCCCCCTGGATGCAACCAGGTGACTTTACCTTCCTGCTGTCACATACCCCCCCCTCTTGTTTTAACCTCGGGGTTGGAACACCAGCAATCAGGCATTCATGTACTCGAGACAAAGCATCCACATTCCCCATTTGAACGCCAGGGCGATGCTTTACTGTGAAGTTGAATTCCTGGAGGGCCAGGAACCACCTATTCACTCTTCTATTTGTTTCCTTGTTTTGAGCCATCCACTTTAACGGAGCGTGATCCGTAACCATGTCAAAGTGCCTACCTAGCAGGTAGTACCGAAGGGAATCTAGAGCCCACTTCACCGCTAAACACTCCTTTTCAACGGTGGCGTAATTTACCTCATGGGACTTCAACTTCCTGCTGAGGTAAATGACTGGGTGCTCTTCCCCGTTCCAGACCTGGGACAATACTGCTCCTAACCCCACATCTGACGCATCACTTTGTACGACAAAGTCTTTAGAGAAGTCGGGTGAGTACAACACTGGCTGGCTACATAAGGCTTGTTTCAAGAATTGGAATGCTGCCTCAGCCTCGGGGGTCCATTTAATCATGACCGACCCTTTCCCCTTCGTTAGGTTGGTTAGGGGCACAGCCTTAGAAGCAAAGTGGGGAATGAATCGCCGATAATACCCAGCGATTCCCAAAAAGGCTCGTACCTGCTTCTTGCTGTTGGGACGTGGCCAACTCTGGATGGCCTCGACTTTGTTGAGTTGGGGTTTTATTACTCCCCTCCCAATGGTGTACCCAAGATATTTGGCCTCCTCCTGCCCAATGGTACACTTCTTGGGGTTAGCCGTAAACCCCGCTTCCCGAACAGAGTCCAGGACTGCTTGCACTTTTGGCAGATGTGAGGCCCAATCTGTGCTATGGACAATTACGTCATCCAGGTAAGCTGCAGCATACTTCCGATGGGGCCTCAGCATCTGGTCCATTTTCCGCTGGAATGTGGCCGGCGCATTCTGTAACCCGAACGGCATTCTTTTATATTGGAACGCCCCGTCTGGGGTTACAAATGCGGTTTTCTCTTTGGCCAATTTGGCCAGGGGGATTTGCCAATACCCTTTTGTGAGGTCAAGAGTCGTCATGTATCGGGCTGTTCCCAGCCGGTCGATCAACTCATCTATACGTGGCATGGGGTAGGTGTCAAATTTTGTAACTTTGTTCAACTGACGAAAATCGTTACAAAATCGCCAGCTCCCATCCGGTTTAGGCACCAACACAATGGGACTAGACCAATCACTTTGGGACTCCTCTATCACCCCTAAGTTCAGCATTTTCTGTACTTCCTCCCGTATTGCCTCCCGTCGGGCCTCTGGGATCCGATAGGGTTTTAACTTCACCCTTTCGCCGGGCGGGGTAATGATGTCATGCTCTACCCCAAATGTCTGTCCCGGCAGCTCAGAGAATACCTCCTTGTTGCGAAGCACAAACTCCTTAACCTCCTGTTGTTGGGGTTGTGACAAGGTGGCTGCTATTCCAACCTCAGGAATCACGCAACCAGTTTGAGCTGGTGACCAAGTGTCTGCGACTAGGGACTCTCTATCCCTCCAGGCTTTCAACAGATTAACGTGATAGATCTGTTCGGGCTTTCGCCTTCCTGGTTGTCTGACCTTGTAATTCACTTCGCTCACTTTTTCCATTATCTCGTAGGGGCCTTGCCATTTGGCAAGGAATTTACTTTCAACCGTAGGGACAAGTACCAATATCCTATCCCCCGGGGAAAAGGTACGGGTCTTGGCTCCACGGTTGTACACTCTCTGCTGTGCCAACTGCGCTTGGGCCAAATGTTCCTTCACGATGGGCATTACCTGTGCAATTCGATCTTGCATCAGGGCGACATGCTCAATCACACTCCTGTGGGGAGAACTCTCACTTTCCCAAGTTTCCTTGGCAATATCCAACAGCCCTCTTGGGTGTCTCCCATACAGTAACTCAAAGGGGGAGAATCCCGTAGAGGATTGGGGCACCTCCCTAATAGCAAACATCAGATAAGGAAGTAGACAGTCCCAATCCTTTCCATCTCTATCCACCACTTTCTTCAACATTTGTTTTAGGGTTTTGTTGAATCTTTCAACCAGCCCATCGGTTTGGGGGTGATACACAGATGTACGTAATTGCGTCACTTTGAACAATTTACACAGCTCTTTCATAACCCGGGACATAAAGGGTGTACCTTGGTCCGTAAGCAGTTCTTTACAAATACCCACCCGGCTAAACACAAGAGATAGCTCTTTGGCTATGGTTTTGGCCGAGGTATTTCGGAGAGGGATCGCTTCTGGATAACGGGTGGCATAGTCCATTATAACTAATATGTACTGGTGCCCCCTAGCGGACTTGATTATAGGACCTACCAAATCCATGGCGATCCTCTCAAACGGGACCTCAATGATGGGTAGAGGGACCAGTGGGCTACGGAAATGTGGCATCGGGGCCGACCTCTGACACACAGGGCAGGAGGAACAATAATTTTCTATGTCCTTCATCACCCCCGGCCAATAGAATCTCTGTAATACCCTCTCTCGGGTTTTCTCTGTCCCCAGATGACCTCCAAGAATGTGCCCATGGGCCAACTCCAACACCAACTTCCTGTAAGGTTTGGGCACCACAAGCTGCTCAACGGTTTCTTCTGCCCTTTTTGCCACCCGATACAGTAGGTCCTTCTCTACGCTGAAGTATGGGGAAGTGCAGGTATTATCTGGGTTCACTAACTCGCCATCTATTTTCACTACGTTTTCCCGTGCCTTTATTAGGGCGGGGTCTTTCAACTGTTCTGTGGCAAAGTTTTCCCTGTGAACCTCAAGATCAGAAAACTCCACAGACGGTAGGTTTTCGTCTGAGGAGGTGGGCTCCTCTCCAGTTTCTTGAGTCTCCCCTGCCAATACTGATAAGGGAAATTCCGGAGAGTCCTCACCACTCTCAGGGGAGTTCTGGCTATCACATTCCTGGTACACAGGGGCACCAGTGGGGGGCTCAGGATCATCCCACAGTTCCCAGAACTTCGGAAAATCCCTTCCCACAATGGCGTCATACGGTAACTGAGATACTAAGCCCACTGGATGAGAGAGGGTACCTTTGGGGGTCTCGAAACACACTGTAGTCACTGGATACTCTCGGGTGTCCCCATGCACACAAATAACAGCTACCTTGCTATTCCCAGAGACCTCTGTTTTAACTAACTCAGCCTTTATCAGGGTCACAAGGCTACCTGAATCCAGCAATACCACAACATTTCTACCATTAACACACATTTTGCATAAATGTTTCTCAGTTCCTCGAATGGCAGTGCATGCGACTGTCGCACACAGCGACTGACGTCTGCCCGTCAGAAAGTCACACTGCATGGGTTCCTCCACAACCGGGCAATTGGCTGCAATATGTCCCGCTTGCCGGCAGCGGTAGCAAATGATCCTTCTTGCCGCCTCTTGAGCCGCTGATTTCCCAGGCTGTTCTCGCCAAACTTGGGGTAGAGCTCCCACCCTCTCACTCTCTCCACCCTTACCCCTTGGAATCCTCTTATCCGCCCCTGGGGATGGTCTGGTCTTAGGGTGGAAAGTCCGAGTGTCTCTGGAAGAGGCCGTCAGGTTCTCTGTAGCCAAGTATTTCTCCACACGATCCACAAGACCATCGGCCGTCTCTGGGTCTCCATGGCTTACCCACTTTTGGATGGCAGTAGGAAGAGCTCTCAAAAACCGATCCATTACAACACGTTCCACAATCTTTGGTGCGGACAAAGTCTCTGGCTATAGCCACTTTCTGCTCAGGTGAATGAGATCATACATTTGAGACCTGGGGGGTTTTCCAAGCTGGAAAGTCCAGTTATGCACACGCTGAGCCCGGACAGCCTGGGTGACACCCAGCCTTGCCAATATCTCAGCTTTTAGCATCACATAGTCTTTTGCTTGGTCAGGCTCTAGGTCATAGTAAGCCTTCTGCGATTCACCAGTTAACAGAGGAGCCACCAGTCCAGCCCACTGCTCCTCAGGCCACTTTTCTCTTTCAGCAGTCCTTTCAAATGTGGTCAAAAATACCTCTGGATCATCCTCTCCAGTCATTTTTGTCAATAAACGACTCACCCCAAAGGACGCGGTATTAGTGGGACGGCTTTCCTCACTGGTCTGCGGACGTTGCTGCATTACTGCTTCCATTTGTTGTAGTCTCTGCTCTTGCTTCTGTAACAGGTCTATGAAGCGGGCCTCAGATTGCTGCTGGGCTTGTTGCTGAGCTTCCAGACTCTGTTGGTGAGCTTGCTGCTGGGCTGCAAGGCTCTGTTGATGAGCTTGCTGCTGGGCTGCGAAGTTCTGTTGTTGAGCTGCAAGGCTCTGTTGATGAGCTGCAAGGCTCTTTTGCAAACCTGCATTTGTCTGCTGTTGATTGGCATTTGCTAGAGCCAGCTGCTTCAGTATCTCCTCCATGCTGGCTTAAAAAAAACTGCCACTGGTTCTCCACCAACTGTGAGGGGGTTAGCTCGGCAGCGGGTGTGTGTGACCCCCGGGATGGGCTCCCCACACAAAAACAGGCCCAACAAACGGAGGTTGTGGTTTTCAAAATCAAAAAAAGGTGCGGTTTATTTTCTATTTACAGTGACAAAACACAGCAAAGCCAAAAGAAACAAACAAAATAAATCCTGGTCAACTTGACCTCTGACTAAACATACAGGTTTCCTAACTAACAACTGGGATCAGCCTAGTGCTGTCCTAGTCCCTAAGTCCCTGGTTTAGTAAAAGTCCAAACAAATAGCCACACAGGCTTTGCCTCACCGCACAGGGGTTCACTCTCCCTAGACAGTCCACACAGGTCTGGTTCCAGGCATGAGCTAACATCTAATGAAGCTGGGAGTTTTTATAGAGGCCTTAATGAGCTGACAAGGTTCAGCTGGTCTCCTCATCTCTGTCTGCACGACGCCCCACACTCTCCCTAGAGGTATGAGTCATCCATGAGCCCACTAGCCTTATACAACTCTCCACCTAGTTGTATAAGTCGGCGTAAAGCCTGAATCTGGGCGAAATATATCTACCCCCCTGGATGCAACCAGGTGACTTTACCTTCCTGCTGTCACAAGTGCTATACATGGGGCCCGCCCCACTTCAGCAGAGCAGGCTAGGGGCGTGACAGGGGCTGGAGGCGGTGCAGCACTATATTTTATGTCGACCTCGGTCCACAGTGTTAAGTGGCTAGCTTGTCCGCCCGCTCTTCAGAGCAGGCTAGGGGCGTGTTGGGGTCTAGAATTTTCACGGACCGAAATGGGCTTCTGCGCATGCTTGGTATAGGTACGGTGAAGCCGCGCATGCGCAGTGGAGCCCGGAATCAGCTGTGTTTGTGACGTAGGTGCACAGGAAGTGACGCGGTCGAGATCCTGCATGGGTCGAGACATTTTTTACATCACCGGCACCATGGTTGTTATGGTGTCAGGATGATTGAAGCGCATTATTTCTATTATTACATTGTAATATAAAATAAAATAGTTCAATGCAGAATCAGTGGGAGTCCCCAGTATGTCACTTGCCACGTCACCTGCAATTAGTGGGAGCCCTGAGCGTGTCACTTGCCACACGTTGCGGATTGTCACTTGCCACGTCACCTGCCACATCTTGTGGATTGTCACTTGCCACACCTTGTGGATTGTCACTTGCCACGTCACCTGCCACACCTTGCTGATTGTCACTAGCCACACCTTGCGGATTGTCACTTGCCACATCACCTGCCACACCTTGCGGATTGTCACTTGCCACGTCACCTGCCACATCTTGTGGATTGTCACTTGCCACACCTTGTGGATTGTCACTTGCCACATCACCTGCCACACCTTGCGGATTGTCACTTGCCACATCACCTGCCACACCTTGCGGTTTGTCACTAGCCACGTCACCTGCCACACCTTGCTAATTGTCACTTGCCTGCCACCAGATGCAGATTGTCATTTGCCACGTCGCCTGCCACGTCGCCTGCGGATGGTCACTAACTTGCCTGCTAAGGTGTAGTTTTGGTTGTCTCTTGCTGTGTCCCAGACTCCCAGAGTCAGGCAGCAGAGAGATAATGTAATCTCTCTGCTGCCTGCACAGTGAGGGCGGAAGTCACTGCAGGAATGCAGGGCAGGCACGGGCGGTGAGAGATGATCTCATCTCTCTGCTCCCCCGCTCCCGGCTAGCTGATTGGCCAGCTGCCACACTGAGCCTGCTCTCTTACTCTCACCTGCGCTGCCAACACACTGAGCAGCACGGTCTGCCCACGAACCGTGCCGCCCGCCCACAAACCGCGCCGCAAGCGGAGCCGCCCGCTTTCTTACCCGTCTGTGGAGCCGCACGCTATCGCACCTGCCCGCAGAGCGGCCCGACGTGACTCACTGACGTCACTCGTTGCTAGATGCCAAGTGGCCCAGGCGTTAGCAACGAGTGCAGGGAAGAGGCTCCACCCACCTCCTCCTCCGCTCCTGGTATCGTGTCAGTGCGCCGCGTAACTACATTAGACGAGTCTCTCTCTCGGCGCCGCTGATTGGCTGATGTGAGAAACTGAGAGAGAGACTCAGAGAGGCAGCGGCAGCCACAGAACAAGTACTGTATATACCCGAGTATAAGCAGACCCGAATATAAGCCGAGGCACCTAATTTTACCCCAAAAAACTGGGAAAACGTATTGACTCGAGTATAAGCCTAGGGTGTTCATCTGCATGCCTCACTGTGCCTCACTTTGCCTCACTGTGCCCATGCCTCGCTCTGCCCATGCTTCACTGTGCCCATGACTAGACTGATGTTTAACATGGGAGTCTATGGAAGGGGTGCCTGGCTTTGAAAAATCGATTCTCCCCGGCCCTAGGTCTCCCAGACACCAAACCTTGCACACTTGTAGAGGAGACATGGGGCTAGATTTGTGCCAAGCTTGGGGTCCAGGAGACCTACGACCAGCCGGTACCGGGTCCGCAAGATCACCGTAGAAATGACCGTTTAACATTGGAGTCTATAGAAGGAGTGCCCGAATTTGAAAAATCGGTTCTCCCCGGCCATAGGTCTTCTAGACACCAAACTTTGCACACTTATAGAGGAAACATGGGGCTACATGTGTGCCAAGTTTGGGGTCCAGAGCACCTACGACCGGCCGATGCCGGGTCCCCAAAGTCCAGGAGATCAGCCGCAAAAAAAACAGAGCAAGCGAGTGTGACAGATGGTCTCGGGGGGGCAATTGTCCTGTTGCCCCCCCCCCCTGGATCCACCCCTGCTAATAGGTTGGGTATGGATATTTTTGTTATTAGGAAGCACAACTGTGTGCCTCTAGCCTTGCGACAACAGTTTTGAGAAGACCATTTTCTGTTCTAGCATGACTAAACTGCGTACAGAGACAACTCCATAAAGACATTGGGGGGGGATTTACTAAAACTGGAGAGTGCAAATTTTTGTGGAGCTGTGCATGATAGCCAATCAGCTTCTAACTTCAGCTTGTTCAACTAAGCTTTGACAATAAAACCTGGGAGCTGATTGGTGTCTATGCAGAGCTGCACCAGATTTTACACTCTCCAGTTTTAGTAAATCTCCCTCATTGTTTGGTATGAAACAACTCAAGTGGTCTGCACAACACCCTACTAAATACTTATAGAATGAATTGGAACACCATTTGTGAGCAAGATCTTCTCATCCAACATCAGTACCTGACCTCACAAGTGATGTTTTGGCTGAAAGGGCCAAAATTCCCACATATACTCCACAATCTTTTGAATTTGGAGTGGGGGGTGCGAGGGCAACACTATATTATGCCTATGGTTTAGAATTGTAATGTCCGACAAGGTGTGCTGGTCAGATGACCACCATTTTTTTGGCCAAAATACTGGTAGCAATTATATCCAAACATCAGCAGTTTATTCTTTTTTTTTTTCTTCATTCTGGTTATAAAAGAGTTAAGAAAAAATGGTACATTCTTTCAGTGCGTGTTTATTCGATGTTGATGGGAGAGTTTTAAGCTCTTATACCATCATTTGTGAACTGCAACTAGATTGTCAGCTCTTTTGGGGCACAGGGCCCCAAGAACTGGTTTTTAAATTGCACAGTATGATAGAAGAAGATACAGCTTGTTAGGGCTGTCATATGGTTGAGCGCTTTCTGATTTTGTCACTGAGAGATGCTGTTTTTCCTAATAGGTCTGGTGCCGATCTGCCCTGAGGGGAGAAGTGACAGGTTTGTGCCGCAGGGCGATGCGCACTGAGGGGATGAGCACAGTAACTGGTCACTGTCACCAGCCGTTATATCTGTGTGCCTGGGGGCACAGAATGATTACCCCTGTCCTCATTCTTTCTGTTTCCTCTCCCGCCCATCACTGTATCTCTTAGAATTCTTATTCCCTCTCAGCTTTTTTTTTTTTTTTTGTATCATTCCATCCCTCCGCCAAACTTTCCTACCTGCACAACCCACATTGTTATTGGAAGCCATTAGCTCTGTGCTGGGATGTTTGTGTGCCACTATGTCTGCTTCGGTGGGAGGGAAATGCTCCGTCTTTTTCTGTGTGATAAGCTTGTTTTCTTCTTTTTTTTTCTTTGCTATTGTGGTAGACACAGAAGACGCAAATGTACAGCCTGCTAGGAAAAAATATCAAGAGATCCTTTGACACACTGTAAAATCAGCTGGATAAATAAAAGATGGTAGCATACACTCACCGGCCATTTTTTTTAGGTACACCTTGCTAGTACCGGGTTGAACCCCCTTTTGCCTTCAGAACTGCCTTCATTCTTCGTGGCATACATTCAACAAGGTGTTGGAAACATTCCTCAGAGATTTTGGTCCATATTGACATGATAGCATCACCCAGTTGCTGCAGATTTGTCGGCTGCACATCCATGATGTGGTGAGATCTGGAGACTGTGGGGGCCATTGGAGTCCAGTGACCTCATTGCCATGTTCAGGAAACCAGTGGTGAGATGATTAGAGCTTTGTGACATGGTGCATTATCCTGCTGGAAGGAGCCATCAAAAGATGGGTACACTGTAGTCATAAAGGGATGGACATGGTCAGCAACATTACTCAGGTAGGCCGTGGCATTTAAATGCTCAATTGGTACTAAGGGGCTCAAAGTGTGCCAAGAAAATATCCCCCACACCATTACACCACCACCACCAGCCTGAACCTTTAATACAAGGCAGGATGGATCCATGCTTTCATGTAGTTTACGCCAAATTTTCACCCTATCATCTGAATGTCGCAGCTGAAATCAAAACTCATCAGACCAGGCAACGTATTTCCAATTTTCTATTGTCCAATTTTGGTGAGCCTGTGCGAATTGTAGCCTCAGTTTCCTGTTCTTACTGAACAGGAGTGGCACCCGGTGTGGTCTTCTGCTGCTGTAGCCCACCTGCTTCAAGGTTCGATGTGCTGTGTGCATACCTTGGTTGTAATGAGTGTTTGTGTTAGACCCCTTTCACACTGAGGCAATTTTCAGGCATTTTAACGCTAGAAATAGCGCCTGTAAAATTCTCTGCAATGGGTGCTTTCACACCCGGGCAGTGCGCTTGCAGGACATTCGGAAAAGTCCTGCAAGCAGTATCTTTGTAATGAATGGGCACCTTTGGAAGTGCCGCAACACAGGAGTTTTTAACCTCTTCTTTGGGGTTCAAATCGCCCCACTAGTGGCCGCGGCCCTAGTGTTAAAGGGGTCTTAATGTTGCCTTTCTATCATCTCCAGCCAGTCTGCCCAGTCTCCTCTGACATCAACAAGGTATTTTCATCCACACAATTGATTGCAGGAGCAATGTTTTGCAGGCTCCTTCGGGAAGAAATAATAATCAGTTTTCCTGCAAAAATATGTGCGTTTATTATTTTTTCCCTAAATGTAATTTTTAGTCTTTAAAGTGTTTGCAACCCTAAAAAAAAAGTGATCTCCTGTTCCCTTATAGCAGGTTAAACAGCACAGCTCAGTTCGCGTGCCTATGTCATCCGCAGCTCTCCTCTGTCCTTCTCTCCCCCCTCCCTGCCTGTCAGCTCCGTGTCTGTGTCTCGCAGCCCCCCCTGCCTCTATAAGTAGTTAAAAAAAGTTTAATAATTGGCACTGGCAGCCCCTCTGTTTTATCCAAGCATAATGCACTGTATAAGTATTTTTTATAAACTAAGCCTCTAAATACCTTTTTTGCAGCCATATTCAGGGCGGTCACATGACTCTTGGCCGCTCTGCTACTCCGATCCAGGGCTACAGCGGGAGGGGTCGAGTGGCAGAATTTGATGAGCACAGTGGCAGCGTTTGATGGGCACAGTGGTTGCATTTGATGGCACAGTGGCTGAGTTTGATGGGCACAGTGGCTGCGTTTGGTGGGCACAGTGGCTGCGTTTGATGGGCAGAGTGAGGCTGCAATTGATGTTTTTTTTTTTCAGTTTGTTTGCGCCCCCACAAATTTTGAGCAACAGCCGCCACTGCATGTGACCAGCCCGAATGTAGCTGTAAAAAAGGTATTTAGAGGCTTCATTTGTAAAAAAAAAACGTATACAGTGCACTATCCCTAGATAAAACAGAGGGGCTGCCAGTGAAAGGTGTTTGAAAGGTAACAACCACTTTAAGTGTAAGTCCGGTCAAAAACCTTTTTTTTCTGGTTTTAGATGAGGGAGGCTGACAATACACCAGTAGAATTTCATTTGAAAAGGCGGTTAGTTTCCATCCGATTTCCCCCTAGTGGAGAGCAGGACTGGGTCTGTGTCTGCTCTACACAGTGGAGCAGACAGGACCTGTCATCTGCCTGGTCAGCGGGGATCAGCAGAGTGATCCCCGCTGAACAACCGGAATCCGTTCAATGGAGGCGCCTGTGTAAAAGGGGCGATAGTCCTCAAGTAAGTCCCTCTAACTGAGGAAAAATCCAATAGGAGTTCTAATGCTTCCCCACATTATAAAACACTTCAATATCATCTCATATTAAGTTACCATATCTAAGTAATTTCAATTGTTTTTTTCAATATTTAGAAATCTGTGTGTAGCAAGGGGCTACGACTAAGAGTATCCCAAAAGACTACTTTGTTTACCTCTGCCGGGTTAGCCCCCCCTTATCAAAATTTTAGAAAAAATCGTATGCAGTTTGTTAGATCTTTGTTAGATCAGGTTAGAACAACCGTTGTTTGCGTTAGATCTCACACAGAAGAAGCAATATTAACAGTTATTTGCTGGGGGGGCTAACCCGTCATCAGCCCCCCCTTATCAAAAAATTGACCAAACAGTTAGCTATTTTGGAAGCTATTTGTTAGATCCGGTAAGATCAAGTGGTTTTAACGTTAGATCTCACATAATTAGAGACTTATTAAGTGATTAATGAGGGAGGGCTGGCCCCCCCTTATCAAATTTTCTGGCCAAAAATGATTCAGGCTTATAGATATTCGTTAGATCCGGTAAGATCAAGTGGTTTTAACGTTAGATCACACATAATTTCAGAGATATTCCACATAAAAATACTGATATTAGGTGGTACATAAGGACGGGTTGGCCCCCCCTTATCAAATTTTCAGGCCAAAAATCATTCAGGCTAATAGATATTCGTTAGATCCGGTAAGATCAAGTGGTTTTAACGTTAGATCTCACATAATTTCAGAGATATTCCACATACAAATACTGATATTAGGTGGTACATAAGGACGGGTTGGCCCCCCCTTATCAAATTTTCGGGCCAAAAATCATTCAGGCTAATAGATATTCGTTAGATCCGGTAAGATCAAGTGGTTTTAACGTTAGATCTCACATAATTAGAGACTTATTAAGTGATTAATGAGGGAGGGCTTGCCCCCCCTTATCAAATTTTCTGGCCAAAAATGATTCAGGCTAATAGATATTCATTAGATTCGGTAAGATCAAGTGGTTTTAACGTTAGATCTCACATAATTTCAGAGATATTCCACATACAAATACTGATATTAGGTGGTACATGAGGACGGGTTGGCCCCCCCTTATCAAATTTTCGGGCCAAAAATCATTCAGGCTAATAGATATTCGTTAGATCCGGTAAGATCAAGTGGTTTTAACGTTAGATCACACATAATTTCAGAGATATTCCACATAAAAATACTGATATTAGGTGGTACATAAGGACGGGTTGGCCCCCCTTTTCAAATTTTTGGGCCAAAAATCATTCAGGCTAATAGATATTCGTTAGATCCGGTAAGATCAATTGGTTTTAACGTTAGATCACACATAATTTCAGAGATATTCCACATAAAAATACTGATATTAGGTGGTACATAAGGACGGGTTGGCCCCCCCTTATCAAATTTTCGGGCCAAAAATCATTCAGGCTAATAGATCTTCATTAGATCCGGTAAGATCAAGTGGTTTTAACGTTGTATTTCACATAATTAGAGACTTATTAAGTGATTAATGAGGGGGGGCTGGCCCCTTCTTATCAAATTTTCGGGCCAAAAATCATTCAGGCTAATAGATATTCGTTAGATCCGGTAAGATCAAGTGGTTTTAACGTTGTATCTCACATAATTAGAGACTTATTAAGTGATTAATGAGGGGGGGCTGGCCCCCCCTTATCAAATTTTCGGGCCAAAAATCATTCAGGCTAATAGATATTCGTTAGATCCGGTAAGATCAAGTGGTTTTAACGTTGTATCTCACATAATTAGAGACTTATTAAGTGATTAATGAGGGGGGCTGGCCCCCCCTTATCAAATTTTCGGGCCAAAAATCATTCAGGCTAATAGATATTCGTTAGATCCGGTAAGATCAAGTGGTTTTAACGTTAGATCTCACATAATTTCAGAGATATTCCACATAAAAATACTGATATTAGGTGGTACATAAGGGCGGGTTGGCCCCCCCTTCTCAAATTACACAGTACACACCTGACAGTGACACAAGGCCTGTCTGGTGCCCCAGCCACCTTCCAAAGGCTAATGGAGAAGACCGTGGGTGACATGAAACTGATCAAGGTGATGGTGCACTTAGACGACATCATCGTTTTCGGCAAGACCCTGGAAGAGCACGAAGAGCATCTGGAGAAGGTCCTGAAGAGACTGCATGATGAGGAGGTTGAAGCTGTCTCTGGAAAAGTGCCAGTTTTAACAACCCTCAGTCAACTACCTTGGCCATATTGTGTCTGCCGACAAAGTGGCCACCGACCCCCAGAAGCTGGAAGCTGTCACCTCCTGGCCGAGGCCTACCAACGTGACTGAGCTTAGGTCATTTCTGGGATTCTGCTCTTATTACAGAAGATTTGTCAAGGGATTCGCTAAGATGCTGACCCTGATCTGGCGAAGCCTGTCAGACCAGCTGGAGGGCCCAGAAAACCCAGAGAGTCCATTCAGGAACAATAGACTCCAAAGTGTGAAGAGGTTTTAGGCAGCTGAAGTGAAGCCAAACAACAGCTCCTGTTCTGGCCTATGCAGATCCAACCAAGCCATATGAGCTACATGTTGACGCCAGTCGAGATGGGTTAGGTGGGGTGCTATATCAAGAGCATGACGGTCATCTACGGCCTGTTGCCTACATGAGTCGTAACTTGGCCCCCCGCCGAGAAGAACTACCCCATGCACAAACTTGAGTTCCTGGCCTTGAAGTGGGTGGTGGTGGATAAGCTGAGGGATTATCTATATGGAGCGGAGTTCGTGATCAAGACTGACAACAATCCTCTCACCTACATCCTCACTACCACCAAGTTGGATGCCACGGGTCACAGATGATTGGCTACTCTATCAGGGTTTATTTTCAGCCTGAAACAAGATGCGGATGCTTTGTCAAGAAGGCCCCATTGTTTCAGAGACCCCCCAGCTGACACCTGAAGGGGTACGAGCCTTATGTCAAGGAGCAGAACATCAAGCTGGAGAAGGATCCAGGGCCGAAGACATTGGAGTGTCAGCCGCTGATGTCCCCAGATGTTATTGCAATGTCACCCAAGTCGGGGATAAAGGTCTGCCCGAAGCTGTCAAAGAATGACCTGCAGAGGGACCAGTTGGAGGACCCTCCCTGCAGCTTGGCATTGAAGGCCTTGGAGAGCCAACACCCTGACTTGCTCCCCACTGACTCCCCAAAGGAAACACGTCTGCTGCACAGAGAGTGGAATCAGTTTCAGATGCACCAAGGGTTGGTCTACTGAAGGGGCCCCTCTGACAATTCTGAAAAAAATTGCATCTATTCCTACCTGAAAAACATAGGGAGACAGTATTAACTGCCCTACATGACAACCATGGCCACCTAGGGCCCAAAAGGACTTTTGACCTGGTGAGGGACAGGTTCTACTGGCCCTGCATGCAGGCTGAAGTTGAGGACTATTGCCACTCCTGCATCAGATGTATCCAAAAGAAGACTTTGCCTCACGGGCTGCCCCAATGGGTCATCTTCGGAGTCAGGGACCCATGGAGCTGGTGTGCATTGACATTCTGTGCTTGGAGCCTGATTTTAGCGGGCAGGAAAATATCCTGGTAGTGACTGACCATTTCACTCGGTATGCCCAGGCGTTTTCCACGAGGGACCAACAAGCATCCACGGTGGCCAAGATCTTTGTGGAGAAATTCTTTGTGCACTATGGTCTGTCCCAACGCATCCACTCTGATCAGGGGAGAGATTTTGAGAGTAGTCTCATCAAGAGACTTTTAGATCTGTTCGGCATCAGGAAGTCTAAAACCACCCCGTATCATCCTCAAGGAGATCCTCAACCAGAGAGATTCAATCAAACCCTCCTGGATATGCTCGGAACTCTAAATTCAGAACAAAAACAGCACTGGAGCAAGCATATAGTGGCTATTGTGCATGCTTATAACAGTACCGCCAATGATGCCACAGGTTACGCTCCCTATAGTTTGATGTTCGGACGGTAGGCCCGGCTGCCAGTTGACTTGGCCTTCGGCACATCTCTCGACCATACCTCAGCAACTTCCCGCTGAAAGTCGCAGCCCTATGTCATTTGCAAGCATCTGCCTGGACTCCCAGTATATCAAATCCGGCCAGAGGGAAGCACAGGACTTGGCATCGCAATCATCTGTTGCCTCTGTAAGAAGCAGTTCATGTGCCACCACAGCCAGATTTACAGTCCACACCCACGGCCTCTTAAAGATCCCAGCCAGTGACTAGATCTCACTCTCAGTCTGTACCCCTTGCTGAAGATGAAAACTGTGAGGCAGGACAACCTCCCCTCATATGCTAATTGGTTGGATATTCCTCTGCCATGGTTTTATGCAGATGCAAATTGTATGGTTTCCTGTGCACACTAACCTGTTTTTTTTTTACGTGTGTATATCAAAAGCATGTAACAGGTCATAGACTCTTTACCACCTTTGGCGGACCTAAGGTTTTTTGGTGGGGGGAGTGTGTAGCGGGGGCTGCTCTGTCTCCCATGGTCCCACACCTCCCTCCATTCCCGCCAGGAACCGTCGGACTGAATAGACACTGACACAGGCACTCACTGAGGGAGATCACGCCTGTCAGTACCTGTGGGGGATTTCTCCCCCTGACTCTCCTCTTCCTTGAGTGACGAGCAGCGCTCACTCACGGGCATCAGACGGCTCTGCTCTCTTCTCTGTGTTCCTATTGGCAGGGAGAGGAAGTCAATCAAGCAGCAGCAGAGGACCACAGGACATAAAGGCTCATCACAAAATGGCACCATTGATTTTTACTGGGGATGGAGCTATTACTTCTGCTTTGAAAGAAGGGGGCTAGCTAAAGACTTAAGCTTGTTGGTCTGAGAAGAGATCACCATGAGGCTGGGAGGTGAACGGAGGTGTGAGAAGAGACCACAGGCATCCACTGAAGAACCATCCAAAGACGGTTCCAGAGACCATCCAGAGACGGTTGAAGATGGATATACCTTCTGTAAAACCTAATATCCCTATTTTTATGTGAAATATCTCTGAAATTATGTGAAATCTAACGTTAAAACCACTTGATCTTACCGGATCTAACGAATATCTATTAGCCTGTGTAGCGCCCTGCTCCTATTGGGTAGGTGCTAGTGTAAATTTAGTTATCTGAGCTGTCGTTTAGCTCAGAACAACTGTACCAAATTATGGTCTCTTTTCCAGTTTAGCTGGGCTGCACATTTTCCACCTGACTGTAGGTGTCGTTGTTACCACAGGTCAAGGTTGGAAATGCAGTAGGCTGGATGCATTGGGTATTCCTTTCCCGGAGATAGCGCAGTGGGAGTGGTGACCCCGCTGTGCATTCTGGGAGAGGGTACTAAAGGAGCAGACACCGTTTTCCGGGGTCTTCCGATCCTGACCTGACGGCCCTCCTGGCCTCAGGGATGTGTTAGTAGTTTTCTGCCTCGGGGCCTGTAGGCCCGAGGCTCTGTTGCTGAGAGTAGGCCCAGGAGTTTCTGGAGGCCTACTGATCTCTGGATGGTCCCGTGTCGCCTTGCCTGAGGGAAGGGACCGAACAATTGAGGGCTCAATTGAAGGACGCATCCGGATAAAAATTTGCCTCGCAGTGCTGCCGGCTGCCTGAAAGATCCTGGCACTGTGTGTTATGTTTTCAGAACTTTATCAAGTGAGTGATTACCCAAGTCTGTGGCAGAAACTATTTGTATTCTTCAAGTCTGTGGCAGAGACTTTTGGCCGAGCACCACACCGGCTGCTAGGTCAGTGAGAGAGGCCTATCCGGTGGTTGCTATATCCAGTGTGGAGACTGTTTGTCCTGTGGATTAAGAAGTACCTGTGATCCGCAAGCAAGGTACCTGAATCCCCCCCTAACCCTCCATCTCTCTGTTAATAAAACCCTTGAGAAAAAGAGACTAAGTGTTTGGTGCAGACATTTGTGAGAAATTCTTCAAGGAAGACCCCTAGGACGGACGTGGTGAACAGTAAGGTAATGGCAGACCCAAATCTTAAACCAGCAGCCCCTGCGGGGGTATTGCTACACCTGATATAGACACTAGTATGGATATCCGTGCATCAATACTAGTGATGAGCCGAACACCCCCGGGTTCGGTTCGCACCAGAACCCGTGAACGGACCGAAAGTTCGCACGAACTTTAGAACCCTATTAAATACAATGGATGCGAACGTTCGAAATCTAAAGTGCTAATTATAACGACTATTATGCATGTTAATGTCCTAAAAAGGGTTTGGGAACCCGGGTTCTGCACCAGGGGACATGTATCAATGCAAAAATAAGTTTTAAAAACGGCCGTTTTTCTGGAGCAGTCATTTTAATGATGCATAAAGTGAAAAAAAAAAAGTCAAATATTCCTTTACATATCGTACCTGGGGGGTGTCTAAAGTATGCCTGTGAAGTGCCACGTGTTTCCCGTGTTTAGAACTGTCCCTGCACAAAATTACATTTCTAAAGGAAAAAAAGCCATTTAAAACTGCTTGCGGCTTTAATGTAATGTCTGGTCCCGGTAATATGGATGAAAATCTTTAAGAAAAATGGCATAGCTACCCCATCACACCCCCCCCCCCCACCCAAGCCCATTACCAGCCCCTTTGGGTCTTGTATGGCTATTAAGGGGAACCCCGCACACAAAATAAAAAGGCCCTATATACTCTGAACAGCCGTATACAGGCGGTGCATACAAGACAGGGACTGTAGGTTTGTTCTTATGTAGAATCTGTTTGTAATTTTGAACAGGTACATTGTTTAAGTGTAGCTCCAGCCAAAAAATCTATTTTTAAGCTTTTTGGAAAACATAGGGAAGGGTTATCACCCCTGTAACATTTGTTTTGCTGTATGTGCAGTGTGCACCTGTTCAGAACAGTTCACCTCACTTTCCGTCCTAATGACAAATGTTTTTTGAAAATTTGGGGTTTTAATTGAAACAAGAATTGGTGATAAAGCATCAGTGGAGAGGAGACACTTTTTTTCCCATATTAACTCTTACAGGAGAGAATTTGCCTTCCTAGGGGTAGATTTCCTCTCACTTCCTGTTGTATCCTTCCGTTTGCAAGGAGGAGTCGTTTGTAAGTTGGATGTTTGAAAGTAGGGGCCTGCCGTATATACTCAGCTGAAATTTGCCCCTTACATGTTGGTGTTGCCACAACACTGTGAGCCCTCACAGTTACTCTTGGTGGGCGCATGAATGGGCCCTGCTGTGAATTATTAGATCAAGAATTGTAATTGCATGCCCCTGTTGAACAGGGGCTGAAAAATTGGGCGTTGGTGGTGGTGGTGGTGGTGGTGGTGTTGACACAACACTGTAAGGCCTCACAGTTAGTCTTGGTGGGCGCAGGAATGGGCCCTGCTGTGAATTATTAGATCAAGAATTGTAATTACATGCCCCTGTTAAACAGGGGCAGAAAAATTGGGCCTTAGGCACTGGTGCCACAACACTGCAACCCCTCACAGATACTGTACTTGGAGCACAGCAATGAGCCCTGTTGCAAAGTATTGCATCAAAAATTGTAATTACACGCCCCTGTTAAACAGGGGCTGAAAAATTGGGCCTTAGCCACTGGTGCTGGTGCCACGACACTGCAACCACTCCCAGATACTCTAGATGGAGTGCAGGAATGAGCCCTGCTGCAAAGCATTGCATAAAAAATTGTAATAACACACCCCTGTTAAACATGGGCAGAAAAATTGGGCCTTAGCCACTGGTGGCGGCACCCAGAAACAAAAATGTTCTTCCAAGCTATCATCGTCAATCGGATCATTGAGGAGGAGGAGGATAGTCAGTCAACATAACAGGACAGTCTCTCAGCATCAGCATCAGTCTTGAAGGGATGTGACATTTGAAAATAAATTAGTCTGTTATATCAGCTTCAGGTGTTTGGTAGCTGGTGGTGATCCAAGACTGGTTCATCTTTATGAAGATCAGTCGATCAACAGAGTCGGTGGACAGGCACACCCTGTGATCCGTGACAAATCCTCCAGCAGCACTGAATGTGCGTTCTGAAAGAACGCTGGATGCAGGACAGGCCAGTAGCTCAATTGCATACTGTGCAAGCTCTGGCCAGTGATCCATCCTCAAGACCCAGTAAGCCAGAGGATTTTCGGTGGGGAAGGTGTCCAAGTCTGACCTTGCCCCTAGGTATTCCTGCACCATGTATATCAGACGCTGGCGATGGTTGCTGGAACCGATCATACCTTGGGGCTGCGGACTAAAGAATTGTCTGAACGCTTCGGTCAGACGGCCACCTTCCCCACCGCTCCTTCTTTGACTGACCGAAGCCTCAGCAAATCGTTGTCCAGGACCAGGAGTTTGTAACCTCCCAGTCTCTGGGAACGCGTTGCACAGACCTTTCTGCAAGGCCTCCCGGAGTTGTCTCATCCTCTGCTCCCTCTGCGACGGTAAGATAAGGTCCGCAATCTTACCCTTGTACCGTGGATCAAGGAGAGTGGCCAGCCAGTAATGGTCCCTCTCCTTGATCCGAAGAATACGAGGATCCTTCCGCAGACTTTGCAGGATCAGGGAGGCCATGCAGCGTAGGTTAGCTGAGACATTCGGTCCGGAGTCCTCTGGGTCACTAAGGACGACATGATCCGCAGCCACCTCCTCCCAGCCACGTACAAGTCCACTGGTTTCTTGGGACTGTAAATCATCCCTAAAAGACTGCTGCTGATGATGCTGAGTGCCAGGCTCCACCTCCATGCTGACACAATCCTCCTCCTCCTCCTCTTCTTCCTGTGCGATGGGTGGGACAGAAGGAACACTGTCTGGGTAAAGGGGGCCTTGAGAGGCAAGGAAGTCCTCCTCTTCCTGCCTCTGTTCTGCCTCAAGTGCCCTGTCCATTATTCCACGCAGCGTATGTTCCAACAGGTGGACAAGAGGTACAGTGTCACTGATGCATGCACTGTCACTGCTCACCATCCTCGTGGCCTCCTCAAATGGTGCCAGGACAGTGCATGCATCCCTGATCATGCCCCACTGGCGTGGTGAAAAAAACCCGAGCTCCCCTGACCCTGTCCTGGTGCCGTAGTCGCACAGGTACTCATTGATGGCCCTCTGCTGCGTGTGCAGCCGCTGCAGCATGACCAACGTTGAGTTCCACCTGGTGGGCATGTCACATATAAGGCGGTTCTTTGGCAGGTTCAACTCCTTTTGCAGCTCAGCCAGGCGAGCACTGGCATTATAAGATCTGCAGAAATGCACACAGACTTTCCTGGCCTGCCTCAGGACATCCTGTAAGCCCGGGTACCTGCCCAAGAACCGCTGCACCACCAGGTTAAGGACGTGAGCCACACAGGGCACATGGTCAGTTGTCCCTGTCGGAGAGCGGAGAGGAGGTTGATGCCATTGTCGCAAACTACCATTCCTGGCTTAAGCTGGCGTGGCGTCAACCACCTCTCGGCCTGCCCCTGCAGAGCAGACAGAACCTCTGCCCCAGTGTGGCTCCTGTCCCCCAAACACACCAGCGCAAGCACGGCATGGCATCTTTTTGCCTGCGTACTTGCGTAGCCCCTTGAACGCCTACGGAGCACCGCTGGTTCCAAGGACAAAGCACAGGAAGAGGCCACGGAGGAAGAAGAAGAGTAGGGGGTGGAGGACAAAGGTGTGTCACAACCAGTAGTAGCATTTTGGAGGCGTGGCGGTGGAACAACCTCCAACACTACTGCACCTTGTCCTGCATCCTTCCCAGCTGCCAAAAGAGTGACCCAATGGGGCGTGAAAGAAAGGTAACGTCCCTGTCCATGCCTGCTGGACCATGAGTCAGCGGTAATATGCACCTTACCGCTGACCGCCCTGTCCAGCGAGGCCAAGACATTGCCTTCCACATGCCGGTAGAGAGCCGGAATCGCCTTCCGTGAGAAAAAGTGGCGTTTGGGAATCTGCCACTGAGGAACCGCACATTGCACAAACTCACGGAAGGGGGCCGAGTCTACCAACTGAAAAGGCAGCAGTTGAAGCGCTAGCAATTTAGCCAAGCTAGCATTCAACCGCTGGGCATGTGGATGGCTGGGAGTAAACTTCTTTCGACGGTCCAGCAGCTGGGGCAGGGAAATTTGCCTGCTAGAATCGGACGTTGGTGTACTGCTAGCAGAGTGCCCGCAAGTACTTGGCTGTGACACACCTAATTCTACACCTTCATTCCTCTCAGAGCAGGTTTCAGAAAGGACTGAAGGTATAGTGGGGTTGGAGATCCCAGCTGATGCGGTGCAAGAAGAGGTCAGCTTTGTTCTTTGGTGTGGGTCTTTAAGGTAGGCTTGCCAACGAGCTGCATGGCAGGTCAACATATGTCTGGTCAAGCATGTGGTGCCCAAGCGGGTGATGTTTTGGCCACGCGATATACGCTTGAGACATATGTTGCAAACAGCAGCTGTGCGATCTGATGCACTTGACTCAAAAAAGGCCCACACCAAAGAACTTTTTGAATAACGGGCAGAGACAGCGCCCTGCACAGGCGGAGCTCTGCGGTGTGATTCCGTTGGTGTGCTGCCCTTACGCTGGCCCCCCGAGGGCATCCTGCCTCGTTGGAGATGTGCCTCCTCCTCATCCTCCTCCTCCTCCTCCTCCTCTCTCCTATTAGGCACCCACGTGGAGTCAGTGACCTCATCATCCCCTCCCTCCTCATCACTGGAGCCAATCTGGCAGTATGCTGCAGCTGCTGGAACATGACTGCCAGATTGGTGTCCTTCTTGAGCATCCCCTCTCTCTGCTCTCACGCTACTGCCTTCCTCTAGCTGGGTATCATCATCAGACCCTTCGAAACGCTGGGCATCCTCCTGGAGCATGTACCCAACACTGTGCTCAAACAGTTTGGGGGACTCCTCAGGAGGACATGGTTGGTCTAGGGAAGGAGTGACTGATGATGACATTGATACCAGGGAAGAGGACGCTTTGGCAGCTGCTTTGCCAGTACCCTGAGCCTGGGTGAGAGAGGATGAGGAGGATGAGGAGGGCTTGGTCATCCACTCTACCAAGTCTTCGGCATAATGCGGCTCAACACGTCCAGCTGCCGAAAAGAAGGACAAGCGTGTCCCATGGCCACGTGCTGATGGTGATGCACCGCGTCCACGACCAGCACTGTTGTCTCTAGACACAGAGCCTGCTTGCCCTCTTTTATTGGCTCCTGACTGTCTGCTTCTCCTTGTTTGCCTTCCAGACATTCTAATGGCCTGCAGGGAAATGGGAAAAGCAGCAATACAGGCTAAGTTAAGGTGTAATATGGTCAGGAGGTACACTCCGCCCGCTGTAAGTGCCGCAAAATCCTGTTGGTGTAACACACCAGGAAAAAGCAGCAATACAGGCTAAGTTAAGGTGTAATATGGTCAGGAGGCACACTCCGCCCGCTGTAAGTGCCGCAAAATCCTGTTGGTGTAACACACCAGGAAAAAGCAGCAATACAGGCTAAGTTAAGGTGTAATATGGTCAGGAGGTACACTCCGTCCGCTGTAAGTGCCGCAAAATCCTGTTGGTGTAACACACCAGGAAAAAGCAGCAATACAGGCTAAGTTAAGGTGTAATATGGTCAGGAGGCACACTCCGCCCGCTGTAAGTGCCGCAAAATCCTGTTGGTGTAACACACCAGGAAAAAGCAGCAATACAGGCTAAGTTAAGGTGTAATATGGTCAGGAGGTACACTCCGCCCACTGTAAGTGCCGCAAAATCCTGTTGGTGTAACACACCAGGAAAAAGCAGCAATACAGGCTAAGTTAAGGTGTAATATGGTCAGGAGGCACACTCCGCCCGCTGTAAGTGCCGCAAAATCCTGTTTGTGTAACACACCAGGAAAAAGCAGCAATACAGGCTAAGTTAAGGTGTAATATGGTCAGGAGGTACACTCCGCCCGCTGTAAGTGCCGCAAAATCCTGTTGGTGTAACACACCAGGAAAAAGCAGCAATACAGGCTAAGTTAAGGTGTAATATGGTCAGGAGGCACACTCCGCCCGCTGTAAGTGCCGCAAAATCCTGTTGGTGTAACACACCAGGAAAAAGCAGCAATACAGGCTAAGTTAAGGTGTAATATGGTCAGGAGGCACACTCCGGCCGCTGTAAGTGCCGCAAAATCCTGTTGGTGTAACACACCAGGAAAAAGCAGCAATACGGGCTAACTTCAGGTGTATAATGTGCAGGAGGCTTAGCAACAATGACACTGACACTGTCCCCTGCCTATCCTTCTCTCTCCCTGCACACAAGGTTTATCAAAGTATATGACACTGACACTCTCCCTGCCTATCCTTCTCTCTCCCTGCACACAAGGTTTAGCAAAGAATATGACACTGACACTGTCCCCTGCCTATCCTTCTCTCTCCCTGCACACAAGGTTTATCAAAGTATATGACACTGACACTCTCCCTGCCTATCCTTCTCTCTCCCTGCACACAAGGTTTAGCAAAGAATATGACACTGACACTGTCCCCTGCCTATCCTTCTCTCTCCCTGCACACAAGGTTTATCAAAGTATATGACACTGACACTCTCCCTGCCTATCCTTCTCTCTCCCTACACACAAGGTTTAGCAAAGAATATGACACTGACACTCTCCCTGCCTATCCTTCTCTGTCCTTACACACAAGGTTTAGCAAAGAATAGATTTGACAAGATTTGACACTGTCCCTGCCTATCCTTCACTTTACCTGCTCCAGAACACACTACACAAGGCCGCCGCGCTGGCGGCCTTTTATAGTGTGGGGCGTGTACTAAACCCCCTCAGCTATAATTGGCCACAGGCATCCTGCCTGTGGCCAATCATTGCTCTCCTCGCTGCCGGCGCTGTGATTGGCCAAGCATGCAGGGTCACAGTGCATGCTTGGCCAATCAAAGGGCCGGGATTACACTGCGATGGCGCAGTGTATTGTGGGCCGTTCGCGTCACTCGAATTTGGTGCGAACGGCCCAAATCGTTCGTTGTTCGCCGAACGCGCGAACAGCCGATGTTCGAGTCGAACCTATGTTCGACTCGAACACCGAGCTCATCCCTAATCAATACCAAATATCCATAATATCCCTGTAATTATGTATAATCAACCATTAAAACCACTTGATCTTACCGTATTTAACGAATATCTATTAGCCTGAATGATTTTTGGACAGTAAATTGCATGTGGGGGGGCCAACCCGTCCTTATGTACCACCTAATATCTGTATTTGTATGTGGAATATCTGTGAAATGATGTGAGATCTAACAATAAAACCACTTGATCTTACCAGATCTAACGAATATCTATTAGCCTGAATGATTTTTGGCCCGAAAATTTGATAAGGGGGGGCCAGCCCCCCTCATTAATCACTTAATAAGTCTCTAATTATGTGAGATCTAACGTTAAAACCACTTGATCTTACCGGATCTAACGAATATCTATTAGCCTGAATGATTTTTGGCCCGAAAATTTGATAAGGGGGGGCCAGCCCCCCCTCATTAATCACTTAATAAGTCTCTAATTATGTGAGATCTAACGTTAAAACCACTTGATCTTACCGGATCTAACGAATATCTATTAGCCTGAATGATTTTTGGCCCGAAAATTTGATAAGGGGGGGCCGGCCCCCCTCATTAATCACTTAATAAGTCTCTAATTATGTGAGATCTAACGTTAAAACCACTTGATCTTACCGGATCTAACAAATATCTATTAGCCTGAATGATTTTTGGCCCGAAAATTTGATAAGGGGGGCCAGCCCCCCTCATTAATCACTTAATAAGTCTCTAATTATGTGAGATCTAACGTTAAAACCACTTGATCTTACCGGATCTAATGAATATCTATTAGCCTGAATGATTTTTGGCCCGAAAATTTGATAAGGGGGGGCCAACCCGTCCTTATGTACCACCTAATATCAGTATTTTTATGTGGAATATCTCTGAAATTATGTGAGATCTAACGTTAAAACCACTTGATCTTACCGGATCTAATGAATATCTATTAGCCTGAATGATTTTTGGCCCGAACATTTGATAAGGGGGGGCCAACCCGTCCTTATGTACCACCTAATATCTGTATTTGTATGTGGAATATCTCTGAAATTATGTGAGATCTAACGTTAAAACCACTTGATCTTACCGGATCTAACGAATATCTATTAGCCTGAATCATTTTTGGCCAGAAAATTTGATAAGGGGGGGCCAGCCCCCTTCATTAATCACTTAATAAGTCTCTAACTATGTGAGATCTAACGGTAAAACCACTTGATCTTACCGGATCTAACAAATAGCTTCCAAAATAGCTAACTGTTTGGTCAATTTTTTGATAAGGGGGGGGCTGATGACGGGTTAGCCCCCCCAGCAAATAACTGTTAATATTGCTTCTTCTGTGTGAGATCTAACGCAAACAACGGTTGTTCTAACCTGATCTAACAAAGATCTAACAAACTGCATAAGATTTTTTCAAAAATTTTGATAAGGGGGGGCTAACCCGGCAGAGGTCTTTGTTTTCCTAACTAAGAGGTTGGCTCCCTTTGGTGTCTGTTTACGTTGTGCCATTGAAGTTTATTCAGTTCAGTTGCATTATGGAACAAAGCATGGTGTGCATTGTAGTGCGAGAGGAAGTGACTCTATTGCCGTGGGTTGGATAGAGACTACAATACCCACAGTGCCACTGTGCTACCAGAAAACAGTGCGCCACCGCACAGCCTGCTGGGGAATCTTATATAAGGACAAGCAAGGCCTCAGCGCGCTCTCTTTGGACGCCATCTTTCAACAGGCAAGAGGCCTGCTGTGAGCGTGCCTAGGCGGTAGAAGCCTGGGCCTAAAGTTGGAGAGCAGATCGCCGATGGGGGGGATCCTTGTGAACAGCATCGCTGACTGAGCCAGAGAGGGGACTGTCCTACGCTCCACTGCATCTGACGCCAGTCATACACCTGCACCTTGTGAGTGGCCGCGCGGTGAACCGGCGACATCTTGCCTGACGGAGATATCAACTGTGAAGGAGAAGACTCTGGGTGGTGAGAAGGCACTTGCCTACCAACATAGTTAACTGAGTTGTAGAAGAGTGGTCTCCATAGTCCCACTTGTACTTCCTGACACTTGCAGTGCCACGGATAGAGATCCTCTGCACCCGAGAGTGGGACAGCGGTTTGGGGGAACTAACGGTTCATTTACTTCTACTCTACATTCACGTGTGATTACTTTCTCTCTTTAAATATTGTTTGGAATACAGTTAAAGGGGTTGTAAAGGTTTGTTTTTTATTTTCTAAATAGGTGCATTGTTGGTTCACTTCACTTTTTCCTTTGATTTACCTTCTAAATGTTTTTTTTCTTTGTTTTCTTTGTCTGAATTTCTCACTTCCTGTTCCTCCTCAGTAAGCTGTTCAGTAAGCTGTTCTGGCTGACTCCACACCACTCGGATGATGAAGTTTACTGAGGAGAAACAGGAAGTGAGAAATTCAGACAAAGAAAAAAAACATTTAGAAGGGGAATCGAAGGAAAAGGTAAGTGAACCAACAATGCACTAGCTTAAAGGAACCTATTTAGAAAATAAAAAACAAACCTTTACAACTCCTTTAAGTGCACCAACAGAGCTAGCAGAAGACAAGTTGAACTTAAAGGAACAGTCATCACTTTATTTCTCTGCAACGTTTACTACAGAGGGACACGCACCAGTTTGAACTGTCCACTAGAGGGAGTCATATAGCCATAAGAAATTCTACTGCTTAATATAACTGTTTGCATTGTATTTGTTATTGTACTGCTTGGTGAGTGTGTGTGAGATCTGGTGGGGAGGTGTCCCAGTGCTGGTATCATTGCATTGGGAGATTCCTCCATCATACACTTACTCGCATCTGACCCAGGTTATGGTAATTGGGTCTTGTGATATAGAAACCCTTAACCAGTTGTATGTCATTGACTTTGCAGGGATCTGTTTATCTGTTTACAGTCAATTTTATCTGTATAACCATTGTTCTACTCTTTTCCAAGTACCGGTAAACACTTTACAACTGGTTAAGTTACATCTTGTGTGGAACTCTATCTATTGCAGCTGAGAGTCAGGTGACCAGTGCCAAGGTAACGATAACTATACATATTACAGTGTGGTGTTGTTGTGGTCCTCTTTGCCATTGGGTCCCACATACATATTGTTATCTGGTTGTGCCAAGGGGGGTTTGAGCCAAATTTCTGGGGTTGACAGGCAGAGTGCAGAGCCAAACTAATAACCAGCAGCTCCTACGGGGGTAGTGCTACATGTGCATTTCACTAAACTGCCTGGTGATCCTGCCAAGATGATCTTTTTTCAGGCCCCTATTATGGGGAATATGTTATTGTCATTATTCATTTAATCATCATTCAATCATAAAGCTGACGTTTACATTTTGGGGGGGATACAACACAGTACACATTAGTTATCTTCCCTGCAGTGCCATCTTCATAGGCACCTAATACTACTTTAAACTACTGTCTTCTGGTGCTTTTAGAGTTAACAGCCGCTGCTGCTCCTGAGAAAAGTTCTTCCACTCGTTCGACCCCTTCTGCCCCCTCCACCATTTATATTGCTCATATTAATACTCTCCCACAATGCATCTCATTCTGTGAAATGGCAGTGGAGATCCTGTAATTCAACTGTTCATCCTTCGTTCACAGATGCAATGAATTGTAGAAGAGGAGCAGGCAAGCAGTGCAACTTATCTCAGTAGCAGCAGTGGCTGTTAACTCTCGCAGCGCTTGAAGACAGCTCTTCAGGACAGTATCTGGCAGCTATACATGAGGCACTGAAAGAACGTTTTTTTCCAGAAGCAGCTGTCTGCAGATAATGGGATACACACCATACCCATAACTTTGGTTGCTATATTCCAAAAAATAAGTAAATAAAGAAATAAAAGTCAACGTTAAATGAAAAAAAAAAAAAGCAGTGTAAGTATCTGAATTTGATTTCATTTCAGCCTCATGCACTCCCCGTACAGAAGAGCTCAGAGTGTGAGAGGAAGAAGCTGCACAAGGGGCTAGTCAATTCATATACTGACAAGGAGCATGCTGATAGGAGGGGAAAGCAGACTGCTTCTTCTGTCCAGTCACAGGCTGGGGTTGAAGACAGCCTGGGCTCAGAGGAAGTGGCGAAATTATGCTGGCTGTCATTAAACCCAGAAGATTTTTATTTTATGGTATCTTTTATATATTTTTTTAGGTTAGGTTTATCATGTAGTTCTGCTTTAAGCAGCCCTAAGAAGTCGTCAGAGTCCAGGTGCCTTGTTACTGATGCAGCTACCCAAGACTAGCTTTTTACATTTTCAGCAGCAGCTTTGTTTCTCCTCTGGATGGGGGAGCATGCTGATGGGAAGATTTACAAAGAACAAAAGCAGACATTGTAGGAAATATACATTTTAATGCAGCACTCCAAAGTGAACCCTTTACTGAGTTCTGGTGCCTATTTAGACGTTCAGCTAAATACACTTTTTTAGTCATGCCCATCAGGAAGTACTAAGTGGCCATTAGATGAACACACAGCCATTGTGTATGTGGGTTCAATTGATTTGAGTGTGCTCACTTTAAGGCAGGGATTTTTTTGTATCAGCACCAAAATTTACAGACTTGGCTTATTACTGCATACTTCTGTTTTGGTGCATTAAAGTTATGTTATAGTATTATTATTATTTTAATTATTACTATATTATAGTATTTATTACAATACTAATATAATATTTCTCACTGTAATGGTATACGTTTTATCTGAGGCATAGGGTTAGGAAAGTTGAATTGAGGTTGAGATTTGTTTAGGAGGTTAGGTTTGGAGGTTAGGTTGAGGTTTGGGAAAGTAACTTAAAGTGTTACTAAACCGAAGTAACACGACTGCTATATACTCAGGGCTGTCTTTAATATTGATTGGACCCTGGGCAAACATTTTCTTGGGCCCTCCCAAATCCACTTATCAACTATTTGTGGGCAGTGCAGGCTCAAGGGGAAGCTGCCTTGGGCCCACAACAATGGCTGGTCCCGGGGCAGCTGCCCCTTTTGCCCTGTGTTAAAGACAGCCCTCTACTGAGTCCCCTCCACTGTCTAGACAGAGGGTCAGGGGTCATGCAGCATCATAGGACAATCAAAGCATAATAAAAACTCCTCCTACAAGTGCTTGGCCAGACACTGATAGAAGTCACAAGACTGCTATATACTGCTGATGAGAAAAGATATTTAACTGTTTATATTTACTAAAATAATTACATTTCCATGTTCTGTGTACTGTGGGAGACCAGATATAGTGAGTGCAGGCTCCTAGGTTTAGTAACACTTTAGGTCAGCCATATGTAGCGCTACCCCCAGTTAAGAGAGCCGCTGATATTGATTTGGGCCCTGTAGTGCACTGCTGTCAACCCCTGGCAATCGGCTCTAACCTCCCGTGGCACAGCTGGTGATAGAGGGATAGGACCGCGTGACCGCAACTGTTGGTGATGCAGTCCTATAACAAACATACACAGAATATACTTTAAAACTCCTATTAAAGTAAGCGGAACTGACACCAAATGTACTTTACCCAGATATTTTACTGAGGCTAATGGGCAAGTAATAAACAACAGTATAACAAGTTGCAGATCCCTGCAACAAACAGTAATAAAGATAAACAGAGTAATCAGAATAATAAAGTATTGCTATGCAACTCTAGCGCTGCCCTTTTACAGCTACTTCCCCTCATGGGTAGACTAACACCCAGCAATGTCTACCTATGCAGTCAGGCCTGACTGATCTAGATGGAAGTTCAGTGAAACAATATTCGCTAGCAATCTTTTCGGTGGTGCACTTGAAGAACAACTTTGTAATCCCAACGAATAGTAAAGATAAAGGTATCTGTCTTTAAACAGCTCTCACCACCCGGGCAAGTCAAAGTCCGTTTCCTCCATCGATTCGTCTAGGAACAGGAATCCACCGACATCCAAGTCTTCAATCCTTCTGGTGTACTGCAGCAAGGAGGATTAGATGTCTCTAAGGCTCTGCTAGGCTGGCAGAGGGCTCTTTGGAAAGGAGCACACAGCCCAGGCTTCAGGCCTTGTGCACACAGCAGTTCAGCACAGACATCCTCTTGCTAGGAGAGGGGTGTCCAAAAAGACCGACCAAAACTCCGCCTCCCCTTTATAAAGTCTCCCCCAGCAGTCTCTGTTCTGGAGCAATGCACCCTGGGTGCTGCAAGATGTACTGGGAGATGTAGTCTCTCTCTCCTCTGCTTTCACTTCCATAATGTCTCTTTACTTCCTCCCGACTCACCTCTCACCTGGAACTTCTTGTCTCTCTGCATTAAAGGGGAACACCCCGCTACACACTCCCCCCACTTGAACTCTTTGGTCCCCAAAGATAAACTTCAACAAATACTGTTTACCATTTTGGACAATGTCGAGCATGATGTTGGCATAGGGAATTCCCACCAAAACTTTGGGATGGAACTCTCTTGCCCACAGGTCACACTACCATGAGTGGCCTGCCTAACTGTGCCAGAGAGTGAGCTGGGGTTGCCCTCCACCAAATGGACGGTGGAAGGATCAGGTTGTTCAACACTTCTCCTAGCCGTTACAACAGAGTCCTCTGAGCTCGTCCCCATTTGGGGGTAAGTTAGTTTCTTGGGAGGCCTGATGACTCTGCGAGCCCTCTGCTCTCTTGGTGCTTCTGACTCTGGCACCACAGGCTCTTCTTCAGGAGTAAGTTCAGGTAACATTGCTGGTTCTGGAACCTCTGATTCAGAAGTCGACTGACGTATGGAATCTCTAGAGTCCTCCTCTGCGCAAGTGTCAGGAACATCTTCCCAGTAATCAGCTGAGGGACTGAAGGGTATGAATTCAGTAGCCTCCGGATTCAGCGTTGCATCTGGGGTATCCCCTCCATTTGGGAGATCTATGGCGGACGTTCCCAGAGTCGAGGGAGGCCACAGCCAGTCCAGTTCTCCACCTTCTTCTGTACTCAATTGGGAGGCCTCCCCATCTTTGGCTCGAGAGGTCTGGGACCGAGTGTTCGGCCTAGGAATATCCAGGATAGAGGCCGGTTCAGGGGAGTCTCTCACGGGAGGTATTCTGACTGCCTCAGCAAGTGGGAGCAGGTGGTTCCGATGCCACATCTTCAGTGGACCCACCTTTCCTTCTGGCTTTAGTTTGTAGACAGGCAAACCGGGCAACTTCCTACAGACAACATAGGGCTCAGATCTCCACCTGTCGGCAAGCTTGTGTTTTCCAGGGACCCCCAGATTGCGTAGCAGTACTCGGTCCCCGGGCTGCAGATCTTGCACTCGAACCTTCAGATCAAAATTTCTCTTGTTGCGGGCCCCCCTTTGATCCGAAGCCGCCTGGGCTTGTTCATAGGCCACCTGCAAGCTACGTCTAAGTCTGTCCACGTATCCCTTGTGGGATGTAGCTGAGGTATTGTCTATAGAAGTGCCAAAGGCCAGGTCCACAGGTAGCCTTGCTTCTCTCCCAAACATAAGTCGATAAGGGGAGTAGCCAGTGGCGTCACTTGTGGTACAGTTATAGGCATGTACTAGGGCTGATATGTGCTGACTCCAGTGTTGCTTCTTCTCTGTTTCTAAGGTTCCCAACATGTTGAGCAGGGTCCGGTTAAATCTCTCCGGCTGAGCATCTCCTTGTGGGTGGTAAGGCGTGGTTCTGGTCTTCTTTATTCCTAATGAATCCAAAAGTCTTCGGATCAACCGACTCTCAAAGTCCCTTCCTTGATCTGAGTGGAGTCTCTGTGGTAGTCCGTAATGGACAAAATACTTCTCCATAAGGCGTTGAAAGGTAGCAGGAGCTCCAGACAGACCCTGAGGCATCCTATTGAATTCGAAGAATCCCACCGGGGTTATGAAGGCTGTCTTCTCCCTGTCTTCTGGGTGCATAGGGATTTGATAGTACCCACTCTTGAGGTCCATCACACTGAACCATTTGGCTCCAGACAAACTTTGTAGGGCATCTTCTATCCTTGGCGTGGTGTATTGGTCAGGGATGGTTCTCCTGTTGAGAGTCCTGTAATCGATACAAAGCCTCAACGACCCATTCTTCTTTCTGACCACCACGATTGGGGAGGCATAGGGACTTCTAGACTCACGGATAACACCAGTCTTCTTTAGTTCTACAAGTTGTTCCCTCAGATCCTCCAGATCTGCCAGGGGGACCCGCCTGACCCTCTCTCGGAAGGGCTTATCTTCTTGGAGGCGGATCCGATGGGTGGCACTTCTTGCACACCCCACATCGAATTCATCTTCGGAAAAGATCTTCTCCCACCTGGTCAGCTGGGCCTTGGCTCTTTCTTTCCAAGCCCTGGGTAGGTTCGGGTTTTCCACGGACAGTTTCTCCCAAACATCTCCTCCGTCACCCGTCCCCTTGACTTCGGACCAAGTGACCGGGGCAGCAGGGCTCACCTGACCAAGCAACACTCTGGCAGGGATCTCCATGGGTCCTCCCGTAGTGTTCCTAACACTCACCGGAACTCTGCCATGGGCCTTCTTCAGGGCCTTGAACGGAATCACTTCTGGTATCACTTCCAGGCCTGAGGACTCTTCCCTTGGGTCTGATTCCAGCATGACAAAGGGGCCAGGTTGTTCCCACGAAAGCTTCACAGTGGCCCTAAGACAGGTTACTTCTCCGGGCTGTAGCACTACTCCTTCTCTGCCAAGTCTCCACACCTTCCCTATCCCCTCTCCCGGGGTCTTCTGCTCTAAGACCAATCGTTGGTAGGCCGTCTTTAGCATGGGATGGATTTTGGTGGCTGAATGGTTTCTCTCTTTCACTAGAGGGGTCAGGAGTCTCCTGACTAGATCCGTGTTTGTCCCAATGATCAGGGAAATCTTGCTGGCTCCAGGCGGCCGGGGACACACAACTGCCAGGGTGTCAAACACTTCAGCCTTCCCAGCCACGGATGGGTCGAAAGTCATCTTTATGGGCAGGTACCCATCATAAGGGAAACTCTGGGTTCCAAGTCCCCATATCTCCAGCTCTTCTATCTTCTGGATAGGCAGATGACTCAAGTGCCTATCATAGAAGTCCCGGTATAGTAAAGTCACCTGTGCTCCGGTGTCCAAAAGAGCTTTAGTATAGACTCCTTCCACTTGAATGGGCACAGTAGGAGACGGGCCCACCAGTTCCTTTGGGTATGGCCGGACTGGGGTCACCTCTTTTTTTGGGCTTTCGACCCTTGCCCTGCTCCTTTTGGACTTTAATTTTTCCTGAGCCTGGCATGCATTGACTTTCTCCCTCTCAATGGGGGCACAAACCCGCTGAGGGATGTTATTGTTCCTTTTAGGTGGATGTTCCTTCTTTGGGGTGCTGTACTTCCACTGAGGGGTCTTGCCCCCTCCCTCTGGGGTACATCTTGGTGGGGGTGTACTATACCTCCTCCTAGGAGTTTTGTCTCCTCCATTCTTGGCCTTTTTTTTTAGTTTGGAGCGCACTGAAGATGATGGGCACCCGGTTGACTCCTTCACCGGGGCCCCTTTGGAGTTTCCCGCCGGCTTGCAATTATCTGTTCTCTTCTTCTTTGGGCTGGAGCATACATTAGCAAAGTGGCCACTCCCTCCGCAGTTATAGCAAATCACCTCTTCTCGGTCCTGTAGGGAGGCCGGTGCTGAGGTGTTCGGGAACAACTCCTTTCTTGGGCTTGGTTTCTCTCGTCTTCGCTGATCTTTCTCCATCAAAGAGGTCAGCATCTCCAACACTTGGGCCATTTGCGATTTCAGAGTGTCAACCTCCGCATCTCTTTCTGGGCTCTTGACCGAATGGACCAACACTGGTACAGGTGTGACATTCGCCTTGGCCACCTGCTGATCTTCCTCCAGCGCCTCTTCGTCCCTAATAATTTTTATTAGATCAGAGTAGGTTAGTGACATTCCTCCTCCTGAGGTTTTCAGGTGCAGCCAGACCGGGTCTGAGCGCCGCGCTCCCCTCATGATCTGCTTCATGCGTGCTTCATCTGCATCTTTGGGCAGCATTCCCTTCTTCAGTACAATCTTGCATAACTGCCTGTTCAGCCTTCTAACATATTCTGACAGTTTCTCATTCGGCTGCTGGAGAGTGTGTTCAATTTGATAAATCATCTCTGACACCTTCTCCAGCTGACCAAACTCTTCCTGCAGCATGGCCAGGCAATCTTGAGCTGTACAGTTTTCATTTTAAACCGGAAGCTCTTCACCGCTTCTGCCGCGGCACCTTTCAGACTTTCTAAGACTCGCTGTCTCTTCTGTGCCTCAGGCACCTCCCATGCTTCTACTGCCTGCAATGCCTGTTCCACCCAAGTGTCAAAATCTTCCTCCCCCGCAGGGACGGGGAGCTTCCCTGAGAAGGTGCTAAGCTTCCGGTAACCGGCCTCCACATGCACCGTACTGCTTTTCTGGCACTTAATTACAAGGTCTCCTAGAGCATTCAACAATTCAGGCCCTATAGCGGCCAGCGGTGATCCCGGGCTTAATAGTTCCTTAAGCTTTTCTGCTTTAGGGGATAGTGGTGGAGATAATTGTGGGAGTGATGGCTTTGGTGTCTGAAACCATTCTTCCTTCACTGGCAGCGTATGTATCAAATGATAGATCTGATTATCTATGGCTTGTATACTCTGACTTTTAAAATGCTCTGGGATTTCGTTTTTCCATTCTACCAGTGCGTATGTAAACGAGATCACTGGATCTGGCCTAAAATCCATCACCCATGCTTTGTGGCTCGGAGACAGTAACAATACGAGCTGTTTTATCTCCTCTTCCTTCCATCTTTCCCCCGGGAGTACAATGACTACCGCAGCGGTTGGATCGGCGCCAATCGCTGCGCACCACTGTGACATTGCCAGCGGGTCCATGCTGGTACTTCTGACCGGCTTGATTGCAGCGTGCAACGTACAAGGATCCCGGACTCGAGCCCCCACGTGTAGCGCTACCCCCAGTTAAGAGAGCCGCTGATATTGATTTGGGCCCTGTAGTGCACTGCTGTCAACCCCTGGCAATCGGCTCTAACCTCCCGTGGCACAGCTGGTGATAGAGGGATAGGACCGCGTGACCGCAACTGTTGGTGACGCAGTCCTATAACAAACATACACAGAATATACTTTAAAACTCCTATTAAAGTAAGCGGAACTGACACCAAATGTACTTTACCCAGATATTTTACTGAGGCTAATGGGCAAGTAATAAACAACAGTATAACAAGTTGCAGATCCCTGCAATAAACAGTAATAAAGATAAACAGAGTAATCAGAATAATAAAGTATTGCTATGCAACTCTAGCGCTGCCCTTTTACAGCTACTTCCCCTCATGGGTAGACTAACACCCAGCAATGTCTACCTATGCAGTCAGGCCTGACTGATCTAGATGGAAGTTCAGTGAAACAATATTCGCTAGCAATCTTTTCGGTGGTGCACTTGAAGAACAACTTTGTAATCCCAACGAATAGTAAAGATAAAGGTATCTGTCTTTAAACAGCTCTCACCACCCGGGCAAGTCAAAGTCCGTTTCCTCCATCGATTCGTCTAGGAACAGGAATCCACCATCATCCAAGTCTTCAATCCTTCTGGTGTACTGCAGCAAGGAGGATTAGATGTCTCTAAGGCTCTGCTAGGCTGGCAGAGGGCTCTTTGGAAAGGAGCACACAGCCCAGGCTTCAGGCCTTGTGCACACAGCAGTTCAGCACAGACATCCTCTTGCTAGGAGAGGGGTGTCCAAAAAGACCGACCAAAACTCCGCCTCCCCTTTATAAAGTCTCCCCCAGCAGTTTCTGTTCTGGAGCAATGCACCCTGGGTGCTGCAAGATGTACTGGGAGATGTAGTCTCTCTCTCCTCTGCTTTCACTTCCATAATGTCTCTTTACTTCCTCCCGACTCACCTCTCACCTGGAACTTCTTGTCTCTCTGCATTAAAGGGGAACACCCCGCTACACATACATGGGTCGAAATTTGGCCAGTTCAGCAGGGACCGGATAAATTTTGATCCTTGTATGGGCATGGAGGTTGTACAGAATTCGATATACCAATCGACTTATTTACAACCGCCTTGCTGGATTTTCCCCACTCAATCAGTGCTGCAGGCTGTAGCTCAGCAGGAAGGATTCACCTATCCACATTGAGTGTGGTCAAATACTTTTTGGGGTTGAAAAATGTGTATAAAAATGCACTAAGCAGTGACTCAAGGATAAGGATGATCACCCAGAAGCTTTTGTCTTTATTTACAAGTCAAGAATGACAGATCCTATAATTTTATCTTTATGCTGACGACAAGATTATTTCCAATATAATCTCACCTTCAGTGTCTATACCAGCCTTTTTCAACCAGGGAGCCCAGGCACCCTGGGATGCCTTGAGATTTCTTCAGGAGTGCCTTGCTTGACAAAATGCCTACAAATGTATCAAAAATTGTATACAAACCAGCAGGTGAATCAAGCCTGCCTTTTAGTTACACAAAGCCACGGGTTTTCAATATGCACCATTATGACTTTCTAGACACTGGCGTCCTAACAATCAATGACATCATCAGTTAATAAGGAGGATATCTGTTGCCTCCACAGCATCCTTGTTTGACCCTCCTGTGCCCCTCTCTCTCAGCATTGGGGTGACATTAGCTGACTGATGGAGAGAAATTGAGGGAGAAGAGAAACATAGGCATACTAGTCAGTACCAGTGTGCAAAAGTGTATTTGATTTGGAAGAATAAATCACCTCTAACGCTGGGTGTCCTACGTGTATTGATGTTGCTGCATTATGTAAAACTATTACAATAGTTATTTACATTTTAGAATGGGGTGAGAAACACTGGTCCATACCAACTGTGTGCCCCTCAAACTGGATGGAATACTATGGTACATTGGCTTTGCATATTTACATTTTCTATTGGCTTCAGGAACTTGATGGATGAAAGGTCTGTTAAACAGATCTCATAATTACCGTATTTATCGGTGTATAACACGCACTTTTTTCCCCTAAAATCAGGGGAAAATCGTGGGTGCGTGTTATACACCGATCCCCCGCCGATCTCCCGCTGAAACGAGCGAGAGGAGCCGAGATACAGAAAGCCAAAGTATACTCAACTTTACTCGGCTCCTCTCGCAGTCCCGCCCATCTCCACTGATTGTGCCGCTGACATACAGAAAGCCGAGTGTACTTCGGCTAGTCTCGACTCATCTCGCAGTCCCGCCTCTGACTGTGAGCAGAGCCGAGTCTAGCCGAAGTACACTCGGCTTTCTGTATGTCAGCGGCGCAATCAGTGGAGATGGGCGGGACTGCGAGAGGAGCCGAGTCTAGCCAAAGTACACTCGGTTCTCTCCACGCGGAAATCAGCGCCAATTTTAAGAATAGCAGAGACTGGCAAGGCTGCAAAGGCACTGGGCAAGGCTACAGATGGACACTGGGCAAGGCAGCAAAGGCACTGGTCAAGGCTGCAGATGGACACTGGGCAAGGCTGCAATGATGGACACTGGGCAAGGCTGCAGATGGATACTGGGAAAGGCTGCAATGATGGACAAGGCTGCATTTAAATGTACGTTTTTTTCCTTGAACTTCCCTCCTAAAAGTTTTTTTCCTTAAAATTCCCTCCTAAACTTGGGGTGCGTGTTATACGCCGATAAATACGGTATATTCTTCATACGCTTTCAAATTTGTGATTAAAAATGTCTGCTTTGCTAGTATTACAAACATGTACTGGGGATTTTCAGCTCAAGCCTGGACTGTGTTCAGAAACATGTGTGTTTCAAATTTCATATTATTTAAGGGTTAGTGACAGTCATTATTTAAAATATAACCTTGAGATGCATACAATGAGCACAGCCTACCTGCTCAGTAATTCAGAATAGATATATATATATCTATATAGATATATATATATAATACATTAAAAATAAATGAATATCTATGGCATAAGATATATTTAATATGTAGCGCCCTCCCCAAAAGGTTGGGACGCTATTAAAATTTAGGGGGATCTCTGAGCCAGTAGTTGGGCTCAGACGGTTGGATTACATTGAAATTCGCCTCTGTTCTAGTTGTGGTTTGCCTGATAGTAATTTTCCTTTTTGCCTGTAGGTGGCGTTACCACCTCAGGCACCGGTTGGAA
Source organism: Rana muscosa (assembly GCA_029206835.1). Lineage (NCBI taxonomy): Eukaryota > Metazoa > Chordata > Amphibia > Anura > Ranidae > Rana > Rana muscosa. Next base: position 244,352,419 of record CM055118.1, on the reverse strand, counting down.
CACGGGCAAACCATGGTGCATTGAGTGGCCCTTCTCGACAGCGGTACGGTGGGAGTGGTTGCCCCGCTGGGCCTGATGGGAGGGGATACTTAAAGGGCAGACGCCATTGATTGGGGTCCGTCTTCGCCTCGCGGCCCTCTGGGCACGAGGTATGTGTGTTTGGTTCTGGTCTCGGGGGCCATGTTGGCCCGAGGCTGCATCGCTGTCTAGTAGGCCCAGCTAGTCTAGCTGGGGCCTGCAAACTGAGAAGGGATCCCAAGCTGTCCGTCCAAATGGGGAGGAAGTCTTGGTGAAGGAGACCGGGGAAGGACCTGCCCTGGAGGAGACCGGCAAAGGGCTGGCGTCTTGGGTGAGGCCCGGTAACTTTATTGAGGAGGGATCCATTATACTACAAGCCCTGCAGTTTGCCGGATTGGCTTAAAGGCTCTTTAACTGTATGGCTGGAAGTTTGGGACATTGAAATCCTGTGGCAGAGGATTCCTGGACTATCCATTTGTTCACTTCAAAAAGTCTGTGGCAGAGACTTTGTTCATTTAAAAAAGGTCTGTGGCAGAGACCCAATTCATCTTGGGCAGTCTGTGGCAGAGACTGCCCTGTTGCTTATTCGTGTGTCATCCCGGCTGCTAGACCATGTGAGAGGGGACTATCCGGGTGACCGATACTCACTCTAACATTGAGAGTGGTGAGTGACTTTGAACTGATACCTTTACAATTTTGTGGTGAGTGCCTGAACCTTCCCCTATTCTTCTATGCCTTCTACTTTATAAACGTTTACTGCATAAGAAAATAAAGCCTGGCTGTTTAAGGTTTTTACATCTGTGTGGACAGTGCATTTAATACAGACTTTCCCTACCTGGACAACGAAGCTGAAGAGGTAATGTGCAAAACCCAAAACTAACCAGCAGCTCCTACGGGGGTAGTGCTACACATGGGGGCTCGTCCGGGATATTTGCCATTGCCTCTGACAACCGGATTACTAATCTTTTGCTTTTTGGAAAGTCTGCCATTGAGAAAGTGTTGGACTGTGCTTTTAACGAGAGAAGAAGGGGTCAAGGGGCACAGATAGCTCTGTTAGCTGCGTAGTTCGTGGGCAGGGCCGAGAAGAAGAAAGCCTGCGAGCTACGTGCAAAAAGAACTAAGTAGGAGGAGTCCCCGCCACTTGCGTGCTACACGTGGGTGCATTTGGCACCAAGGGCAGAGATTGTTGGATCGAGCAAGAGGAGCAGCATGTCTTCGGTTTTATGGGCCCCAGCCATGTCTGGACCCAGGATGCTCCATATGCCTACTACTATGGACACTGCTCAAATTGGAGCCCAGCTTACAGATACAGGGATCCGACTCAAGCCCCGGGGCCGCTTCACGCTATACACAAGTCGGGATGTGGAGGCCTTGGGCATGCTCTGCCTTGGATGCAACGGACTGGCCGTGCAGCTGCGCCCCTTTGGTAGATGCCTGTCCTGATGAGAATTTATTTTCGAAGTGGAACAACCCACCGTACCACCCCGCGCTTATCGGGTGGACTGGATCACAGGCACCGTTACTCTTGAGGAGGCTGCCTTCGCCCCTCGGTACAGCCCGCGCACCCTGCATCTACTGTAGCCAGCGAATCTGGAGTGGATGTCACCACCACTACAGAGCCACCAGCGGACATCGCAGCGGACACTGCCACCGCCACTACCTGTGTCTCCATCCCACCCGCAAAACGGAAGGTGGGCTACGTTAAGGCCTCCTGCGGCCGCGGTCGAAGCCTACCCCAGCGTCTGCCGGAACCGGACCTCCTGAGCAGTGAAGTCCCTGGGAAGTCCACGACAGGAACCGGTAAGGAGGCTGGGGACAAAGTGACTTTACTTGCCCGTAATTACATACCCGCTGAGGAGTTGGATTCCTCGGATTTGGAATCCTCCTCAGATGTTGGGGATGACAAGCTGATTGAGGCTGTATTTTTGGAGAATGGATGGGACAATCAAAAATGTATTACCCCGCTCCGCAGCCTCCAAGAGGGTTCACCCATGAGTTCCGGGGACACCACACCCCGGGTGGAAACCCCTACCCCTATTGTAAAGAGAGAGGCTGTACCCAATGACGGGCCCTGGCCTCAATTTGCCACGTTTTTTTGTCTGGAGGTCATCGGACTCATACGTACTGCCCGGGATGTGAAACCCTGGGTCCTTACCTAGGCTTGCCCGCCTACAGCGGATCCTAATGAAGCGGGTAGCTACAGAGTACAGCTTGGAGTTCCCCTATGTGCCCAAAGAACTGATGTTAGAAATTGAAGCTTGTCGCGAGCAATGGTACGGGGATGCCATCTGGGACTACTTTAAAGTACCCAAGCCGTTTAGGAACTTTGAACACCCCTTTACCTTGGCCGATCGATTCAAGGGGTGCCGTCTGGACTGGGGCTATGGCCGGCACATTCACGCCGATCGGGTTGTTCTCCGCTGTCCAGGAAGGGAGGATGCAGTATATTTTATCACCACCCTGGACAAACAGATGAAATCTGTGATTCTACCTGATCCTAGTTTCTACCTGTGACAATTTATATAGAAACTTGACTTTGTTGTTTGCTTCCTGTTTTCTACAAGTGGAGAATGCTCTGGATAAAGTGACTTTGTTCTCCGCCCTAAAACATTTGTTGCTCTGTAAAAGGAGATAGAAGACAGAGAACGTTCCTTTGATATCTTTGAATAACAATTTTCTTCCCTCTAACTGAACTTTGGGGGTTAGCTAGATAGAGTAGGGCTGCTAAGAAACGCTGTGTTCAACATTGGTTCTTTGTATGTGTATTTTTCAGCCCCTGCGCAGAAAGGACATTGTGATGCCTCTGACACTAGGTGGCAGCGGTTTTCCGGATTAGGGAAAGACTTTTATTGCTGACACAGCAATTAAAACTTAAAGAAGGAAAGCTGCATTTTCACGGAGTTACAGTTCTGCTTCTGTGTACATATGTCTGATATTTTAGTATTATGTATTTGCTATGTATGTTTTTGTTTTCTCTTAGGTACCGGATCTGCTGACAACAGGGCCGTTTGAAGGAATTTGGGGGCCCCAAGCAAAATGGACATGGAGGCCCCCCCAACCCCCTCCCCCGCGCACTCATGCAAAGCCTACAGGAACCACAGCATAGCGATACAGTTTAAGCTCACCCACACTTTATATAAATAAAAAAGGTTTACAGTGCAAATACTGCTGTTGCATATAATCCAACATACTTACAACACATACACACTCACATTAACATTAAGATGCTGCTTAGGACTGTTTATGGACAGTGGGATGGACAGGGGGACCGTGGGATGGACAGGGGGACTACGCACTGTAATATCCACATCATCTCCCCCACTGTAATATCCACATCATCTCCCCCACTGTAATGTCCACATCATCTCCCCCACTGTAATATCCACATCATCTCCCTCACTGTAATGTCCACATCATCTCCCCCACTGTAATATCCACATCATCTCCCCCACTGTAATGTCCACATCATCTCCCCCACTGTAATGTCCACATCATCTCCCCCTGTACTGTCCACATCTCCCCCACTGTAAAATCCAGATCTCCCCCCTGTAATGTCCACATCTCCCCCTGTACTGTCCACATCTCCCCCTGTAATGTCCACTGTTAAAATAATAAAAATATTCAAAAATAATTATGGAGTGATAAAGTCTCTAATAGTTCCACAAATAAAATAGTAAATAAGTTTTCTTGAAAAGTAGTAAAGAATCTGTCAGTCTTTCTATGGCTCCACAAGCATGTACTTGTACATGATTTCTGTTCTGTCCAGTAATCCAGGCCAGGATTAGGATCCCTGAATATTTGTGCGCTTTTCTCCTGCAAATAACTTCCTGGTCACAGCAGCCTGCTTCTCCATCCCAATCCCCACTATTGGAGACATTTCTCCAATAGTGGGGATTGGGATGGAGAAGCAGGCTGCTGTGACCAGAAAGTTGTTTGCAGCCGCGCACTAATATTCAAGGATCCTGATCCTGGCCTGGCTGGATTACTGGACAGAAGAACAGAAATCATGCACAAGTACATGCTTGTGGAGCCATAGAAAGACAGATTCTTTACTACTTTTCAAGAAAACGTATTTACTATTTTATTAGTGGAACTATTAGAGACTTTATTACTCCATTAAAAAGTCATTCACCGACCTACCGTTTCCAGAGGCACTGTCTGGCGGGCAAAATATGATCCGACCGCAATGGGAGTTGTAGCACGCCTGCGCTGCCCTCCTGAGTGACTGTGACTGACACTGACTCCTCCCCCCAGGAGCAGGGAGCATCAGCACGTAGCCGCCGCTGTGGACTACAACTCCCATAAGCAATAGCGGTGGCCTTTCACCGCCGGGTGTACCAAGATGGCCGAAGCCACGGCATTTCCTATGGCCGCAATCCGCGGATCAGCTCCGGGCGGAAATTGAGGACAGTGACAGGCAGCAGGCTGGGGCCCCAGGCCAGCTCGGGGCCCCAAGCAATTGCTTGTTTTGCCTGTCCTGTTCCGACGGCCCTGGCTGACAAGACCATCAGAGGATGGGGTGGGATTAGACAGATAGTGATGGGTGGTAGTGTATATATATAATGTGTAATGTATCTAGATGTCATATATGGAGAGTCATACCATTCCCTTTTATTGTATACTGTGTATCTCTTTCTTTTTCTCTCCCCTTCCCTGTTTTTTTTTTTGGTTCAGGCACCAAAACCTCAGGCTTAAGGTTTTTTTGTTTTTCTTCAGCCACTGGGGACAGTGTCTTTTTTTGGAGGGGGGTGTATGTAGCGCCCTCCCCAAAAGGTTGGGACGCTATTTAAATTTAGGGGGATAGCTGAGCCAGTAGTTGGGCTCAGACTGTTGGATTACATTGAAATTCGCCTCTGTTCTAGTTGGGGTTTGCCTGATAGTAATTTCCCTTTTTGCCTGTAGGTGGCGTTACCACCTCAGGCACCGGTTGGAACACTTGCAAACCATGGTGCATTGAGTGAGCCTTCTCGGCAGCAGTACGGTGGGAGTGGTTGCCCCGCTGGGCCTGCTGGGAGGGGATACTTAAGGGGCAGACGCCATTGATCGGGGTCCGACTTCGCCTCATGGCCCTCTGGGCATGAGGTATGTGTGTGTGGTTCTGGTCTTGGGGCCACGTTGGCCCGAGGCTGCATCACTGTCTAGTAGGCCCAGCTAGTCTGGCTGGGGCCTGCAAACTGAGAAGGGATCCCAAGCTGTCCGTCCAAATGGGGAGGAAGCTGTCTTGGTGAAGGAGATCGGGGGAGGACCTGCCCTGGAGGAGGCCGGCAAAGTGCTGACGTCTTGGGTGAGGCCCGGTAACTTTATTGAGGAGGGATCCATTATACTACAAGCCCTGCAGTTTGCCGGATTGGCTTAAAGGCTCTTTAACTGTATGGCTGGAAGTTTGGGACATTGAAATCCTGTGGCAGAGGATTCCTGGACTATCCATTTGTTCACTTCAAAAAGTCTGTGGCAGAGACTTTGTTCATTTAAAAAAGGTCTGTGGCAGAGACCCAATTCATCTTGGGCAGTCTGTGGCAGACTGCCCTGTTGCTGATTCGTGTGTCATCCCGGCTGCTTGGCCATGTGAGAGGGGATACCCACTCTAACATTGAGAGTGGTGAGTGACTTTGAACTGATACCTTTACAATTTTGTGGCGAGTGCCTGAATCTTCCCCTACTCTTTTATACCTTCTACTTTCTCAACGTTTACTGCATAAGAAAATAAAGCATGGCTGTTTAAGGTTTTACATCTGTGTGGACATTGCATTTACTACAGACTTTCCTACCCGGACAACGAAGCTGAAGAGGTAACGTGCAAAACCCAAAACTAACCAGGAGCTCCTACGGGGTAAGTGCTACAAATATATGTACACATTCTCAATACAGAGGCTAAAGGAAGGGCCTCGGAAATTTTTTCAAATAAACTCAAAGCTTAGGGCTTTGAGAAAGCTGAATACTTTGGGTCTCATGAACAGACCATAACATTTCCCAGGTGAGACAGAGAATAAAGATGAACCTTCCCTAAACTATGGCTCATTGTCTTAAACAAAGTCCTTAAAAAAAAATAATACTGCTCCATTATGATAGGTGCCCACAACTCAACACAAATCAACAGATTTTTTTTACGACGGAATGTTGGCTCAAACTTGTGTTGCATACACACGGTCACAGAAAATTCCGACCGTCAAGAAAGCGGTGATGTACAACACTACAACGAGCCGAGAAAAATTAAGTTCAATGATTCCGAGTGTAGCGGCCTCACCCTCTCTCCATCTTTATCGGTTACACACCAACTCATGTCTAGGGGTTCCTGGGTTGTGAGAGTGAGATGCGCCACGGCCCATGTCCTCCCCATTGTAATAGGGAGGTGAAGGCCCCTTACTGATGTTTCCTCGGGCCGGTGTGTTCTGTGAATGCACTGAGTCTGTAGTTGCAAGCTCACCAGCCTCCCCTTTGCTTCCAGTAACTGAAGTTCACACACCGGAGAAAGGTCCAACACTTGTTTATTTGACACTCCAATACGCAAAGCACAATAAACAGTTCTTTTGCAGCAAACTGGTTGGGACCTATAACCTTGCCAACGGTGGGGCGAGCAGATCGAGGCACTTCCTAAAGTCTAAGTTCTATGCCACTGTACTATGACCAGCGGCGCCTAAGCCAATCCGGCTGTTACAGAACAGGAAAGATGGGGTCTCTTCCAGCAACCCCTATGAACAGCAATGGAGCCCTCTTCGATACGCTGTGGCCCCTATCAGGGGGATGTGTCCTCCCAAGAGAGTTCCCAGAGGCCCACTGTCACCGGGTTGGTGCTGCTCCGGGTCTCCAGTGGGTAACCTCTCTGGCCTCCTCACCTCAGATACGAGTCCCTCCGCTCAGGGACCCTCGGACAGTCCACCCTAGCGGGACCCAGTCGAAGGTACTGGGCCCCAGGCCTTCTCGATAGTACCTCACCCCAGGCTAAAGGTGCCTGGGATGGACGCCAACATGACTCCGGACCAGGCCATGGGCACCTGGACCAGACTCCTGGATCTCCAGCACCCAGGCCCGAGGGCCCTGGGTGCGGACCGCAACCCTCCTCCTCCGAGGACCTCCTTCTCCGCAAGACACCTCGTGGAAAGGGCGTCTCCCCCTTTTATCTCCTCCCATCAACGGCCCGGCGGGTTCCCCGCCCCAGCCATACCATCTCCGGGAAGGGACAAAACAGGGAGCACTGCAGGAGATGATTCTACCTGAAACCTGTGGGTACCCCGCCACCCACAGGCAAAGGAGAATACTACATCCTCCAATCCTCCACGAAACAAAAAGGGGTCTGAACCCTAACACAATTATACACCTGGGTCACACTATTCCCCAGGTGTATCCCATCAATTTGAGGACCCCGCTACACGAGCATGCCTCGAATTGATTCAGAGCATGCGTGTTTTGCGTCGGAATTGCATACAGACAATCGGAATTTCCGACAAGAACTTTTCTTGTCGGAAAAATTGAGAACCCGCTCTCAAATTTTTTTTGTCGGAAATTCCGACAGAAAAAGTCAGATGGAGCCTACACACGGTCGGAATTTCCGACCAAAAGCTCACATCAAACTTTTCTTGTCGGAAATTCCGACCGTGTGTACGCGGCATTAAGCTGGCCATAGATGGATCAAAATTTGTCTGGTTAAGCAAGGACTGTCCGAAAATTTAGATTCATGTATGAACAACCCTGTTTAACAGAAGTCGATGGTTAGATTGACTTCTGTCTAATGCCGCGTACACACGATCGATTTTTTCGACGGTGAAAACACCATCGAGAAAATCGACGTGAAAAACGAGGAACAGCTTGTTCCCCCCACACACGGCCGTTTTAAATAAAAAAAAATTTTTGGTCGAAAAAAACGAGCGTGTGTGGGCTCCCAGGCAGTGTTTCCCTATGGGAAAACTGCCGCGGAAAAAAACGACGGGAATCACGACGAGAAAAATTAGAGCATGTTCTAATTTTTCTCGTCGTGATTAATGCCGTTTTTCCCGTCGAGAAAAACGAAGAAAAGCCCACAGACGATCGTTTTTCTCGTCCAAAGGAAAAAATTAAATTTTTCTCGACGGGAAAAATGATCGTGTGTACGCGGCATAACAGGAATGTTGAAAAATTTCTGTTAAACAGATCAGCTGCCAATCAGCTGTTGATCATTGTATTTTGACAGCAGAAGGAATCCTCCATAAACTTTGCTTGTATGGATGAAGGAATTTGTGTCTTTTTTCAATTAGCCCATTGCCTGATTGAAGAAAAAAATGAATGATCTATGGCCAGTATAATAACAAATAGTCTATGGCCAACTTAGGCTGTGTAGCGGGGTCCTCAATTTAGGGGTAGTGTTTGAGTGGTAGTTATGCTCAAACACCTAAATTGTTAGGACATTATCAACCATTTTGCCTGCAGGAAGAGTATCAGTGTACCGTTCCCTGTGGCCTGCGGGTGGTGCTGCCATGGTGGGCCAGGGTTGAACCGCTGATACAGTGCTGTGTCTTGTGTGTCCCCTCTCGGCAACCATGCAGTGGTCGGCCTGCTGTGTATGCTGGGAGAGGATATAAAGGGGGCGGACGCTGCCTGTTTTGTGGTTCGTTGTCGGGGGTCCTACTCCCAGGGAGTGTGTGTTCCTGTCCGCCCTGGGCACCTTTGGCCCAGGGGCGGTGGTCGGTGAATCAGTCCCAGGCACCTTTAGCCCTGGGGCTGCAACTAAAGCCTTGGGCCCAGCACCTTTGGCTGGGGCCCACCAAGGATCGAGGAATCTCAGGGTGCTGCCTTGCGAGGGGACCCGCATCTTAGATGTGGAGCCCGGGGGAAAGACCGTTCCGAGGGACTGGTGAGAAGTCACAGTGAAGCAAGGGGCCTGGTAACTCTCTGGAGGGATGTCTTCTCCTTACAAAGAGGCCAAGCTTTGAAAACCAAGTTCACCAGGTCTGTGGCAGAGACCAAGTTCACCAGGTCTGTGGCAGAGACCAAGATCACCAGTTTGTGTAGTGACTGTGCGCTTAGTTAGAGTACCATTCTGGCTGCTAGTCCCTATCTAGGGAGACTATCCAAATGGGCTAAGTCTGCTTGAGAAGCCAAGCAGTGAAGTGTATTACGTTTGTGCCTGGACCTCTCCCACACCTTATGCTGTCCTGTTTCTCTCTCCAACCTTTCCTATCAGAGACTGTGCTTTAAAAGAAATAAACTCTACGTTGGAGTTACGGCTGGTGTGGACCTTGGAGTTATTGGGGGAAATAGAGACTTGTCTTTATTGAGCATAGAGATAGGAGCCATTCTCTGGAGAACCTGGCTGTGGAGACCTGTTTCATATCACTGTTTCATATCACTGCTCAACCTCTTTACACAGGAGGGTACGGGCATGTAGCTGGGTGTGCCCTCGTGTTCCTGCGAAGAGCCAAAGACAGGTGAAGAGAGGGTGTGAGGCGCTACACGTGGGGGCTCGAGTCCAGGATTTCTGCAGCCTAAAACCCCCCAGTTTGGACTTTATTCCCCCTGTGAGGCTCCGTGGAGGTCGGCCATCTTTGAAAAGAAAGTGACTGCGCCACGAGGAGAGCCCAAGCTGCGTAGTTCGTGGGTGTGTCAAGAGTAAGAAAGCCCGCGAACATTGCAGAAGATGGGAGGAGCCTCGCCATGTGATGAGTTGCACGTGGTGACTTTGGCCCAAAAGGGACAGTGCGCAATGAATCGGCAAGCGGAGAACATGGCGTCTAATGCCCCATCGATTCCAGTTCCAAGTACCATGAATGTTTCTTTGTTTGCTGCTCCTTTGATGGATATGGGGATCTGACTGAAGCCTCGGGGTCACTTCGCCCTCTACGTTTACAGAGATGCGGAGGCCCTTGGAGTGGTTTGTCCCGGATGCCAGGGACTGGTGGTGCAGTCCTTTCAGCCTTTCGGAAGATGCAAAAGATGTAAGGAATTCCTATTCGAGGTAGAGCAACCCACAGAAAAGCCCCGGGCCTTCCATCTGAATTGCTTTACGGGTGCCACTACTCTTGAGGAGGAAACCAGCGCTTCTGCAGTCGCCCCTACGTGCACTGTCGAGACTTCGGAGGAAGTCGCTGTTGTGAATGTTCCGGTAGTTGAGGAACCGGAGACGGAGAAACCGGAGGATGCTGCCTCGGTTGTCACAGAATCCTCGCTCCCACTGCCCAATCGGAAGGTCGGCTACGTGAAAGCCTCCTGCGGTCGTGGTCGAGCTATACCCCAGCGCTTACCTGAGTCGGATTGCCCAGTCGGAGGGACCTCCAGACGATCCGCGACAGCTACAGGTCGAGGTGAGCTGGGGAAGGGAGCAGAGAAAAGCATCCAGAGTGTTGAGGATGCTTGGGTCTTGGACCCCAAAGAACTTGAACTTGCCATAGATAGTGGTTCCTCTGTCACTAGGAATTACTTACTAGCAGAGGAATGTGACACCTCGGATCTAGAGTCATCTTCTGATGTAGGAGAAGACGCCGAGATAGATGAAATATTCATCAACAAGGGCTGGGACAGAATACCACTATCCTCCGCCAGAAGTAGAAGGGACTCACCCAAGTCTGCTGGGGATGTTACACCCCGAGTGGAAGCCCATGTGTCTGAGAAAGGACCTGACCCCATGCCTGAGTCGTCCGGACCTGTGGTGCCCGTGCACATTACTACGGATGACTGTGAATTGCTACGAGCTGCTGTAATGGGTCCCAGGGCAGTGAAAGTGCCCCGGCATCCAGAAGCCATCGTTCTGCCAGGTGCGGGAGACCGTACCACGCTTCCTCCACTCTCCAGGATGCATCGGCTGTTCAATCAAAAGGTGGCTGCTGACTACGGATGGGAGTACCCGTATGTTGCAAGAGACTTACTGTTCGAGGTGGAGGCCTACAGAGAGAGATGGTACGCGGACTTCCTGTGGAACCATTTGAAGGTACAACACGCCCGCAGGTATCTCTCATGTTCCGCGGCTGTTGCCGAGAGATACAGGGGGTGCAAGAAAGAATGGATGTTTGGTCGGCACATTCATGCGGATCGGGTGGTTGTGTGTCGGAAGGAGTGTGAGGATGCAGTCTATTCAATAGAGACCTTTGACAAAAACCGAAAGCTCCTCATCTTGCCTGATCCAAAGTTTTATTTGTGAGAGACTGAACTCTATGTTTTTTTTTTTTGCACTTTTGTTCCGGAGTGTACTCTCCTGGAGTTCAGCAACTTTGCCCTTGCAAATCGGGGTAGTCTACTCAGCTGGAGAGCAGGGGAGCTGTTGATGTTTTCTCTCCGCTCACAGCGCAACAAAGACAGAGACTTTGGGGTAGAAATAGTTTTTTTTTTTTAACAAACAGGGGTTCTTTATTAAGCAAAAATCAGTACAGAGAAAAGAAAATACCACAAAGATTTTGGTTGGCACAACCATTGTCTTGACAGTACATTGAAATTACAGGCAAACAGATGACTATCACATCAAAATATCTCAGGGCACAACAATGTAGATAGGGACACCATGACCTACAGGAATCAGGATGGCTCAAGTGACCCAGTAAGCTTGGTGCACAAAAAACAAAAACAAAACAAAACAAAATACAGCCTACTCCCCCGGAATGGAAGACACACTGCCTCATCCCCGGGAACACGACCCCCCCCCCCCAGGACCACAAGACCCCAGGGCGGGGACCCCTCACGTAGCGAGCCACAACTGCCACACTTTGTCAAACTTCCAAGAACAACCTCTACTAATATACGTCAACCTGTAGAGTGGCAGGGCAGCATTGATCATAGCCAACCAGGCGGACACAGTTGGAGGATCGGGAGACAGCCATTTACAAATAATAGCCTTCTTGGCATAGTACAGCAAGTATCCTATGAGCAATCTACTATGGTGCGATCTCTGGCCATCATCTGGAATACCTAGGAGTGCCAGCTCTGGCGACAAGGGGAGCGACAGTTCCAGCTTAAGATTAACTAACTCAAACACCTCCCTCCAGAAATCCTGTAATTTGGGGCAAGCCCAGAGCATATGCAGCAGGTCCCCTGGTTGGACCAGGCACCGAGGGCAATTAGGATCCCTATCCGGATAGATTCTATGAAGCCTAGCGGGCGTAAGAAAGACCCTGTGGAGTAGTTTAACTTGCAGCAGCTTATCACGGGAGGAGATAACCAGTTTAGGGCAGTTTTCCAGTGCATCTTCCCAATCCTCCCTATCAAGGGCTGGTATATCCGCCCTCCATTGATCCCAGAGCCTCTCGATCTTCGGAGAGTCAGTCCTCAGCAGGGTACCGTATAGAACCGAAAGTGGTTTCCGCAGGTCTTCCCGCGAAAGGACCTCCTCAACTGGATCCAGCTGAATTAAAGGCGTGACAGGGAACTGGGCCCTGGCCGCATGTCGGAGCTGGAGGTACCGAAAGAACATCCAGCTCGGCAATTGAAACTGCCGACGAAGCTGTGCGTACTGCAGCAGCACCCCAGCCGGCATGATATCCCGTAAGGTTCTCACCCCATACCTTGCCCAGACATGCGGGTCAGGGATCGTACGAAAGTGGGGCAGGGCTGGATTCCCCCATAGAGGCTGCACCGGGGACCACCTATTCTCCCGAGAAAAACGCTTCCTAGCCGCCACCCAAACTCTATAGGTGGCATTAGTAGGAGTCGGCACTGACTCGTACGCCCTGGGGCCTCTGTATGCCAAGTTACGCAGGTCCATCAGCGAACCTAGGTAAGCGGCTTCCAGACACACAGCCGCATTGGAACGAGCCCCCTCAAACCACCAGTAAACGGTCACCAAAACAGCGGCCCAGTAATACACTTGTAGGTTAGGCAGAGCCAGGCCCCCTAACTGCGTAGGGAGATGAAGAGTAGATCTAGCAAGCCTAGGGACCGTCCCGCCCCAAATAAAGGAGCCAATACTCTTATCTACCTCTCTAAAAAAGGAGACCGGAATCCACACCGGGCAGTTGCGAAACAGGTAGAGAAATTTAGGCAGCAGGACCATCTTAAAAATATTGATACGGCCGAGGAGATTCAAGGGAAGGCTAGACCATGAAGCACAATTCTCCCGCAGGATAGACAGTAAGGGAAGAATATTCCGTGCATAGTATTGGGCCACATCCCTCGTCACAACCACCCCAAGGTACCTGAACTCAGTGACCCAACTCAAGGAAGATGGGCTGGCAAGGGCAGAAGCCTGGTCATCCAGTGGAAATACCACCGATTTAGACCAGTTTATCTTAACCCCGGAATACCTTCCAAACTCCTCAAATGTGTCCAGGGCAGCCAAGAGAGAAGGCCCAGCATCGTTCAGGTATAACAGAGCATCGTCAGCATATAATGATATCCTCTCCTCCAGTCCCCCCACCACCAGCCCCCGAATCCTCCGGGACTCCCGGACTGAAATTGCCAGGGGTTCTAAAGCCAGGGCAAAGAGACTGGGAGAGAGGGGACACCCCTGACGAGTGCCTCTGAACAACGGAAAGGGATCCGAAACCCAACCGTTAGTACGGACCCGCGCCCTCGGACTACCATATAGCATCTGCACCCAGTGAATAAAATTAGGACCAAATCCGAAGCCACGCAGAACCTCCTACATATATTCCCACTCAATCGAGTCAAAAGCCTTTTCGGCATCAAGGGAGGCTACTACGCGGGACCCGACCGAGTCGTGCGTCAATGAGAGATTCAAAAATAAGCGCCTAATATTAATGTCAGTGCCCTTGCCCGGCATAAACCCAGTCTGATCCACATGGACCAAATCAGAAATGACCGCAGACAGACGCACAGCTAAGATCTTGGCAAGGATCTTGGCGTCCACGTTCAACAAGGAAATAGGTCTGTAGGAGGCACATTCCAGAAGGTCCTTACCGGGCTTGGGCACCAACACTATAACCGCCTCCGCCATAGAGTCAGGCAGAACTCCCCGTTTTTTGCAGTCAGAAAAAAGTGAAGTCAACCGCGGTGCTAGCAGATCCATATACTGCGAGTAGAATTCTGTTGGGAGACCATCTACACCTGGCGTTTTACCCCCTGTAACCCCCCAATGGCTTTCTGTACCTCCTCCAGAGTAATCTCTCCCTCCAGAGAACCCCTAGAGTCATCCGACAGCACAGGGAAGTCAATCGAGCCCAGGAATTCCCGGAGTTCGGAAGAAGTGTATCCGACCTTAGAAGAGTAGACCCCCCGGAAAAACTGGGAAAACCTAGCATTAATATGTTCTGGGGAGGAGAGGACAGACCCACCCTCATCCCGAATTCCAGCCAGCCATGCCAGCAGTCGACCATTTTTGTCCCCAAACTCAAACACCCTCTGAGCCGAGTGTAACATGGCTTTCTTGGTTTGGTCGACACGACATAGGGAGAGTTCCCTAAGGACCCGCTGCCATTCGTAGTAAGTAGCATCCGATGGGGAGGACACAAAGTCCCGCTCCCACTTCCCGGCCTCCTCCTCCTTATCCTTCAGTAATTTAGCCCCTACCTTCTGTGCCAAAGAAATCCGGGAGATGAAGGCCCCCCTTACAAAGGCCTTAAAGGCATCCCATTGAACGCCAGAGCTAGCCGAATCCTGATTGAGGGTCCAGTAGTTACAGACAGACTCCACCATATCCTCTTGAATACCCTCATCCAATGCCCAGTACCTGGACAGGCGCCATAGTCTAGCACCTCTAGCCCCTGAGAGGGACACTGTAATACAGACGGGGGCGTGGTCAGAGATACCTCTAGATAGGTGGCCCGCTTCGCAAACCCAATTGAGGGCCGACGCAGAAGCAAAGACCAGGTCAATGTGGGACAGGGTCTTGTATGTGGCAGAGTGGCAAGTATATTCTCGTGTGCAGGGATGAAAATGGCTCCATACATCAGTCAGACTGTACGTCTCAGCCCACCTAGGAAGGTCCATAGAAAACCTGACCGAGGGGTGCAGTCTGTCCAGATCCCGAGAGGGCACCATATTAAAATCCCCAAAGATATAAAACTCGGACGTGTCAAATGCCAGGATATGCACCATCAAGTCATGCAACAGTTGTATTGAAGCAGGCGGAGGTAAATAAACTCCAGCCAGCACCAATCGCTTTTCATATATGTTAACATGCATGACCACATATCTACCCCCGGGGTCTGTGCGCACCTCCAACAGCTGGAAGGGCAGCGATCTCCTAACGAGAACACTGACCCCGCGAGCATAGCATGAGTAGGTAGAGTGATAAGCTGACCCAATCCAAGCCCTTTGCAAGGCCCGGACTCTGGACCCTGTCAAATGGGTTTCCAATAAGATACAAACATGTGGGGCGGCCTTCTGCAAGTATTGAAACACTAGGGACCTCTTAACCGCTGAGTTAAGGCCCCGAGTGTTCCAGGAGATAATCTTTAACTGAGCCATAATGTCCTAGAAGATATGGACCTTAGCAATATAGTGGTGACGGGAGAGACACAATAAGATCCGGGGCAGGACCCCCCTCCCCACCACCCCGCAAAACACCAGTCAACATACCTGTAACAGAAATAAAAGGTTATGCAGGTCACGACAGAACCCCTTAAACTAGAACCCCATAGAAGCCGCAAGGGCGGCAGGACAACCAAAACCCCCCTCCCCCCACCCCGCAACCCCATCCCAATTATGGAGAGCATAAATCCCAAACAACAGACAACGGGTCCGTTAGAACAGAACAAATGTAAAGAGGGCAGTGAACCAGTGGAATCTGCACTCAAACACCGAACCAGCACCGGAGATGCTGACCACCACATAACTGTACAGGAGGAAAAAGGTATCCCTTAGCTCAGAAAGTCCCATGCAGCTACACCAAAAGGGGGTGAGGCGAACCTCAACATCATAGGCAGTCCGGCATATCGCAAGGAGAGTTGGGAAGTTCAAGCAGGGGGATCAAAAGGTGGTGATAATGTCAACTTCACCTGCAAGCAGGGGCACAAACTTAAAACGTTACAGTACCTGCAAGATCAGTCAGAGCAAGTGACCAGTAGGACCGGGCTCTCAAGATCCATGCGGTGCATATCCGCCCCAAAACAGGTAGAGAAGAATGAGGGGGGAAGCCCGATCCAGGGGACACCCCTTCCTCATCAGCGGTGCGGTGGCAAGGTGTCAATCCAGGAGGAGGCTTCTCGCGGAGAGGTAAAGAACCGTGTCGTCTCCCCATCCTGCACACGGAGACGAGCAGGGAACAGCATGCTGTATCGAATATCACGGGCCCGAAGCAGGGCCTTCACTTGGTCGAACGACTTCCTCTGCTTCTGGGTCTCCAGGGAATAGTCGGGGAAGACAAGGAGCTTGGCGTTTTGATAGCGAAGTTCTCCCTTCACTCGCGCCGCTTTCAGCACTTCATCCCGGTCCCGGAAATTCAAGAACCTTAGAATAAAAGTGCGAGGGGGACCGCCCGCCGGATTCGGTTGCGGCGGAACCCGATGAGCCCTCTCCACGGCGTAAAAAGGGGAAAAGTGAGCGTCGGGCAATAGTTCACGCAGGAGATCCTCCACGAACACCGCCGGGTTCCTACCCTCCGCTCCTTCCGCCAGACCCACAATCCGAAGGTTGCTCCTCCGATTCCGATTCTCGGCGTCGTCCACCTTATACTCCAGGGCTCTCACCTTCTGCTGGATAACACGGATAGCTGAGGAGTGCTCATTCACGGTATCCTCCACACCACTCACCCGCTCCTCCGTCTCTGTAACTCGGGAGCGGAGCTTGTCCATGTCTTGCCTCATGTGTCCCATCTCAAGTTGCACTGCCTCGATCTTGGTCGTTAGCGTGGCTTGGCAGTTAGCAATAGCAGCCATAATGTCAGCCACATAGCTGGGTTGCGATGTCGCTTCATCTGGCAGCGGTGGTTCAGCCAGGAAATCCGTCTGAGACGCCATGTTATTGCCCTTCCAGCCACGAGGCTGCACACAGGCCGCAGGGGGTTCAGATGGAAGCTCTTCAATTGGCGGAAAGCGAAGCGGTTGTCCCCTATTACAGCCTCCCTTACGAGTCCGGCGTCTCATCAGTGTAGAACCCGGCCAGCTAAGACACGAATCACAGCCAGGGAACGGAGAAATTCACAGGCAGTCAGCAGAGCTCCGTGAAGTGCGACCGCTCAGGTCTCCATCTTGGCCACGCCCCCGGGGTAGAAATAGTTTAGGGCCACAGTCAGATTCAAGGAAGAAGAGGAAGATTTGCCTTCAAAGAAAGAATTTTTTTTTTGGGACAAGTGTCTTGACGGTGGCACTTCCACTAGGTGGCGGTGTTGCTCAAGTTTGAGCAGATAAAAAAAAACTCTTGAACTACGTTTAAAAGTGTTTTACTTTCTAGAAAAAAAGGATTTTTTCCCTCGGGGAGAGTCTTTTCTCTTCTAATGTACATAGAAGATTAGGATGTGTCATTTTTTTGGTTTTATGTGTTTATTTTCTCCCTCTGCAGGTGGACACCAAGCAACCACTGAGGATGGGTGGGTTTAGCTATTGCAGGAGGGGAGGGAAATGTGAATGATAAAAATGTGTTTGTTTTGAAATATGTGACATTTGAGAATGGGATGTACACATTTGTTTTTCTGCTATTCTTCCTTCATCTCTTCATTTTAACTCCCTTTCCCCATGTTCAGGTTCCGGCACAAACAAACAATTTTTTTCAAAATGTAGTTTTTTGTACATAGTTTCTGGAATAGGTCTATGTTGACTCAGGCTTGAGAGGCATAGGTTTGCTCCAGACACTGGGGGCAGTGTCTATTTTAGTGGGGGAAGTGTGTAGCAGGGTCCTCAATTTAGGGGTAGTGTTTGAGTGGTAGTCATGCTCAAACAGCTAAATTGTTAGGACATTAACAACCATTTTGCCTGCAGGAAGAGTATCAGTGTACCGTTCCCTGTGGCTGGTGGGTGGCGCTGCCATGGTGGGCCAGGGTTGAATCGCTGATACAGTGCTGTGCCTTGTGTGTACCCTCTCGGCAACCATGCAGTGGGCGAGGTCGGCCTGCTGTGTATGCTGGGAGAGGATATAAAAGGGTCGGACGCTGCCTGTTTTGTGGTTCGTTGTCGGGGGTCCTAATCCCAGGGAGTGTGTGTTTCTGTCCGCCCTGGGCACCTTTGGCACAGGGGCGGTGGTCGGTGAATCAGTCCCAGGCCCCTTTAGCCCTGGGGCTGCAAATAAAGCCTTGGCCCCAGCACCTTTGGCTGGGGCCCACCAAGGATCGAGGAATCTCAGGGTGCCGCCTTGCGAGGGGACAAGCATCTTAGACGAGGAGGCCGGGGAAAGACCGTTCCGAGGGACTGGTGAGAAGTCACAGTGAAGGAAGGGGCCCGGTAACTCTCTGGAGGGATGTCTTCTCCTTACAAAGAGGCCAAGCTTTGAAAACCAAGTTCACCAGGTCTGTGGCAGAGACCAAGTTCACCAGGTCTGTGGCAGAGACCAAGATCACCAGTTTGTGTAGTGACTGTGTGTTTAGTTAGAGTACCATTCTGGCTGCTAGTCCCTATCTAGGGAAACTATCCAAATGGGCTAAGTCTGCTTGAGAAGCCAAGCAGTGAAGTGTATTACGTTTGTGCCTGGACCTCTCCCACACCTTATGCTGTCCTGTTTCTCTCTCCAACCTTTCCTATCAGAGACTGTGCTTTAAAAGAAATAAACTCTACGTTGGAGTTACGGCTGGTGTGGACCTTGGAGTTATTGGGGGAAATAGAGACTTGTCTTTATTGAGCATAGAGATAGGAGCCATTCTCTGGAGAACCTGGCTGTGGAGACCTGTTTCATAACACCGCTCAACCTCTTTACACAGGAGGGTACAGGCATGTAGCTGGGTGTGCCCTCGTGTTCCTGCGAAGAGCCAAAGACAGGTGAAGAGAGGGTGTGAGGCGCTACACTTGCTATGTGATTTAGGGGACGGTCAGACTTGTAGGTATGATCTGACCAACTTTAGGCTGAAAAATGTATGGAGTATACTGCCAAAGTGGTAGGTAAAATAGAAAAATAGCTGGCAACTCCAATCTGTAAGAAATATTTATTGGCACATATAGGAAAACAAAAAAACAGAAGTGTTTTGGCTGAAGAGCCTTGGTCACTGCCAAAGTGCATGGCAATTATGTTAGGCCTAGACCAACTGGATGTGCTCTATCCATAGAAATTAAGTAAAGGGGAGAAGGGAATGAAGGGGACTTGCAAGATGGTTTTACAGGAGGGGCAGTCCTTTAAGCTGTTCTTCTGTCAGCGACTATTGGGGCCCTTTAATAGATGTTAGTGCACTTAAGGGCAGTTTCAATAAACCAGCATGCAGTATAGGTGCAGTAAAAAATGCAGCAAATGTGCAGTATAGGTGTGATATACCCAATGTCCTGCCTCCAGTAACTCAGTCCCTGCTAGCAGTGTAAACATTGGGCAGTGAGTCCTCTCACCAATCCCTATGGTGTGGGTGTGATCTCTCGCTGTAGAAGAGGGGCCCCTCAGTCCCCCCACAGAATACCTCCAGGGATTCAGTGGTGGGAATTAGAGGATGCTCTGGTCTCCCTGCAGCAATAGTGCAGATGTGACAGATGCGGTCTGTGCTGTGCTGTCACCGTTATCCCTGCTGGTCTGGCCTCTCAGCAGTCTGGTCAGTATGCAGCAAATGTGCTCTCATTGGTCCCTTCAGTGCCAAGAGGAAGAACCTAGCTGAGCAGTCTCAGAAAAGCAGCTCCACTGCTCATCCTTGCCACAGTGTTTCTTGGGAATTATAGTGCATAGGGTTCATAAGCTCCACAATATGGCTTACTTCCTGGACTTCAGATCCCATGATCCTTAGTGTTATGCATAGGATTTCATAGGTTTTCTGCTGACTGGAGGAGATTCAACATAACAGCAGAAAGTTAAAGTAAAGTGATTGTAAAGAGGGAGATGTCTCATTCTTCATGTTTCTGTTGTCCAGCACCTGACTACACTAGTGGGCATCCATTGGTGTTGGCATACCCAAAAAGGGCGGAAATATCTGAAGTCTGCACTGAGATTGTTTCCATTCTCATTTTATCCATGACCCATATGATTTGATGTTCATCTACCACGCTGCTGGATTCTACTTCATATCATCATCTCCCCCATGGTGGGAACAAGCTCGTTTGACCACTTGTTATGCAAATGGTCCACCTCATCTGGTAAGCAAGTATTTCTTCTGATGGTGGAGGATTTGTCACTATTCGTTTGAAGACCAGTCACATCACGGGGTGTCATCATTGTTTGCTTTTTTCCTACATGGACTTTATTGCGCTGCACTTTCATTTTATTAACATTTCGTTTTTTGTTTTTTCTGTGATTCACCTAATTGGTGTCCAGCTGCAACCAATCACTTATAGACTAATTGTGCGCTGATTGCTCTTTATTTTTTATTTCATACCCAAAAAACATAAGACTGACACCTGTTGAAACAGGAGTGTTAAATAGCTGTCGACTTATATCTGTCCACTACCTTATACTTTAGTGAGGCTACTGAGAACATAGAAAGGTGGTCAGATGAATGCACTAAGCAGACATTCTATTTTGGATAATTAAAGTGTTACTAAACCCAGGACCCTGCATTCACTATATCTGGTCTCCCACAGTACACAGAACATGGAAATGCAATTAATTTAGTAAATAAAAACTGCTAAATATTTTTTCTCATTAGCAGTATATAGCAGCCTTGTGACGTCTATGAGTGTCTGGTTAAAGCTTGTAGGAGGAGTTTTCATTCTGCACTCACTGTCCTATCAGGATGTAGGACCCCTGACTTTCTGTCTGGACAGTGCTCATTGGCCCTATGCTGATCACATGCACGCCCTTCCAAGAAAAGAAAAGAAAAACTCTCTAGAAATACACACACATCTGAGCATTTTCAGCCTGTCCCCTGGCTCTGTATTATAAGGAAATATACTGGAGACAGTGGAAGGAGGATAGGATCTGAGAAGACAGGATCAAACAGCCTTTTTACACAATGCAGAGGATTAACCGCTTAGGTCCCACAGGGAGCATAACCAGCATGCTTTACTGCATATACAGACTGATTTTACTGTAGTGGGTTTAGTAACACTGATTTTATCTCCGTGATTTGCTGGCCAGGGATCTCCTGCAGATGTGACACAGAGTTCTTGAGTATCTCTTGTCTTTTCCAATTTCAGGTACCAGTAGGACACTTACATTTCAGGTGGTACAACGTTACAGGACAAGTATTGGCTGCCTACTCCTAACATAAAATAGTTGTCCCCTTTAAACAGATGAAAGTAGTTTCATGCTAATGACAGTGGTGACGATGTCAGTAGAAGGGGAGGGGGGGGTAATAATTTGGTTGTGGTGGAAGTGTCCTGCGTGCTGGTGACGTTCGATTAACTGAGCCCATTATCTACTTGATAGAGAACGGGAATGACGGATACAATCTAACATCTGCACATACAAAGGAGATACTTCCGGCCAATCAGCATCTGTGGACACAAAAGCCGTGCGTTGCTGATTGTCCTCTACATTTCTTCACACACACATAGATACTGGCACATAGACAGAAAACATAACTAAGAACACTTGGAAACTGAATCAGAAATACAAAGTAACACCAGAATCTTCATTTGCATGGTTTAGGAATTCCCCTTTAACAACTGTCACCCAGTCTGGCTGACATTGGTGGCATCATGGAGTGACCAGATGTTCTTCATGGCCAGGGCTGGGTTTCTATTTTGCTTCCCCCTAGATACTTTTGTATGGCCACGCGTTTTTGGATTTTCTATCACAAGTTTTCAAGACCACAAAGTTTCCAACACATTATAAGATATAAAAAGGTATTTCTGAGCATTTGTCTTTATGTCACACGAGGAGAACATTCAGCTTGAGTGTGGGAAGACAGTACCACCAAAAATGTTATCATTTAGCATCTCCAGATGTGCCCATGAGAAGCATCTTACCCAGATCTGTCAAGTTACACGGCTACCCTCCTCCCCCTATTGTGCGGGGGACAGCTGGAGAAAGTGCAGTTGGGGTGAGCAGTAATCCTCATACATCGATATGGGGCATAGATTATGAGGTCAGCCATGTTCTGC
This sequence comes from Rana muscosa, assembly GCA_029206835.1. Taxonomy (NCBI): domain Eukaryota; kingdom Metazoa; phylum Chordata; class Amphibia; order Anura; family Ranidae; genus Rana; species Rana muscosa. The sequence goes on along the minus strand of CM055118.1, from coordinate 244,330,448 downwards.
TTTCTGTATGTATAGACACTCTACCCATATCCTCCAGCTGTCCCATTATGACAGGAGATTAGAAGCTTTTAATGTATGGCAGATTCATCCTGTTCAATGTATTCACTGCATTTCTGCTTGCTGTGCAGCCGACGTCTGTACCGTGTCTTATTAAACAAAGCGTTCGTTTTTTTTATTGTCCCTCCATTTGTGGCCCTACTCCTATAGTGTTTAGAGAAAAATTCCATTAAGCACTACTTCCATCTAAGCTGGAAACGTAACACTACCCTTCTGGAATTCCAGGAAAACAGCTAGCATTTCTCTGAAAAAAATCGACTTAATGTGTTTGACTTCTTCTTATGCGATTGTTGATCATGACTAAAGCTAGTCATAAATAAGTAGCCCTAAGACAATCCAATCTGATTTCAGATGCTGAAGCTAAGGCAAAGTTCTGACTGAGGTAGGCAATAATGAAAGATAGAAGCACACGTTGTTGTAATTGTAAATTTTCCAACTGGTCCTTACCTGGCCTATACTTCCCATATCAACAAAAAGTTCATATTAAAAGTTATTCTGGCTATACTTCTCCTATACATTACAGAAGTACAGTTAGTTCTGCACTCCTGTGATCCCATTTCAGCCGACAGTGGGCTGAAGCCTGCTGTTGGCTGACGTCACAGAGCCAGTGCAGGCTCTGACAAGATCCCAGCCATATGGTCGGGATCTTCCCAGAAAGTTGGACTAACAGCCGGCTCAGCCTCTCAGCGATCTGCTAAGAGCCTGAGCCAGCCCCTCCCACCCCTCCAAAGTCCAGTGCTCCAGTGAGCACTGAAGGGGAGAGCAGAGAGCCGGGACTGACAGCCATGGCTCTCCACTCAGAGCGGAGGGGGAGAACTGAGCGATTAGCAGTGTTTGATCACTCAATTCTCAGTGTAGAGTCAGGGGACAGGTGCAGCATTGGATCGATGCTGCATCCACCTAGGTGAGTACAGGGGTGGATCCAGGGGGGGGCAACAGGGCAATTGCCCCCCCCCCCGAGACCATCTGTCACACTCACTTGCTTCCTCAGTTTTTTTTTTTTGCGCCTGATCTCCCGGAATTTGGGGACCCGGTACCGGCCGACCATAGGTCCTCTAGACCCCAAACTTGGCACACATGTAGCCCCATGTCTCCTCCACAAGTGTGCAAAGTTTGGTGTCTGGGAGACCTACGGCCGGGGAGAACCGATTTTTCAAACCCGGGCACTCCTTCCATAGACTCCAATGTTAAATGGTAATTTCTCTGGTGATTTTGCGGACCTGGTACCGGCCTCTCGTAGGTCCCCTGGACGCCAACCTTGGCACACATGTAGCCCCATGTATCCTCTACAAGTGTGCAATGTTTGGTGTCTGGGAGACCTACGGCCAGGGAGAACCGATTTTTCAAACCCTGGCACTCCTTCCATAGACTCCCATGTTAAACATCAGTCTAGTCATGGGCACAGTGAAGCATGGGCACAGTGAGGCATGCAGATGGACACCCTAGGCTTATACTCGAGTCAATACGTTTTCCCAGTTTTTGGGGGTAAAATTAGGTGCCTCGGCTTATATTCGGTTCGGCTTATACTCGAATATATACAGTACTTGTTCTGCGGCTGCCGCTGCCTCTCTGAGTCTCTCTCTCAGTTTCTCACATCAGCCGATCAGCGGCGTCGAGAGAGAGACTTGTCTAATGTAGTTATGCGGCGCACTGACACGATACCAGGAGCGGAGGGGGAGGTGGGTGGAGCCTCTTCCCTGCACTCGTTGCTAACGCCTGGGCCGCTTGGCGTCTAGCAACAAGTGACGTCAGTGAGTCACGTCGGGCCGCTCTGCAGGCAGGTGCGATAGCGTGCGGCTCCACAGACGGGTAAGAAAGCGGGCGGCTCCGGTTCGTGGGCGGGCGGCGCGGTTCGTGGGCAGACCGTGCTGCTCAGTGTGTTGGCAGCGCAGGTGAGAGTGAGAGAGCAGGCTCATCTCTCACCGCCCGTGCCTGCCCTGTATTCCTGCAGTAACTTCCGCCCTCACTGTGCAGGCAGCAGAGAGATTACATTATCTCTCTGCTGCCTGACTCTGGGAGTCTGGGACACAGCAAGAGACAACCAAAACTACACCTTAGCAGGCAAGTTAGTGACAATCCGCAAATTGTGGCAGGTGACGTGGCAAATGACAATCTGCATCTGGTGGCAGGCAAGTGACAATCAGCAAAGTGTGGCAGGTGAGTGGCAAGTGAAAATCCGCAAGGTGTGGCTAGTGACAATCCGCAAGGTGTGGCAGGTGATATGGCAAGTGACAATCCACAAGGTGTGGCAAGTGACAATCCACAAGATGTGGCAGGTGACGTGGCAAGTGACAATCCGCAACGTGTGGCAAGTGACATGCTCAGGGCTCCCACTAATTGCAGGCGACGGTGCCAAGTGACACACTCGGGGTTCCCACTGATTCTGCATTGAACTATTTAATTTTATATTACAATGTAATAATAGAAATAATGCGCTTCAATCATCCTGATACCACAACAACCATGGTGCCGGGATGATTGAAGCGCCGACACCAGCCATTTCCCCGATAAATTTCCCACAAAAAAAACATATTTTTTGGCAGTGCCCCTCCCGAGAAAAGACTCTGGATCCGCCCCTGGGTGAGTATAATTGTTTTCTTTAAATCCCAAACTTCTTTTTAAAAGTGTACGTATGTGAGCCGGAACAATAAACTGCTCTTATTCGCTATCTTTGTGTTGCGGGGGGGGGGGGGGGGGGCGTGGAGGTAAAGCAGAGGGCTGGAGACTGACAGTCAACAGCTCTCTGCTTCTCATCATCGGTCAGTTCTCAATGCAAGCTGGCGGGGGACAGATGCAGGATCGGATCGATGCTGCATCCACCAAGGTTAGTGTGAATGTTTTGAAAGTCCATACTTCTCTTTTAACCATGCATATGTAGCGGCCTCCTCACTCCCCTCTTTGCATCAGCTCGTCTTTCTCTTGTCTAGGGGTACCTTAGAGGGGAGAGAGCGGGGACACCACGCCAAGCCTTCACCACATGTGTCCGTGCGGTGTAAGCAAAGTTCCTTCTCTACCTTCAGGTCAGTGTTGTGCACCTGGAGTTACCTTGAACAATGTCCACCAGAAAAGAGCCTCACACCATTAAAGTCCAACACTCCTTTATTCTTCTTGAATGAACAGCATAATCAGTTAGACTCCCTTAGAGAACAGAACAAACAAGGAGGTGTGGATGCGAGTAGGCCCAGACACAATGAACTCCCCACTTTCCTCCCTGAAAGTGGGCTGAGGTCTCCGAGCGGAGGGGGGATTTCCTTCCAGGCAGTCTCCGATGGGAGGCTCACCTGTCACTGGCAATCTGCTGCACCCGGTCTTCAAGTGAGTAGCTCCCCCCCGGTCCATTACGCCTTCCGGATTCGGGTACCCACTCCCGGGGTCCCCTAGGATCTCCTTCCCTCGCGGAACTCAGTGTTGGGCACTGAGCTCCAGACCTCCATCCGAGTACCTTACCCCAGGCTAAAGGTGCCTGTGATGGAACACAACCTCCGGACGTCCTCTAGGCCTAGGCCGCCTAGAGGACCGACACAAACCACCGCCCTCAGGCTGAAGGTGCCTGGGACTCGACCCCGTGACAAAGATGGCCGGCCCCTTTATACCCTCTCCCAGCAAGCACGGCGGGTTCCCCGCCCCACCATACCGCTGCCGAGGGGGGACAAAAAGGAGGCACGGCACACAGCAATGGTTCAACCCCAGCCCAGGACGACAGCGCCACCCGCTGGACCGCAAGGAACTGCACATCACTGGTGTCTCTGCCAGTTTGAATTACACCCGGGAAAGTACATACCCGCTACACATGTTTCCCATCTACCAATTGGGTGAGTTGTATGAAATAGATGGGGTACCACCAATACAGATGATAAGCATGTGGGTAGTGCAGCATGGTCCGTCAGCGGGAAGGAATACACTCAAGGGCCAAGATGGGTGAGAACAGTTCATTAAAAAAGTATTGACAATGTACAATCACCCCCGAAGGGTAGGTACAGCTGACCTGAGCCACTTATCAACATTAGCAGAGGATTGTAGTCTTGAAATGATGCTGACAGCTTCTGCACCCAGACCGGAGGCTTCCTAAGTGGAGATAGCATAGCATAGTCCCTGCACTTTCCCTCCTCCTCGGGAACCTTTCTCTGCTACTAAGTGCTGTCCCTGCCAGACGGGGAACTTGTCCCCAGACTAGCCACACACACAAAGCGCACCAAACCTGGGAGCCAGAGTCTTAAATAGACTCTGTCCTGACCCAAGATGTCTGCTGAGATCACATAGGGTGCCAGTGTCCAATCAAACAGCTATCCTCTGGTGACCGCAGGAAGTCATAGAGGAACCAAGTTTTTGTTTTCTTGTCAATGAAAATGGTGCATATTGTAATAAAAACCTGTTTAATTTTGTCTGGAATACTTTCAAATAGCAGGTCTGGACAACATTGTAAGGGCTTTTAAACTAAATAAATTAACTCCACGGTAGCAAAAAAAAGAATGTACTGTCCAATTTTTTTATTTTTTTTATTTCTGTACAAATATTTGATCAAAAATCTAACTGTGTATGGCCAGAAAGTGAGAGCAAATGCTTCAGTAGCAAAATATCATATTTACAGTAGTAAATCACAGCATGCAATCAGAACTCATCATTCACAAACATTGTTGCTGTAATCTGAATTGAGATTAGATGACTACAATTTGCACACTGTTATTGCTCTTTGCACTTCCCTGCTGAATATTTCCATAACCATGGCAGTATTTCTACTATAGACCCAGGTTTATACATACTGTATATTCCGTGTCACTATACACTTTATACCTTTTGAAAAGGCTGTTGACTGTGCTAAAATGTCAATCAAGCTCTTCAGGGTCACTCTTTGCCCAAGGCACTCAAATAATTTGAAACTTGGAGTCATTTTTTGTGGTCGTAGATTGTCAAAGGCACATCAGTCAGCTGAAACCATGACCTTGTCTGAAGTCACCCTGTGGCATAGAGTTGAGATGGTCACAGACAGGTAGATCACTGAGAGTAATCAGTGGGTGATACATTGTCCATCCTCAAACCTGCCAGAATCCAATGCTAATGCTAAGTTTTGTGTGAATTGGCGGAAATCATGCAGAATGGGACATACAATACTGATTTCTGTTGCCTTCAAATACCTAAAACTGAAAGATCAGTGCCTGCAATCTCTGCTAATTCATTAAAAATAATGTTCCTTCCATAATAGTCTGCCATGATAACACCTACTACAACGATGATGCCCTACAGCAGCTTTAAGCAGAGAACTATGAACGCCGTAGTTTGACATAGAAAACAATGCGTTATATTGTTTGACAAGAAAAAGGCTACATACTGTATATCGCTTTCTGTAGAACTCCAGCCAAACCTTTCATAATAAATGGGTAAATGGTTATGTATTGCTACCCCCCAAGGAGCCGCTTGGTGATTTGGATCCTCAGTAGACATGTACAATTTGTTTCGGTCCGAATAGAAATTCTGATTAATTTTTTGTTATTCGAAAGTTCCGGATGTTTCCGATTCTCCAAATGAAATAGTAATGAATTTAGTTGAAATTACTTTAATTTAGTTTCCCATATTTGTTTTCTAACGATTCGAATTCTGTGTGAAGAATAGCTGGTTGTTAAGAAGCGGGCTGGGAAACTGGCCGCCGCATCCTTAAAGCGGTTGTAAACCCAGACGAAAATATTTTTTTTTTCAAATCACCGGCAAGAAAAAGCCATAATGAGCTAGTATGACTAGCATACTAGCTCATTATGAATCACTTACCTTAGATCGGGACCCCCGAAGCCATCCTCGTCCCCCGCTCCGACCGCAGCCATCGCTCCTCAGATACCCGGAACGTTACTTCCGGGTATCGCCGCTCCAGCCAATCACAGCGCCGCTCCGGCGCTGTGATTGGCCGGAGCAGCGAAGACGTCACTCCGCGCATGCGCGCTGGAGCTTTCTATTCCGGCAGCGCCGGAATTCTGAATGGGATTAACCCTGTGAATGCACCGTTGTCTACGGCGCGCATGCGCCGTAGACATCGGTGCATGTCTTTTTTTGCAAATATCTCCTAAACCGTGTAGGTTTAGGAGATATTTCTTTTACCTACAGGTAAGCCTTAGTATAGGCTTACCTGTAGGTAAAAGTAAAAAAAAAGACTATACAACCGCTTTAAAGCGTTTCTTAACCTAAAAAAAAAAAAAAAAATTAATCCTGGTCCGTAACCGCTTGCTGACCAGCCCCTGTCATTATACTGTGGCAGGTCGGCACATTCCTGCGAACCATCATAGCTGTACGTCGGCCCTTTAAGTGGGGATAGCAGGCACGCACATGCGGCCGCTGCACTGTGCGTGGCGGGCGGTTGCGGTGACCACCGGCCACACGCGATTGCGGGCACGAGAGCCAGAACAGGGACGTGTGTGTGTAAACACACAAATCCCTGTTCTGTGAGAAGAGGAGATGCAGATTGTGAGTTCCTACTAGCTAGGAACAACTATCTGTCATCTCCTCTAGTCAGTCCCATCCCCCACAGTTAGAACACACACAAGGGAACACACTTAAAGGGGTTGCAAAGGTTTGTTTTTTATTTTCTAAATAGGTTCCTTTAAGCTAGTGCATTGTTGGTTCACTTATCTTTTCCTTCGATTTCCCTTCTAAATGTTTTTTTTCTTTGTCTGAATTTCTCACTTCCTGTTTCTCCTCAGTAAGCTTGCCCCCATCATCCAAGTGGTGTTTAGTCAGCCAGAACAGCTTACTGAACAGCTTACTGAGGAGAAACAGGAAGTGAGAAATTCAGACAAAGAAAACAAAGAAAAAAAACATTTAGAAGGGAAATCGAAGGGAAAGGTAAGTGAACCAACAATGCACTAGCTTAAAGGAACCTATTTAGAAAATAAAAAACAAACCTTTACAACCCCTTTAACTCCTTGATCGCCCCCTAGTGTTAACCCCTTCCCTGCCAGTGACATTTACACAGTAATCAGTGCAGTTTTATAGTACTGATCACTTTATAATTGTCAATGGTCCCAAAAATGTGTCAAAAGTTTCCGATCTGTCCGCCATAATGTCGCAGTCCCGATAAAAATCACTGATCACCGCCATTACTAGTAAAAAAAATAATAATAAAAATTACATAAATCTTTCCCCTATTTTGTAGACACTATAACTTTTGCGCAAACCAATAAATATGCGCTTATTGCGATTTTCATTACCAAACATATGTAGAAGAATACATATCGGCCTAAACTGAGGAAAAAATTTGGTTTAAAAAAAAAAATAATTGGGGATATTTATTATAGCAAAAAGTACAAAATATTGTTGTTTTTTTTAAATTGTCACTGTTTTTTTGTTTATAGTGCAAAAAATAAAAACCGCAGAGATGTTCAAATACCGCCAAAAGAAAGCTCTATTTGTGGCAAAAAAGGACGTCAATTTTGTTTTGGTACAATGTCGCACAACCGCGCAATTGTCAGTTAAAGCGGCGCAGTGCCGTATCGCAAAAAATGACCTGGTCATTGAGCAGCCAAATCTTCCGGGGCTGAAGTGGTTAAAGAATGTTATAAAGCACAGTGCTTGTGCTGTGTAATTTGGCCCCCTGTATCACCTGAAATACCTGGATGCCTCCCTCATCCACAGCCTTGCTCTCCTGTGTCTGTGTCCTCCTCCCCCCTCCCCTCCCTGCCTGTCAGCTGGTACCAATGCCGCTCTTCTCCATTCCCCGCTGCTCTAAAACTATGTTAAGTTTATACCATCCCCATTCTTAGATAAAAACCTTTGTCTTAGTGCCTGTGTTTTATAAAAAAATGCAGATTCTACCTGTTTTCGGGGCGCCCCCCGGCGCTCGCCTGACTCCTCGGCTCTCTCCTGCTCTTCATATATAATGTTTGGGGGTTCTAAGTAATATTCTGGCTAAAATTTCTAATTTAAACTTATAAACAAAAAGTTCCAGAAAAGGCCTGGTCTTAAAGTGGTTAAAGTCCATTCCAGACCCAAAGGGACTGGAGTCATCTGTTGTTAAGGATGCGGTGGCCGGCTTCCCAGGCTCGCTCCTTAAAGTGGAGTTCCACCCAGAAAAACAACTACATCCCGGCACAAGCAGAACACTATCACCAAGTTAAATAGCCACATCAAAAAAAAAAATTATAGTTTAAATACCTTAGATTTTAGTTTTTAGCTGTCACTTCCGGGCTTTCCCTCCCGCGGGAGTAGGCGTTCCTACTCCTTTCCCCGGCGCCGCAATGTCTCCTGGGAGCACAGAGTCATGTTTCCCAGGAGACAATACAGAACGCTGCTGTTCTATCGTGCTGGTTCTGCTATCAGATAGGTTCCGGGATGGTCTGCGCAGGCGCAATTGAATCCGACGGAAATCCCCGAGTCTGAACAGTTCGTCAGCTGGGGATGCTGCTCGTCGCTCATTGGATAAACACACCGCTCGTTCGTTCTATACAGCCAATGCTTTTCTCATAGGGGCGGTGTTCTATCGATACAGCTACTCGCCGTAAACACTACAGGCGCTTCCAGGAAATGATTGCTTGTGGGCTTCACAATGCCCACAAGCAAAATGGGAACTGTCAGGAAGCGATTTTAAAAGTTATTTTTTGCCATGAAAATGGACAGGGGATATTTGAAGACACCAAACAAGTGAGTTTAACCTTGTATTGTGAAACCCAATTGAATGCACCAAAAAAAAAATCGCCGCAGAACCTCCGCTTTAACAACCAGCTATTCTTTAAACAGGATTCAAATCGTTATGAAATAATAAACAAAACAAAATGAAACTAAACTAAATGAAACTAAACAAATTCCTAAATAAATTAACAAAATTAGTAACATAACAAATCTATCCGAAACAAAACACATTTTTCAGTTCTGCACATGTCTATTTCTCAGCCCCTCTGACTCACCTGGATGGGTGAAAGTCCTAACAAGCAATTATGAAGCCGCAAGAATAGATGCTTTTAGCTTGGTTGTGAGCATATATGAATGTTCGCTATTTTAACAGTGATTGTCCTCCCCGCTAGGAAGCGGGTCGTGAAACCTGTCTCCCGATTGTCCGAAAGGAGATCTGATCGGATTGGCTGCCAGGAGGGAGGAGACTCAGGAAAATCGAGGAAGCAGCCGGAGAGAACAGCCCGGAGAGAAGCTGGCGCTGCCCACCGCTTGGAGCGCTTTCGGGAGATGGGGTAAGTGTGGGGGTTGGTGGATGTTGGGTGCCGTCCTTGACCTGACCGACCGCTTGCCACCCCCCCCCCCCCAAGTGGTAAAATAACTCAATGTATTGGTGCACGTTAGAGTAGTACCACTGAACTTGGATCAACTCATAAAACAACAAATTCAGCTATCAACACTGCATGTGAGCATCAACTGCAGTGTGAATAATGATTCTATAAGTACCGTATATACTCGAGTATAAGCCGACCCGAATATAAGCCGATGCACCTAATTTTACCACAAAAACTGGGAAAACTTGTTGACTCAAGTTTAAGCCTAGGGTGGGAAATGCACAGCTACTGGTACGGTAAATTTCAAAAATAAAATATGAGTGTCCCCATCAGTGTTTTATCAGTGTGTCCCCATCAGTGTTTTATCAGTGTGTCCCCATCAGTGTTTTATCAGTGTTTTATCAGTGTGTCCCCATCAGTGTCCAATCAGAGTGTCCCCATCATTGTCCAATCAGAGTGTCCCATCAATGTCCAATCAGAGTGTCCACATTACTGTACATGTACTGTACTGTGCTGTATTCCTTGCCCTGTTAGAGCTCACTTCCGCTCTCTGTTTTATCTCCCGACTCCTCTAGAGCAGGGGGCTCCTCCCGCATGTTTGTATTAAAGATCCTCCTGCAGCGGGCGGGTAGCCGGGAGGAGCCACGCCAATGATCACTGGCTGCTGGGACATGGCAGTCCCAGCAGCCAATCCTAGTGCACAGCGTTAAGTTAAGGCAGTGGCTTTGTCAGAAGTGAAAGACACGGCGAGTGGGAGAAATACACAACGGGACACAGCGGGACTGATGCTAGCTGCGTGCCGCGATACGGAGACCCCTGCTTTAGAGGAGTGACTGCCTGAACACGCCGGAGACAAGTAAGTTCCAACATGACTCGAGTATAAGCCGAGGGGGGCATTTTCAGCCTAAAAAAAAGGGCTGAAAAACTTGGCTTATACTCGAGTATATACGGTAGTCTAGGAGTGCACTCCAAGAGAATTGCTAGAGTCCTATGCAATAGGAACCTCTGAAACTAGGCAATGGGCAAAGCTCTCTGTATAGCAACTGAAAATGGGCAGTCTATAACTCTTCAGCCAGCTAGCATTGGGGCCCAGTTGTACCATTGATAAGCATAGTTCCCAAGGGAGTCTGCATGCAGTGTTATAAGCTATTGGGTAAGTGACTAGCCTTTCTGAGTTTAGGTTTCAATAACACCAGCAGGCTGGGTCCACACAGCCCTCTCACCAGTCCCGTGATACAGCCACGGAAGTCCCACTGTGTGTAGGGGGGTCCTCTGTTTTAGCTCAGTGTTATTATGGTCCTTAGTTCACCTGGCTGTAAAGCTCTAGCATGGGGCAGTGCAAGTCTTTCTCCAGCAGCCACTCAGCCCCAGTTTCCCGATTCTCTCTCTCTTGTCTCCCAGGTATATATATCCAAGGCCTCTGCTCTAGGTACCGGCATGTTCGAACGGGTGATGTGTTCATCCCAAACTCCAACAGCAGAAAACCGCACTGTTAAAAATCCAGCCCAGGAATATTCTATTCTTTGCTCCTCCCCCTGTCCCAGTCTCCCCTGGGATCTGCAATCCATTGCGTAATGGAAGACAAAAATAACTTTCCCTGTTTGGGCTTCAACTCCCACATTCCATTGCGGCCGGCTATCCAGTCCATGGGTCTCTGACGATGCTCCCACTCCCTCTGCTGATGGCAGGCGGCAGTGCATTGAAGTCCTATGTAGGTATAGGTGTAGGTGCAGATCTTCTAGCCTTATTTTTATTATGTCCTTATGTCCCCATTGGAAGCATTTCTTCTTACCTCCTATCCTGCTGGCATATGTTACCAAGACAGGAGGGGAGGTAAATGCTTCCTTTCGTAGGCAAAGACAGCAATGAGTTCTAATACATCCATACTCTATGCATACATTAAACATTGAAAAGGTATCAGGAGTGATTACTGAGCTGATTCACATGGATCAGACTGGATTTATGCCGGGTAAGGGCACCGACATCAATATTCGGAGACTCTTTTTGAATCTCTCTGTAACACATGACCGTGTCGGATCCCGGGTGGTGGCTTCTCTGGACGCGGAGAAAGCCTTCGACTTGGTGGAATGGGGGTATTTGTGGGAGGTCTTGGCCAGGTTTGGCTTTGGCCCCCGTTTTATACACTGGATTCGGATGCTGTATGGGAGGCCGGTGGCGAGGGTTCGCACCAATGGGTGGGTCTCGGAGCCCTTTCCGCTTTCCAGGGGGACTCGTCAGGGGTGCCCCCTCTCCCCCGGCCTATTTGCCCTTGCATTGGAACCCCTGGCGATCGCTGTCCGGGAGTCCCGGGCGATTTCCGGGCTATCGGTTGGGAGGCTGGAGGAGAAGATATCCCTCTACGCGGACGACACCCTCCTGTACCTCAATGACGCTGGTCCCTCGCTGCTGGCAGCCCTGGAGACGTTTGAAGTTTTTGGGACGTTCTCTGGAGTTAGAATAAACTGGTCCAAGTCGGTGCTCTTCCCGCTGGATGCCCGGGCTCCCTCTCTGGCTAGCCCGTCCCCCTTAAAGTGGGTCACTGAATTTAAATACTTGGGAGTAATGGTGACAAGGGAGGCAGCCCAATATTATACACAAAATGTTCTCCCCCTATTGAATGTAGTAAAGGAGAAGTGCCTGGCTTGGTCTGGTCTCCCCCTGAACCTCATAGGACGCATCAACATTATTAAGATGGTTCTGCTACCAAAGTTTAATTATATATTTCGGAACGCCCCGATCTGGATCCCGGCCTCCTTCTTTAGAGCTGTTAATGGGTGCATTACCTCGTTTCTGTGGAATGGGAGGGTCCCCAGACTGGCTAGGTCTACCCTTCATCTTCCTACGCGGCTGGGGGGGCTCGCTTTACCAGATCTGCTGGTCTACTTCTGGGCAGCTGTCCTGGTGACGGCACACTGGTGGGTGGCGGGAGATAGGTCAAATGCAGCAGTGTGCCTCGAGGCAGCCTGTTTGGGTTCCTTGATGGACCTGCGAAACCTGATATACAGAGGGGCAAGGGCATATTCTATGGTTCCGGCCCCCACCAAAACTACCCTTAAGGTTTGGGCGGCTGCTAGGAAAAGGTTCTCCCTGCCCAATAGATGGGCCCCGGCTCAGCCATTGTGGGGCAATCCTGGACTGCCGCACTTTAGATCGATTCCTGATCCACAGGTCTGGGCCAGATTCGGGGTTAAAACACTGCAGGACATTATGCCAAATGGGGTACTTTTAACCTTTGCACAGCTTAGCAGGCAGTTTCAGGTGCCGCGATGGATGCTCTTCCGATATCTCCAACTACGCCACGCTGCTAGGGCGCAATTTTCCACTAGACCCCTGTTAGAATTTGACCCTGTTGAGTCGCTCTTGATACAGGAGGACCTCAAAAAGCCACTCTCTGTACTATATGGGACACTGCTCAAACCAGATACCCCGAGACTGGACAGGCTTTGGGATAGGTGGAAGGCGGACGTCCCATCCCTGGGGAAAGAGGAGTGGGAGGACGCGTTGGAGGAATGTCCCAAGCTGGTGATTTCCTCCCGGGACAAACTGACACAAATCAAAATGTTGCACAGGGTGTATTATACACCGGTTAGGCTCCATAGGATATACCCTGACAGAGACCTCTGCTGCGCAAGATGTCGGACTCACCCTGGCACCCTTATACATCTACTTTGGGAATGCCCTAAGATACAGGTATTCTGGAGAGGGGTGTTTGAGTTGATCAATCTGAAACTGGACTTGGAGCTTCCCGTGTCGCCAGAGCTAGCCTTGTTTGGGGTCCAAGATGATGAGCAGAGACCCCGCCATAGGAAACAGTTGATTGCATACTTGTTATTTTATGCCAAAAAGTCTATTATTTGCAAGTGGATGTCCCCTAGCTCTCCGTCAGTGTCCTCCTGGCTGGCCATGGTTGATGCTGCAATACCAATGTACAGGCTGACGTATATCAGCAGGGGATGCCCCTGGAAGTTTGACAAGGTGTGGTTGCCCTGGATATCGCCTTGATTGGTCCTACGACCCCCTTCTAGACTTTTGCGCCCGGTTGAGATAGGATGGCCGGTTGGGTGGGCGGGGGCCCCCCCCCAGAAGTTATATTCTTTTCATTATCCCTTATATGTCGCTGTTGCCTGCTGAATACACTGATTTATATGTCACAAGTTGTAATGTCATATTCCTCGGCTATGTTGGCCGAGCTCTGTTTATATGTTAATGTATATATAACTGCTCAATAAACACAACCTGATTGTAAAAAAAAAAAAAAACATTGAAAAGGTCTTACCTTAAAGAAGAACTCCAGGAATCAGGAATGAGATTAGTGTAAACACATATCCCCATGACTAAGCTCCGAGGGGCGGAGTGAAATGCGTTTGGGTTGGGGCCTTGTTGGAGTTTAGGCTGAGGTTGCCACTTTACTCACTACTTCAAGATACTTAGATGTGCAACTTTTAGGGGCCACCCCATTGTTCTCTGTAGTGTAAACACATACTTTGGGCAAGCTTGACTGAAACAAATTATCCAGATGCCACCTCTTAGTGGCTAATGGTGAAGCTATATAGCCTACGCTACATACAGTAAGCAGAATTTTATTTCCGTGGATGCTCAAGTGCCTTCCCCTCTGTGCTCTAAACATGGAGTGTTGCTTGTTTCTGCACCTTCGCCACTCAGGAGAAGCCTTTTTTTTCAATGAACACGTTTTTTTCGATCATCTGAGGTGGAGGGGCAGGTTGCAAGACTTCATGATCTCTGTCTATGCCATTCAGATAACGCCTTGTAGTCAAAGGGTAGAGACAAACAAAATGATACTAACGGGGGTGCCTAAAATGATCAGATTTTATCTCACTTCCTGTGTTGGTGAAAAAGCAGAAAGTAAGAAAAGACAGCAAAGAAAACCTGTCAGATGTTCTTAGCATTTCCCACTCTACTTTATATTGGACTCTGTGTCCCTATTGAAGAGATTGTGCCTACTTCCTGTCTCATTGACCTCAGACAGGAAGTTAGGGAAAATCAAGCTATTGGCTATAGCTATAGCAGTAAAAAACAAACAAACAAAGGTTCTATCCCTTGTGAGGGGGTTAGCTCGGCAGCGGGTGTGTGTGACCCCCGGGATGGGCTCCCCACACAAAACAGGCCCAGCAAACGGAGGTTGTGGTTTTCAAAATCAAAAAGGTGCGGTTTATTTTCTATTTACAGTGACAAAACACAGCAAAGCAAAAGAAACATAACCAAAATAAATCCTGGTCAAGTTGACCTCTGACTAAACATACAGGTTTCCTAACTAACAACTGGGATCAGCCTAGTGCTGTCCTAGTCCCTAAGTCCCTGGTTTTAAATGTCCAAGCAAATAGCCACACAGGCTTTGTCTCACCGCACAGGGGTTCACTCTCCCTAGACAGTCCACACAGGTCTGGTTCCAGGCATGAGCTAACATCTAATGAAGCTGGGAGTTCTTATAGAGGCCTAAATGAGCTGACAAGCTTCAGCTGGTCTCATCAACTCCCTGTCTGCACGACGCCCAGCCCTCTCCCTAGAGGTATGAGTCATCCATGAGCCCACTAGCCTTATGCAACTCTCCACCTAGTTGTATAAGTCGGCGTAAAGCCTGAATCTGGGCGAAATATATCTACCCCCCTGGATGCAACCAGGTGACTTTACCTTCCTGCTGTCACATACCCCCCCCTCTTGTTTTAACCTCGGGGTTGGAACACCAGCAATCAGGCATTCATGTACTCGAGACAAAGCATCCACATTCCCCATTTGAACGCCAGGGCGATGCTTTACTGTGAAGTTGAATTCCTGGAGGGCCAGGAACCACCTATTCACTCTTCTATTTGTTTCCTTGTTTTGAGCCATCCACTTTAACGGAGCGTGATCCGTAACCATGTCAAAGTGCCTACCTAGCAGGTAGTACCGAAGGGAATCTAGAGCCCACTTCACCGCTAAACACTCCTTTTCAACGGTGGCGTAATTTACCTCATGGGACTTCAACTTCCTGCTGAGGTAAATGACTGGGTGCTCTTCCCCGTTCCAGACCTGGGACAATACTGCTCCCAACCCCACATCTGACGCATCACTTTGTACGACAAAGTCTTTAGAGAAGTCGGGTGAGTACAACACTGGCTGGCTACATAAGGCTTGTTTCAAGAATTGGAATGCTGCCTCAGCCTCGGGGGTCCATTTAATCATGACCGACCCTTTCCCCTTCGTCAGGTTGGTTAGGGGCACAGCCTTAGAAGCAAAGTGGGGAATGAATCGCCGATAATACCCAGCGATTCCCAGAAAGGCTCGTACCTGCTTCTTGCTGTTGGGACGTGGCCAACTCTGGATGGCCTCGACTTTGTTGAGTTGGGGTTTTATTACTCCCCTCCCAATGGTGTACCCAAGATATTTGGCCTCCTCCTGCCCAATGGTACACTTCTTGGGGTTAGCCGTAAACCCCGCTTCCCGAACAGAGTCCAGGACTGCTTGCACTTTTGGCAGATGTGAGGCCCAATCTGTGCTATGGACAATTACGTCATCCAGGTAAGCCGCAGCATACTTCCGATGGGGCCTCAGCATCTGGTCCATTTTCCGCTGGAATGTGGCCGGCGCATTCTGTAACCCGAACGGCATTCTTTTATATTGGAACGCCCCGTCTGGGGTTACAAATGCGGTTTTCTCTTTGGCCGACTTGGCCAGGGGGATTTGCCAATACCCTTTTGTGAGGTCAAGAGTCGTCATGTATCGGGCTGTTCCCAGCCGGTCGATCAACTCATCTATACGTGGCATGGGGTAGGTGTCAAATTTTGTAACTTTGTTCAACTGACGAAAATCGTTACAAAATCGCCAGCTCCCATCCGGTTTAGGCACCAACACGATGGGACTAGACCAATCACTTTGGGACTCCTCTATCACCCCTAAGTTCAGCATTTTCTGTACTTCCTCCCGTATTGCCTCCCGTCGAGCCTCTGGGATCCGATAGGGTTTTAACTTCACCCTTTCACCGGGCGGGGTAATGATGTCATGCTCTACCCCAGATGTTTGTCCCGGCAGCTCAGAGAATACCTCCTTGTTGCGAAGCACAAACTCCTTAACCTCCTGTTGTTGGGGTTGTGACAAGGTGGCTGCTATTCCAACCTCAGGAATCACGCAACCAGTTTGAGCTGGTGACCAAGTGTCTGCGACTAGGGACTCTCTATCCCTCCAGGCTTTCAACAGATTAACGTGATAGATCTGTTCGGGCTTTCGCCTTCCTGGTTGTCTGACCTTGTAATTCACTTCGCTCACTTTTTCCATTATCTCGTAGGGGCCTTGCCATTTGGCAAGGAATTTACTTTCAACCGTAGGGACAAGTACCAATATCCTATCCCCCGGGGAAAAGGTACGGGTCTTGGCTCCACGGTTGTACACTCTCTGCTGTGCCAACTGCGCTTGGGCCAAATGTTCCTTCACGATGGGCATTACCTGTGCAATTCGATCTTGCATCAGGGCGACATGCTCAATCACACTCCTGTGGGGAGAACTCTCACTTTCCCAAGTTTCCTTGGCAATATCCAACAGCCCTCTTGGGTGTCTCCCATACAGTAACTCAAAGGGGGAGAATCCCGTAGAGGATTGGGGCACCTCCCTAATAGCAAACATCAAATAAGGAAGTAAACAGTCCCAATCCTTTCCATCTCTATCCACCACTTTCTTCAACATTTGTTTTAGGGTTTTGTTGAATCTTTCAACCAGCCCATCGGTTTGGGGGTGATACACAGACGTACGCAATTGCGTCACTTTGAACAATTTACACAGCTCTTTC
Organism: Rana muscosa; assembly: GCA_029206835.1. Taxonomy (NCBI): domain Eukaryota; kingdom Metazoa; phylum Chordata; class Amphibia; order Anura; family Ranidae; genus Rana; species Rana muscosa. Next base: position 244,313,414 of record CM055118.1, on the reverse strand, counting down.
ATAACCCGGGACATAAAGGGTGTACCTTGGTCCGTAAGCAGTTCTTTACAAATACCCACCCGGCTAAAAACAAGAGATAGCTCTTTGGCTATGGTTTTGGCCGAGGTATTTCGGAGAGGGATCGCTTCTGGATAACGGGTGGCATAGTCCATTATAACTAATATGTACTGGTGCCCCCTAGCGGACTTGATTATAGGACCTACCAAATCCATGGCGATCCTCTCAAACGGGACCTCAATGATGGGTAGAGGGACCAGCGGGCTACGGAAATGTGGCATCGGGGCCAACCTCTGACACACAGGGCAGGAGGAACAATAATTTTCTACGTCCTTCATCACCCCCGGCCAATAGAATCTCTGTAATACCCTCTCTCGGGTTTTTTCTCTGTCCCCAGATGACCTCCAAGAATGTGCCCATGGGCCAACTCCAACACCAACTTCCTGTAAGGTTTGGGCACCACAAGCTGCTCAACGGTTTCTTCTGCCCTTTTTGCCACCCGATACAGTAGGTCCTTCTCTACGCTGAAGTATGGGTAAGTGCAGGTATTATCTGGGTTCACTAACTCGCCATCTATTTTCACTACGTTTTCCCGTGCCTTTATTAGGGCGGGGTCTTTCAACTGTTCTGTGGCAAAGTTTTCCCTGTGAACCTCAAGATCAGAAAACTCCACAGACGGTAGGTTTTCGTCTGAGGAGGTGGGCTCCTCTCCAGTTTCTTGAGTCTCCCCTGCCAATACTGATAAGGGAAATTCCGGAGAGTCCTCACCACTCTCAGGGGAGTTCTGGCTATCACATTCCTGGTACATAGGGGCACCAGTGAGGGGCTCAGGATCATCCCACAGTTCCCAGAACTTCGGAAAATCCCTTCCCACAATGGCGTCATGCGGTAACTGAGATACTAAGCCCACTGGATGAGAGAGGGTACCTTTGGGGGTCTCGAAACACACTGTAGTCACTGGATACTCTCGGGTGTCCCCATGCACACAAATAACAGCTACCTTGCTATTCCCAGAGACCTCTGTTTTAACTAACTCAGCCTTTATCAGGGTCACAAGGCTACCTGAATCCAGCAATACCACAACATTTCTACCATTAACACACATTTTGCATAAATGTTTCTCAGTTCCTCGAATGGCAGTGCATGCGACTGTCGCACACAGCGACTGACGTCTGCTCGTCAGAAAGTCACACTGCATGGGTTCCTCCACAACCGGGCAATTGGCTGCAATATGTCCCGCTTGCCGGCAGCGGTAGCAAACGATCCTTCTTGCCGCCTCTTGAGCCGCTGATTTTCCAGGCTGTTCTCGCCAAACTTGGGGTAGAGCTCCCACCCTCTCACTCTCTCCACCCTCACCCCTTGGAATCCTCTTATCCGCCCCTGGGGATGGTCTGGTCTTAGGGTGGAAAGTCCGAGTGTCTCTGGAAGAGGCCGTCAGGTTCTCTGTAGCCAAGTATTTCTCCACACGATCCACAAGACCATCGGCCGTCTCTGGGTCTCCATGGCTTACCCACTTTTGGATGGCAGTAGGAAGAGCTCTCAAAAACCGATCCATTACAACACGTTCCACAATCTTTGGTGCGGACAAAGTCTCTGGCTGTAGCCACTTTCTGCTCAGGTGAATGAGATCATACATTTGAGACCTGGGGGGTTTTCCAAGCTGGAAAGTCCAGTTATGCACACGCTGAGCCCGGACAGCCTGGGTGACACCCAGCCTTGCCAAAATTTCAGCTTTTAGCATCACATAGTCTTTTGCTTGGTTAGGCTCTAGGTCATAGTAAGCTTTCTGCGATTCACCAGTTAACAGAGGAGCCACCAGTCCAGCCCACTGCTCCTCAGGCCACTTTTCTCTTTCAGCGGTCCTTTCAAATGTGGTCAAAAATACCTCTGGATCATCCTCTCCAGTCATTTTTGTCAATAAACGACTCACCCCAAAGGACGCGGTATTAGTGGGACGGCTTTCCTCACTGGTCTGCGGACGTTGCTGCATTACTGCTTCCATTTGTTGTAGTCTCTGCTCTTGCTTCTGTAACAGGTCTATGAAGCGGGCCTCAGATTGCTGCTGGGCTTGTTGCTGAGCTTCCAGACTCTGTTGGTGAGCTTGCTGCTGGGCTGCAAGGCTCTGTTGATGAGCTTGCTGCTGGGCTGCAAGGCTCCTTTGCAAACCTGCATTTGTCTGCTGTTGATTGGCATTTGCTAGAGCCAGCTGTTTCAGTATCTCCTCCATGCTGGCTTAAAAAAAAACTGCCACTGGTTCTCCACCAACTGTGAGGGGGTTAGCTCGGCAGCGGGTGTGTGTGACCCCCGGGATGGGCTCCCCACACAAAACAGGCCCAGCAAACGGAGGTTGTGGTTTTCAAAATCAAAAAGGTGCGGTTTATTTTCTATTTACAGTGACAAAACACAGCAAAGCAAAAGAAACATAACCAAAATAAATCCTGGTCAAGTTGACCTCTGACTAAACATACAGGTTTCCTAACTAACAACTGGGATCAGCCTAGTGCTGTCCTAGTCCCTAAGTCCCTGGTTTTAAATGTCCAAGCAAATAGCCACACAGGCTTTGTCTCACCGCACAGGGGTTCACTCTCCCTAGACAGTCCACACAGGTCTGGTTCCAGGCATGAGCTAACATCTAATGAAGCTGGGAGTTCTTATAGAGGCCTAAATGAGCTGACAAGCTTCAGCTGGTCTCATCAACTCCCTGTCTGCACGACGCCCAGCCCTCTCCCTAGAGGTATGAGTCATCCATGAGCCCACTAGCCTTATGCAACTCTCCACCTAGTTGTATAAGTCGGCGTAAAGCCTGAATCTGGGCGAAATATATCTACCCCCCTGGATGCAACCAGGTGACTTTACCTTCCTGCTGTCACACCCTTTTTAATTCTGTTCAAAACTAAAAAGAAAATTTTTACACCGCCAACAATTTCTGTTTTACTCTCAAGGTTGGTAAGTTACCGGTCAGTTGGCAACCCATACAGAAAGTGATAAGCAGTGGAGAGAGTGTCTGTATGGTGATCTATACTAAGGTGACCAGATTTTTAACCGCTTGCCGACCGCCGCACGAACATTTACGGCGGCAGAATGGCACGGACAGGCAAATGGAAGTATATATACACGTCCCCTTTAAATTGCCGCCGTGTGGTCGCACGTGCTCCAGCGAGCTCCGTGACCGTGCCCGCGGGACCCGCGGACTCGATGTCCGCCGGTGTCCCGCGATCGTGTCATGGAGCTGAAGAGCGGGGAGATGTTAGTGTAAACACAACATCTCCCTGTTCTGTCTAGTGACATGTCACTGATCATCTGTTCCCTGTCATCGAGAACAACGATCAGTGACGTGTCACGGCAAGCCACGCCCTTAACAGTTAGAAGCACTCCCTAGGTCACACGTAACCCCTTCAGTGCCCCCTACAGGTTAACCCCTTCACTGCCAGTGTCATTTTTACAGTAATCGGTGCATTTTTATAGCACTGATCACTGTAAAAAGGACAATGGTCCCAAAATGCTGTCAAAAGTGTCCGATGTGTCCGCCATAATGTCGCAGTCACGATAAAAATCGCTGATCGCCGCCATTACTAGTAAAAAAAAAAAATATTAATAAAAATGCCATAAAACTATCCCCTATTTTGCTATAAACCAATCATTAAACGCTTATTGCGATTTTTTTACCAAAAATATGTAGAAGAATACGTATCGGCCTAAACTGAGGGGAAATTTTTTTTATTATAGCAAAAAATTTAAAATATTGAATTTTTTTCAAAATTCTGGCTCTATTTTTGTTTATAGCGCAAAAAATAAAAACCGCAGAGGTGATCAACTACCACCAAAAGAAAGCACTATTTGTGGTAAAGAAAAGACATAAGTTTTGTTTGGGAGCTACGTCGCACGACCGCGCAATTGTCAGTTAAAGCGATGCAGTGCCGAATAAGTGACCTGGTCTTTGGCTGGGTGACCTGGTCTCCGGGGCTTAAGTGGTTAAAATGAAATCCGGGGACATATTTTTTTTATACTAGTAATGGCGGCAATCAGCGACTCTCTGCTCGTCCGGGGCTTAAGTGGTTAAAATGAAATCCGGGGACATATTTTTTTTATACTAGTAATGGCGGCAATCAGCGATTCTCTGCTCGTCCGGGGCTTAAGTGGTTAAAATGAAATCCGGGGACATATTTTTTTTATACTAGTAATGGCGGAAATCAGCGACTCTCTGCTTGTCGCCGCCACCCGCCTCAAAGCCTGTCAAGTCTTACTCTCCAGGCCTCGGCTACTACTGGGTGGGGAGCGGAGGAAGATCACACCACCAGGGAAGGCAAGGAGATAAGCAGGCGGCTGGCCGGGACTTGAGCCACAGCAGAAAAACATGCGAGTGGAGCTGAATGGGCAAGCACCCGAAACTGAAAAAATATTCCCTCCGCTCCCACCAGCACATGATCATCAGAAAGGGTCACAGATAATGGAAAAAAATACACCCCTAAGCTAGTAGGAGCGGCAGAGCGGGGTGTGTAATTCAGATTTTTTATTTTTATTCTGCACTGACTATCTTTGAAATTTCCCCAGCCCCTGTTCAAATCCAATCCGGGGACAAAACCAGGGACAGACTTGGTCCGAGGACAGTGTCTTTAATCCAGGGACTGTCCCGTGATACCGGGGATGTCTGGTCACCCTAGTCTATACTCCAGCCCATCCCTGTTCACTCGGTGGATCATACCGAGCATTACCGTTGATTTTGCATACCCCGTCCTGATTTGCTCTGTGTGTCTTCTGCACTTTATCCACCCTGTTTGAATGTGGTTTGTATCTCCCGTTCCTGTAGTCAATCAATCTTGCCCACTAGTCATTGCTCTGCTGCTTTCTCTCCTCTCAAGGTTTACTGTGGTGATATGGGCCCTGTCCTTGGGATCTGTCCAGCCCTAGTAATGTGAGCACAACGGATAGAAAGAGGCTGAAATGCATCTAAGGACAGAGATTGGCACAGAATCCTTGTATGTGTCAGATAAGCCTGGTACATGTCCCCAGGTCACGGTGACCTCAAAGCTTTCAGAAAGGCATTATCCTCTGTTTTCAGAAAGAGCTGTAAAATAACATTAACCTGTTCGATGCCAGAAGCTGCTAACCTCACTTCACCTTCTGGGGGCATTGTAAATCAAATTCTTTCATACCCAGACTCCAAGGCTCGTTAGTACTGAGTTGGGTGTCACCGAGTCTCTTTACTTCTATCTTGCTAAAGCTACAAAAGACATATTAGTTATATGGCAGGTAACAGACAGTAGCCTTTATGTTTATTAGTTGGTTTATAATGTATATAGGCTTTGCAGGATCACAGTATGCAATTTTCCTTCAAAAATTATGAGTTGAGTCTGGTAGGTTGGAGGAACATCTTTCCAAGATCAGGTGGAGAGAACTGTCTCCCGAATCCTGGACTCCCCAAAGCCACATAAGCCCTGATTTGGCATTACATCATGCAGGAATATCACCCAGCCTGCCCTATATGGGACATATATTTTAAAGTGAACTCAGAAGTGAGATTACAGCTAAAAATAAGGTCTACCAAGGCATACAATGGCCATGGTGGTGCTGAGATGGCTTGTAGGGGTTGGGAATCCAAGGGGGAGACCTTCTATCTGGGGTCCTGAAGAACATTACATTTTTAATAGTAGATTTACCCCTTAAAGCCCTTTCACACTGAGGCAGTTTTCAGGCGTTTTAGCTCTAGAAATAGCGCCTGTAAAGCGCTTGAAACCTCCCCAGTGTGAAAGCCCAAGAGAGGCGCTTGCAGGACATTAGGAAAAGTCCTGCAAGCAGCATCTATGGAGCGGTTTGGGAGCGCAAATCGCCCCTGCCCATTGGAATGCATGGGCAGCGCTAGGTGCTTTGGAAGCGCCGTAAAACACGGGTAACACGGGTGCTTTTAACCCCTTCTTGGGGGTTAAAAGCGCCCGCTAGTGGCTGAAAAGCGCCGCTTAAACAGCCCCAGTGTGAAAGGGGTCTTAAAAGTGCCCAACGCATAATAATAGAAGAGGCAGTATTAGTGATGTTAGTCTGTAACCATACAAAAGTTTGTGATAGGGTCAAGTTGCCACAATTGTCAGTGACTACACTGTGGAGCCATTGTACATTGCCAGGTCAGGGGGTGACCTGGATTTTGCTATGGGGCTTTAAACTAGCAGAATGAATCCCCATCGGTGGTGTCACAGTGGTTTGCGAGGGTGTGCGATATACAGCGGATGGAACATCTTACAGTTGCCTTGGGGGAATGGGGAGGAGGAACACAACACTCGCTGGACACATTGGAACCTGTTCCGGTTCTCAGACGATTTTAAGTCCTATATTTGAGCAACTAATTTCAGAAGGATTGAATACTTGGGACCGTCGACCTCGCCAGAGCTTCTTACCCCCCCCTTCCCTCTCACTTCCCCTCTACTGTCCCCTTACCCCAATATTCCCTTCCGACATCATTGGTGTCGTCCACTCCTTCCCCTTTTCCCTTACAAATAAAATTCCTTTGGTTTGCATAATCCTTTGGTACTGCTCCTGGGTAACCAGGATGAGAGCCACACCTTATTAGAGACACATCGTCTCCTCATTGTCTGCTATACTATATAGGCTTGGAACCTGCCAATAGGGGTTAAGTTTGCTTCAGCCTGCAGGATTTCATACTTTTCCCATATTGATCACACTTAATGGTTCACATATGTCTGGTATATCTAACCTTCTTTCTGGTCTGGAGGTCCCCCCTATTATCCAGGTTGAATTGCCGGTTGTTGTTGTTGTGGAGTCTTTAGACCACAGTCTCCTGCTCTCAACAACACTATAAAGAAACCTTCACCGGTTACTTCATTAATGTACATAGACCTTTTTGATGTGTTATAACTTTTGCCTATTAATATTTGAGGTTGGTTGACATTTGTGATGCCATAATGTTTTGTACAATCTGCTTACCTTAAATAAAGATTTTAAAAAAAAAAAACTAGCAGAATGCATCTGTTATTAAATATGAGAAATGTAGAAATGTAGAAATTATGTTAAAAATAAGTGTGTCTTAGTTCACACTGATGCGGAGCAAATTCGCACCGACCCTGCACTAAACTTGCAACAGGACTCGCATGACTCTTTTTTTGTTGTCTGGATCAGAATCGAACCGCATAGATTTGAACGACTTTCATAGCAAACAATGTTTTTTCAGAGGAAATGCGAATTTATGCCTTTTGGATTGGATCTAATCCGCATAGAATATGCATCAGTGTGAACCAGTCTAAATATGGCAGAATACCAGAAGGCTGCACTTTTAGGACACGTGTATAGAAAATACAGGCGATATCACCTATCAGCTCACCATACAATGTAAACCTGTCAAAAATTTTGGCAATTCATTATGGACAGTATGTCATACGCTTTAAGTATTTCACATCCAATGCTCAGGGTGGGGGGAAACTATAAATTTATTTGAGGATTATTGGGGTTCCTGGAACCTGGTGAGAGAAGCATAATGGATATTCAGTGGGGGAGCAGGAACAGGTCCAAAATCTAGAAAGCCAGTTTAGTGACTGGTATGTAGATTAAGGATGAATGGAGTGAATTTAGTGAAATTGATAATATTGTGAAAAGGCCGAGTTCTCTGCCAGCAAAATTCCATAACTGAGTAGAAACTGTTAAGCCCCGTACACACGATCGGTTTAACTGATGAAAACCGTCCGTTGGATGGTTTTCATCAGACCAACCGATCGTGTATGGTACCCATCGGTCTTTTTTCCATCGGATGGAAAAAATAGAACTTGTTTTAAAATTTTCCGATGGATAAAAAACCGATGGGAATTTCCGATCGTCTATGGGCAAGTCCATCGGTTAAAAAACCCACGCATGCTCAGACTGAATTAGGAGACAGGAGCGCTCGTTCTTGTAAAACTAGCGTTCCTAATGGAGAGAGCAGATTCGTCATTCTGCAAGTTATTGCTTCGTTTAATGCAGTGCCTGTTTTTTTGCTTTCGAACGGTCTTTAAAATGTCATTTTGGCAGCAGAACTTTCTCCTGAGTTCTGACAAATGTATGTCTTTCTTTTTTCTAGTGATCTTAGGAATAATTAGTAAAATTCTTCAAGGCCGACCTCACAAATTACACCTTTTTTTTTTGACTCTTAAAATTTGTTGTGCATTTTTTGGTGTGTCAATTTCTCAGAACAACATAATATTTAATTTTAGAAAAATCATGGAGGTTGGTGTTCCTTGTTCTTAATTACACATTGTATGTATGCAATCTTATTGCTACTTCTCAAAAAAACACATCAGGCATGTAGGTTGGCTGAATAAAATTTCCCTTTATTTCGGAAAAAAACAAATCAAAAACCGAAGGGCAACTATTCCCAAATTAGCAGAGAATATAAAGTCATTAGATCCCAAATGCAGACCTGACTATGATCAATAATAAAATCAACAACAGCATGAAATCAGGAGCAGCAGCCAAAGACATACATCATCCCAAGCTGTGGTACTCCATCAACCTTCAATTTCTGGATGAGCAGCTCGAGGCCAGGGAATCACCTCCTGCTCTTCCTTGTAGCCTTCCTTCCACGCCTCTCTGCAGCGTTCTCTCCACGGCCCCGTCCACGCACCCTTGCAGGCTGGGCCACTGTGGGTGGTGATGTGGCAGGAGGAGGAGGAGAAGGAGGAGAGGGATTGGGCTGATGTGAGATATGGGTGGCCTCAGTCAGCAGCCCCCTCACCCCCATGTGTACGGCCGTGTAGATAAGGTGCTCACAAAGGGCCCGTTGTCCCGCCTCCATTCTCAGCAGCTTATCTGAGAGATAGGTGCTAAACCCCTCCGTAGGGTTGAGGGGGGCCCTCATAATGGCAGCAGCCTCCTGAATCATCTTTAGTGACTCCTCCTCCACTTGTGTCATCCGCCGTTGTTTTGGCGGTCTGACGTGGAGGGGAGCCACTTGGGAGACGGTGCTGCCACTAGGCCTGGGGACCTGCTGAGTCCCACTGGGCCCTGCCTGCTCCTGCCTGTCACACTCCTGACCCTCTTCCTCCTGGCTTGCCTCATCCTGTTTATAAAATAAAATGTAAATTTCTATTATTTGAGGAATCAATCACACACAATTTAGATCTCATTACTGGTTTTTTTTTTGGGGGGGGGGGGGTGGGATCATTTATGGCTAATCAAAACAGTTCAACTCAATATTACTTAGTGGACAATAATTAGCATCAAAAATACTATACCTGGCTGAAGATGCGAAGATCTGGCTCTTCGAGCTCAGGAGGCTCCTCCTCCGCCTCTGCAGGGGTGGAAGGAAGGGTGGAAGGAACGCTGGAGGGAAGGGTGGAAGGAAGGGTTGAGGGAAGGCTGGAAATAGATTCCCTGGCCTCGATCTGGTCATCCAGAAATTGGAGATGTCTGTAGTACCACAGCTTGGGCTTTACTACATCGTCGGCTGCTGCTCCTGATCTCTTGGACTGGCGCACTTCCTTGAATTTTTTTTTATAAGAATTGCGCAGGTTGTTGATTTTATTATTGATCATAGTGTAGTCTGCATCTGGGATCCATGGCTTCATATCCTCGGCTAATTTGGTAATAGTTGCCCGTCGTACATCACTTTTGTGATACGCAGGGTGTTTGAGCTCCCAAAGGTTGCGCTGTTCCTTATACTTTTCAATAAAAACAAGCATCACCTCCGGCTCTCTTAGTTTATGCATCTATTAAGGATCAGCAAGTACAAAAAACAAAGGATCAGAATTGATTCTCCTCAACTTATCACAATATTGCCCTTTACAATCATGACCCATTAATATGCCACTGCAGGCCCGAGTTCCCTTCTGACCTTAGTTCACTTCGTGGGTTCACTTCCGGTCGTCCTTACTCCGTGCATCCCTAATAACTTATTTTCCCTTTTTATACCCTGCGCATGCGTGTAACTCCGCCCTCGTCGCCCGCCCATGATGGACTTTTTCTGCATTTCCCCGCCCCTTAACGATCGGCGCACAGTGTGAGACGGCGAGATGTCGCAGACACAGGTGGCTTCTTTAGTTGAAATTACCGACGAGGAAAGCCCGGAGGCGGAAACGTCCCGATCCTGTAAGAAAAGATACAAGGCGACTAATATGTCTTTTTCTGAGATGGCGGAGATGGTGGACATTCTGCGGAGGAAGGATTACGACGGCAAGCATGGCCCATACGACACCCCTAATCTCCGGAAGTCACAAATTATGGATAAAGTGGCGAAGACTCTTTATAAAAAATATGGGGTCAGGAGATCCAAGGAACAACTCCGTAAAAGGTGGTCAGACCTCAAGATCAGGGAGCCGGAGCAGTATAAGAAGCTTATAAAAAGCATAGAAAAAAGTAAGTATATTTTACTGTGTTCTTTCACATTGTAATATGTATTCTTCCATGTTTTGCAACATGTGCTTGGCTTGACTGGGTTCACATTTTGAAATCTCATCTTTTAGGTTAAGTGGAGAGTCCACTTATTTGCCCAATGTTTTGACCAATAACTTGCTGCTCTTCCCCCAAACATGTTTGGCACATATCCACGTAAACTACATGTGGGCATGCCTCATTTTACTTCAACAATGTTTATCTACACATTGTTGGCTAGATGATGTGTTGTAAGGAAATTTAGAATGTGACTGAAAGAATAAACTGTATTCTGGGTAAAGGAGATGACACTCCAGCAGTTGTGTACTTTTTTTGGTTCTTGATCAAGATACTATACTCTGGGCCACATGACCAAATTTCTTAACGGTGTCACACACAGGTGGTCCAGTGGATACCTTGGTGGTTATCCAAGTGTATTTGTGAATGTCCTCAAAAATAACATATTGCTTTGTGGAGTTTGCAAGATCACATATGTTCATGTTGGAACTCAGGGCCAAATATCAATTGTACACCACTTCAAAACATTGAGGATCCCTTTTCAGGCCTTAAAAAAGTCTGTGTGCTAAAGTATACATTTTGTTGTAAATTCCCATAGGGGAGAGGAGACTGGGAGGACACCATGCTCAGGAGACGAGTAACCCAACACCACAGAAACTCCCCGAAGCTCCCAAAGCAGACCAAGATCAGCAGGTTCAGGAAGCGGAGGTGGAGGAAGCGGAGGTGGAGGAAGGGGAGGTGGAGGAAGGAGAGGTGGAGCTTATCAGCACGACAGGTCAGTGTCTGTCACCACAACTTCAAGGTAAATACAGATGTAGGACTGCCTAGTGTAAAACCTTTTTTTTTGTTTTAGGGACTGAACGTGGGGGTGTGTCAGGAAGTCCAAATCCGCCATTCTCGAGTGCTAGCGCCAAAATAATCATTCAGGAAATCATGGAATGCAGTAGCGAAATGGACATTATGAGAAAGAGAATGATTGTGATTGAGCAAAAATATAAAAACATGATAGATATTTTGGGGAGAATAGTGTGAACCCCCCCTTTTTGTGTGTTTTGTTATGCGTCTGAAATTATCTCAGGGAATTTTCCAACATCCCAAATGTGAAGATGCACACACTGAAGACTCAACATGTGCTATCTGCCGTCACAGGATATCTATGTCCCTGTTTTGGGGGTGCAACCTCTTCCTCCCTCCTCAAGTAGGGTAGAGGAAGGGTTTACATCCCCAAAGCACGGCCATTGATCCCCCATGATGGTAGATAGCACATGTTTACCCTAGCCATGGGATCTTGTTGAAGATACCCATTTGAGCCCCAAAAGAAAGTGTGTTTGTTAACATTTGGGATGGATCAGGGGTACCATCACCCCATCTCCAGTTGTTATTTTTAACAGTGTTATTTTATTACTTTTTCAGACTAAAAAAAATGGCTTACGACCCATGCATGTTTCTGCAAAAAAAGACGCACAGAAAAATAAAAGGCTAGTATTTCTAAAAACCCAAAAAAAATGTGTTGCAAATAATAAAAACATTTGGGAAGTCTAAAAAAGGTGTGCCTTGTTCTTTCTATGCTCAAGAGCAGTTGTGAAGATGCAAAAACCGTGTTTTTCGCTCTGAGTTTTGAGGCTATTTACTAAGGACAATTACACTTGGCACTACTAGAACCTGGGAGACACATAAACCCAAAATACAAGAATGACAACACAAGTTTGTAGGAATTCCATCATTTTTTTTATTTTTAAAAGGTTAAATACTTGGTCAGATGTGGTCTGGCATTGCGATGGCCCCCCTACCCGTGAAGTACTCTACGTATTTCTAGCGTACTTCACGGGCACTTTGGGGGGCCAAGCCAGTACGGGCAGTGCTGAGGCCGGTCAGATTAATCAGTTCAGATGGACCGGCCTCAGGCCCAAACGATGATACATAATTGTTTGCAAATTTGCGAAGAAAATTGTGCAAGATGCAGCAGCAGTAGACGATGTGGTTCAGTTTATAATCCGCCAAATGTATCGCTGTCTGGAACAGGCGGAACCGGCTGGCCATTATCCCGAAGGCATTCTCCACAACTCTCCGGGCTCTGGCCAGCCGGTAATTAAAAACCCTCCTCTCCGGGGTGAGGGTGCGTTGGGGAAACGGCCGCATCAGGTGTGGTCCTAGTCCAAAAGCCTCATCCGCAATGAAAACGAACGGGAGCCCTTCAACGTTCTCTACATCTGGAGGCAGTGCAAGACCCCCAGCCTGCAGACGGTGAGCGAACTCCGTCTCCGCGAATGATCCGCCATCGGACATCCGGCCGTTCTTCCCCACGTCCACATACAGGAACTCGTACCGTGCCGACACCACCGCCATTAACACTATGCTATTAAAACCTTTATAGTTGAAATAGTATGACCCCGAATGGGGTGGCGGCACTATGTGGACGTGCTTCCCATCAATTGCCCCTCCGCAGTTGGGGAAATCCCACCGCTGGGCAAATTGGGAGGCCACAGTCAGCCATTCCTGTGGTGTGCTAGGGAACTGTGGAGTCAAACAAAAAGAAGACATTAGTACGGTTTATGGTTACAGTGCAAGCAGATTACACACAAAAACATTGTTGAGTATCATTATTATTTAAGGGAGTTTTTCCTACCAATAAACAAAGGCCCACTTAGCAGATGCCTCACCCCCGCTGAGTGGACATTCTAAAATAATCTAAGGGGGGGGCCTAAGGTGATTGTGGCGGATCCCAAAAAAGGCTCTACCACTCAGCTGAGCTTGATTGAGAACTACTAATTTTTTAACATCTTTAGGGGGGGGAGGGAGGGTTGTCGAACTACGAGGGCAATGACCCCCCAAAAATGAAAAGGAAAATAGAAGGCTAGCTGGGTTTGCGCCCACGATAGCATGCTGGAGAGGTTAGTGAAGGGAAATAGGCATGTAGGGCCCAAAAAGGGATTTACAGGTAAAAAAAGGCATGTGGAAAATGGGGACATTATCAGGATATTACAAACAGGCATACAGGTCCTTCTCAAGAAATTAGCATATTGTGATAAAGTTCATTATTTTCTGTAATGTACTGATAAACATTAGACTTTCATATATTTTAGATTCATTACACACAACTGAAGTAGTTCAAGCCTTTTCTTGTTTTAATATTGATGATTTTGGCATACAGCTCATGAAAACCCAAAAATCCTATCTCAAAAAATTAGCATATTTCATCCGACCAATAAAAGAAAAGTGTTTTTAATACAAAAAAAGTCAACCTTTAAATAATTATGTTCAGTTATGCACTCAATACTTGGTCGGGAATCCTTTTGCAGAAATGACTGCTTCAATGCGGCGTGGCATGGAGGCAACCAGCCTGTGGCACTGCTGAGGTGTTATGGAGGCCCAGGATGCTTCGATAGCGGCCTTAAGCTCATCCAGAGTGTTGGGTCTTGCGTCTCTCAACTTTCTCTTCCCAATATCCCACAGATTCTCTATGGGGTTCAGGTCAGGAGAGTTGGCAGGCCAATGGAGCACAGTAATACCATGGTCAGTAAACCATTTACCAGTGGTTTTGGCACTGTGAGCAGGTGCCAGGTCGTGCTGAAAAATGAAATCTTCATCTCCATAAAGCTTTTCAACAGATGGAAGCCTGAAGTGCTCCAAAATCTCCTGATAGCTAGCTGCATTGACCCTGCCCTTGATAAAACACAGTGGACCAACACCAGCAGCTGACATGGCACTCCAGACCATCACTGACTGTGGGTACTTGACACTGGACTTCAGGCATTTTGGCATTTCCCTCTCCCCAGTCTTCCTCCAGACTCTGGCACCTTGATTTCCGAATGACATGCAAAACTTGCTTTCATCCGAAAAAAGTACTTTGGACCACTGAGCAACAGTCCAGTGCTGCTTCTCTGTAGCCCAGGTCAGGCGCTTCTGCCGCTGTTTCTGGTTCAAAAGTGGCTTGACCTGGGGAATGCGGCACCTGTAGCCCATTTCCTGCACACGCCTGTTCACGGTGGCTCTGGATGTTTCTACTCCAGACTCAGTCCACTGCTTCCGCAGGTCCTCCAAGGTCTGGAATCGGTCCTTCTCCACAATCTTCTTCAGGGTCCGGTCACCTCTTCTCGTTGTGCAGCGTTTTCTGCCACACTTTTTCCTTCCCACAGACTTCCCACTGAGGTGCCTTGATACAGCACTCTGGGAACAGCCTATTCGTTCAGAAATGTCTTTCTGTGTCTTACCCTCTTGCTTGAGGGTGTCAATGATGGCCTTCTGGACAGCAGTCAGGTCGGCAGTCTTACCCATGATTGCGGTTTTGAGTAATGAACCAGGCTGGGAGTTTTTAAAAGCCTCAGGAATCTTTTGCAGGTGTTTAGAGTTAATTAGTTGATTCAGATGATTAGGTTAATAGCTCGTTTAGAGAACCTTTTCATGATATGCTAATTTTTTGAGATAGGAATTTTGGGTTGTCATGAGCTGTATGCCAAAATCATCAATATTAAAACAAGAAAAGGCTTGAACTACTTCAGTTGTGTGTAATGAATCTAAAATATATGAAAGTCTAATGTTTATCAGTACATTACAGAAAATAATGAACTTTATCACAATATGCTAATTTTTTGAGAAGGACCTGTATTTGTGTTAGGAGGAAAAAAAAAGAAAAAAACAACAGAATAAAAACAGATAATGTGAGGTTAAAGGAGCATAATTACCTTCATATAGTCCTTCTGCAGGACCTGAATGATGGCCGAACACGTCTCAGGGATAATGATCCCGAGAGCCTGGGGGGAGATGCCTGTTGAGAACTTGAGGTCCTGCAAGTTTCTCCCAGTCGCCAGGTATCTCAACGTGGCAATAAGCCTCTGCTCGGCAGTGATGGCCTGGCGCATCACAGTGTCCTGCCTCGTTATATAGGGGGACAGCAAATCCAACAGACGGTGAAATACGGGGTCCGTCATCCTGAGATAATTCCTGAAATCATCAGGATTATTCTCATGGATTTCCCGCAGCAGAGGCATATGGGAGAATTGGTCCCGCTGGAACAACCAATTCTTAGTCCATGAACTCCTCCTCACCCTGTTCACAGACTGAACTCGGGTTACAGTGTTAACTGCAACACCAAGCCCAAAGCCAGCACGAGCTCGAGAACGAGAACGCACTTCAAACATGGTTTTAAACCGGTCGGCTGGTCAGAAGGCACTCAAACAGAACGCACCGTGGAACAGCAAGGCCTGAGAAGAACGATCTGAAAAACAGTAAACGAACGGCCAAGAAGGCACTGCAAGGCAGTAACGACCTGACTGCACGCACTGAATCACAAATACAAACCCACAAGCACAAACTGAACACCAGGAAACGATCTGCAAAGCACGGAGACTGAAAAGCGCGAATCGGCTCTCACCAAACTTTTACTAACACGCGGTAACACGAAATCAGCAAAAGCAGCCCAAGGGGTGGCGCCATTAGATTTGTTCGGCCCTTTTATAGCGCGTCGTACGTTTTGAACGTGCCGTCGTTTTCTTGCCGTCGGTTTTTAGACTGATGGTGTGTGGCCAAGACTGATGAAAAACAGTTTCATCGGATTTCCGATGGACAAATCCATCGGACGAAAATCCATAGGTTATCCGATCGTGTGTACGGGGCTTTAGTTTCAGTCATTGCTGCTTAGTCAAAATTTGCTTTGTTTAAAATTGCCTGTTTTTTTTTGTTTTGTGTTTTTGATCTTTATATTTGTACAGTATTCCCAAACCACCACCCCTCACACTTAACCACTTCCTACCAGCAGGCGGTGTATATAGGTAGCAATACCCCCTAGAGGGCTGCTGGATTAAATTTGGGTCCTGCCGTTACACCACCTTTCACCGTCCCAGAACTAAGAGTCTGTATGTTAGGAAGTTTTAGATAGATGTGAGTGCCAGTCACTTCAGTCTTTTTCCAATGCTTTATTAAAGTGGTTGTAAACCCACTTTTTCAACTTGCACCTACAGGTAAGCCTAGATTAGGCTTACCTGTAGGTGCAAGAAATATCTCCTAAACCTACACGGTTTAGGAAATATTTACTAAAAATGACAGGCGCCGCTGTCTACGGCGCATGCGCGCCGTAGACAACGGCGCATTCATGGGGTTAATCCCATTCACAAAATCGGCTACTTCCCAGCAATCATGGGCGTAGCCGAATGTGACATCTCTCGCGCGCATGCGCAGAGTGACGTCTCCGCCGCTCCAGCCAATCACAGCGCCGGAGCAGCGCTGTGATTGGCTGGTGCGGCGATACCCAGAAGTAACCTTCCGGCTATCGCCGCAGCGATGGATGCGGCTGAAGAGGGAGACGAGGACGGCTTTGGGGGCCCCGACCTAAGGTAAGTGGTACATAATGAGCTATTATGCTAGTCATATTAGCTCATTATGCCTTTCTCTTACAGGTTGTTATGAAAAAAAAAAATTTTTTACCGGGTTTACAACCACTTTAAACAACTTGCAGCAGTAAAAGGATAGAGGGTTAGGGGAAGTTCAGATTCCTTGCTTGCATATCACTGATGAGGTTCTTGGATCCAGAGGACAAACAGCTTTCTGTCTCTGGATCTTGCGACAACCGGATAGGCCTCTCACACCGACCTAGCAGCCGGTATAATGCATGGACAAGTCTCTGCCACAGACTTAGCGATACGTGGAACTCCTGGATAATCCTCTGCAACAGGATTGTTTAGCCAGTAGTCAGTTAATTATAGAACAGCTGCACAGTACCAGACCCTTTAAGCCATCCGGCAGTACTGTGAGGTAGGTTAACTTGGTGCATCCTCCAAACGAGTCACCAGGCCCTTCCTGAGAAACCAGCCTTCAGCTCGGTTCTCTCCAGCAAGGGCCCCCCCCCCCTGGAATTTTCTCAGTTTGAGTGGCTTCTTCCGCGCAGGCAAGACAGCACAGGACCACCTTCATTTAAGTAGGCCCCAGACAGACTTCTGGGCCTACCTACAGCAACACAGCCTCGAGCCAGCAGGCCCCGAGGTAGAGCAGAACAATTGTCACATACCTTAGGCCAGGAGGGCCATGAGGTCAGAGAGAAATAATCATGGCGTCTGTCCCTTAAATATCCTCTCCCACAATGCACAACAGTAAGAACACTCCCACTGGGCTGTTTCTGGGGAAAGAACAGTCAATGCACTTAGCCTGCTGTATTTCTCACACTGGCCTGTGGTGACAGTGACACCTACTGGCAACAGTGAGAAATGCGCAAAACACAGCCAAACTGGAACAGAAGCAACAAATCAACTTTATTAAACCACTCTGAGCTATTTACAGCTCAGATAACACAAAATTTACCACATAGCCCCTATTCAATAGGAACAGGGCGCTACATATATATACTGTGTATATATAAATATATATATATATATATATATATATATATATATATATATATATATATATATATATATGTATATATGACCTAGGGTTAAAGAGGTTATAACAGGATCATGGTTGCAACTACAACCATGATCCTGATACTGTTTTATTTCTTCCGATGATTCCCTACAATGTAAATGTGATCTGAGTGGTTGTACATCCACTCAATCACTTTTACAGGAAATGCAAGAGGGTCCCCCCTCCCCCTCCCCCTCCTACCACCGCTGCCTACATACAAATGCAGATTTTTACATGTATATACATATAGCGCTACTCCCCAAAGGTGCTAGTAAAAGCAGTTTTTTTTCCTATAAGTTCAGAGGCTGCCAACTAGTGCAAGCAACAGTCCATTCACACCGGCTCCAATAACACAGGCTAGGGGATGTCTTTTTAAGATTTATTATTTGTAAACTTTAACAGGAGAGGGGTTAGGGCATGGGATACTTCAAAACGAATAGTACTCAGCAATTAGAGGACAGTCTTCTCATTAAGTAGCCATGAGCCCAGGTTCACACTGGGGCTGCGGGAGTGAGCCGTGCGAGTTCAGCTGAACTCGCACGATTTCACTCCCGCTGGCAGTCCCGATTTCAGCTCGATTTCAGAGACATCTGAAACAGATGTCAATGTAAATCGCGGCTGAAATCGCAAAAAGTAGTACAGAAACTACTTTTTGTAATCGGTGCAGCGCCGCAGATGCGGCGTCGCACCGATTAGGACGGTGCCATTGGCCGCAATTTGCGGCAAATTTCGCCGATTTGACATGCGATTTGACATGTCAAATCGCATGTCAAATCGCACCAGTGTGAACCAGGGCTTAATGTTGGACAGTCTAAGCACCCACAGGTGAAGACCATGAGGTAACTTTATCAACAGGCTAAAACCTTAACAGCTGGAGACTATGAGGTAAGTTTCTGAGCAGTCTAAGGCCCCACAGCTGAAGACCATGAGGAAAGGTTCTTTGGAATCTGGGTACCTTGTATCTATGTATATCTACTGGTAGTCAATGCGATTTCCAGGACACTGCACAGCCACAGGGATCCGTCTAGGGTCTTTGCTCACAAGTTTCCTGGACAGCTGCAACCTTCCAGCTTCCTCTGAACATGGTCACCTTGTGGGAAACGCCTGCAATCAGCTTCTAGGAATATCCATCCAGGCCCTCAGCCTTGTCACTGCTGAGGCCCTTAAGAAGTATATGCACCAAGTGTCTTCTGGGCAGTTGGATGACATCATGGGTACTCTTTTATTACTCAGGACACAGGTTGCGTAATGAGGCCACCTCCAGGGGTGGGTCAGTGACAGCCTGGAAGACTGAACACATTTTGTGTCGGTAAGAAGTACTGTAGGAAGCAAAAAGCTGTTGATTCCTTTTTTCATTTATTTATTTATTCATTTATTTGGCTAAAATTTTGCTTGAAAATTATTATTATTTTTTTTCAGATGCTTGTTTTTTTTTTTTTTTTCTGAGAATTTTTTTTAAATAATAAGTTGGGGGACATTTGTTTGGCATATGAACAGCTCCAGTATAGTTGAAAGGATCTTCCATGACTCTCAGTAGCTATTTAAAGTCCACTGCACCCTTGAAAACCTTGAAACACTGCAATAATTTCTCTTTCCCTATTGACTAAAAATACATTGTTCCAAAATGGCGAAAGGGCGTTGCTATCTCCCAATTTTCAAGGAAATTTGGGTTACATTAAAACACAGATTCTCCCATCCTTTGTATAGTTAATAGAGTGGTGTACAGTACATTAACTGAGACTGGAGGGCAGGTATGAGATCAGACAAACAGTAATATTCTGTGTCAAGTCATGTAAGACTTTCACCAAGGTGAGGGCTCTGGAAGTACCAGGTCCTCGCTAAAACCACTGGTGGTTGAGCAGATCAATTTGGCTGCAGGACAGCTCCCAGGTGGTGGCCCTCAGAACTGCCTTGCTGGTGACAAAGTCAGGAGGAGTAGTAGTTGTGAATTAGAATTCAGACTGGAAGCCAGAACAGGTTATGTAGCGACCTCACCTCTGCCTCCCTCCTTCTCTTCTCGGGCAATGGCTCTCGTCTAGGGGACCAGGGAGGAGAGTTTGGCGCACCACCAGCTTGTGTCCTCTTGTGTGCAGAGGTGTGAGCTATAACCTTTTACCTTCGGGCCTGTGCCCCTGTCCAGAGCCAAAACTTCCCTTGAGAATGACCCTTTAACTCCCAGAAAGTCAAGTTCCACACCACTGTAAGTCCAACACTTATTTATTCTTCAGAGCAATAAATAGTCCTTTAAGAGAGACTGGTTAGACATAGAACAGAACACAGTGGAGAGGGGGTCCAGGCACAAACTTGAACTTGGGTTTTCTCCTGTTCCGTTATAGCGCGAACAGGCTTGGCGCACAGTCGCTGCCACCGACCGTGAGGGGGTCTCTGCCACAGACCAGATGAATAAGGCCTCTGCCACAGACCTGGTTGTTGGGTCTCTGCCACCGACCTGATTCACGATGGGTCCCTGCCACAGACCATGAGAACGTGGACTACCTTCTATGAACGATGGCCCTTGTCAGAGAGAGGACATCCATCCAGGACAGTTACCAGAGGCCCCGCCGTCACCAGCAAATGCTGCACTGGATCTTCGGAAGGATCACCTCCCTGGCCTCCTCGTCCCAGATTCGGGTGTCCAACACCGGAGGACACCCTAGGAGCCCTCGATCCCTTGCGGGAACCAGTTGAAGGTACTGGGCCCCGGGCCTCCAGAGAGTACCTCACCCCAGACTAAAGGTGTCTGGGGTGGAACCGCAACTCCGTCCCCGGGCCTAGGGCACCCGGAGACCACACGCACATGCATCCAGGCTGAAGGTGCCTGGGCGTGGACCTCGTGCGGAAGATGTCTGCCCCCTTTATACACTCTCCGAGCATGCACCGCGGGTTCCCCGCCCCGCTGTACTACTGCCGCGAGAGGACACAAAGGGCACAGCCCTCCAATTGTGGTTCAACCCCAGCCTATGGCAACAGCGCCACCTGTGGGCCGCAGGGAACTGGACACCATTGATATCCTCTACTGGCATAAATTGGTCCAGGAATCCTAACAATTGCTGCATCTGAGCCTGATACCACTCAGATGCCTCCCCTAAATATAACCACCCGCTACAGTTACAAGAAGTCAGAAAAAAGCCAAGAGGAGTCATAATCTGGAGCAAAAGGAAAAAAGTGCAAATATATAGTATTAAAGGCCAAAAGTCCAACGCAAGTCAGAAGGGTAAAGCACAAACAGATTAAAGATGCCTACAGACATTAGAAAACACTACTGCAGTTTACGGTCATATTGAGGAACATTTATATGTTTGTAAGCAACTCAGCAACTCTAACTGAACCTGCTTGGGGAAAGTATTGTTTGTGAGAATTCTGATGGAACCTATCTTTCAATGTTTGTGAGCAACCTGGCACAAACAGACTAAACTCAGACAATGCGCCATTGATATCTGTTGGGTACAGGGTCCCAAAAAAGGCACAGGTAAACAGTAGATAGGATGATGGGATGAGGACAGCAAAGTTACAGACTAGAACAGGTGACAGAAAAGGGCAGAGAGCATCACAGATTTCCAGAACCTATAAGGATCCTGGCTAGATTCTGGACACTCAGTTTGAATTAACCAGTGTAGCAAGGTGTCCTTTTTTTGCATGTAGCTAATAGACTACAGTTTGTAATCAAGAAGGAACTCAGCTCCCTCCGGTGTTCAATTATTATATTGCTTCAACTTGTTCAGTTTAATTAGATTGGAACAATGCATTATGGACCTTGAAGTACAGGGAGATAAGAGACTCCATTGCCTTGGGTGTTAAGCAGACTACAATACCCACAGTGCTACTGTGCTACCAGAGTGCATTGCAGCAAGCACAGCACTCTGGAAAGAGTTTTTTTAAAGGGGGAGGAGGCGGACATCCGGCCTCTTGGGACGCGGCCTTCGATCAAGGAGGAAGCCTGTGCTGGGGCCTGTTACCAGTGTGCGTAGGCCCGAGAGGCCTGGGCCTCCAGTCGCCACAGCGGATCGCCTAACCTGAGAGGGATCCTTTTCACTGTGTCTGACCTACATTCCACAGCAACCAGAGTCGCCTATCCACCCACACCTTGTGACAGCTGCGCGGAGGACCAGGGACTGCAAGTTGTGGAGAGGCCGAGAATCGAGACACTACAGGTGGAACATACTGGAGAGGCGAGGCCTCATTGGGTGAGAGGGCACCTGCCCAATGATATAAATAACTGTATCGCAGGAGGATGGATCTTATAGACTCAACGTTACTGTCTGGAAGTTAACACGCCACGTGCAAAGACACATTGCATCTTGCATTGGCAGTGCTTTGAAAGGATTGGCGTTTATGCCGTCAGCACGTTACATATATTGTGAATGTTCATTTTCTTCATACCAATTGGATTACAAATGATTAATGTGCACCAACTAAAGCTAGCGAAGACTGCTATTAACCGGAAGGAACACTTACAAGACTCAGTTGTTTGGTTGTACTAAAGCAGTAGGACACGTATATGGGAGTTGCCCGCTAGAGGGAGCCAAAAAGCATATAGATTCATCTACTTATATACAATAGTTGTTTATGCTAGTTTGTACAGTCATTGTTATTACTGAGAGCTGGGTGAGGCCTGGTGGAGAGGTACTCCAGTGCTGATCTTATTGCATTGGGGAAATTCCTCCACTGTGTGCTTACTTAGGTCTGACCTCAGCTCCTATTGTTTAGACCTGTGATTAAATTCCATGCCATTGACTCTTACAGGGCCCTGTATGAAGTCAACTGTAATTTGTTTAATTTTACTTCATCTTTCTTTTACCAAGTAAACGTTTTATCCTTGGTTAAACTACACTTGTGTGGAATCTTGTCTGTTACAACAGGGACAGGTAACCAGCATAAGGTAACAATATATCACTATATTACCATTACTGTATGATATTATTGTGGTTCCCAACTACCAGTGGGTTCCACAATTATTGTGTTGTCCAGTTGTGCCAAGGGAGGGTTCGAGCCAAACTTCTGGGGTTGATAGGCAGAGCGTATATCCAAAACTTAAACCAGCAGCTCCTACGGGGGTAGTGCTACCCGTGGGGGCTCGTCCGGGATTACTATGACTCTGCAATCAACCTCCCCCTAGACAGGACCCTTGTCAGCACCACAATGGACCCCGCTGCTGCAGCCTGGTGGTGTAAGGAAGAAAACGTCCTTCCCGGCCTCAGTGTGGTGATTGAAATTAAAAGAGAGGCTTGGACTGAGGAACAATTACTCCCAGTTTTGAGAACACTGTCTCCTGACATGAAGCCATGGGTGATTGATATAAGAACAGACACCATGAATCCGCACACTTACGCATTGTGCGAATGGAAGAAGGGAGTTTCTGAAAATTTCAAGGGCGCTAGTGTAAAAGCAACCAACCAGCCAGAATTCCTCCTGATACACCCAGAGCCATCAGGGGAAGGTCCTACATCCACCAGTAAAGTGGGCCCCAATGCAGGGGGAGATAGTCAAAAAGTGGGCCCCAGTTCGTCGCCATTGACCACCATTGGGCCAGAACTGTGCGCCGTCCTTGGAGAAATTGTCGCCAAATGCAAGAAGGATCCCTCAGAAGATGGTTTTGAAGAATGGCTGGATCACGCCACCCAGGCTCTGGAAGGGTGGGAAGTACCCGAACAGCATAAAAAGCAAAGGATCACGGAGAGTTTAAAAGGGCCTGCCCTAGAGGCCATACATAACCTAAAGATTAGTAGGAAAGACTGTACTGCACAAGACGACTTGAGCATTCTACAGGATGTGTTCGGTCGTACCGAGAAAGTTACTGAACTCCTCTATCAAATCGAGCACTGCTATCAGGAGGAAGGAGAGAAACTGTCTGAGTTCCTGAGGCGTCTAGACAAGATCATACATCAGATCCTGTTAAAAAAAGGGCTAGATCCTCGGAAAGTAGATGAGACCCGTGTACAACCGGTCCTACGGGGTGCCCAACCTTTGGACCCCATTGCCCTTCTGCTATGGACCCGCCAGGATGGCGGCATCCTGGAGTATCCTGACTTGATCTGGATGGTCAGGGAAGAAGAGGTCATGTTAGAAAATAAAAAGAAGAGCCAGAGGTCTGAAACCGCTGCCGGAGTCAGAGTGATAAGTGCTGAGGAAGGTGACTCTCAGTTTGAGCTTCTAAAGACTCAAGTGTCTCAGTTAATAGAGATGATGTCCATCTTGACCAGCCAGGCCACCACACTACCCAGTGGAAATACTCCAGAGGAGCCCAAGAAGTTGCTCAGCTCTAATGCTGCCCAAGTGCAGAAGCCAAAGAGACTAATGACTTGTTTCAACTGTGGAGGAGTCGGACATGTCAGGGAGCAGTGTGTCCAAGCCGGAGAAAGCTGCAGCACAATACCACAAGCCAGCGGAAAACTTCAGAGGGCCCCGGTGAAGGAGTCAACCGGGAGCCCACCAGTTTCAGCTAACTCCAAAAATACCAGTGACGCATGGAGACAGGGTCGGGGGTACAGATCTTTGCCAAACACCCCTGCTGTTGCCTCTGAGCGACCCAATGCCTCCCGTTCCATGACCCAAACTGCTCAACGACGGGAGATCACTGCACACCAGGCCCAAGAGGGGCGAGACCCAGTAAAAATCCAAAGAAGAAAGGAGTAAGAGTGCAGCTCACAGAGCCAAGCAAGCAGGCCTCTCGGGAAAGATTCCCTGTCAAATTAGTGGGGCCCTCCCCAGTAGTCTAAATCCAGGTAGAAGGGATTTACACAAAAACCCTTCTTGACACTGGAGCTCAAGTGACTCTTCTATATAGAGACTTTTACAATAAACACCTAAAACATCTGCCACTGCAGAAGCTGGAAGACCTTGAGATCTGGGGCATTGGAACTCAAAGCTTTCCCTCTGATGGTTACCTGCCGATCAAACTAACTTTTGACCCCTCAGTGGCCAGAGAGACAAAGACTTTAGACACTTTGGCAGTGGTCTGCCCTCGCCCACCGGGAGCTGGCAAGAGTTCCCTCATCATAGGGACCAACACTGACCTGGTCAGGAGACTTTTGGCACCTCCGGCCCAGGAGCCGAGTACTTCAACCGCAAGAGTACACCCCATGTTGAAGCAAGCATATCAATGCCTAGTACTAAAAACAAAGGGCTCCAACAGAAGGAGTCGGTAAGATCTGGGGGCTGGATAGAACACAGAAGGTACTACAGCCAGGAGAGGTGACTTGTTTGAGAGCTTCTGTCAAGCTCACCTGGAAACAACCAGGCCCCTTTGTTGTCCTTGAAGCAGACCCACAGAGAAAAGAAGAAGGGATAGAAGTAATTCCCAAAAGTGGCCCCCTTGAAGGCCCTGCAGAGAAGTCACGGCAGGGTTTCAGTGAGCATTAGGAACACCACTGGCCAGAATGCTGTTGGGTCAGGTGAACCCAGCCACCCCAGTTGCCCCATCTGACTTGAAGAAGGAAGAGGGGGGTGAAGTCACAGTTGAGAAGCTTTGTTCCGAAGACACTACCCTCCCACCGGAGTGAAGAGAGAGAGTTAAGGCCCAACTTGCTCGATGGCGGACGATATTCTTAAAAAACGAATTCGATGTGGGATGTTCGAAGAGTGCCACTCACAAGATCCGCTTGCAGGAGGACAAACCGTTCAGAGAAAGAGTCCGACGGGTTCCCTTGGGTGACCTGGAAGACCTACATGGTATCAAGAAGTCCAGGAGCCCCTAAGCTTCTCCAATAGTGGTAGTCTGAAAGAAGAATGGGTCACTGAGGCTGTGCATAGACTACCGGACTCTGAACAGAAGATCCATTCCTGATCAATACACCACCCCCCGGATAGAAGACGCCCTACAGAGTCTGTCAGGGGCCAAGTGGTTCAGTGTGATGGATCTAAAGAGTGGATACTACCAAATCCCCATGCACACGGAGGATAAACAGAAAACAGCTTTCATTACCCCAGTGGGGTTCTTTGAGTTCAATCGCATGCCTCAAGGGTTGTCAGGAGCCCCAGCCACTTTTCAAAGACTGATGGAGAAAACTGTGGGGGATATAAATTTAATTGAAGTGCTGGTGTACCTGGATGATATCATAGTTTTCGGCAGGACTCTAGAAGAGCACAAAGAACTATTGGAAAAAGACCTGAAGAGGCTCCACGAAGAAGGCCTGAAGCTTTCATTAGAGAAGTGCCAATTCTATCAGCCCTCAGTTCACTACCTGGGCCACATCATATCCGCTGAAGGGATAGCCACAGACCCTGAGAAGCTGGATGCTGTCACCTCTTGGCTGAGACCCACCAATGTGACCGAGCTTCGGTCGTTCCTGGGGTTCTGCTCCTACTATCGGAGATTTGTAGAAGGGTTTGCCAAGATTGCCCGTCCCCTCAATGAATTGCTGAGGAGTGAAGGAGGGGATGATGTCCCAGAACCAGTCAAACCTGTGAAACCCACCATGGGACCTAGGAAACCTAAAGAGTCTATCCAGGACCAATGGACCGACAAGTGTGAAGAGGCATTCATACAGTTAAAGAAAAGCCTAACCACTGCCCCTGTCTTGGCCTATGCAGACACTACGAAGCCCTACGAATTACATGTGGATGCCAGTCGAGATGGACTAGGTGGGGTGCTCTATCAAGAACACAATGGCCACCTGCGGTCGGTTGCCTATGTGAGTCAGAGTCTGGTCCCTGCTGAAAAGAATTACCCCACGCACAAGCTTGAATTCCTAGCCTTAAAGTGGGCGGTAGTGGACAAGTTAAGAGACTATCTCTATGGGGCTGAATTTGTGGTCAAGACGGACAACAATCCACTCACATACCTTCTCACCACCGCCAAACTGGATGCCACAGGACATAGGTGGTTGGCTGCCCTTTCAGGGTTCACTTTCAGTCTGAAATACCGACCAGGAGTTGGGAATAGGGACGCAGACGCCCTATCCAGAAGGCCTCATGGTCTCAGTGACCCCACCGAGGGATGGGCCCAGCTGACCCCAGAAGGAGTGCGAGCCCTATATCTGGGAGCTGAACTTCAGGCCGTAGGAGGGTCCAGAGCCAAAGAGATTGGGGTTTCGGCAGCTGGTGTGCCCAAATGCTACTGTAGTGTAAACCAAGTGAGTGAAGAAGGCCTACCCAGGCTGTCAAAGAAGGATTTGAGGAAGGATCAGTTGGAAGACCCCCTTGGAAGACTGGTATTGAAGGCCCTGGAAGATCAAAGCCCTGATATGCTTCTCACAGACCCCCCAAAAGAGGCTCGACTGTTGCACCGAGAGTGGAACCGGTTGCAGTTACATCAAGGGGTGGTCTACCGAAGGGGCCCCTCTGATGGTCTGGAAGAGAAGTGGCAAATGTTCCTGCCCAGGAAGCACAGAGTCAGTCCTGACTGCCCTCCATGACAATCATGGTTATCTGGGCCCTGAAAGAACCTTCCATCTAGTAAGAGATAGATTGTACTGGCCCTGCATGCGGGCTGAAGTTGAAGGTTACTGTCACTCTTGTGTCGGGTGTATCCAGAGGAAGACCCTGCCTCATCGAGCCGCACCAATGGGTCATCTTCAGAGTCAGGGACCCATGGAGCTTGTGTGCATTGATTTCCTTTGCCTGGAGCCTGATCTGAGTGGACAGGGGAACATTCTAGTAGTGACGGATCATTTCACCAGATATGCCCAAGCATTTCCCACGAGAGATCAGCAAGCTTCGACAGTGGCAAAAGTCTTATGCCGCGAACACACGACCGTTATTCATGACGAGAAAAATGCAATTTTTTAATTTGGGCATTAAAAACGATTGTGTGGGGGCTCCAGAGCATTTTTCACGACGTGAAAAATGGTCATAAAAAATTTGGAACATGCTCTAATTTTTCTTCTCGTCATGAAAAACGGCCGTGTGTAGGCTTTAACGACGTGAAAAAAACGCGCATGCTCAGAAGCAAGTGATGAGACGAGAGCGCTCGTTCTGGTAAAACTAGCGTTCGTAATGGAGATAGCACATTTGTCACGCTGTAACGGACTGAAGAGCACGAGGCTGAAAAGCGCGAATCGTCTCTCACCAAACTTTACTAATACGAGGATCAGCAAAAGCAGCCCAAAGGGTGGCGCCATACGAATGGAACTTCCCCTTTATAGTGCCGTCGTACATTTCGTACGTCACCACACTTTGCTCAAGCATTTTTTTCCATGATCGTGTGTATCCAAGGCAGGTTTGAGAAGAATCACGTCGAGAAAAACGTTTTTTTCAATGACATTAAAAACGGTCGTGTGTACGCGGCATTAGTGGAGAAGTTCTTTGTACACTATGGTTTGCCCCAACGAATTCCCTCGGATAAAGGGAGAGACTTTGAAAGCAACCTTATAAAGAAGTTATTAGACCTGTTGGGCATAAAAAAATCCAGAACTACTCCATATCACCCCCAAAGGGATGCTCAACCTAAACGTTTCAACCAAACCCTTTTAGACATGCTGGGGACTCTAAGCACAGAGAAGAAACAGCACTTGGGCAACCATGTAGCTGACATTGTACACGCCTACAATAATACTGCAAACGATTCTACAGGATACTCCCCCTACCGTTTGATGTTTGGGCGGGAAGCTAGACTACCAGTGGACCTGGCCTTTGGGATATCCCTCGACCATACCTCAGCAACTTCCCACAAGGGGTATGTAGATCGATTGCGGAGGAATTTGAAGACGGCCTATGAGAAAGCTCAAGCTACTTCAGATCAGAGAGGGCTGAGAAACAAGAGAAACTTCGATCTCAAGGTCAGAGTACAGGACTTACAGCCAGGAGATAGAGTACTGCTAAGGAACCTGGGTATTCCCGGAAAACACAAGTGTGCTGACCGCTGGAAGTCACAGTCGTATGTCATCTGTAAGCAGTTACCAGGCCTCCCAGTATATCAGATTAGGCCTGAAGGTGGTGTAGGCCCAGTAAAGACTTGGCATCGGAATCACCTACTGCCCCTCTCTGAAGCCGTTCGCCTATCTCCTGTGTCAGATTCACAAGTGATCCCCTCAACCTCTCGAGGGTCCCGACCAGTTACCAGATCTCAGTTAACACCTCAAGATATGGGAGATGAAGACTCTGAGGATGAAGGGATGCAACCAGACTGGCTATGGTCATCTCAACTACCAGAACCCGTGACCTCTCCTCTATCCCCATCTGAAGTAGTAGGTCTGTTGTTGAAAAAGGAGTGCGGCTTGCCTCTCTATCGCAGCGCGCCAACTCAGGAAACGCGTCCACTACTGGTGACGCCATCTCCCTGCTACCATCCTTTCCTTGCTTCTCTAGCCTCGGTCTGACGCTGAAGTTCCTCCAGACGCCAGCTCCCATCTGATGGAGTGATACCAGCACAACGACTGCCGCCACAGCTGCTTGGATTTGGGAAACAGGTCGTAGAAGCGGTCACCCTGACTTCATTTGGAATTTTACATGCCCGTTTTTTTTTTCATCTAAATGTGAGTGCATACCACATATGCTAATTAAAGTGTTATCAAATGTCTACTCTTAGAGGCGCCTCTCTTTTTGTGTTTTGTTTGCAGTCTGGAATCAGGTTTCTGCTTCCCTATGACGGCAGCCTCTGGAGTCCCTGGACTTTTTGCTCCCATTCCTTCCATTTCTTATACTTGTTTTATATGGACTCTCAGAGACTATGTCCTGTTTATGACACCAAATGCTGCTAACTGACAGAGGATAAGAGCATTAGCCTTTGCGCATATATCTGTATTTTTATTTCCATCTGAAGTAGCCGACAGTGGAACTCTCCGACCAGAAGCTCCTGAGTTTGTACCTCACGGTATGCTATCTGAGGAATTAGAGGATGATTTGGTTTCCCTGCCAATTGTGGACTCCGAAGAGGTCTCATAACTTTCAGAAGGAGACCTGGATGTTCCAGAAGAAATAGAGTTCAGTATGCTTGAACAAGAAGAGGAAGCAACAGAAAAGGTCACAGAGATGGCAGAGTTTAATCCTCCTGAGACAGCGACACCAAAGGAACAAAGAGAGAGAAGAGTAATTCACCCTCCCAAAATACTGACTTATGATCAATTGGTGAATGCTCTGAAGAAGCCATACTCACTTCCAAAAGACAATAGAGACGCCTGGTCCTTCCACTGCAAATTTGGTGGAGGACATCCCTAGCTCACCCCCTGGCACATCTGGCTGTGCGGTACCAGTTCAGGTGGCCTGTAGGCAGGACAACCTCCTCTCCAGAGCTTGGTGGGGGGTTCCTCTGCCTGGTTCTTTTACAAATATGAACTGTCTTATACCTTGTTACACTAACTGAATTTTTCTCCTCATGTACTTGACAAAGCATGTCACAGGTCACAAACTGTTGCCGTCTTTTAAGTGGGGGGAGTGTGTAGCAAGGTGTCCTTTTTTTGCACGTAGCTAATGGACTACAATTTGTAATCAAGAAGGAACTCAGCTCCCTCCGGTGTTCAATTATTATATTGCTTCAACTTGTTCAGTTTTTTTTTTTTTTTGTAAAATTATTTTTATTATGTTTTTCTTCAACTTGTTCAGTTTAATTAGATTGGAACAATGCATTATGGACCTTGAAGTACAGGGAGATAAGAGACTCCATTGCCTTGGGTGTTAAACAGACTACAATACCCACAGTGCTACTGTGCTACCAGAGTGCATTGCAGCAAGCACAGCACTCTGGGAGAGGCTTTTTAAAGGGGGAGGAGGCAGACATCCGGCCTCTTGGGACACGGCCTTTGATCAAGGAGGAAGTCTGTGCTGGGGACTGTTACCAGTGTGCGTAGGCCCGAGAGGCCTGGGCCTCCAGTCGCCACAGTGGATCACCTAACCTGAGAGGAATCCTTTTTACTGTTTCTGACCTACATTCCACAGAAACCAGAGTCGCCTATCCACCCACACCTTGTGACAGCTGCACGGAGGACCAGGGACTGCAAGTTGCGGAGAGGCCGAGAATCGAGACACTACAGGTGGAACATACAGGAGAGGCGAGGCCTCATTGGGTGAGAGGGCACCTGCCCAACGATATAGATAACTTTATCGCAGGAGGGTGGATCTTATAGACTCAACATTACTGTCTGGAAGTTAACACGCCACGTGCAAAGACACATTGCATCTTGCAGTGGCAGTGCTTTGAAAGGATTGGCGTTTATGCCGTCAGCACGTTACATATACTGTGAATGTTTATTTTCTTCATACCAGTTGGATTACAAATTATTAATGTGCACCAACTAAAGCTAGCGAAGACTGCTATTAACCAGAAGGAACACTTACAAGACTCAGTTGTTTGGCTGAACTAAAGCAGTAGGACACGTATATGGGAGTTGCCCGCTAGAGGGAGCCAAAGAGCATATAGATTCATCTACTTATATACAATAGCTGTTTATGCTAGTTTGTACAGTCATTGTCATTGCTGAGAGATGTGTGGGGCCTGGTGGAGAGGTACTCCAGTCCTATTGTTTAGACCTGTGATTAAATTCCATGCCATTGACTCTTACAGGGCCCTGTATGAAGTCAACTGTCATTTGTTTAACTTTACTTCATCTTTCTTTTACCAAGTAAATGTTTTATCCTTGGTTAAACTACACTTGTGTGGAATCTTGTCTGTTACAACAGGGACAGGTAACCAGCATAAGGTAACAATATCTCACTATATTACCATTACTGTATGATATTATTGTGGTTCCCAACTACCAGTGAGTTCCACAATCATTGTGTTGTCCAGTTGTGCCAAGGGAGGGTTCGAGCCAAACTTCTGGGGTTGATAGGCAGAGCGTAGACCCAAAACTTAAACCAGCAGCTCCTACGGGGTAGTGCTACACCAGGTTTGTGAGAAGTTTTATTTCAAGTATATCCAAACACATCATGTGTCACTATGTCAGAGTGTTCCATGTATACAGCATGTCACAGAGTGCTCCATATATACAGCATGTCCCTGGCAGAATACCATGTACTTGGCACAGGATCATGTTCAGTACAGTCTCAAGACCTTATTAAAGTTGACCTATCTTTAAAATTTAAACTTTACACGAATCAATAGGGCAGTCAGCATTACCATTAAAATTATTATTATTTTTAGTATAAAAAAAAAAGTATCTCTTCCTGCAATGAATTCAATTCTTAAAGGTTTGACAGGGTATGGGACTTAAGCTTCATACACACGATCGGACTTCCATCTGACTTTACCGTGAAGTTTTGTCCGAAGGGGCGTTGGCCATGAACTTGGTATGCATACACATGGCAGAACTTTTTCAGCCAACATTCACCAAATCACGTGGTTTTTCAGCTCTTTACCGCCACCCTTTGGGCAACGTCTGCTATTGTTGTCTAATATTTAGCATTGGTTCTGAACATGCGTGTTTGTATTTTCGATTTTAGTCCAATGGACTTGTGTACACACGATCGGATGATCCTCCATCAGGCATTTGTTGTCGGAAAGTTTGAGAGCATGCACAGCGAACATTTGTCCGTTGAAGAACCGACAACAATTCTCCCATGGAGCATACAGACGGTCGGATTGTCCGATAAAACACGTCCGTCGGACCGTTGTTGTTGGAAAGTCTGATCGTGTGTATGGGCCTTAAATTCCCTTTCTCCCACATGGCAACACTGGTGATTTGCCTGCCACATGGACACAGGGGGGTATATTACGATTATTTTAACTAGGACCTTACACAGAGCATTGGAGGAGAGAGGGTAAGTATAATCAGATTTGGGGCCAGCAATAAAGTGAACCTGTTGTTTTGCCCTGCATGGTGGCAAAACACAGAGAGTGTCTGTTACTTTAAATTACATAAATATAAGATGATGAAAACAGTTGCCACATGTAAGCCTCATAAACACGATCGGACTTCCATCGGACAAATCTGTGGATTTTTGTCCGAAGGGCGTTGGCCGTGAACTTGTTCTGCATACAGACGGCAGAACTTTTTCATCCAACATTCACGAAACTACGTGTTTTTTCTGCTTTTTAGCGCCACCCTTTGGGCAACTTCTGCTAATGTTGTCTGATGGTTAGCAATGGTTCGGAGCATGCGTGTTTGTACTTTGAATTTTAGTCCGACGGATTTGTGTACACACGATCGGATAATCCGACGGAACACATTTGTTGTCGGACAATTTGAGAGCATGCACAGCCAACATTTGTTTTTGGAAATTCCGATAACAATTGTCCGATGAAGCATACAGACGGTCGGATTATCCGACAACACACGTCCATCGGACAAATGTTGTCGGAATATCCGATCGTGTGTACGGGCCTTAAAGCCCCATACACAGGGTAGGACTTTTTGACAACAAACTTCAAAATGAGAAAGTTTTTAAAAAAATCCTACCGTGTGTACGCTCCATCGGACAAACTTTTTCGGTTTTTATCGGACAAAAGTTCGCTCTGCAAACGGACAAACTTTTCGGCAACAAAAGTCCTATGGTGCAAAGTCCTATCGTGTGTACACAAATCCATCGGACTTTTGTCCGAAGTACAAACACGCATGCCCAGAACCAATGTTAAAATCAACCAACAATAGCAGAAGTGGAACAAAGGGTGGCGGTAAGGAGCAGAAAAACCACGTGATGTTGGGAAAGTTTTGGGAAAGTTTTCAGAAAAGTCCTGCCGTGTGCATGCTATGGGTGTTCCCGGCCAACTCCCTTCGAACAAAAATCTACGGAAAAGTTTGTTTGAAGTCCGACTGTGTGTACGAGGTCTTAGAAATAACACTTTTTATCCACTAATTTACATTGATGATTGTTTACTACTTTAAAACATTTTTTATTGCTGCCTCACTGAGGTGTATATTGTCACTGTTATTGCCATCACCCATTTATTGTTGAATTGCCTGTTTGTTGACCATGAATTGCAATGATTGGCCATTTATTGTCCACATATTGTGAGGATTGCCCGTTTATTGCCCGCTTATTGTTAAAATTTCCCTTTTGTTACCCACTTATCGTGACTATTTTCTATTTGCTGCACTGTAAGGATTACCTGTTTGTTGCCCAAGTATTGTACTATTTTCCCAAATGGTGCCCACATATTGTCACAATTGCCTGTCTACTATCAGCATATTTTTAGCTATGCATTGCTATAACTGAATCCCTTTCTTTCTCGTACATCACGGGACACAGAGCGACATAGTCATTACTAATGGGTTATATAGTTACCGTCAGGTGCTGGCACTGGCAACTTCCAAAACCGGAAGTACCCTCCCCTATATAAGCCCCTCCCATCCGGGAGCACCTCAGTTTTTTGCCAGTGTCTAAGGTGTTGGCCAATAAGAAACATGTGTTTTTCACTGAGCTTGCGTACAGGTTCTTTTGGGCCTCAGTAAGCTATTCCGGATCCGACCAAAAAAGCTTCATAGCTAAACGGTCGGTACCCGGGCCTTGCAGAGAAGAGCAAGGTTTTGCCTGTAATGCTTCTCTTAGGAGAGCTGGACCCTGGGATCCAGAGCTCTGGTCATACCCACGACCAAGATGTTTTCTGTGCAGGGTGCTATACAGGTCCAGGGGAGTGGAATCCTTGGGAACCCGGTCCCTGAAGGTTTGATTACAATGCCTGCCGTGATAGGTGAAGTTTGGGCTTTTGTGGACCAAACAAAGTCCTGCGGCGGGGAACAGGTAAGTGGGGGCCCCCAGGAACTTGGTTCTATTGGGGGACCCCCAAGCCTAATTTGTCTTTCTGTCTGTTACCTAATGGTATTCCCGCAAAATTCTGTGCATGCCTGTAACTACTAAAAAAAATGTAATAATTTTTAATGGTGGTCAAGAAAAAAAAAATAAAAATTTTTTTTTTATATATATTTAATATATTAGACTGCGGTACCTGTGTTTGTCCACTAGAGGCCGCTGTGGAATGTTTTCTTGTCATGTGGACTAGCTTCTTCTCAGCAGAGCAAAGTCCAGGCAGATGGTGAGTACTCTTATAGGAAACTGCTTCCTCTGCCATGTTGCAGTGCTCGTCCATCCCCCGGCCTGCGGCAAAGAGGGGCCCTGGCTCCTGTCCCTTGTTACCATATTTGAAATTAGCGCCGAAGGCGCACGTGCCCGCGCGCGTGCGCGTGCACGCGCCTCTATATATAGAGGTGAGCCGGGAAAGGGGGCGGAGCCTGGGGGATGACGCTCTGTGCGCGCCGCAGCGCTTCTGCGCATGTGCGGGCGTCCCAGCAGTTTAAAAAAACCACAATATTGTAGTGAGCTGGCTATGAAGTACAGAGACAGAGCTGGCAACATTTAAAGGCATACAGCAAGCGGTTGATACAGGCATCCCCTAGAAAGGCACATTAGTAGACACCAACTGTGATATAGCAGCAATTGTGCTAGACTATTCTCAGTAAAAGTGGTGTATTACGGCTGGAATACCTCAGCTTTAGGCTTAGGAATATGCCGTCCAGAAGCTCCGGAACTGAATCTTCCAGGAAGCGAAGGGGGTCTCATCGGGCTCGGAGGATCTTGGGCATACTCCTGCTGCACCAGTCTCCCCTGAAGTTCAGAGGTAAGTGACCGTAGAGACCCCGCAGGGTACTTGGTACTGTGGCTGTCCTCAGTTCACCTGCTCCTGTGTATGTAACAGAGGAGGTTTTTTCCTCAGCTCTGGGAGGATTAGAGAGAGATTGTCAACATTTATCGCTGCCTCCCTGTCAGGGAAAGCACGCCCGATCTCCGTCTCCTCCTTCAGAGTGCCTGTTAGCAGAGCAACAGTCCCATACAGGGATCGACCTGCCTGAAGGGGATCAGGATAAGGTTGATTCTGTTATAGAGGAATCAACAGTGGGGGAACCTTTTCTCAGCATCTCAGGCTGAAAGATTATGGGTTCAGTCTCTGACTAACATGGTCCGATCAGCATTTAAAAATGCACCTTGCGGAACCATCAACCACTACTGTATCCTCGTTGGGGTCGCTAGAAGCCCCCAGACTGTTTGTTCTTTTCCACTTCACCCTTTACTGAAAGGGCTCATTTACCAGGATTGGGAACGTCCTGAGAAAATATTTATTCCCCCAAGAGATTTCCGGTGGTCTATCCCATGGAGGATAAGTTCATCAAAAAAAAAAAAAAAAATGGAAGGTCCCTACAGTGGACGCAGCCATCTCTTGTATGTATAAATCACTGACATGTCCAGTGGATAATGTCCAAATGTTCAAGAACCCAATAGATAAAAGATTGGAGTCCTTATGAAAATCTGCTTGGTGATACAACCAGCAGTAGCAGCTATTGGGGTCTGCTAAGCAGTGAAGGATCAGTTGAAACAGGTCTTGAGGGACTTGACAGATCAGCAGGCTTTGCCCTAGCTGATCTACCTAGAGCCTTAGGCTTTGCGGTTGACGCCATAGAGGATTCAGTCCATCAGGCCTCCCGCCTTACGCTGTCTATAGTACATATGCGTAGGCTCCTATGGCTCAAAAACTGGTCTGCTGAAGCTCCCTGTAAAGAATGGCTGGTTAGCGTCCCATTTCATGGTGAACGCTTATTCAGGGAAAACCTGGACAAATATATCCAGAAAATTTCCAGCGGTAAAAATACGCTCTTGCCGGTTAAAAGCAGAGTTAGAGGTCCCTCTTTAAGAGGCCTGCTTCTCCAGTCCCTGGGGCATCGGCTGTGTAACAGTTCCGACGGCCTCCTCGGTCAAATCCCGGGGGTAAAAAACAGGGACAGTAGCAGGGTAATGAGAAACCCTGGGTCAGGGGAGGTACAAAACCTCCCCCAAAGTTAAATTCATTGAAGCCCCCACTCAGTCGGGTGGGGGGTGGACTCCAGTTGTTCGCAAGAGACCTGGCAGGACACGATCAAGACAGATAGGTGCTCTCCGCAGTAGGTTTGGGATACAGTTTGGAGTTAAAAGACTCTCCTCCTTCCCATTTTTGAGGTCAAACGTGCCAAGGGATCCCCGGAAGAGAGAGTCCCTCCTGTTGGCACTAGAACAACTATTGCTCCAAGGAGTAATTATGGAGGTTCCCCTGGAAGAATGAGGGTTCGGGTTTTACTCAAACCTCTTTACAGTCCCGAAGCAAACGCGGACGGGAGGCCCATATTAATTCTAAAAGGGCTATACAAATTCCTGTATATCAGGACTTTCCGATGGAGTCGATCCGATCGGTGGCCACTGCCCTACAAGGGGAGGATTGGTTAGCCACGATCGACATCAAAGATGCTTATTTGCACATTCCCATCTTTCCAGTCCACCAAAAATTTCTACGCTTTGCAGTAGAAGGGCGCCATTTTCAGTTCAGAGCCTTACCCTTCGGTTTGGCCACAGCACCACGAGTGTTTACAAAAATTCTGGCCCTTTATTGGCCAATCTAAGAACACAAGGTGTAATGATAATGGCATATCTGGATGACTTGTTGCTGATAGACCACTCAGTGAAAAAACTAGACGTGGTCGTTCACAAGACGATCAAGTATCTGGAATCTCACGGTTGGATTATCAACCGAGACAAGTCAGCCCTAAAAACCAGTCAATATTTTTTCAAAGGCCCTTGGCTTCGCATTCACTAGTCAAAGCCTTTATACAAGGAGTGATGCGTATTAGTCCTCCGGTTAATATTCCCATATGTCCATGGGATCTAAACTTGGTTCTGTCGGTTCTACAGAAACAACCATTTGAACCATTACAGCATATTTCCTTGGTGCTTCTCACCAGGAAATTGATTTTTCTAGTAGCCATTTGTTCGGCTAAAAGAGTATCGGAATTAGCAGCTATGTCCTGTAAGGAGCCATATCTGGTTATCCATAAGGACAGAGTAGTGTTACGTCCTCATCCAGCCTTTCTTCCTAAGGTGGTATCGAGGTTTCATTTGAACCAAGATGTGGTTCTTCCTTCTTTTTTCCCCAAACCTACTTCGGTAGAGGAAAAGTTATTGCATTCTTTGGGTGTAGTAAGAGCAGTTAAAGCTTATCTAAAAGCCACTGCTCAGATTCGCAGAACGGATACTTTGTTTATTCTGCCGGAAGGCCCCAGAAAGGGTCAGGCAGCGTCAAAGTCTACTTTAGCCAAGTGGATTCGACAGGTCATTATGCAAGCTTGAGAAGGAGACCACCTCCGTTCAAAGTTAGAGCGCACTCCACGAGAGCAGTTGGAACTTCATGGGCAGTGCATCACCAGGCCTCCCTGGCTCAAATCTGTAAGGCCGCAACATGGTCTTCGGTACACACGTTTACTAGGTCCTACCAGGTGGACGTTAGAAGTCAGGAGGATGTCGCCTTTGGGCGCAGTGTGTTGTAGGCCGCAAAAGATCCTCATGTCTGATAGCGCTCAGCTTATATATGGTGTATCCCCCCCCTCATTTGGCATTGCTTTAGGACATCCCATTAGTAATGACTATGTCGCTCTGTGTCCCGTGATGTACGAGAAAGAAAATAGGATTTTTATAACAGCTTACCTGTAAAATCCTTTTCTTGGAGTACATCACGGGACACAGAGCTCCCGCCCCTCTTTAGGGACACTTATTGCTTTGCTACAAAACTGAGGTGCTCCCGGATGGGAGGGGCTTATATAGGGGAGGGTACTTCCGGTTTTGGAAGTTGCCAGTGCCAGCACCTGACGGTATCTATATAACCCATTAGTAATGACTATGTCGCTCTGTGTCCCGTGATGTACTCCAAGAAAAGGATTTTACAGGTAAGCTGTTATAAAAATCCTATTTTTAGACATGTCACTATCAACCCACACCGCTTTTATCCCCATGTTTCACCTTGGAACACTGGATATGTCACTATTAAACCCCCCAATGCACTGTGGAGCTCTGTGTTCAACACTACTATTTGCACATTTTGATACCGTTAAACCACCTTCCCCCTCCTCGCCAGGAGCATTCATTACTGACCACCACTGAAATGTGGAAAATTACTACCAGATTTTCGAATGAACGTTCGTACGAATATTTGTACAAACATCAGCACATTTGATGATTTGATGGATGTTGTTAGAAAGTTCTTCAAAAAACGTTTGCTTATAACTTTTGATTTTGGAATGAATGGACTTTGCGAAAGGAAAACCACATTCACTGTTAGACATTGGTTCGTTCAAGAAAAAATTTCCATCCTGCTACTTCGAATTTTCTCATCACTGGTTGAGAAGGAACGTCAATTTGACCTCACTAATGATTAGAAAATTAAATGAACATTCTTTTTTTTATATATGTAGCGCACCCACCTCACTCCTACCTGCATTAACTTTGGCTCCTCGCAGGAAGAGAGAGGCACACCGCACCACAAGCCCGTACCCTCCTGTGTGAGGAGGTTGAGCGGTGTTGTTGTTGGGTCTTCCACGGTCAGAACATGAAAACCTCCAGAGCCTGGTTCTCACCTCTATGTTAACTAGAGACAAGTCCTTGACTTCCCAGTAAAGTGAATGTCCACACCAGCTGAAACTCCAACTCAGAGTTTATTTTCTCTTAGCCATAACACAGTCTCTGATAGGAAAAAAGGTTGGAGCGAGAAACAGGACAGCACAAGGTTTGGAGGAGATCCAGGCACAAACGTTACAGATGTTCGCTCAGATTCTCAAGCAAGTTTAAATAGGCGCACAGTCTCTGCCACAGACTATGAAGTTGGTCTCTGCCACAGACCTGGTGAAGCTGATCCCCTTCTTTAGCTATGGCCCCTTTTTAGGAGAAGACATCCCTCCGGAGAGTTACCGGGACTCTACCGTCACCATGACACTGCACTGGGTCTTCGGAGAGTTCCTTCCCGGCCTCCTCATCCTAGCTACGGGTCCCCTCGCAAGGCGGCACCCTGAGAGTCCTCGATCCTAGGTGGACCCCAGCCGAAGGTGCTGGGCCCCTGGCCTCCGCTGCGGTCCCTGGGCTTACATGCCCAGGGCGGACAGGAACAGCATGGTAGTACCTCACCCTGAGCTAAAGGTGCCCAGGATGGAACAGGAACACTCCCTGGGAGTAGGACTCCCGACGACCGAACCAACGACAACCCGCCCTGGGCTAAAGGTGCCGGGGCAGACAGGAACAGGAACCACACCCGGGGTAGGACCCCGCAGACAGAACCCCAAGCAGGCAGCGTCTGCCCCTTTTATATCCTCTCCCAGCATGCCCAGCAGGTAGACCACTCCCACCGTATGGCTGCCGAGAGGGGACACACAAGGCACAGCACTGTATCAGCGGTTCAACCCCAGCCTACTATGGCAGTGCCACCTGTAGGCCACAGGGAACTGCACACCGATACTCTCCCTGTGGATAAAAATGGTTACAAAATCCCTGACAAATTAGGGTGTTTGAGTAAACTACCACTCAAACACTTCCCCTAAATTCAGCACCCCGCTACACGTATATATATATATATATATATATATAGTGTCAACCCGGTGACGGATGGGCCTTCGGTAACTCTCTTGGAGGACATCTTCCCCTGATAGAGGCCGTAACGCAACGGAGGTATTCATGTCAAGACTCCTACAAACCTTGGTCATAGCATAGGGGGACTAAAGAGGACGGGGTGAGGGGGTGGCTACACGTGGGGGCTCGTCCGGGATTGTGTGTGTCTTGGCGATGGAACTGAGAACGTCTGTGTTTGAACTTTGCTGCCCGGAGGAGTTTCGAGCAGGTCGGCCATGTGATTGGCCAAAGTGCATCCCTGCTCGGAGTTGTGGACATGACCCTAGGTCAGGAAAGGCCCATGCAGAGGAGCGTAAAAAGGGAGAGGTCCAGCCGTGTGAAGTACTACATGTGGGGACTGTTAATGCACTGCGCCACGAGGCACCCCATGACTGTACAATTTGTGGGCGGAGGCTGGCGGAAGCCCGCGAAAACGTACAAGTTGTGGGAGGAGTCTGGCCACGTG
Organism: Rana muscosa; assembly: GCA_029206835.1. NCBI lineage: Eukaryota > Metazoa > Chordata > Amphibia > Anura > Ranidae > Rana > Rana muscosa. Next base: position 244,272,940 of record CM055118.1, on the reverse strand, counting down.
TGGAGATACACGTGGAGACTCCGGCACGTGGTCAGCGCGTGATGGAACAGCAAGTGGTCGGGATGGCCTCAAGCTCCCCGTGGATGCCGGTATCTTACCCCACGAAAATGACTGCATTTGCTGTTCCCCTGACAGACACGGGGATAAGGCTCAGGCCCCGAGGACAGTTGGCTCTGTATTCATGCAGAGACACGGAGGCTTTCGGTGTGATCTGTCCCGGATGCTCGGGACTGGTGGTCCAACTAAAGCCATTCGGGCGATGTGAGGCATGCAAGGAGTTCCTTTTTGAGGTTGAACCATACACGGAAAGGCCCCGGGCCCTACGCCTCAACTGCATCACAGGAACCGCCACTCCGGAGGGAGAGATCCAGGCCTCTGCGGAGGTCCCCGTACGCGCTGACCAGGGCGAAGTGACTGCCCAACCAGAGATTGAGAGAGAAAAATCCGAAGACACTGCTTCGGTCACCACAGACTCCCTGCTGCCACCCCCGAAGAGGAAGATAGGCCTGGTGCAGGCATCCTATGGTCGTGGTCGAGCTTCACCCCGCCGCTTGCCTGGCCTGGATGACGCCGGTAGAGAAGAGAGTCCCGGACATCCCAGTTCTTCAGTAGGTCCAGGTGAGCTAGGGGCTGGGACTGTGGTGTTGGTTGGAGGTGTCGGGAGTTCACAGCCGGTGGAGCCCGAAAGGGAGGGTAGCCTTCCGTCTACTAGAGATTACCTTCCCGCCGAGATGTATGACACCTCCGACCTAGAGTCGTTGTCAGACTGTGGTGATGACGGAGAAATAGACGAGCTGTTTCACCGGAAGGGCTGGGACAGACGCCCGCTACCTGTGCTGAGTAAACCACAGGATTCCCCCATGTCCATAGAAGACAGTACGCTCCGGGCGCAGGCCCCGGAGTTCCCGAGGAAATCTAACCCTCCGACCAACTTTCCTCATTCAACTACATCACCCGCTCTGATGGAGGGGACGCAGCGTGCTTCGTTGCGGGCACCAAAGACAAAGCAACCCGAGATGGTGAAGGTACCTCGGCACCCGGAGGCCATAGTACAGCCGGGAGAAGGTGAGCGAGATGTGATGCCGCCTCTAGCCAGATTGCAGAGACTTTTCTCCCAGAGAGTCGTCCGTGAATATGGATGGGAGTACCCCTACTTGCCTCGGGACTTATTGTATGAAGTTGAGGTCCTGCGACCAAGGTGGTATGACGAGTTTGTATGGGAAAAGCTTAAAGTACCCCTTGCTAGGCGATACCTGTCATGTTCGCCGCCTGTGTCTAAAAAGTTCAAGGACTGCAGAGCTGATTGGAGACTTGGGCGCCATATTCATGCCGATAAAGTGCTCATCTGGTCTTCGGATCCAAGGTTCTACTTATAGGAGAAGTGAGCTCCTATCTTGTTTCTGTTTAAACTTTCTGGAAGAGACATTCCCAGACGCCTAGAACTGTGCCCTACTTTTGTTTTGATTTGGGCTTTTCTTTTACTCACTGGAGACTTGGGAGCTGTTGTTTTTTTTCTCCCTTTTCTTCATGTGCCAAAGGCAGAGACTTTTGGGGTAGAGTCAGAGTAGGAAAGCAGGAAGAATGAAGACTTTGGCAAGTGTCATTACCGCAGCTCTGTCACCAGGTGGCAGTGTTGTGCAACGGTTGTTCGAAATGCCACACATGCATTACTTACTTATTGGAGTGAGCGGGTCTCTCGGCTGACGGACCCACTCATGCCAAGATAACACCGAGTGTTAGGATGTGTTTTCTTTTTGTTGTTTCCCTTCTGCAGGAGATTCATCGGTCAAGACTACTGAGAGTGGGGTGGTTCTTAGACAGCGATGGGAGGGATTGTACATGTGTACAGAATAGATGTCTTATACAAATGTTTATCGTTTTATATTTCCCCTTTCCCTTTTGAGCAGGTCTTGGCACACTTAGTATTCAAAAATTTGAGGGATAGCCTCTGGGGCCCACTTCATGTTGCCACTCCTTGGGAGACATGGGTGTGCACCTGACGCTGGGGACCAGCGTCAAATCACAGGGGGGAGTGTGTAGCGGGGTCCTCAATTTAGTGGGATACACCTGGGGGTAGTGTGACCCAAGTGTGTAATTGTGTTAGGGTTCAGACCCCTTTTTGTTATTCGTGGAGGATTGGGTGGTGTAATATTCTCCTTGACCAGTGGGTGTCAGTGTACCTACTGGCTCAGGGTAGAATCACTACCAGAGTGCTACCCTTCTTTGTCCCTTCCTGGCGATGGTACGGCCGGGGCGGGGAACCCGCCATGGTATCGTCGGGAGGAGATAAAAGGGGGAGACGCCCTCGCCACGTGGTCGTCGTTTTCGGGGATCATCTCTTCACGCACCCAGGCACCTTCAGCCTGGGTGCGGGCGGTTCAAGGTTCCGGCCTAGGCGCCCTAGGCCTGGCCGGAATGAAGCTGGGATTCCATCCCAGGCACCTTCAGCCTGGGATGAGGTACTATTGAGGAGGCCTGGGACCCGGTGACTCCGACTGGGTCCCGCGAGGGTGAAGTTGCTCCAGGGCGCCCCTTGCGAGGGGACCCGCATCTGAGGTGAGGAGGCTGGGGAGGTCACTCGTTCGAAGACCCGGTGTAGTGTCAACCCGGTGACGGATGGGCCTTCGGTAACTCTCTTGGAGGACATCTTCCCCTGATAGAGGCCGCAACGCAACGGAGGTATTCATGTCAAGACTCCTACAACCCTTGGTCATAGCATAGGGGGTGTAGGGACCCAGATCAGTATAGTGCCTCGACCTGCTCATCTCACCGTATCATGCCATCGCATTGCCTGTATGTGGAGATACGAAATAAACCAACAGTTGGATTGTGATCGGTGTATGGACTCTGTTAATGGGAGCAAAGGGTGGTTCGGTGGTTTCTGCACGACAGACTCGGTACATGCTCCGGACACACCGGCCCGAGGAAACATCAGGTATTGGCCTTCACCTCACCCGCCGTTGTGGGGAGGACATGGGCCGTAGCGCACCTCACTCTGTCGCGTGACATACCCCTAGCTAAAGAGGATGGGGTGAGGGGGTGGCTACATATATATATATATATATATATATATATTTTTTTTTTTTTATTGATATCCCAAGTGTACAAACACTCAGTACAACTAGAAAGAAACAAAACAAAGAGTCACAATAAATGACACAGTCGCCCACGCAGGGGCCATAGAGACAATATAATATAACTCCATCTAGGCCACCATAATAAGTCTAAGGAAAACACCTAATTGCAGCTCATGTCCTAAAAATACATTTTGTTATGAATGTTGAAGAAGCTAATATAAGGAAAGGTGAAGTGAAGAGACTGGCCTCAGGTGATACACAGAGATTAAACAAATCCTCCTACATTAAGGTGACCAGATTTTTTAAATGAAATCCGGGGACATATTTTTTTTTTACTAGTAATGGCGGCAATCAGCGACTCTCTGCCCATCGCCGCCGCCCGCCTCACAGCCGGTCAAGTCTTACTCTCCGGACCCTGGCTACTACTGAGGAAGATCACTCCACCAGGGAAGGCGAGGAGATAAGCAGGCAGGCGGCTGGCCGGGACTTGAGCCAAGGCAGAAGAACATGCGAGCGGAGCTGAATGGGTATGCACCCGAAATGGAAGAAATATGCCCTCCGCCTTGACCAGCACATGATGATCAGAAAGGGGCACAGATAATGGAAAAAATACACCCCCCTAAGCTAGTAGGAGCGGCGGAGTCTGCACTGACTATCTTTGAAATTGCCCCAGACCCTGTTCAAATCCAATCCGGGGACAGACTTGGTCCAGGGACAGTGTCCTCAATCCGGGGACTGTCCCCTGAAACCGGGGATGTCTGGTCACCCTATCCTACATACGTTGTACATGTCTATCTGCAGCCCTTTCTTTACATCTGTTAAAAGTGCTGAAATTTTAAGCCTGTCTGAGGCTGGGTTTACACTTGATTCACATGCGGCTGACAGCAGGGGTCCGGTGCGTCCCTGTTCTCCGTTTCAGGGATGAATCAGGGCCCATTTGTTTGCCTGAATTCAGACCTGAAACAGAGCTAAAGACGCACAGGAGCCCTGTGCAGTTTGCTCCAGAGCCGCCCCGGAGATGTGTGGACCGCCTCCATTGAGAGCTGGTCACAATCTCCTGTCATGCGAATTGGATGTGACTTCATGTGAATTGGATGCGAAGAAATCTGCATCCAATTCGCATAGGTGTGAACCCAGACGCAGAGGTTAGAATAAAGGGGGAGGAGAGCTGAAGTTACACTCTGCAGAGTCAAGTGTGGAGAGCTCTGAGAGCTGATTGGAAGGAAGGGACATACCCCCCTGCAGACAGCACACAGGAACAGAGCTGAGGCTGTCAATCAGCTGGAGGTCCCTCTCCTGTCACCATTTTTCTTTTTGAATCAGGAAAACTTGTCAGAAGTTCATGCTGATAGCAGAGGAATGAAGCAGCTGACAAAAGTGACACTAAGGCTGGGTTCACACTTGTGTGATCACACACATCGCATGTGATTCCCACTGCATTGCTGTGCAGATCACATGCAATGTCTGTGCGATGCAAATTTAGTCATTCAAACTGTATGGCTGAAATCACATTTCATTCGCACCAAAATGTACCCTTTTTTGGTCTGCACTGGAATCGTATTGCATGAGTGTTCACACCTATGCGATCCGACTCCTGTATAAATTCATAGTTCGCACTGCGATCTGCGAACCAATCTGGGGGTGTCAATACCTTTACATTGACACCTGCAGCAGTTCGTAGATGTCAGTGTGAACTGCTGGCGATTCAGGTGCTATGTGGGAACCCGTACAGGATTCACGCTGGTTCCCGCATTGCACAAGTGTGTACCGAGCTTTAGTGCTCTTAATGAAGATAAGTACACACTGTAGAGCAGTGGTCCCCAACCTTTTTGGCACAGAGGACCGGCGTTGTGAAATTGAATCGTGCCAAGGCCCGGGGGGTTGGGTTGTTATGTAGCTTTTCGCGGGCAGTTTGTCGGGGAAATGGCTGGTGTTAGCGCCTCAATCATCACAGAACAATGGCTGATATGGTGTTGGGATGATTGAAGCGCATTATTTCTGTCATTGCATTGTAATATAAAATGAAATAGTTCAAACTCACCATAATGCAGAATCTGCCACCAGATGCGGTTTGTCACTTGCCACGTCGCCTTCCACCAGGTGTGGATTGTTGCTTGCCACGTCACCTGCCACCAGGTGTGGATTGTTGCTTGCCACGTCACCTGCCACCAGGTGTGGATTGCCATGTCACCTGCCACCAGATGTGGATTGCCACAACACCTGCCACCAGGTGTGGATTGCCGCGCTGCCTGCCACCAGATGTGGATTGCCACAACACCTGCCACCAGGTGTGGATTGCCACGTCGCCTGCCACCAGATGTGGATTGTCGCTTGCCACCTAGCCTGCCACCAGATGTGGATTGTCGCTTGCCACAACACCTGCCACCAGGTATGGATTGCCATGTCGCCTGCCACCAGGTGCGGATTGCCACGTCGCCTGCCACCAGGTGCGGATTGCCACTTGCCACGTCACCTGCCACCAGGTGTGGATTGCCACGTCACCTGCCACCGGGTGTGGATTGCCACGTCACCTGCCACCAGGTGTGGATTGCTACTTGCCATGTCACCTGCCACCAGGTGTGGATTGCCACCTGCCACCAGAGGTGGTTTGCCACCTGCCAGTAGATTTTTTTGTCACCTGCCATGGTGGCAGCACAGGCAGGTGAGGGAGAACAGCGGTAATGCGGGGCGGGCGGTAAGAGATGATCTCTTTGCTCCCGCGCCTCACTGCAGTATAGCAGCCCCGCTGTGTGGGCGGAAGTGCCGCGTTACGGGCGGGCGGCGAGAGATGATCTCATCTCTTTGCTCCCGCGCCCCACCGCAGTATAGGAGCCCCGCTGTGTTGGCGGAAGTGCCGCGTTCCGGGCGGGCGGCGAGAGATGATCTCATCTGCTTGCCCGCTGCCGCACCTCACACAGTGCAGCCTTCGCGGCCCATCTGCAAATAGGCCACGGCTCGGCAGCGGGCCGCGGATCGGGGGTTGGGGAACCCTGCTGTAGAGGGATACGCTTTGTTCATATTTCATGTCTGAGGTTTAGGCTGAATTCACACCTAAGCATTTTTAATGCTTTTTGCATTTTGCAGATTTGCACTACAGAACATGTTCCATAGGAAACCATGTTAAATGGACTGTAGTGCAAACCTGCAAAATGTAAAAAGCACTAAAAATGCCCAGGGGTGAATCCAGCCTTACAACCACTTTAACTACTAACCATCAACAGAAGGGGACCAGTGGTGGCTGGTGCTCAATATTTTGGGGGGGGCAGCAATTCAACCTGCCCCCACCCCCCCGTGGGAGATGGACGGCGGCGATCAGTGGCCCCCCAGCGGGAGACGGTCGGCGGCAATCAGTGGCCTTTCCTTAGGTGGCCGATGCTGCTCTTTGCTCCAACTTGCAGAGGGAAGAGCCGGGACCGTTGCTTCTCCTCCTAGCTGAACAGGAAGTGGGTCCTGAGACCCGATTGGCGGGGTGTCCTAAGATGCTTCCTGATTGGCCGGGAGGGAAGCAGGAGGACATTAGCTAATAGCGCCCTGAGCCCACCCTTTTTTGAAGCCTATTAGAGCCTCAAGCCTCGTACACACTAACGAGTTTCTCTGCAAAAACCAGCAAGAAACTTGCTGGCAGAGATTTTTTACCGAGAAATTCGTTCATGTGTATGGTTTCTCGTCAAGAAAAGCGACAAGAATCTCGACGAGAAAATAGAGAACCTGCTCTCTATTTTCTCGTCGAGATTCTCGTCAGCCTGTTTCTCGACGAGAAAATTGTGTGTGTGTACACTTACCTTTTCGCTGGGAAGCCCGCGAATGCTCGAAATGACTTTGACGCATGCACGGTAGCTTCCTAGGCATAGGTAGGGTGGACCAAGATGGCGGCGACGGCATTGAATGTGACGAGCGCATGCTCGTCGTATTCGATGACGTCACTGCGTACGCTTTATTCAAAGAACCGCGGGTTCTTTGAATCGAGCGTGTGTACACTCGGCCGGGACAAGTTTCTTGTGCAAGAATCTCGTCGAAAAAAACGACATGTTTTTTTCGACGAGAATCTCGGCCGTGTGTACGAGGCTTGAGGCTCTAATCATGTGCTTAAAAAAACAAAAAAACATTCAAATCCATGTATCTGGTGCCCTGCATGTAGATTAGGGGCTGGGCACATGGATTAGGGGGCGGTGCCAATACATTCTCATTCTATCTAGAAAAAAAACAACTGTGTACATACACAATAAGTACATTTCATATATAAAAAAGCAGTTTTTTAGGTATGGTTCACATGGCATGCTTTTAGGAATGCAGTTTTGCTCCCTGCGTATCTGTCACTTTTCTAGTCTTAAAATCTAAAAACGCACATTCATTTATTAGCATGCATTTCTATGCATTTTGCTAGTATTATAATAAATTCCTGTGGAATGGCTTGTAACCTAAAGCATGCTGCATTATCTGACAGTCTACTGTAACACGGCATATTGGTGAGAATGGGGCCAATTAAAAACAATGTATTTCTGGCTGTCTGCTTTTTGCAACAAAAAAAATGTAGGCAATGTGAATGAGCCCTTAAAGTGGGTTAGAAATTTTAAAAAAAGACATCAGTGTTGCTGTGAACAATGATATCTATTTTACAGAATAGTTTTAAAAAATCACCCCACATACTTTAGGAGTGTCAAGCTGCATTTGCCAAGGGGAAGGGTCTTACAAACGATAATTATACATTCCATTGTTTCTGGTCCACCTCAATGTAAATTGCTGTTGAAAATATGCACCATTTTTTTTCCCTTTTATTAGACACATTCCGACCTCACCCCAACTCGGCTTTGCAGTTATTTTAAAATGTATTGTCATATGCATTGTGCCCCTCTGTGTCTCTTCTGTATTTCAGATTCCTCCAGATATCATCGTGTTCCATTTACAGAAACCGTGTCATCGCTGCAGTGGAACTTGTGTTACTTGGGGAATGAAGGGTTAAACCGTGTGATCAGTGTATGAAGACCGGGGGGGCTGCGGGGACTGTGCGTTGTGACCGGTCACCTGAAGGCGCTGACCCCCCACAGTGACACATCATTAGCGCATGTAACATCTGTAGCTGCAGTGTGAATTAATTCCAGTCTTTGTGGTGGGGCCAAAATTTTATTCTAATGACCTTGTGCCAGGGGCTGGGGAGGAGCCGGAACGCAGGGCGGGGGGCACTGGATCACACTAATGAGATCCACCGGGAAAGCAGCTCTGTCAATCAGAGCCAGTTCCTGACAGCAAGACTGGCATGAAACGTAGTCTGACAGCACATTGAGAGGGGATGATGAGAGAGATTGGTTAAGTCATAGAGAAAGACATGAGGAAAAGGCAAGTACAGGGATATGGCGAGGAGGAAGAGAATAGAGACTTACAGATCCACAATCACACAGGAAGATATTATCCAGCATGAGATATTGTATTGCAAAAAGAAAAAAATGTTCACAAGCCGAATACCTCAATCTTCATTATTGTTAGATAGCAAAAGGGGGCCCCGTTTAAAATTATAAAGCCGAGGATTTAGATGCACATACAGTATCTCACAAAAGTGAGTACACCCCTCACATTTTTGTAAGTATTTTATTATATCTTTTCATGTGACAACACTGAAGAAATTACACTTTGCTACAATGTAAAGTAGTGAGTGTACAGCTTGTATAACAGTGTAAATTTGCTTTCCCCTCAAAATAACTCAACACAGCCATTAATGTCTAAACCGCTGGCAACATCCCCTAAGTGAAAATGTCCAAATTTTCCCAATTAGCCATTTTCCCTCCCCAGTGTCATGCGACTCGTTAGTGTTACAAGGTCTCAGGTGCGAATGGGGAGCAGGTGTGTTAAATTTGGTGTTATCCCTCTCACTCTCTCATACTGGTCACTGGAAGTTCAACATGGCACCTCATGGCAAAGAACTCTCTGAGAATCTGAAAAAAAGAATTGTTGCTCTACATAAAGATGGCCTAGGCCAGTGATGGCAAACCTTGGCACCCCAGATGTTTTGGAACTACATTTCCCATCATGCTCTTGCACTCTGCAGTGTAGTTGAGCATCATGGGAAATGTAGTTCCAAAACACCTGGAGTGCCAAGGTTCGCCATCACTGGCCTAGGCTGTAGGAAGATTGCCAAGACCCTGAAACTGAGCTGCAGCACGGTGGCCAAGACCATACAGCGGTTTAACAGGACACTTGCATAAGGACAGGGATTTTGTAGGATTAGAGTCAGGTGTATGGATAACCAATGATCATCAATTTCATTTGTAGGTTGAAACACAGTCATTAACTGAACCAGAAACAGCTGTGTAGAAGGCATAAAACTGGGTGAGGAACAGCCAAACTCTGCTACTAGGGTGAGGTTGTGGAAGACAGTTTCACATCACAGGTCATACACCATGGCAAGACTGAACACAGCAACAAGACACAAAATAGTTATACTGCATTAGCAAGGTCTCTCTCAATCAAAGATTTCAAAGCAGACTGGGTTTCAAGATGTGCTGTTCATGCTCTTCTGAAGAAGCACAAAGAAACAGGCAATGTTGAGGACTGTAGATGTAGTAGTCCGCCAAGGAAAATTAATGCAGCAGATGAAAGACACATCATGCTTACTTCCCTTTAACATCAGAAGATGTCCAGCAGTGCCATCAGCACAGAACTGGTGGAAGCCAGTGGGACCCAGGTACACCCATCTACTGTCTGGAGACATCTGGCCAGAAGTGGTCTTCATGGAGGAATTATGGCCAAAAAGCCATACCTCTGATGTGGAAACATGGCTAAGCAACTTAATGATGCACAAAAACATGGCAGCAGGTGCTCTGGACTGATGAGTCAAAATTTTAAATGTTTGGCTGTAGCAGGAGGCAGTTTGTTTTCCAAAGGGCTGGAGTGGTACAATAATGAGTGTCTGCAGGCAACAGTGAACTATGGTGAAGGTTCTTTGCAAGTTTGGGGCTGCATTTCTGCAAATGGAGTTGGAGATTTGGTCAGGATCCATGGTGTCCTCAATGCTGAGAAATACAGGCAGATTTTTATCCATCATGTCATACCACCAGGGAGGCGTGTGATTGGCCCTAAATTTATTCTACAGCAAGATAATGACCCCAAACATACAGCCAAGGTCATTAGGATCTGTGGTTAGTTCTCCAAGATGTTTGGAACAACCTACCTGCCGAGTTCCATTAAAACTGGTGTGCAGGTGTACCTGGAAGCACTGATGCTGTTTTGAAGGTAAAGGGTGGTCACACCAAATATTGATTTGATTTCTAATTCTCTTCTGTTCATTTACTTTCCATTTTGGTAATTGATAGAAATAAACTATTAACACTTACATTTCTGAAAGCATTCTTTATTTACAGCATTTTTTCACACCTTTGGTAGAGTAAGGGATAGCTAAATCTCCTGCCAGTAATTGGGTAGATTTCCCTTCACTTCCTGCACAACTAGAAGTGAGTAAATCTTTTCAAAGTGAAGGAAATGCCCTCTTAGACAACTGTCACTGAAACAAGTGTCTCCATTGGAAAATTTCCCCTCTACCCATTTTCTAGTAACAACTCAAAATGTTGGATTTCCCATCACGTTCAGTACTGTACGCAAAGAGAAATAGGGCTTTTTCACACAATGTCCACTGAGCTGCATTCTTCTGAAACAACTGTTTTCCATGTGCCCTTTTCACACCATAGATGCTCAATGGTAAGCAGAAAAATGCAGCTCAAAATGTATATACAGTGGAACCTTGGATTACTAGCATAATCCGTTCCAGGAGAATGTTTGTAATCCAAAGCACTCGCATATCAAAGCGAGTTTCCCCATAGAGTTTAATGGAAACTAAGATAATTAGTGCCGCATTGACTTCTATGGCATTCAATACCGCATGTGGCCAGAAGTGGGGGGGGGGGGGGGCACTGGAGAGCCTCGGAAATACTCAGGGACAGCTCGGCTGATCTCGGAAACCCTCGGAAAGGCTCGGAAACCCTCGGGAACTGAGTATTTTCGAGTGTTTCCGAGTATTTTTGCTAACGATTCTGAGTATTTCCGAACGGCTCCGAACCAATCCGACTGTCACCAGCGCCCCCGCACCTCTGGCCAAATGTGGTACTGCACACCCCATTAGCTTGAATTCTGCTCGTGTTGCGAGACACTCGCAAACCGAGTCAGGATTAAAAAAAAAAAAGTTGCTCGTTATTCAAAGCTCTAGTTAACCACGTTACTCGTAAACCAAGGTTCCACTGTAGTGTGAACAAAACAGTAGAGAGGATGAACCCTGAGATAACCCCTCACCACTGCATAAAAAAGTCAGCGTCTGTGCAACTAGAAGACCCACCACACTGTACAAGCCTGATTTGACTAATGTCTTGAGATAATTTATAATGCATAGTAAAGTGAAAGGACCCTTTTACACCAGTTAGAATCAGGGCTTTTTTTCTCAAACAATAGGTGCTGGAACTCCACGACCCCCCAAAACCCCTCCCCCACACACACCCTCCAAATCCCATCAAATAGTGGGTGTGGTCAGATTTCACAAACAGTAGGAGGGTCTTAAAGGGGCATTAAATGCCAGGATTGCATTACATATAGAGTGCAGAATTCAGGGGGTTACACACAGAGTGCAGAGCTGTCACTTGTAAACACAGAAACCGGATTTCTGTGTTTACAAGTGATTGCAGTGAGCAGGCACCAAAGGGTCTGACCTAGAGGTGGTGGAACTGAGTTCCAACAAGTTCCACCTGAAAAAAAAGCCCTGGTTAGAATAAAGCATGTATGAGATGATTTTGGATTGGTTAATAGATATAGATGACTGCACCTTGCCTTATTGACTAGACTCCATAGGTAGAGTGAAATTGTGGTTTTCTATCTTGGTATCTGTTGTGATTGCTCAGTTCCTCTACTGGAGAAGGAAACAGCTGTACAATGACCACATGAAAAGGCAGATGCACGGTCTGTCATTCCCTCTACTATTTACATTTTTAGTTATGCAATACTGAATTATGGTATGTACCATTTGCAACTGTTACTTAGTTACATGGTTACATAGTAGGTGAGGTTGAAAAAAGACACAAGTCCATCAAATCTAACCTATGTGTGTGATTATATGTCAGTATTACATTTTATAACCCTGTATGTTGCGGTCATTCAGGTGCTTATCTAATAGTTTTTTGAAACTATCGATGCCCCCTGCTGAAACCACAGCTTGTGGAAGGAAATTCCACATCCTTACAGTAAAGAACCCTCTACATAGTGTTAGTGGCCACGTGTCTTGTTAAACTCCCTTCCGCAAAAAAGTTTTATCCCTATTGTGGGGTCACCAGTGTGGTATTTGTACATTGATATCATTTCCCCTCTCAAGTGTCTCTTCTCCAGAGAGAATAAGTTCAGTGCTTGTAACCTTTTCTCATAACTAATATCCTCCAGACCCTTTATTAGCTTTGTTGCCCTTCTTTGTAATCTCTCCATTTCCAATACATCCTTTCCGAGGACTGGTGCCCAGAACTGGACAGCAGACTCCAAGTGAGGCCGGACTGAAGTCTTGTAGAGCGGGAGAATTATTGCTTTATCTCTGGAGTTAATCCCCTTTTTATTGCATGCCAATATTCTGTTTGCTTTGTTAGCAGCAGCTTGGCAATGCATGCCATTGCTGAGCCTATCATCTACTCTACTAGGACCCCCAGGTCCTTTTCCATCCTACATTCCCCCAGAGGTTCTCCCCCCTAGTGAGTAGATTGCATTCATATTTTTGTTACCCAAAATTATTATTTTACATCTTTCTACATTAAACCTCATTTGCCATGTAGTTGCCCACCCCATTAATTTGTTCAGATCTTCTTGCAAGGTTTCCACATCCTGCAGAGAATTTATTGCCCTGCTTAGCTTAGTATTGTTCCGCAAATACATGGATTGAACTGTTTACCCCATCCTCCAGGTCGTTTAAGAACAAATTAAACAGAATTTGTCCCAGCACAGAACCCTGGGGGACCCCACTTCCCACCCCTGACCATTCTGAGTATTCCCCATTTATCACCACCCTCTGAACTCGCCCTTATAGTCAGTTCTTAATCCATATACTCACCCTATGGTCCATGCCAAGGGACCTTACTTTGTACAGTAAACGTTTATGGGGAACTGTAAAAATGCTTTTGCATAACTGTCGTTATCATCCTACCAAGTGCTCTTATTACTGGTCTTAGTTCAAAAGGATATTGTCATTTTTTTTTTCTTTTGAAATGTCATTATTTAGTAAATATGAACACAATATACAGTCATGGACTTTGTGTGGACAAATAGAAGAGAAACTGAGTACAATAAAAAAACAAAACTTTATTATGTACCATTAAAAATCTATTACACAACTTTAAAAATTGCTTAGTCTTTTTCCATCTGTATATATTCTATTATTGTAGATACTTATCAAGAGCCCCCTCTTTGGAATATATGTGCCTTGTAATCACATTGTGTCTGGATTGCTTATGATATCCCCTTTTTTCTTTGTTTGTTCCTTGAACATAATTAGTAAGCCTATGCATATATATGTTTTATAGATTATGTGTACAAGACCATTGACCGTTTACTGAATGTACCCTAATTTTTCATCCGAGAGGCAGTGACTTCACCTTGGCTTACTCATTTGCACCTCTATGGGAAACATACACATGCCATGAATTCCAGTCTACCCTACTGGCTGATATTACTCTATTAAAGATTAGAAGTGGGTTCCAGTGTACTGGTATGTTATATTATGTAGTTATCCATGTATCACAATGTAACTTTGTTACTTAAAGTGTTACTATACCCAGGACCCTGCATTCACTATACCTGGTCTCCCACAGTACACAGAACATGGAAATACAATTATTTTAGTAAATATAAACTGCTAAATACCTTTTCTCATCAGCAGTATATAACAGTCCTGTGACTTCTATCAGTGTCTGGTTAAAGCTTGTAGGAGGAGTTTTCTACTCTGTCTTATGAGACTGCAGGACCCCTGACCCTCTGTCTGGACAGTGCTGATTGGCCCTGTGCCGATCACATGCATCCTCCCAAGAGGAAAAAAAAACCCTCAAGCAATACACACCAAACTGAGCATGTGCAGCCTGACTCTAAAGGCTCCGTCTTATCAGGAGATGGATTGGGGACAGTGGAAGGGGGAGATCAGAAAAGACAGGATCAAACAGCCTTTTTACACAATGCAGAGTGTTCACCCCTTAGGTTCCACAGTGAGTAGGGATGAGCCGAACACCCCCGGGTTCGGTTCGCACCAGAACCTTCGAACGGACCGAAAGTTCGCGCGAATTTTCGAACCCTATTCGTTATAATGGACGCGAACGTTCGAAATCAAAATTGCTAATTACAACGGCCAATATGCATGTTAATGTTATAAAACAGGTTTGGGGACCCGGGTCCTGCCCCAGGGGACATATATCAATGCAAAAAGAAATTTTAAAAACTAAAGTTTTTTCGGGAGCAGTCATTTTAATGATGCATAAAGTGAAAAAAAAAAAAGTGAAATTTTCCTTTAAATATGGTACCTGGGGGGTGTCTAAAGTATGCCTGTGAAGTGGCATGTGTTTCCCGTGTTTAGAACTGTCCTTGCACAAAATGACATTTGTAAAGGAAAAAAAGAAGCCATTTAAAACCACTTGCGGCTTTAATGTCATGTCTTGTCCTGGCCGCCATATGGCTGAAAATCCTTGAGAAAAATGGCATGGCTACCCCATCACCCCCCCCCCCCACCCCAGCCCCTTTGGGTCTTGTATGGATACTAAGGGGGACCCCGCACCCAAAATAAAACCCTATACCTACAACCCTATATACTCTGAACAGCAGTATATAGGTGGTGCAAACAAGACATGGACTGTAGGTTTGTTCTTAAGTAGAATCTGAACAGGTACATTATGAAGTGTAGCTACATCCCAAAAAAATCTATTTTTAAGCTTTTTGGAGAACATAGGGAGGGGTTATCACCCCTGTAACATTTGCTGTCTTTGCACATCTGTTCAGAACATGTCACCTCACTTTCCGTCCCAATGACAAATGTTTTTGGAAAAGTGGGGTTTTAATTGAAACAAGGATTGGTGATAAAGCATCAGTAGAGAGGAGATACCTTTTTCCCAAATTAAATCTAACAGGATAGAATTTTCCTTCCTAGGGGTAGATTTCCTCTCACTTCCTGTTTTCTCTTGCCGTTTGCAAGTAGGAGTCGTTTGTAAGTTGGATGTTTGAAAGTAGGGGCCTGCCGTATATACTCTGCAGAAATTTGCCCTATTAGATGTTGGTGTAGCCACAAGACTGGTGGGCACAGGAATGGGCCCTGCTGTGAGTTAATAGATCAAGATTTGTACTTGCATGCACCTGTTGAACCGGGCAGAAAAATTGGGCCTTTGGTGGTGGTGGTGGTGGTGGTGGACGGTGTTGCCACAAGACTGTAAGCCCTCACAGTTACTCTTGGTGGGTGCAGGAATGGGCCCTGCTGTGAGTTATTAGATCAAGATTTGTAATTGCATGCACCTGTTGAACAGGGCAGAAAAATTGGGCCTTTGGTGGTGGTGGTGGTGGTGGACGGTGTTGCCACAAGACTGTAGGCCCTCATAGTTACTCTTGGTGGGCGCAGGAATGGGCCCTGCTGTGAACTATTAGATCAAGATTTGTAATTACACGCCCCTGTTAAACAGGGGCTGAAAAATTGTGCCTTAGGCATTGGTGCTGGTGCCACAACACTGCAACCCCTCACAGATACTGTACTTGGAGCACAGCAGTCACACCTGTTGCGAAGCATCTTTTTAAAAAATTGTAATTACACGCCCCTGTTATACAGGGGCTGAAAAATTGTGCCTTAGGCACTGGTGCTGGTGCCACAACACTGCAACCCCTCACAGATACTGTACTCTGAGCACAGCAATGAGACCTGTTGCAAAGCATTGCCTAAAAATTGTAATTACACGCCCCAACAGGGGCTGAAAAATTGTGCCTTAGGCACTGGTGCTGGTGCCACAACACTGCAACCCCTCACAGATACTGTACTCTGAGCACAGCAGTCACACCTGTTGCGAAGCATCTTTTTAAAAAATTGTAATTACACGCCCCTGTTATACAGGGGCTGAAAAATTGTGCCTTAGGCACTGGTGCTGGTGCCACAACACTGCAACCCCTCACAGATACTGTACTCTGAGCACAGCAATGAGACCTGTTGCAAAGCATTGCCTAAAAATTGTAATTACACGCCCCAACAGGGGCTGAAAAATTGTGCCTTAGGCACTGGTGCTGGTGCCACAACACTGCAACCCCTCACAGATACTGTACTCTGAGCACAGCAGTCACACCTGTTGCGAAGCATCTTTTTAAAAAATTGTAATTACACGCCCCTGTTATACAGGGGCTGAAAAATTGTGCCTTAGGCACTGGTGTGGTGGCATGGATCATTGAGGAGGAGGAAGAGGATAGTCAGTGAACATAACAGGACAGTCACTCAGCATCAGCATAGGCAGTCTTGAAGGGATGTGACATTATAAATTATTCCGTTATATCCGCTTCAGGTGTCTGGTAGCTGGTGGTGATCCAAGACTGATTCATTTTTATGAAGGTCAGTCGATCAACCGAGTCGGTGGACAGGCGCACCCTATGATCGGTGACAAATCCTCCAGCAGCACTGAATGTGCGTTCGGAAAGAACGCTGGATGCAGGACAGGCCAGTAGCTCAATTGCATACTGTGCAAGCTCTGGCCAGTGATCCATCCTCAGGACCCAGTAAGCCAGAGGATTTTCGGTGGGAAAGGTGTCCAAGTCTGACCTTGCCCCTAGGTATTCCTGCACCATGTATATCAGACGCTGGCGATGGTTGCTGGAACCGATCATACCTTGGGGCTGCGGACTAAAAAATTGTCTGAACGCATCGGTCAGACGTCCACCTTCCCCACCGCTCCTTCTGCTACTGACCGAAGCCTCAGCAACTCGTCGTCCAGGACCAGGAGTTTGTAACCTCCCAGTTTCTGGGAACGCGTTGCACAGACCTTTCTGCAAGGCCTCCCTGAGATGTCTCATCCTCTGCTCCCTCTGCGACGGCAAGATAAGGTCCGCAACCTTACCCTTGTACCGTGGATCAAGGAGAGTGGCCAGCCAGTAATGGTCACTCTCCTTGATCCGAAGAACACGAGGATCCTTCCGCAGGCTTTGCAGGATCAGGGAGGCCATGCAGCGTAGGTTAGCTGAGGCATTCGGTCCGGAGTCTTCTGGGTCACTGAGGATGACATGATCGCCAGCCACCTCCTCCCAGCCACGTACAAGTCCACTGGTTTGTTGGGACTGTACATCATCCCTAAAAGACTGCTGCTGCTGATGCTGAGTGCCAGGCTCCACCTCCATGCTCACACAATCCTCCTCCTCCTCCTCCTCCTCCTCCTCTTCCTGTGTGATGGGTGGGACAGAAGGAACATTGTCTGGATAAAGGGGGCCTTGAGAGACAAGGAAGCCCTCCTCTTCCTGCCTCTGTTCTGCCTCAAGTGCCCTGTCCATTATCCCACGCAGCGTATGCTCCAACAGGTGGACAAGAGGTACAGTGTCACTGATGCATGCACTGTCACTGCTCACCATCCTCGTGGCCTCCTCAAATTGTGAGAGGACAGTGCATGCATCCCTGATCATGCTCCACTGGCGTGGGGAAAAAAAGCCAAGCTCCCCTGACCCTGTCCTGGTGCCGTAGTCGCAAAGGTACTCATTTATGGCCCTCTGCTGCGTGTGCAGTCGCTGCAGCATGGCCAACGTTGAGTTCCACCTGGTGGGCATGTCACATATTAGGCGGTTCTTGGGCAGGTTCAGCTCCTTTTGCAGCTCAGTCAGCCGAGCACTGGCATTATAAGATCGGCGGAAATGCACACAGACTTTCCTGGCCTGCCTCAGGACATCCTGTAAGCCTGGGAACCTGCCCAAGAACCGCTGCACCACCAGGTTGAGGACGTGAGCCATACAGGGCACATGGGTGAGCTGCCCCTGTCGCAGGGCGGAGAGGAGGTTGGTGCCATTATCAGAAACGACCATTCCTGGCTTAAGCTGGCGTGGCGTCAACCACCTCTCGGCCTGCCCCTGCAGAGCTGCCAGAACCTCTGGCCCAGTGTGGCTCCTGTCCCCCAAACACACCAGCGCAAGCACGGCATGGCATCTTTTTGCCTGCGTACTCGCGTAGCCCCTTGTACGCCTACGGAGCACCGCTGGTTCCGAGGACAGAGCACTCGAAGAGGACATGGAGGAAGAAGAAGAGGAGGGGGTGGAGGAGAGAGGTGTGTCACAACCAGTAGTAGCATTTTGGAGGCGTGGTGGCGGAACAACCTCCAACACTACTGCACCTTGTCCTGCATCCCTCCCAGCTACCAATAGAGTGACCCAATGGGCCGTGAAAGAAAGATAACGTCCCTGTCCATGCCTGCTGGACCATGAGTCAGCGGTAATATGCACCTTACCGCTGACCGCCCTGTCCAGCGAGGCATGGACATTGCCTTCCACATGCCAGTAGAGAGACGGAATCGCCTTCCGTGAGAAAAAGTGGCGTTTGGGAACCTGCCACTGAGGAACCGCACATTGAACAAACTCACGGAAGGGGGCCGAGTCTATCAACTGAAAAGGCAGCAGTTGAAGTGCTAGCAATTTAGCCAAGCTAGCATTCAACCGCTGGGCATGTGGATGGCTGGGAGTATACTTCTTTCGACGGTCCAGCAGCTGGGGCAGGGAAATTTGCCTGCTACAATCGGACGTCGGTGTACTGCAAGTACTTGGTTGTGACACACCTAATTCTACACCTTCAGTCCTCTCAGAGCAGCTTTCAGAGAGGACTGAAGATATAGTGGGGATGGAGATCCCAGCTGATGAGGAGCAAGGAGAGGTCCGCTTTGTTCTTTGGTGTGGGTCTTTTATGTGTGCTTGCCAACGAGCTGCATGGCAGGTCGACATATGTCTGCTCATGCTTGTGGTGCCCAAGCGGCTGATGTTTTGGCCACGCGAGATACGCTTGAGACAAATATTGCAAATAGCAGTGGTGCGATCTGATGCACTCGTCTCAAAAAAGGCCCACACCAAAGAACTTTTGTGATAACGTGCAGAGGCAGCGCCCTGCACAGGCGGAGCTCTGCGGTGTGGTACAGTTGCTGTGCTGGCCTCTAGCTGGCCTCCAGGGGGCATCCTGCCTCGTTGGACATGTGACGCTGCATCCTCCTCCTCCTCCTCCTCTCTCCCTTCAGGCACCCACGTGGAGTCAGTGACCTCATCATCCCCTCCCTCTTCACCACTAGAGCAAACCTGGCAGTAAGCTGCAGCTGGTGGAACACTACTGCCAGATTGCTGTCCTTCAGCATCCCCTCTCTCTGCGCGCACACTACTGACTTCCTCAAGCTGGGTATCATCATCCGAGCCTTCGAATCGTTGGGCATCCTCCTGGAGCATGTACCCAACACTGTGCTCAAACAGTTCGGGGGACTCCTCAGGAGGACATGGTGGGTCTAGGGAAGGGGTGGCTGATGATGCCATTGAGTACACGTTGGCAGCTGCTCTGCCAGTACCCTGAGCCTGGGTGAGAGAGGATGAGGAGGATGAGGAGGGCTTGGTCATCCATTCTACCAAGCCTTCGGCATGATGCGGCTCCACATGTCCAGCTGCCGAAAACAAAGACAAGCGTGTCCCATGGCCACGTGCTGATGACGATGCACGACCACGTCCACGGCCAGCACTGTTGTCTCTAGAAACAGAGCCTGCCTGCCCTGTGTTCTTGCCTCGGCACGCTCTGCCTCTCCTTGGCGGTCTTCCAGCCATTGTAGTCGGTAGTGTATATAGTATAAAAAATAGAACTCCTATGTGTGCTCACAACACACTGTAGGTCCTATGGGTGCTGACACTAACACACTATAGGTACTATGTGTGCTGCTGACAAGAAAATATAGGAGCTCTGTTTGCTGCCACTAACACACTAGAAGTCCTATGGGTGCTGCTGAGAAGAAAATATAGGAGCTCTGTGTGATGCCACTAACACACTAGAAGTCCTATGGGTGCTGCTGAGATGAAAATATAGGAACTCTGTGTGATGCCACTAACACATTAGAAGTCCTATGGGTGCTGCTGAGAAGAAAATATAGGAGCTCTGTTTGCTGCCACTAACACACTAGAAGTCCTATGGGTGCTGCTGAGAAGAAAATATAGGAGCTCTGTTTGCTGGCACTAACACACTAGAAGTCCTATGGGTGCTGCTGAGAAGAAAATATAGGAGCTCTGTTTGCTGCCACTAACACACTAGAAGTCCTATGGGTGCTGCTGAGAAGAAAATATAGGAGCTCTGTTTGCTGCCACTAACACACTAGAAGTCCTATGGGTGCTGCTGAGAAGAAAATATAGGAGCTCTGTGTGATGCCACTAACACACTAGAAGTCCTATGGGTGCTGCTGAGAAGAAAATATAGGAGCTCTGTTTGCTGCCACTAACACACTAGAAGTCCTATGGGTGCTGCTGAGAAGAAAATATAGGAGCTCTGTTTGCTGCCACTAACACACTAGAAGTCCTATGGGTGCTGCTGAGAAGAAAATATAGGAGCTCTGTTTGCTGCCACTAACACACTAGAAGTCCTATGGGTGCTGCTGAGAAGAAAATATAGGAGCTCTGTTTGCTGCCACTAACACACTAGAAGTCCTATGGGTGCTGCTGAGAAGAAAATATAGGAGCTCTGTTTGCTGCCACTAACACACTAGAAGTCCTATGGGTGCTGCTGAGAAGAAAATATAGGAGCTCTGTTTGCTGCCACTAACACACTAGAAGTCCTATGGGTGCTGCTGAGAAGAAAATATAGGAGCTCTGTGTGATGCCACTAACACACTAGAAGTCCTATGGGTGCTGCTGAGAAGAAAATATAGGAGCTCTGTTTGCTGCCACTAACACACTAGAAGTCCTATGGGTGCTGCTGAGAAGAAAATATAGGAGCTCTGTTTGCTGCCACTAACACACTAGAAGTCCTATGGGTGCTGCTGAGAAGAAAATATAGGAGCTCTGTTTGCTGCCACTAACACACTAGAAGTCCTATGGGTGCTGCTGAGAAGAAAATATAGGAGCTCTGTTTGCTGCCACTAACACACTAGAAGTCCTATGGGTGCTGCTGAGAAGAAAATATAGGAGCTCTGTGTGATGCCACTAACACACTAGAAGTCCTATGGGTGCTGCTGAGAAGAAAATATAGGAGCTCTGTGTGATGCCACTAACACACTAGAAGTCCTATGGGTGCTGCTGAGAAGAAAATATAGGAGCTCTGTTTGCTGCCACTAACACACTAGAAGTCCTATGGGTGCTGCTGAGAAGAAAATATAGGAGCTCTGTGTGATGCCACTAACACACTAGAAGTCCTATGGGTGCTGCTGAGAAGAAAATATAGGAGCTCTGTTTGCTGGCACTAACACACTAGAAGTCCTATGGGTGCTGCTGAGAAGAAAATATAGGAGCTCTGTTTGCTGCCACTAACACACTAGAAGTCCTATGGGTGCTGCTGAGAAGAAAATATAGGAGCTCTGTTTGCTGCCACTAACACACTAGAAGTCCTATGGGTGCTGCTGAGAAGAAAATATAGGAGCTCTGTGTGATGCCACTAACACACTAGAAGTCCTATGGGTGCTGCTGAGAAGAAAATATAGGAGCTCTGTTTGCTGCCACTAACACACTAGAAGTCCTATGGGTGCTGCTGAGAAGAAAATATAGGAGCTCTGTTTGCTGCCACTAACACACTAGAAGTCCTATGGGTGCTGCTGAGAAGAAAATATAGGAGCTCTGTTTGCTGCCACTAACACACTAGAAGTCCTATGGGTGCTGCTGAGAAGAAAATATAGGAGCTCTGTGTGATGCCACTAACACACTAGAAGTCCTATGGGTGCTTCTGAGAAGAAAATATAGGAGCTCTGTGTGATGCCACTAACACACTAGAAGTCCTATGGGTGCTGCTGAGAAGAAAATATAGGAGCTCTGTGTGATGCCACTAACACACTAGAAGTCCTATGGGTGCTGCTGAGAAGAAAATATAGGAGCTCTGTTTGCTGCCACTAACACACTAGAAGTCCTATGGGTGCTGCTGAGAAGAAAATATAGGAGCTCTGTGTGATGCCACTAACACACTAGAAGTCCTATGGGTGCTGCTGAGATGAAAATATAGGAACTCTGTGTGATGCCACTAACACATTAGAAGTCCTATGGGTGCTGCTGAGAAGAAAATATAGGAGCTCTGTTTGCTGCCACTAACACACTAGAAGTCCTATGGGTGCTGCTGAGAAGAAAATATAGGAGCTCTGTTTGCTGCCACTAACACACTAGAAGTCCTATGGGTGCTGCTGAGAAGAAAATATAGGAGCTCTGTTTGCTGCCACTAACACACTAGAAGTCCTATGGGTGCTGCTGAGATGAAAATATAGGAGCTCTGTGTGATGCCACTAACACATTAGAAGTCCTATGGGTGCTGCTGAGAAGAAAATATAGGAGCTCTGTTTGCTGCCACTAACACACTAGAAGTCCTATGGGTGCTGCTGAGAAGAAAATATAGGAGCTCTGTTTGCTGCCACTAACACACTAGAAGTCCTATGGGTGCTGCTGAGAAGAAAATATAGGAGCTCTGTTTGCTGCCACTAACACACTAGAAGTCCTATGGGTGCTGCTGAGATGAAAATATAGGAGCTCTGTGTGATGCCACTAACACACTAGAAGTCCTATGGGTGCTGCTGAGAAGAAAATATAGGAGCTCTGTTTGCTGCCACTAACACACTAGAAGTCCTATGGGTGCTGCTGAGAAGAAAATATAGGAGCTCTGTTTGCTGCCACTAACACACTAGAAGTCCTATGGGTGCTGCTGAGTAGTGATGAGCCGAACACCCCCGGGTTCGGTTCGCACCAGAACCCGCGAACGGACCGAAAGTTCGTACGAACATTAGAACCCTATTAAATACAATGGATGCGAACGTTCGAATTCTAAAGTGCTAATTATAACAACTATTATGCATGTTATTGTCCTAAAAAGGGTTTGGGAACCCGGGTTCTGCACCAGGGGACATGTATCAATGCAAAAAGAAGTTTTAAAAACTGTCGTTTTTCGGGAGCAGTCATTTTAATGATGCATAAAGTGAAAAAAAAAAAGTCAAATATTCCTTTAAATATCGTTCCTGGGGGGTGTCTAAAGTATGCCTGTGAAGTGCCACGTGTTTCCCGTGTTTAGAACTGTCCCTGCACAAAATGACACTTCTAAAGGAAAAAAAAGCCATTTAAAACTGCTTGCGGCTTTAATGTAATGTCTGGTCCCGGTAATATGGATGAAAATCTTTAAGAAAAATGGCATAGCTACCCCATGACCCCCCCCTACCCCAGCCCATTACCAGCCCCTTTGGGTCTTGTATGGATATTAAGGGGAACCCCGCACATAAAATAAAAAAGGCCCTATATACTCTGAACAGCCGTATACAGGCGGTGCATACAAGACAGGGACTGTAGGTTTGTTCTTATGTAGAATGTGTTTGTAATTTTGAACAGGTACATTGTGGAAGTGTAGCTCCAGCCCAAAAATCTATTTTTAAACTTTTTGGAAAACATAGGTAAGGGTTATCACCCCTGTAACATTTGTTTTGCTGTCTGTGCCCCTGTTCAGAACATTTCACCTCACTTTCCGTCCCAATGACAACTGTTTTTGAAATGTGGTGTTTTTCTTGAAACAAGGATTGCTGATAAAGCATCAGTACAGAGGAGACACCTTTCTCCCATATTTATTCTTACAGGAGAGAATTTTCCTTCCTAGTGGTAGATTTCCTCTCACTTCCTGTTGTCTTCTTGCGTTTGCAAGTAGGAGTCGTTTGTAAGTTGGATGTTTGAAAGTAGGGACCTGCCGTATATACTCTGCAGAAATAGGCCCCTTAGTTGTTGGTGTTGGCACAACACTGTAAGCACTCACAGTTACTCTTGGTTGGTGCTGGAACGCCCTGCTGTCAACTATTATATCAGGAATTTTAATTACATATAATTGTTGAACAGTGGTAGTAAAAATTGGGCCTTTGATGGTGGTGCTGGTGCCACAACACTGTAAGCCCTGACAGTTACTCTTGGTGGGTGCAGCAATGGGCCCTGCTGTGAATTATTAGATCAAGAATTGTAATTGCATGCCCCTGTTGAACAGGGGCTGAAAAATTGGGCCTTAGGCACTGGTGGCACAACACTACAACCCCTCACAGATACTGTACTTGGAGCACAGCAATGAGCCCTGTTGCAAAGTATTGCTTCAAAAATTGTAATGACACGCCCCTGTTAAACAGGGGCTGAAAAATTGGGCCTTAGGCACTGGTGGCACAACACTACAACCCCTCACAGATACTGTACTTGGAGCACAGCAATGAGCCCTGTTGCAAAGTATTTCTTCAAAAATTGTAATGACACGCCCCTTTTAAACAGGAGCTGAAAAATTGGGCCTTAGGCACTGGTGCCACAACACTCCAACCCCTCACAGATACTGTACTTGGAGCACAGCAATGAGCCCTATGGCAAATTATTGCTAAAAAAATTGTAATTACACGCCCCTGTAAAACAGGGGCTGAAAAATTGGGCCTTAGCCACTGGTGGCGGCACCCATAAACAAAAATGATCTTCCAAGCTATCATCATCAATCGTATCATTGAGGACTCGGAGGAGGAGGATAGCCAGTCAACATAACAGCACAGGCACTCAGCATCAGCATCAGTCTTGAAGGGATGTGACATGTTAAAATCAATTAGTCTGTTATATCAGCATCAGGTGTGTGGTAGCTGGTGGTGATCCAAGACTGGTTCATCTTGATGAAAGTCAGTCGATCAACCGAGTCGGTGGACAGGCGCACCCTGTGATCCGTGACAAATCCTCCAGCAGCACTGAATGTGCGTTCCGAAAGAACGCTGGATGCAGGACAGGCCAGTAGCTCAATTGCATACTGTGCAAGCTCTGGCCAGTGATCCATCCTCAAGACCCAGTAAGCCAGAGGATTTTCGGTGGGGAAGGTGTCCAAGTCTGACCTTGCCCCTAGATATTCCTGCACCATGTTTATCAGACGCTGGCGATGGTTGCTGGAACCGATCATACTTTGGGGCTGCGGACTAAAGAATTGTCTGAACGCATCGGTCAGACGGCCACCTTCCCCACCGCTCCTTCTTTGACTGGCCGAAGCCTCAGCAACTCGTTGTCCAGGACCAGGAGTTTGTAACCTCCCAGTCTCTGGGAACGCGTTGCACAGACCTTTCTGCAAGGCCTCCCGGAGTTGTCTCATCCTCTGCTCCCTCTGCGACGGTAACATAAGGTCCGCAACCTTACCCTTGTACCGTGGATCAAGGAGAGTGGCCAGCCAGTAATGGTCCCTCTCCTTGATCCGAAGAATACGAGGATCCTTCCGCAGACTTTGCAGGATCAGGGAGGCCATGCAGCGTAGGTTTGCTGAGGCATTCGCTCCGGAGTCCTCTGGGTCACTAAGGACGACATGATCCGCAGCCACCTCCTCCCAGCCACGTACAAGTCCACTGGTTTCTTGGGACTGTAAATCATCCCTAAAAGACTGCTGCTGATGATGCTGAGTGCCAGCCTCCACCTCCATGCTGACACAATCCTCCTCCTCCTCCTCCTCCTCTTCCTGTGCGATGGGTGGGACAGAAGGAACACTGTCTGGGTAAAGGGGGCCTTGAGAGGCAAGGAAGTCCTCCTCTTCCTGCCTCTGTTCTGCCTCAAGTGCCCTGTCCATTATTCCACGCAGCGTGTGCTCCAACAGGTGGACAAGAGGTACAGTGTCACTGATGCATGCACTGTCACTGCTCACCATCCTCGTGGCCTCCTCAAATGGTGCCAGGACAGTGCATGCATCCCTGATCATGCCCCACTGGCGTGGAGAAAAAAAACTAAGCTCCCCTGACCCTGTCCTGGTGCCGTAGTCGCACAGGTACTCATTGATGGCCCTCTGCTGCGTGTGCAGCCGCTGCAGCATGGCCAACGTTGAGTTCCACCTGGTGGGCATGTCACATATAAGGCGGTTCTTGGGCAGGTTCAACTCCTTTTGCAGCTCAGCCAGGCGAGCACTGGCATTATAAGATCTGCGGAAATGCACACAGACTTTCCTGGCCTGCCTCAGGACATCCTGTAAGCCCGGGTACCTGCCCAAGAACCGCTGCACCACCAGGTTAAGGACGTGAGCCACACAGGGCACATGGGTCAGTTGTCCCTGTCGGAGGGCGGAGAGGAGGTTGGTGCCATTGTCGCAAACCATTCCTGGCTTAAGCTGGCGTGGCGTCAACCACCTCTCGGCCTGGCCCTGCAGAGCAGACAGAACCTCTGCCCCAGTGTGGCTTCTGTCCCCCAAACACACCAGCGCAAGCACGGCATGGCATCTTTTTGCCTGCGTACTTGCGTAGCCCCGTGAACGGCTACGGAGCACCGCTGGTTCATAGGACAAACCACAGGAAGAGGCCATGGAGGAAGAAGAAGAGGAGGGGGTGGAGGAGAGAGGTGTGTCACAACCAGTAGTAGCATTTTGGAGGCGTGGCGGTGGAACAACCTCCAACACTACTGCACCTTGTCCTGCATCCTTCCCAGCTGCCAAAAGAGTGACCCAATGGGCCGTGAAAGAAAGGTAACGTCCCTGTCCATGCCTGCTGGACCATGAGTCAGCGGTAATATGCACCTTACCGCTGACCGCCCTGTCCAGCGAGGCCAAGACATTGCCTTCCACATGCCGGTAGAGAGCCGGAATAGCCTTCCGTGAGAAAAAGTGGCGTTTGGGAACCTGCCACTGAGGAACCGCACATTGCACAAACTCACGGAAGGGGGCCGAGTCTACCAACTGAAAAGGCAGTAGTTGAAGCGCTAGCAATTTAGCCAAGCTAGCATTCAACCGCTGGGCATGTGGATGGCTGGGAGTGAACTTCTTTCGACGGTCCAGCAGCTGGGGCAGGGAAATTTGCCTGCTAGAATCGGACGTCGGTGTACTGCTAGCAGAGTGGCCGCAAGTACTTGGCTGTGACACACCTAATTCTACACCTTCATTCCTCTCAGTGCATGTTTCAGAGAGGACTGAAGTTATAGTGGGGTTGGAGATCCCAGCTGATGCGGTGCAAGGAGAGGTCCGCTTTGTTCTTTGGTGTGGGTCTTTGAGGTAGGCTTGCCAACGAGCTGCATGGCAGGTCAACATATGTCTGGTCAGGCATGTGGTACCCAAGCGGCTGATGTTTTGGCCACGCGATATACGCTTGAGACATATGTTGCAAACAGCAGCTGTGCGATCTGATGCACTAGCCTCAAAAAAGGCCCACACCAAGGAACTTTTTGAATGACGGGCAGAGGCAGCGCCCTGCACAGGCGGAGCTCTGCGGTGTGATTCCGTCAGTGTACTGCCCTTACGCTGGCCACCAAAGGGCATCCTGCCTCGTTGGAGATGTGCCTCCTCCTCATCCTCCTCCTCCTCCTCTCTCCTATTAGGCACCCACGTGGAGTCAGTGACCTCATCATCCCCTCCCTCCTCATCACTGGAGCCAATCTGGCAGTATGCTGCAGCTGCTGGAACATGACTGCCAGATTGGTGTCCTTCTTGAGCATCCCCTCTGTCTGCTCTCACGCTACTGCCTTCCTGTAGCTGGGTTTCATCATCAGACCCTTCGAAACGCTGGGCATCCTCCTGGAGCATGTACCCAACACTGTGCTCAAACAGTTCGGGGGACTCCTCAGGAGGAGGACATGGTGGGTCTAGGGAAGGAGTGACTGATGATGAGTCTGACATTGATACCAGGGAAGAGGACGCTTTGGCAGCTGCTTTGCCAGTACCCTGAGCCTGGGTGAGAGAGGATGAGGAGGAGGAGGAGGGCTTGGTCATCCACTCTACCAAGTCTTCGGCATGATGTGGCTCAACATGTCCAGCTGCCGAAAAGAAGGACAAGCGTGTCCCATGGCCATGTGCTGATGACAATGCACCGCGTCCACGACCAGCACTGTTGCCCCCAGACACAGAGCCGGCTTGCCCTCTTTTATTGCCTCCTGACTGTCTGCCTCTCCTTGTTTGCCTTCCAGACATTCTAATAGATGGCCTGCAGGGAGATGGGAAAAAAGCAATAAGGGCTACCTTCAGGTGTCCTTCTCTGTCCCTTTACTTAAGGATTTCTAAATATGGTTGAGGATGATTGCTTTTGCACAGAATAGCACAACGACAATTTCCCTGACTGTCCAAAAAACAAGGATTTCAAAGATGGTTGATGAGGAATGCTTTAGCACACTATAGCACAAGGAGAATTCCCCTCACTTTCCTTCTTTGTCCCTAGAAACAAGGACTCGCACAGTGAAAGAAACTGACACTCTCCCTACCTAGAGTTTTCTGTCCCTAGAAAAAATGTTTTTTTAAAGCACACTATAGCACAAGGAGAATTCCCCTCACTTTCCTTCTTTGTCCCTAGAAACAAGGACTCGCACAGTGAAAGAAACTGACACTCTCCCTACCTAGAGTTTTCTGTCCCTAGAAATTTTTTTTTTTTAAAGCACACTATAGCACAAGGAGAATTCCCCTCACTTTCCTTCTTTTTTCCTAGAAACAAGGACTCGCACAGTGAAAGAAACTGACACTCTCCCTACCTAGAGTTTTCTGTCCCTAGAAAAAATGATTTTTTAAAGCACACTATAGCACAAGGAGAATTCCCATCACTTTCCTTCTTTGTCCCTAGAAACAAGGACTCGCACAGTGAAAGAAACTGACACTCTCCCTACCTAGAGTTTTCTGTCCCTAGAAAAAATGTTTTTTTAAAGCACACTATAGCACAAGGAGAATTCCCCTCACTTTCCTTCTTTGTCCCTAGAAACAAGGACTCGCACAGTGAAAGAAACTGACACTCTCCCTACCTAGAGTTTTCTGTCCCTAGAAAAAATGTTTTTTTAAAGCACACTATAGCACAAGGAGAATTCCCCTCACTTTCCTTCTTTGTCCCTAGAAACAAGGACTCGCACAGTGAAAGAAACTGACACTCTCCCTACCTAGAGTTTTCTGTCCCTAGAAATTTTTTTTTTTTAAAGCACACTATAGCACAAGGAGAATTCCCCTCACTTTCCTTCTTTTTTCCTAGAAACAAGGACTCGCACAGTGAAAGAAACTGACACTCTCCCTACCTAGAGTTTTCTGTCCCTAGAAAAAATGATTTTTTAAAGCACACTATAGCACAAGGAGAATTCCCCTCACTTTCCTTCTTTGTCCCTAGAAACAAGGACTCGCACAGTGAAAGAAACTGACACTCTCCCTACCTAGAGTTTTCTGTCCCTAGAAAAAATGTTTTTTTAAAGCACACTATAGCACAAGGAGAATTCCCCTCACTTTCCTTCTTTGTCCCTAGAAACAAGGACTCGCGCAGTGAAAGAAACTGACACTCTCCCTACCTAGAGTTTTCTGTCCCTAGAAAAAATGTTTTTTTAAAGCACACTATAGCACAAGGAGAATTCCCCTCACTTTCCTTCTTTGTCCCTAGAAACAAGGACTCGCACAGTGAAAGAAACTGACACTCTCCCTACCTAGAGTTTTCTGTCCCTAGAAAAAATGTTTTTTTAAAGCACACTATAGCACAAGGAGAATTCCCCTCACTTTCCTTCTTTGTCCCTAGAAACAAGGACTCGCACAGTGAAAGAAACTGACACTCTCCCTACCTAGAGTTTTCTGTCCCTAGAAATTTTTTTTTTTTAAAGCACACTATAGCACAAGGAGAATTCCCCTCACTTTCCTTCTTTTTTCCTAGAAACAAGGACTCGCACAGTGAAAGAAACTGACACTCTCCCTACCTAGAGTTTTCTGTCCCTAGAAAAAATGTTTTTTTAAAGCACACTATAGCACAAGGAGAATTCCCCTCACTTTCCTTCTTTGTCCCTAGAAACAAGGACTCGCACAGTGAAAGAAACTGACACTCTCCCTACCTAGAGTTTTCTGTCCCTAGAAATTTTTTTTTTTTAAAGCACACTATAGCACAAGGAGAATTCCCCTCACTTTCCTTCTTTTTTCCTAGAAACAAGGACTCGCACAGTGAAAGAAACTGACACTCTCCCTACCTAGAGTTTTCTGTCCCTAGAAAAAATGATTTTTTAAAGCACACTATAGCACAAGGAGAATTCCCCTCACTTTCCTTCTTTGTCCCTAGAAACAAGGACTCGCACAGTGAAAGAAACTGACACTCTCCCTACCTAGAGTTTTCTGTCCCTAGAAAAAATGTTTTTTTAAAGCACACTATAGCACAAGGAGAATTCCCCTCACTTTCCTTCTTTGTCCCTAGAAACAAGGACTCGCACAGTGAAAGAAACTGACACTCTCCCTACCTAGAGTTTTCTGTCCCTAGAAAAAATGTTTTTTTAAAGCACACTATAGCACAAGGAGAATTCCCCTCACTTTCCTTCTTTGTCCCTAGAAACAAGGACTCGCACAGTGAAAGAAACTGACACTCTCCCTACCTAGAGTTTTCTGTCCCTAGAAAAAATGTTTTTTTAAAGCACACTATAGCACAAGGAGAATTCCCCTCACTTTCCTTCTTTGTCCCTAGAAACAAGGACTCGCACAGTGAAAGAAACTGACACTCTCCCTACCTAGAGTTTTCTGTCCCTAGAAAAAATGTTTTTTTAAAGCACACTATAGCACAAGGAGAATTCCCCTCACTTTCCTTCTTTGTCCCTAGAAACAAGGATTCGCACAGTGAAAGAAACTGACACTCTCCCTACCTAGAGTTTTCTGTCCCTAGAAAAAATGTTTTTTTAAAGCACACTATAGCACAAGGAGAATTCCCCTCACTTTCCTTCTTTGTCCCTAGAAACAAGGACTCGCACAGTGAAAGAAACTGACACTCTCCCTACCTAGAGTTTTCTGTCCCTAGAAAAAATGTTTTTTTAAAGCACACTATAGCACAAGGAGAATTCCCCTCACTTTCCTTCTTTGTCCCTAGAAACAAGGACTCGCACAGTGAAAGAAACTGACACTCTCCCTACCTAGAGTTTTCTGTCCCTAGAAATTTTTTTTTTTTAAAGCACACTATAGCACAAGGAGAATTCCCCTCACTTTCCTTCTTTGTCCCTAGAAACAAGGACTCGCACAGTGAAAGAAACTGACACTCTCCCTACCTAGAGTTTTCTGTCCCTAGAATTTTTTTTTTTTTAAAGCACACTATAGCACAAGGAGAATTCCCCTCACTTTCCTTCTTTTTTCCTAGAAACAAGGACTCGCACAGTGAAAGAAACTGACACTCTCCCTACCTAGAGTTTTCTGTCCCTAGAAAAAATGTTTTTTTAAAGCACACTATAGCACAAGGAGAATTCCCCTCACTTTCCTTCTTTGTCCCTAGAAACAAGGACTCGCACAGTGAAAGAAACTGACACTCTCCCTACCTAGAGTTTTCTGTCCCTAGAATTTTTTTTTTTTTAAAGCACACTATAGCACAAGGAGAATTCCCCTCACTTTCCTTCTTTTTTCCTAGAAACAAGGACTCGCACAGTGAAAGAAACTGACACTCTCCCTACCTAGAGTTTTCTGTCCCTAGAAATTTTTTTTTTTTAAAGCACACTATAGCACAAGGAGAATTCCCCTCACTTTCCTTCTTTTTTCCTAGAAACAAGGACTCGCACAGTGAAAGAAACTGACACTCTCCCTACCTAGAGTTTTCTGTCCCTAGAAAAAAATGTTTTTTTAAAGCACACTATAGCACAAGGAGAATTCCCCTGACTTTCCTTCTTTGTCCCTAGAAACAAGGACTCGCACAGTGAAAGAAACTGACACTCTCCCTACCTAGAGTTTTCTGTCCCTAGAAAAAATGTTTTTTTAAAGCACACTATAGCACAAGGAGAATTCCCCTCACTTTCCTTCTTTGTCCCTAGAAACAAGGACTCGCACAGTGAAAGAAACTGACACTCTCCCTACCTAGAGTTTTCTGACCCTAGAAATTTTTTTTTTTTAAAGCACACTATAGCACAAGGAGAATTCCCCTCACTTTCCTTCTTTTTTCCTAGAAACAAGGACTCGCACAGTGAAAGAAACTGACACTCTCCCTACCTAGAGTTTTCTGTCCCTAGAAAAAATGTTTTTTTAAAGCACACTATAGCACAAGGAGAATTCCCCTCACTTTCCTTCTTTGTCCCTAGAAACAAGGACTCGCACAGTGAAAGAAACTGACACTCTCCCTACCTAGAGTTTTCTGTCCCTAGAAAAAATGTTTTTTTAAAGCACACTATAGCACAAGGAGAATTCCCCTCACTTTCCTTCTTTGTCCCTAGAAACAAGGACTCGCACAGTAAAACACACTGACACTCTCCCTACCTATCCTTCTCTTTCCCTAAACTAAAGGAATCCAGGTTAAGCAAGAAAGAAATAAATGTCACTGTCCCTGCCTATGCTTGTCTTTCCCTGCTCCGGAACACACTACACTAGGCCGCCGTGCTGGCGGCCTTTTATAGTGTGGGGCGTGTACTAAACACCCTCAGCAATAATTGGCCACAGGCATCCTGCCTGTGGCCAATCATTGCTCTCCTCGCTGCCGGCGCTGTGATTGGCCAAGCATGCGGGGTCACAGTGCATGCTTGGCCAATCACAGCGCCTGGATGACACTGCGATGGCGTAGTGCATTGTGGGCCGTTCGCGTCACTCGAATTTGGCGCGAACGGCCCAAATCGTTCGATCTTCGTCGAACGATCGAACAGCCGATGTTCGAGTCGAACGTATGTTCGACTCGAACACGAAGCTCATCCCTACAGAAGAGGGGATAGCCTGGAGATATATTGTTATATCTGGCTTATCTCCTTCAAGCGTGTTTCTGCAGTTAGGATCTTCTCCTCCTTCATGGTATAAGGTAATGTTAGATTTGAATGAAACTCCCACCTCCCATTCCAACAGGGACCAGTTCACACTAATGAGTTCAAAATGTGTCTAGAAGTGTTAGGATTAGCCTGTGACAGAGTACAGCCTGCCCTCTGGGTGTATTTTCTGTGCCTCCATGTCCCCTTCACCTCTCCTGCGGTTGGGGGGGGGGGGATGGGCTCCTTAATTTATAAATGTATATTTATGTGGTATGCAAATGGTGCGCACTTCCCCTGGAGACCGAACCCTAAAACTCCTGGTCTGCCACCGATTACCGTTTAACTCCTTCGGAGCTTGACAATGCTGGCGACCTGGGAAGCCGCTAAAGGGTTAAGTTCTGAAATGCTGGGTGATGGGCTGATTTCCATTAACCAGTCCACTGCTGCCATTTAAGCATGTTGTATGCCTGTGTTCCTGGGCGATGGAGGTGGAAGCTTAGGAATCAGAAGGCAGAGCACATTCCACGGCTCTTGGACCGGTTCAATCAGAATATTTCATGTGGCCTGTGGGACCCTGTGATGCCGCAGCTCCCCAATCCTTCCATCTGCCCACCGCTTTAATGATAAATTCATGAGCGTGTGAGCCACTGTGACACTATGTGTGTCGGAGATGGGAGGGGGGGGGCTTTGAAGCCCCCAGTATTATTTACCCATTTCCAAGCAGCCAGTGTGTCGTGCCGGTACCTGGAATATAAAGCACCTTCTTTTATCTCAGTTTCTCCCATCATTAGCTGGTCGCTCACAAGTATGGATTGTTGGCAAATCTTTTTAAGGCTTTGAACAATCAAGGAAAAGATTTTTGAAATGATAAGTATTTTTTGCACATCGGTATTTAAAAAAACAATACACAAAATCCCTAGCACATTCTCCAGCTAGTTAGCATACAAAAAAAAAAAAACATTTACTTATTTTTTCGTTTCATACATTTTCACGCCTGAAGCCTCGTACACACGACCGAGTTTCTCGTCGAAAAACGACAAGAAACTTGCTGGCAGAGCTTTCTTGCTGAGTAAATCGGTCGTGTGTACGCGGCTATCAGGTTTCTCGTCAAGAAAACCGACAAGAATCTCAACGAGAAAAATAGAGAACCTGCTCTCTATTTTCTCGTCGAGATTCTTGTCAGCATGTTTCTCGACGAGTTACCTGTTTTAGCCTTCCAATGCTACTTACCGTGATAGCCAGCTATAGATGGGGGCGGTGGACATGGTTTTTGTTTTCACCTATGGTGCTTGTATTGGTCCAGCAACGCACCAGCACCTTTGCAGCCATTGTGCTACATGCTGGGTGTTTGGTGTGCTCCTGTACCTTTAAGGAGGGGTGGCTCCCCTTCAGTCCACCTGCCCTCATCTAACCATCAGAATGCATATGCCTCTATTGTGGGGACACTCATAGTTAGTGTAGGACCACAGATTCCAGGGGGCCTTGGCGTGGCTCTGTGGCTTACGCATGCGTTTGCAAATGCGTGCGGACAAACCCCTGTTTTTAACGCATACTGTTAGACAGGTTAATTGGTTGTCAGCGAGCTGGTCGGTAAGTAGGCTTGGTTTTTCCCTGGGCATTCCCCAGGCCATGTTGTTACATGTGTGTGTACACTTACCTGTCCTCCGGGAAGCCCGCGCATGCTCAAAATGACTTTGACGCATGTGCGGTAGCTTCCTAGGCATAGGTAGGGTGTAGCAAGATGGCGGCGACGGCATTGAATGTGACGAGCGCACGCTCGTCGTAGTCGATTACGTCACCGCGTTCGCTCCATTCAAAGAACCGCGGGTTCTTTGAAAGGAGCGTCTGTACACTCGGCCGGGACAAGTTTCTTGTCCAAGAATCTCGTCAAGAAAAACGACGTGTTTTTTCTTGACGAGATTCTCGGTCGTGTGTACGAGGCTTTAATGCGTGAAAATGTATAAAAAAATAAATAAATAAACTCAACTCAAAATTATACTATCTCACAGCTATGAGATATAATTAGCAAATAAAGTGACACTAAACTCTGGTTTAAAAAATATCTATTCAATTATGTATTCCTAAAGTAAAACTAAAGACAACATTTTTTTTTCATTTTGGATAGAGAAAGTAAGGATTATAATATATATATATTTTTTTTTTTGTCATTTTGTCCCACTGGGGAGATTTTCCATCACTTCCTGTCCCATAGCCGAAGCAAAACGTTAGTGGAAATCTCTCCAAAGTCAGGGAAACCCTAGTTTTCACCAAGGCCATCATAACCAGTGTCCCCAGTGGAAGACTTCTCCTCTATTACATTTCTGGGGACAACCAATAATTTGGGATATTATTTTAATTTAACTTTCAAAGATAATGTCTGTAGCGCACCCCCTAAAGAGCTGCTGGTAAAATTAGGCGTATTTCCACCTTCAGAGCACACACAGCCAGGCACACAGCATTTTGGGCATTTTCTCTGACTCAAAGACCAGTCTAGGGGGTTTGTTTTGTGTTTTTATTGGGGAACGATGTACTTGGATTAGGATGGGGAGCATGGAATACCCCAGACCTGTAAAACTGTACAACCTGAGGACTGTTTAACTTCTGGCTGCTCTGCACAACACCTGGAGGTTTTGCACAACTTCTGGCAGCGCTGCACAACTCCTAGCTGTATTGCACAACTGCTGCTGTACTGCACAACGTCTGGCTGCACTTTCACAAAGTAATGTCCATGTCCTACAGGATCTCTAAGCTGTTTGTGACTCTTCCCCGAGTCTCAAAGCACCACACTGTCACACTTGCAGCACTGGGGTCTTGTACTCACTCAGCCTCCTCACTCTATCCCATGAGCTTTCTCCTGAACCAACTGGTTAGGAGTCTATTTATGGTCCTTCCCACCACCATCTTGGCACACCTCCCCAAGGATTGGTTGGGGTTCCATAAATATTCATGCTACAGTCTCTGTCTTCCCTTCCACTATGTTCTAGAAGACAGGGGGAAGTAACAGAGTAGTAGCCTGTGAAACAGTGAGCAGCCCTAAGCAATCCACCCCTGCTCCACTGATTATAGCAGAGATAAACAAAATTTACCTAGCAGCTTACTCTAAACTAGAAGGGTGCTACACTGTAAACAGGACAAATGGAGAGGGTGGATCTCCCTAACGGGGACACAGACATCAATGAATACTTGACAGATGTTCTAATCCCTCTCCATTCTGTCTAAAACAAAAAAGTTTTTAGTTTACTTTAACTCAATAAAGAACCAATAAAAGTGGTGCTAAGCTGCAATATATTGCACTTTTGGTTTTGGGTTACAGTGGATGTAAACCCGATTCATAAAATTTGAGCTGGGAACATAAATCTGCAGTATTTTGTTATCTCTCTTCAATGAGCTAAATCCCATAGCTCTATCCTGAACAGTTCCTCTATTATCAGTCTGATAACTCCTGATAAATTCTCGGACACTTTAGACAAAAGCAGCCTGAATCTTCAGTCCGGGGAGGTTGCTAAAATAGATTATCAGGGAGCAGGTCCTATTACAAAACACCTCTGAGAGTCTCTGCCTATGATGAGAGGGGGTGTGTGCCTTTCCTCCAATCAGCAATGTTAGCTATCACACTCTGTGTTAACCAGGAAGAGAAAATCTCCTAACACAATTTCAACTTTCTAAACAGTATATAAATGTGAAGACAGCAGATATACAAGTAAAAATTATGTAGGGAGATTTGGTTCATCCCTGTGTATCATCTGAGGCTGTTCACTGGGTGTAAAGTGGGGTTTACATCCACTTTAAATACCACTTTAACCTGAAAATGGCAACCAAAATGGCTATCACAAGAACAAATCAAAATTTCCAGTACGATTTGCAACTGGCCTTATGCTGGAATCTGAATAGTCACTATAACTGTGCAGATTTACTTACTTATTATTTATGTTTACTTTACTTACCCTCTCCTCCCTCAAATCCCTATCTAATATAGCTTTCCCCCCACAACCCTAAACTCCCCTCAGCACAGACCACCCCTCCCTCAACCCCTTCTCAGTACAGAGCCCCCAGTACAGCAGTAAAGACCACAACCACTGAACATACAATCCCCCTTCCCCCTACATTATAGACCCCCTCCCTCCCCACCAGTACAGACCTCCCAGTCCTTCCCCACCAGTACAGGCCCCCCCAGTACATACTCCCCCATCCAGTACAGATCCCCCTCCCTCCCCACCAGTACAGACTGCCCCTTTAGCACAGATCCCCCTCCCCCTGTCAGTAAAGATCCCCCCCATAGTAGAGGCCCCCTCCCTACCCACCAGACACTCCCTTCCTCAAGCACAGGCTACGTCCCCACCAGTACAGACATCCCCCCCGACCCTTGTAGTACAGACCTTCTTCATTACAGATCCCCTACCTCCCTACCAGTGTAGACCCCCTAATACAGACCCACTCCCCCCCTATGAGTAAAGACATCCTCTCCCCCTCGAAGCGAAACTAAACTTCACAAAACATGCCTTTGCTTCAATAGTCTGATGCCTGTGAGCTCCCTCGCTGGACCGGCATCTTCTCCACGGCTTCTTCTGGGTGCCATTACTGGTATTTGGTGCAGGATCACATCACTTCCACATATGGGCAGACAGGTAGATTTATTTATTACATTAAAAAAATTATTGTGCGCTTCCTGATAAGAATCTTTGTATCCAATACAGTGCAAATTAATGTAAATAAATAAAAAAAATGCATGTAAAATATTAATTCATGTGAATATATACATAGATAAATGAGAGATGCTAGTCCATGTAAATATATATAAAAAAGTGATCAATCACAAATGTGGTTAGAAAAAAAGAAGTGGAAAAAATAGTCCATTCTTCCCATCGTGTGATTATGTAATCTACTTCCACCACCAGCGTGAATTTTCAACACAAACTTGTGCCCTCCACCACACTTAAGCCTCTTACTGGAAAAATTGGATCCCCAATTACAGGGATCAAACCAGTATAAATGACTGACACCTGCAGTTCACTAGATCAGGTCTATTGCATCCCAGCCACAGGTATCAAATGGCTCAGACAGAATATACAGAATATACAGTAATAACTCCAGGCCACATTACAATAATCAGCCACCATGGAAGAAGAGAAACAAAGGACGCACATAGAGTGAATACTGCTAAGTTTGTATTTATTAAAAATGTAGAAAGGTACTCACATTTGTAGAATCAAACACATGCAATCACCTCGCTGACAGCCGACATTGGCAGGCGTAATGACGTCATAGGTCCTGGCCCCGCCCAACCCGTTTCACCTCAGAGCACGCAGTTGGGAAACAAGAGCAAGAGATTTATTTTGTTGCTGGAGATACATTGCATAAGTCTGCCTGCTCACATTTATTTTAATATTAGACTTTAGTTCCACTATAAGCGCCCTCACCAGATGCAATGTAGAGATACAGCAGCAAGAAGTCCTCCCCTCGGCTGTGCAATGTGATTAGAACTGAGGAGGAGCTTTCATTGACTTTGCATATCAGGGAGATTTGCACGTTCTTGTGCAGACCTAGCTGCTGACTCATTTATATGCAAATTAAAGGTTGGTTCTTTCATATGCAAATCACACGGTCATTTGCATATAGATCCAGGGTAAGCTTGGTGTACAGGGGCAGAGCGCAACAGGACAGCAGGAGTAGGGTAAAAATGTGGGACAGTCCCCAAACAATCTAGAACTGACATTCTTAAGTTACAAAATACCTTAAAAATGACTTACATATGCTGCACAGGCTGACCCCATCAACTAGTGG
This sequence comes from Rana muscosa, assembly GCA_029206835.1. Taxonomy (NCBI): domain Eukaryota; kingdom Metazoa; phylum Chordata; class Amphibia; order Anura; family Ranidae; genus Rana; species Rana muscosa. Next base: position 244,234,316 of record CM055118.1, on the reverse strand, counting down.
GCTGGCCCAGTCGGCACACCAGGGATGAGAAGTGCTGGGTGGAAGATTTCCTGTTTTGCCAGTCACACTGGGCTACCCGACTCCATCCATACCTCCATCGGCACGGGACCCACACAAGATACCTGATTGCTAATGTCATCTGTAAACACAGAAGCCAGCATAGAAAGTCTTCCACTACTCCCTTCCTCTGCTGTGCTCTTTGCTCTATTAAATGACATCTATTGCAGAGAGCTGTAGAGGAAGCGAGTAGTGGAAGACTTCCTCTGCCAGTTTCTGTGTTTACCTATGACAGCTGTGATCAGGTGAGCTGTCAAATCTTGTGCTCTGATGGGGGTCTGGATGGGGTCGGGCTTCCTCAGAATATTACAGTATATTTTTAGCCAAAATATACCAGAGATTTTTAAGGGAATAGAAATAGAAGAATAGAAGTATAATCCTTTTAGACAACCAGGGCACAGATACATATTTTCATTTTTTGGTCTAAAAAAAATAGGATTTTTTTTGTACTCACCGTAAAATCCTTTTCTCTGTTGTCCATGGACAGACACAGCTCCTTAATTCTTGACAGTTGGGTTATGTTCCTGTTCTATAGGAGAGTACTAGGCAGAACATGTTAGATATTTAAATACATGTTACTTTAACAGAGTTGAACAGCCCCGCCCAGGGGGCGGTCCCTACGGACATAACCCTCCGCCCTGCAGTCAGCAGCTCAGTTCATAAAAAGCAGTACAAACCAAGAAAGGAGGGGTGGGTGCTGTGTCCGTCCATGGACAACAGAGAAAAGGATTTTACAGTGAGTACAAAAAGTCCTATTTTCTCTTTTCGTCCATGGACGGACACAGCTCCTTAATTCTTGACAGTTGGGACGTCCCAAAGCAGTGTCAAAAAAGTGCAGGAGCACCGGTTGCTGCCTCTGGAATGTTTGGAGAAAAAACGCCAGCTTCTGACTTCATATTGCCCACTGACAGTCCTTAGGGACTTAGTCAAGACACCTGACACAAAAATTGTCCACCCTCCTTGCTGCACTGACCGGGGGGGTTACCCAGGGAACTCACCGCCCAGTTAGAGACTGTTCAGCGCCGCTGCCTGCTCTCCACCCACACACAGCGTTGTCTCTGAGGAACTCTGTGAGGTGAATAGCGCCGTTCGCGCCTTTCAGGAAGCCATCCAGCACTAGAGGCCAAAACCCATTCCAAAATGGCCGCCGAGCGCCTCAGAGAAAGAGCACGGAACAAAAGAAAATGTCCGCCCGCAATGCAGACCTGCGTCACAGCGTGGCCACGGCAAAATGACCGCCAATAGGATTTTTCAATAGTAATCACAGGCACCTGAAAAATGGTGATTCCAAAATGGTGGCCAAACAACGAGGTGGACGAGAAGGCCGCAGTGGAGGCTTCTGTGGGAAAACAACTACCCCCCCCACAGAGAGCGGGCCTGGACACCCCCACAGCCCCCAGCCGGGACCTGGAGCCCTCCTACAGGTATACCCTTGGTCGCAGCGAGCCCCGCAAGGGGATGAGGAAAAAAGGGGTGACAGAGGGAGAGAGGGGAGGGCAAGAGAACCCATAAACGACCCCCTTAGGAATGCCCAGCTGTTCCATCCCACCGAGGCAGGAGGAACTGTACTTACCCGTCCCTGCGAGGACCTGCTGGTGCGTTCCTGACTAGGGATGAGCTTCGAGTTCGAGTCGAACTCATGTTCGACTCGAACATTGCCTGTTCGCCCATTCGCCGAACAGCGAACAAATTGGGGTGTTCGCGCCAAATTCGAAAAGTCTATGGGAGAAATCTAAAGTGCTAATTATAAAGGCTAATATGCAAGTTATTGTCCTAAAAAGTGTTTGGGGACCCGGGTCCTGTCCCAGGGGACATGTATCAATGCAAAAAGAAGTTTTAAAAACGGCAGTTTTTTCGGGAGCAGTGATTTTAATAATGCTTAAAGTGAAACAATAAAAGTGAAATATTCCTTTAAATTTCGTACCTGGGGGGTGTGTGTGATATGCATGTAAAGTGGCGCATGTTTCCCGTGCTTAGAACTGTCCCTGCAGAGGGGGGGACGAGAGAGCGGCCCCCCTCCCTCCTGAACCGTACCAGGCCACATGCCCTCAACATGGGGAGGATGTCCCCATGTTGATGGGGACAAGGGCCTCATCCCCACAACCCTTGCCCGGTGGTTGTAGGGGTCTGCGGGCGGGGGGCTTATCGGAATCTGGAAGACCCCTTTAACAAAGGGGACCCCCAGATCCCGGCCCCCCCTATGTGAATTGGTAAGGGTTTACATTGTACCCCTACCATTTCACGAAGAAAGCTTAAAAAATGTAAAAAAAACCACACAAACACCTTGAAAAAGTCCTTTATTAAAAAAATTTAAAAATTTAAAAAAAAACATTCCAGCGGTGAAATCCAGTGTCCCGCCGCGATCCGATGTCCAGCGCTGTCCGTCACTGGTTTTGCCTGAGCGGACCTGATGGGGAGAACTTCCTCCTCAGTGTTTTAAATGTATAGACCCGCCCCTTCTAAAGTTCCCCATCAGGTCCGCTCAGCGAACCAGATGCGGAACATGACAAGGGGCGGGTCTATACATGTATTACCACAGTGAGAGAAGTTCCCCATCAGGTCCGCCCCCTCGGTATGTCGGACCCGCCTACGTCATTGGCTTGAGCGGGGAACTTCCTTCACTATTTAATTTAAATTTACACAGTGAAGGAAGTTCCCCGCTCAAGCCAATGACGTAGGCGGGTCCGACATACCGAGGGGGCGGACCTGATGGGGAACTGCTCTCACTTTGGTAATACATGTATAGACCCGCCCCTTGTCATGTTCCGCATCTGGTCCGCTGAGCGGACCTGATGGGGAACTTTAGAAGGGGCGGGTCTATACATTTAAAACACTGAGGAGGAAGTTCCCCATCAGGTCCGCTCAGGCACAACCAATGAAGGACAGCGCTGGACATCGGATCGCCGCGGGACACTGGATTTCACCGCTGGAATGTTTTATTTTTTAATTTTTTTAATAAAGGACTTTTTCAAGGTGTTTGTGTGTTTTTTTTTACATTTTTTTACGCATTCTTCGTGAAATGGTAGGGGTACAATGTACCCCTTACCAATTCACATAGGGGGGGCGGGATCTGGGGGTCCCCTTTGTTAAAGGGGTCTTCCAGATTCCGATAAGTCCCCCCGCCCGCAGACCCCCACAACCACCGGGCAAGGGTTGTGGGGATGAGGCCCTTGTCCCCATTAACATGGGGACATCCTCCCCATGTTGAGGGCATGTGGCCTGGTACGGTTCAGGAGGGAGGGGGGGGCGCTCTCGTCCCCCCCTTTTCCCCTGCGGCCGGCCAGGTTGTGTGCTCGGATAAGGGTCTGGTATGGATTTTTGGGGGGACTTCACGCCATTTTTTTTTAAATTTGGGGTGGAGTTCCCCTTAAAATCCATGCCAGATCTAAAGGGCCTGGTATGGATATTTAGGGGGAACCCCACGCCATTTTTTTTTTAAATTTGCGGCGGGGTTCCCCTTAATATCCATTCCAGACCTGAAGGGCCTGGTAATTAAATTCTGGGGGACCCCCACGCTTTTTTTTTTTTTTTATCAATGACTTTTGTATGTATTGATAAAAGCCGACAATTCATTAATAGCCGCGAGTGAGTTTTAAATGACTTTTTTTCCTTCAAAAATTACACTTTGTGCAGGGACAGTTCTAAGCATGGGAAACATGCGCCACTTTACATGCATATCATACACACCCCCCAGGTACGAAATTTAAAGGAATATTTCACTTTTATTGTTTCACTTTAAGCATTATTAAAATCACTGCTCCCGAAAAAACGTCCGTTTTTAAAACTTCTTTTTGCATTGATACATGTCCCCTGGGGCAGGACCCAGGTCCCCAAACACTTTTTAGGACAATAACTTGCATATTAGCCTTTATAATTAGCACTTTAGATTTCGAACGTTCGAGTCCATTGTATTTAATAGGGTTCTAAAGTTCACACAAACATTTTGTCTGTTCGCAGGTTCTGGTGCGAACCGAACAGGGGGGTGTTCGGCTCATCCCTGTTCCTGACAGACCTACAACCGAGCAGTACGGAGTAGCTGTTGGCCCGGTCCACTGTGACTGAGACAGCAAGCAGCCTGGTCATATGTGAACCCTGGAGCAAAGCTCACTGGCCACCCCTGGAGCCATGGGGTATGTCGTGGCCGACCCCGCACGTAGCTAAGGCCTGCTCACGCTCGATGGCCGGACTGGGGGGACTACAAGGATCTATAATATCCAGCCTGTCACCCAGCCGGCAGTTGATAGAAAATTTCTTAAAAGAAGATAAAAAAATAATAATAAAAAAATTAAATTTCTTCCGGACCCTGGGCCCATAGGGAGCCAGGTCCTTCTCTTCTACTAGGCAGAAAAAAACTGAGCTGCTGACTGCAGGGCGGAGGGTTATGTCCAGAGGGACCGCCCCCTGGGCGGGGCTGTTCAACTCTGTTAAAGTAACATGTATTTAAATATCTAACATGTTCTGCCTACTCCTCTCCTATAGAACAGGAACATAACCCAACTGTCAAGAATTAAGGAGCTGTGTCCGTCCATGGACGAAAAGAGAAATATATTTATCTGTTGGGAGGTTTTATTCATTCAGATTTTGGTAAAATATTTTTGGTAACCTATTATCTAATATTATTGTTCATCCATTTTCAGGAAACATGAATACTGTACTTACTTCCACACAATGCATGTGACCCTCACCAGTTAAAGCATTATCAGCACCGAATTTTTTTTAATATATAATGTGGTGGCTGCATTTGATTTATTTTTATTAATTTTTTTCTCTTATTTTCACCTGGTGATCCAACCAGTAACACACTTCCTGTCTTCACTGCACCAGAGGAACAACAGAAATACTTTTGGACAACAGCATTGTCAGTCTGTGGAAAGGGTAATGTTAGGGTCACCATACACGTTACAATCTTCTCATCCAATTTTTGTACAATCAACTTTGGATTTACCAAAACTATGTAATATGAGGACACACCGAATCTATCCAATCAATTTGTATTCAATCAGGCAGACCCTTGCACTGCATAGTAGTAGATCTAAAAGGGATTGTACAATCAGACTGTAATGTGTGTGGTGAGCTTTGGATGCACTAGCAGAGTTTGATGAACTTGACTATCAAATTAAAGTCAAATTCCAGCTAACACTTTTTTAAGCAATAACAGCATAATATTTTTTTTTCCTATTGGGATAAAGCCCTTGTCAGCGTTCAAGCGGAACTAAAGTCAAATTAAAACAATTTTATCAAAATTAAAAATCTTTACAGTGAGAGTAAACTCCCATGTATGATTTTTACCTATAGGTAAGCCTATAATAAGACAAGTAAAAAATGCGCATGAGTCCAAAGTCACTAATATCTCAAAGGTATATAATCAAATGGCGCATGTACAAAAAGATGTACAGTCAGTGAACATGGGGTCCAGGCTCCGGGGGGAGAGGGATGAAGCGGAGGCTGGAAGAATAATAATAATAATAGGAGAAGTCACATGTGCAAGCTCAGGGCTGCCATTCAAGGTGAAACAGAAACCATGTTCCAGGGTACTGTAAAGAAAAGCAAGGGAGAGGCGCCTCTGAGTGCAGACATTTTAAAACAATTTAATAAAGGATAGTGCTACAAGCAACTCACATTTGTATGGTTAAAAACGTGCATTGTACGAAATCCAGTTAGAAGAGGAAGATGTCATCAGGTCTGTCACGGAGTATCTCCTCCTGCTGGGGCGCTGTGCTGCTGATAGTCAGTTCACTGCTGTAGATGGTATGGATACGGCCGTCAGCGGTGAAGAAAAGCAGTGCAGGGCCTTGGAGATGTTGATCGAATAGCAGGCGAGGGCCGATGACGTCACTGGCGTGTGACGCGTTTCCCGAGCCGGCGTACTGCGTGTAGTGTGGCAGTCGCGCTCCTTTGTCAAGCTCTTACTTGACACAGCGCCCCAGCAGGAGGAGATACTCCGTGACAGACCTGATGACATCTTCCTCTTCTAACTGGATTTCGTACAATGCACGTTTTTAACCATACAAATGTGAGTTGCTTGTAGCACTATCCTTTATTAAATTGTTTTAAAACGTCTGCACTCAGAGGCGCCTCTCCCTTGCTTTTCTTTAAAGCCTATAATAAGGCTTACCGATAGGTTAGGGTTGCACCGATACCACTTTTTTAAGTACCGATACTTTTTTCAAGTACTCGCCGATACCGATTACCGATACTTTTTTTGTAATGTCATGTGACAGTGGCACTAATATGCAGCACTGATGGGCACTGATGAGGTGTAGACTGTGTCAGTAGTTTTTTATTTTATTTTTTTTACAATTTTATTTTTTACAATTTTATTATTTGTAACAATTCACATTTTTTCAGTTATTTTATTTTTTTACAATGCTTTCTTTTTTTCCGGGGGGGGGGGGGGTGGACAGTGTCTGCTTTTTTATTTAAATGGTTTATTATTTTTACTTTTAAATATTTATTTATTACAATGTTTCCTTATTTTTTTATCAACCCTGTTGGGGGGGGGGGCTTTGGTGAGATGTTAGGGGTCTAAACAGACCCCCGACATCTCCCCTTTGAGACAGGGAAAGGGACTAAGGACACAGATTCCCCAGTCCCTTTTTCGGCAGCCTCAGCTGCACTGAAGATGAATGGAGAGGAGACAGCAACTCTCTCTCCATTCATAAACTGAAGCATCATAAACACAGTTGCTCAGTTATTAATGGACAGAGTCATAGACTCTGTCCATTCAGAAAAGAAAGGACCCGGTAAATGACATATATACCAGCTCCTTCCTCCGCTCTCCATCCTAAAATCCTAAAAGATCTGGGACAGGGGGGGGGCGGAGGAGCACAGAGGGGGGCCGGAGTAGGACACAGGGAGAACCAGAGGAGCACACGAAGGACATAGAGGGGGACCGGAGGAGGGCACAGGGGACAGTCAGGAATGATCAGTGTGGCGGTGAGGGGAGTTACAATCACCGATCAAACTGTGCGGCATTAAAATAAAGCAGCTGAAAGCCACGGGGGGGGGGGGGGGGAGCGGCTGTCAGATGCTTTATTGAAAGCCGCGCAGGGAGATGGGTGATTGTAACTTCCCCTACAGTCGCACCGATCCTGACTGTCCAAGTATCGAGTCAAGCATCGGAGCATTTGCACCAGTACAAGTACTGGTGCAAATGCTCGGTATCCGCACCGATACTGATACTGTTATCGGTATCGGTGCAACCCTGTAAATATCTCCTAAACGTGCACCGTTAAGGAGGGGTGGTCAGATTGTGCTTGGTTAGCAGTTCCCCTGGTTGCAATAGCCAGGGAATGAAAGCTCTGAAATCAAAAGTAACATTGGTGCTTCTGGGCTCATCCATCACAGAGGAGATTAGGTAATGGATGTTCTTCCATCTCCTCTGGGAAAGTCGTCCTGACTGATTACCACCGTCCTGGGTAAAAGTGCTGTACAGCTGCTCGGATCACTTTTGCAAAACAGCCAATCGCCGGCTGTAAAAAATGATACCAAGGCCATGGCTGCAGCTGCCATGGTCATGGTAGGTGCACCAAGAGGTTACTGAGGTGGCAGACATTGGAAGTGGGGTGCAGAGGTGTATATTTGCAAGAGGGGAGCTGCAGAGGTATGATGAAAACTAACAGGAATTTGTGTGAGGGTGGGTGAGGTCGGCCTATGTGTGTTTTTTTTTTTAGTTGTGCAATGTTTTTAAAAATTCTAATTTTATAAAGTATTATGCATATTACTGATATACTCTCATTTGTTATGTGACCTGTGTCTGTTTATCCATCCGTCTGTCCTTCCCTCCATCCTCTCTATAGTAATAGGTTCATTGGAATGTGCTTGTTGTAATTGAGACATCCTTATTAGCAGTTGTCCTGTAGTGATAGGCAGGTGGTAAACAATGCATGTGACCTATACATGGTGATAAAAGGTTTACAACAGGCAGCTGATCTCCGCAAACCATTAGATTATTGATTGTGATGAGCCCTGTGTGTTTAGAAGGGACTCCCTGCTGTGATCATGGGGAGGTTACATTGTGGGGCCCTTTTTCTGGCAATTAGTGGCCCCGCGCCTCATTACCACCTTATAATGTGGTTAGAAGGTGTTTTCACCTAGAACAGGGGTCTCCAAACATTCTAAACAAAGGGCCGGTTTATTATCCTTCAGACTCTTGGAGGGCCGGACTTTGGCCAGTGGGGGGTGGAAATTTTCCTAGCATCAGTGGGACTAGACATATGGTATTAGGGGGAGAAATAGTGCCCCATCATTGGTATCATAGGGAGGATTAGTGGCCCATTAGTGGTGTCAGTGGGAGAAATAGTTCTCCACTGTCGGTGTCAGATGTCAGAATAGTGTCTCGTATCAGTGGGAGGGATACTGCCCTAAGGGCCATATAAAGGAAAGCAAAGGGCCGCATCTGGCCCTCGGGCCGCAGTTTGGAGACCACTGACCTAGAAGATACCAATACATCTACTATATCAAATAACACCTGTAGGTAAATAGATCTCCAACTCTCTTCATATTTAGCATTGTTGTGTTAAACTGAAATTTCACACTGTTATAATGACTACCCCTTGCAGGGGAGTCCTTCTATGTTTACAAAAAGTAAAACCCATTTATTGTTCTCAGGTGATCAGCCAGCGACATGTACTCAATCAACATTCCCTGCCTTCTTGGAGTGTCATGTTCTTCCTATATTGTTTCCTTGATTTTAGGGTCCAATAATGCTTTTGCATGTAAAAAGTCAAACAATGCAATGCTGATGTGATATATTGTATAGGACAGGGGTAGGCAACCTTAAAGAGGTGGAGATCTACCTGAACAACATGGGAGAAGTCGAAGATCACCAGGCAGAGTGTCACCTCCTTACACTTGATTTAAAACCTCTAATTGCAATACTACTGTGTCGCAATCGCATGCATTGCAAGGCAATCATGGATTTAAATCAGCTTCATACTGATCTGAAGATCTCTTCTTTCCTTCTGCTGGCACCACTCTGGAGACCGCTAGCTGGCATAAGAGATGGAGTCCAGTTGGTATCACTCCACATGGGACAGGAGCCAGCACTTCAGAGGAGACATCGGCTTATGGGGCTCTTGCCCCCTACTACACATCCAAGTAATTCCTCTGCATTGCACTCTCTTTTTAATGCTCTGGAATGGAAGGTTAGCAAGCCCACACTGCGATCTACCAGTCACCTGCGATCTTCTGGTTGCTGACCCCCGGTATAAGTTATACCAAAGATATATGCTCTTTCGGGTCTAATATCTGGCATATATATTATGGGGTTACAGAATATTATACCCTCTTAATCCACCCTCTTTAATACTATTCTTGGGACCTCATCATGAGGCTCAATGTTTGTGCAGTTAAACTGGTCATACAGTAGTAATTTAAAGCGGAGTTCCGCCGAAAAAAATATATTAAAAGTCAGCAGCTACAAATACTGCAGCTGCTGACTTTTAATATATGGACACTTACCTGTCCTGGGCGCCCGCGATGTCGGCACCCAAAGTCGATCTTTCCCTCGGCTCTCGAGTGGAGGCACCGCCATCTTTGGTAAGGGAATCAGGAAGTGAAGCCTTGCGGCTTCACTTCCTGGTTCCCTACTGCGCATGCTCAAGTCGCACTGCGCGGTCCCACTGGTCCCTGCTGGCTTCTGGGACCTGTGTGTCTCCCAGTAGACAGCGGGGGGGGGGAGTAGGCGCCGGAAGTGGTATAGGTCACCGCGGTGATCTATGCCAGGAAGTGGGAGCAAATACCTGTATTACACAGGTATCTGCTCCCCCCTGAAAGGTGCCAAATGTGACACCGGAGGGGGGGAGGATTCCAAAAAGCGGAAGTTCAATTTTTGGGTGGAACTCCGCTTTAACTAATGTAATACGAATATCTGTGCGAACATTCATACGAAAATTCTCAGTACATTCGATGACCTGACAAATGTTTGAAATTACTTCAAAATTGTATTTTCTTTAAACATTTGATATTGGGAGGAATGGACTTTCCCAAGCAAAATCTTCATATACAGTGCTGTAAAGCCTCGTACACACAGTCGGACTTCCATCTGACTTTTCCGTGGATTTTTGTCCGAACAGAGTTGGTCGGGAACACCCATAGCATACACACGCTCTGACTTTTCTGCAAACTTTCCCAAAACTTTTGGCAACATCACGTGGTTTTTCTGCTCTTTTCTGCTCTTTACCGCCACCCTTTGGTCAACTTCTGCTATTGTTGGTTGATTTTAACATTAGTTGTTTAGTCCATCGGACAAAAGTCCGATGGTTTCCTGTACATACGGTCGGACTTTGCTCCATCAGACTTTTGTTGGGCAAAAGTTTGTCCGTTTGCAGACCCAACTTTTGTCTGATGAAAACCAAAAAAATCCGAAACAAGTCTGTCCGATGGAGCGTACACACGGTCGGATTGTTGGTCCAACTTGCTCAAAACGAAGTTTGTTGGACAAAAGTCCGACCGTGTGTACGGGGCTTTAGAAATGTGTTCATTTAAGAAAAGGTTTCCATCCTGCTCCTTTGAAATTTCTTGTCACTGCAGTCAAAAACAAACATCAATTTCACATCACTAACAATCAGATCATCGAATGGACGCTCTTAAAAGGAAACATTTTGTTAAACAAATTCTAAAAGTTTATTATCAGCTTTATGAATAGGTTGATGTTATACCAGTGTTTTATTGCTTTATTGTCCACATTAGGGAAATTTGCCCCCTGTTCCTAAAACAGGGTGTCATGGGAATGGGAAATGATGGGAAACCTTTCTAACTGAGGCAGAAACAATGGTGAGAACACTTTTCTGTAGAGTGGAGAAAGATTAGAGCCTTTGTGAGATACCAATACTATATTATTTGTATTTTTTTATAGGTGAAGGCTATGTGGATACTAATTTGTTAATTTTACTATTTTGATATAATAAAACTTTTCAATCTGCACTTGGCTGTAAATTTTGGCTGGTAGCCATCTTCCTTGCTGGTATTGCGATTGTCTGGAGTTCAGTTGGGCCTATTACAGACCTACTACAGAGCAAATCTAGTACAGACATGTAAAAATAAATGTTAGTTGCTCCATAGGACACAAGGATGATTTGTAATTGTTTCACAGTCTAGTATTTTAGGAAGACTAGTGAAGATTGTAGGCCTAACTGTAGTATGAATAAGAAATTGCCTGCATAATCGGGCCATGGTTCTTTTTCATGTGGCTAAAGGAAGCTTTTTACATTCACTTCTTTTGTACTTTTTTTTTTTACTGAAGTAAATAGTGCAAAGATGACAATAGCTTAGAGGGACAGGACTGGTATGATTCCAGGCAAGAGCATAACCTTAGCCATAGAAGGCCATGCAACTGCTAAGGGGTCTAAAAATACCAGGAGACCAGGGTAAGCTGACTACTACACAATGATTTATACGGCTGGTAAGTACATTTATATACGAGTTTAAATAAAGAGTTGGAATCTCTATATCAGCCTTTATCAATGTGTTTATCCCTGAAGAACTCTTGAAATAACTTCCAGGTTCTTGAGGAACTCCTGCTAAAAATTGTTATACCTACAGCTCACAGAACATTAGCATCATCGATGAGTTGAAGAAGAATTGTGTTACCAATCCCCAACAAAATAATTTTTAGTAATATTCTTGAAATAAATAACTCCTAAAAAAAGAAAGGCACACAGAAGAAAATGTGCTGTCCTCTAATATTAGTGGTCGGACTAGTGACCCCATATATTGATGCTTAGTGGAAGTTTGCACCCTTGCATTGGTTGTCAGTGTAGGTGGGAGATCAATCAGTCCACCATTGCTCACTGCTGAAGGAACCCCTTGCAGCCTCATGAGGAACCCTATGGTTTCACATAATCCAGGATGAGAACATTGTGGTAGTTAGGTAAACGGTTAGTGTTCTGCATCAATAGAGATTTTACCTTACCATCTCACTTTTTAGAGAGACAACAAGGACCCTTAATGGTTTTGCTATGGAATACCCTAATCCATGGTGGCATATGGGCGGGGGTTGGCAGTCAGTGAGCAGATCTGAGGATTATTGCTTATGGTGTAAATGGTATTCAAGAGCACATATGTGATCAATGAAAGCAGAATGAGGTTGATTTACTAAAATTTGAGAGTGCAAAATCTGGTGCAGCTGTGCATAGAAACCAATCAGCTTCCATGTTTTTTTTTTGTCAAAAGCTTAATTGAACAAGCTAAAGTTAGAAGCTGATTGGCTGCCATGCACAGCTGCACCAAAATTTGCACTCTCCAGTTTTAGAAAATCAACCCTAGTGTTCCTATGGCTCAGCACCTACTTTCAACCACCCAGTAGGGTCACTCTGCACCCTTATTTGAGGTCGGTGTGTATGAGAAAAAGGGAGAAGGCGGATGTTGGTTAAACTAAATATAGGCCTTTGAACTCTTGTAATGCGTGGTAAACGCTGCCAATATTGCATATACACAAAATAAGCTCACATACACATAAAGAACAGTAGTATATGGCAGCAGTAATCAAAATGTTGGTGGACCTATGGTGCATAAAAAAATCTATCAAATATGATCATACCTTAGATTTCTTATGCTAGAAATCTGATCAATCAGACACTGAATGCTTTGTATTCCCTATTGAATTGTTTTGGAAGTGCTTGTAGTGTGTCTTCACTTTCTCTTCACTCAGGTAGGGTATATTTTTGGCTTTGCTTGATGGTTTTTGCAGGCACCCTGCATTTCATTTCACAGGAGGGAGCCTGGCACAGAGGCAGGTATTTAGCAGACAGCTGGCAGGATGTGTGGTGACATCAGGGTATCATCTCTCTGTAATGTGCCCGAGGACTTGGCACTTTCCTGTCCTGGCTGGGAAGCTTTTAAAAACAGTTCATACAAAATGCTTAGCAGAAAAATGAGTTAAAATAACAGTACATTATGGTGCTGTTTATAAAACTGCTACAAGGAAGAAAAGACTGTTGCTCCAACTAACCAATCAGATGTTTGCCCCATTGGCAAATACGGACAGCATCTCATACCTTCCACTGTGTTCATTTCAATGAGAGGCCCAAAAAATGCTGACTGATAAAACAATGGAGAAAAGGGAAGTAGACCTGTTGCTCTCTAGTATATGATGGAGGGTCCTTCGCTCAAGAAGTGTTAACATAAAACGATATAAAATGTTTTGTTTTAAGAACATTGTTCAATTTTCAACTCAGTGGGGTCAAATTGATGTTCCATTTCAACCATAGTGACAAAAAAAGGAGCAGGAAGGAACATATGCATGTGCAAATTTCAAACAGTGTATGTGGTTTTCCCTAAGTGCTCATTTACACTTCCTTCGGCTTCAACACACATTAACGGCTAGTTTACACTTGCTTCAAAACAAGGTTTCAGACAGGCTTTGTTAAAGCTCTCTGAACGCTGTCACTAAATAAAATGGTTGGCTTACAGTCCTGTTTACACCTGCATTTGCTTTGCTTCAGCTTTGCTTAAAAAATTATACCCCATGTAGCTTTAGTGGTGCTTCAAAGCGTCTTCAAAGCCTCCATATAAGTCTATGGCAAAGTCACACTGAAGCCCCATCAAAGCTCCACCAAAGCCTTATCGAAGCCTCATCGAAGCACCAAGCAAAAGCAGATTTTATTTAGTGACAGGAGCTTTGACTGGTGTTCAGAGAGCTTTAACAAAGCGTCTCCGAAGCCATGTTTTGAAGCAAGTGTAAACTAGCCCTTAAAGGGGGATTCCACCCACGATTTTTTTAAAAGTCAGCAGCTAAACACTGTAGCTGCTGACTTTCAATAAGGACACTTACCTGTCCTACTCACCCGCAATGTCAGCCCCCCCCCCCCCCCCGAGGCCGATCCCTCGATCCTGACAGCTCCCGGCGCCGCCATCCTCAGTAAGGGAAACAGGCAGTGAAGCCGTGCGGCTTCACTGCTAGTTTCCTACTGTGCATGCGCGATCCGCACAGCGCTTTGTGAATGGGCCGGCTGCTCTCTGGGATACACACAGTTCCCAGAAGGCAGCGCGCCCCATTCACCAGAAGACACCGTGAGTAGGACGGAGGAAGAAGACCAGCCGCGGACGATAAAGAGGCAGATTAGGGACTTCCGCATAGCAACCGCTATTTCTGGTAAGTAAAATATATATATTTTTTCTATTTTTTTTTTCTCTTTTTTTTAGGATTTTTGGTCAAAAACTATATTCAGGGTGGAACTCCACTTTAAGAAGGTAGAATCATTCCAAAATCAAATGTTAAAGCGGAAGTAAACCCATCGATTTAACAGTTTCAAAAAGCATGCCGGGAATGCCAACTGTCACATTGGTTGTGCTCTCAACCAAACTGTCAAACCATCCAATGGCTGGTGTCATAACTGATCACATGTGCAGCATCATGGCAGTTGAAGATTAAACAGAGGCCAAAATGGCAGCTTCCTTGCCTGAAAATGATAGGAGGGTTTACTTCCACTTTAACAAGCCGACCTCAATGCTCTGTCTAATTGGGCGACTATGTGGCAGATGAGGTTTAATGTTGATAAATGTAAAGTTATGCACTTGGGGGCTAAGAATATGAATGCATCATACATACTAGGGGGAGTACAACTGGGGGGATCCGTAGTGGAAAAGGATCTGGGGGTTTTGGTAGATCATAAGCTCAATAATGGCATGCAATGCCAAGCTGTGGTTTCCAAAGCGAGCAAAGTCCTTTCTTGTATTAAGAGAGGTGTGGATTTCAGAGAGAGAGACATCATTTTGCCCCTGTTCAAATCATTAGTAAGACCTCATCTGGAATACGCAGTTCAGTTTTGGGCCCCAGTTCTCAAAAAGCATATCGGGAAACTGGAGAAAGTGCAGAGAAGGGCAACCAAACTGATAAGAGGCATGGAGGAGCTCAGCTATGAAGAAAGATTAGAGGAACTGAATTTATTCACTCTTGAGAAGAGGAGAATAAGGGGGGATATGATTAACATGTACAAATATATAAGGGGTCCATATATTGATCTTGGTGATGAGTTATTCACTTTACGGTCAACACAGAGAACAAGGGGGCACTCTTTAGGTCTAGAAGAAAAAAGATTTCATCTCCAAATACGGAAAGGTTTCTTCACAGTAAGAGCTGTGAAAATGTGGAACAGACTCCCTGCAGAGGTGGTTCTGGCCAGCTCAGTAGATTGCTTTAAGAAAGGCCTGGATACTTTCCTAAATGTACGTAATATAACTGAGTACTAACAGTTCTAGGTAAAGTTGATCCAGGGTAAATCCGATTGCCTCTCGGGGGATCAGGAAGGAATTTTTTCCCCTACTGTAGCAAATTGGATCATGCTCTGCTGGGGTTTTTTGCCTTCCTCTGGATCAACTGTGGGTATAGAATTGGGTATATGGGATTGCATGATATTTTTTTTTATTTTTATGGTTGAACTGGATGGACTTTGTCTTTTTTCAACCTGACTAACTATGTAACTCTGTAACTATGTAACTATGTAACATTTCCGGCATGCCGGAAGTGCTAGCTGTCACATTGGTTGTGCTCTCAACCAAACTGTCAAACTATCCAATGGCTGGTGTCATAGCAGATCACATGTGCAGCATCATGGCAGTTGCAAATTAAACAGAGGCTAAGATGGCAGCTTCCTTGGCTGAAAACAATAGGAGGGTTTACTTCCACTTTAAAAGCAAATAATGAAAGGAAAGGGAAAGAGGTTTCTAAGAACCCCCCTTTCCTCATGGGATTATGACAGGAGGCAGTTTCAAGGCTCCCCCCCCCCCCCCCGGGTGCCTTGAGGTAAGGTCACTTGGCCTTTAGGGGTTAGGCCAGGGGCATAACTAGAAATCACAGGGCCCCATAGCAAAATGTTGTATGGGCCCCCCCCCACCAAAAAATGGCGGACTTAAATTAAATAGTGGGCGTGGTTTAAAGGGCGTGTGGTTTGAGTCTGAGATGAAAGAAAGAAAGAACCCAGATCCTACACCACAATAGCAATAGAAAGTTTAATCAACAGATAAAGATACTCCAAACACCTGGTGTTAGCGCTTCAATAATCCTCACCTGTGCCCAATGCAGCGTGGTCTGCCCGTGCCCAATACTGCCTCACCTGTGCCCACTTGTGCCCAATGCAGCGTGGCCTGTGCCCAATGCAGCGTGTCCAGTGCCCAATGCAGCCTCACCTGTGCCCAATGCAGTGTGGCCTGTGCCCAATGCAGCATGTCCAGTGCCCAATGCAGCCTCACCTGTGCCCAATGCAGCGTAGCCTGCCCATGCCCAATACAGCCTCACCTGTGCCCAATGCAGCCTCACCTGTGCCCAATGCAGCGTGACCCGTGCCCAATGCAGCGTGACCCGTGCCCAATGCAGCCTCACCTGTGCCCAATACGCACAGCTCGCCTCTTCCTCTCCTCACTTCCCTTGGCTGGGGGACCGTGCGGGCGGTGCTCGCCCCCCGGCAGTATGCATTCCTCCTCCTCCCCACGGGTCCCTCTCGGTTGCGGGCCCCATAGCGGCCGCGTGTGTTGCTATGGCGGTAGTTTCCGCCACTGGGTTAGGCCATGTAAGTCATGTCAGTTGGTATACAGGCAGGGAGAATAGTGTGACAATATTGGCTAATCTGAGGTAGGGTCACATGGCAGACTAGGGTTAGGCTATGTGATCTTTACCTCAGAACATTCCAGAAGCCCCCTGAGCCTGTCTATAAAAGGGGGTTCCGTGAAGGGGTGCTCATTCACCTCAGAAGGCACAGCCGTGGTGCTCCCCACCCTCCCACCCAAAAAAATGAATAAAATGATAATGAATAAATAAATATATTTGTCGCGGCCAATATTGTGTGGTGGTGTCACCTTGAAATCAAGGGGGACAGTGTATTATAATATAAGTGGACTCGAGTTTGTATGACTGGGTCTAAAAAAGTGTTGATCTGAAGTTGAGTTATTACCGGGAAGTGTGAAGTTTAAATTATTTAAGTTACAGCTTGAGCCGTGGTGGCTAAGCTGTTTTTGAGTGTATAAAATACTTATAACGTTATTATTTATTTGAAGTATATTATTTTAAACCAACAATAATTGGCCGTGGCCAGCTATTATCCAAATAAAAAATAAATAAAATAAAAAATAAATAAAAATAAACTCTGTGTCTGGTGTATTCTTTTTTTGGTAAATTGCCTTCCTGTCTATTATCCAATGAAGTTTTGAAGTACTTTCAACTGACATTTGTCAAGCTGTTGAATGTACTGAGAACTGTTTGTCATACAAATATTTTTTCATAAACCTTATAGGCAAGCCATAAATTATGAAAGTTTCTTTCCTTAAACCCATTGCTCAATTCCCCCGTCAACAAGCTATTGTATTTTGACAGCGGAAGGTTTTCCAGCAGTCAGAATACAATGATCACTGTCAGTCATTATAACCACCGGCAGTAATCACACAGAAAAACCTGACAGGCTGGTTGTCTGATAGATCGATTTCAGTACAACCAGTCTGCCCATAGATGGATCAAATTCCAAACCATCTATGGCCAGCTTTAGACAGATACGTAAAAATAAAGTTTGGACTGAAATTTTTAGTTTTTCTGGCAAAAAGGCTGCTCCAGACTTTCTTTAGTGTTGATTGTATAGCTGAAGGCATGATGAGCTATTTGGCGGACAGTTGGAGACTGCTGGAGATTTAGAAATGGAATGTGTCAATGCTGCTGCTAAATGCAAGGCAGTGGCTTTGTGTTGTCATCCTGCAACAGGAAGTGATGTCATAGGCAGGAAAAGGTTTGCAGCAGATTCACAAAAACAACAAGATCTTGGGGGGGATTTACTGAAACTGGTGCACACAGAATCTGGTGCAGCTGTGCAAAATAACCAGCTTCTAACTTCAGCTTGTTCAATTAAGTTTTGACAATAAGCCCATGGTCACATTGGACCGATTTGGCATGCGATTTGACATGTCAAATCGCATACCAAATCGGCGGCTATTGCCAGCAATATCAGCGTCCGAATAGGTGCGGCGGGGACTTTGTGGCACTGCACCGATTCCAAAAAGTAGTTCCTGCACTACCTTTTGCCACTTGAATAGACATCTGTGTATGAACCGGCACAGATGTCTGTCAAATTGCCCCTGAAGTCGGACTGCATTGCCGGTTTGAAATCGTGCGAGTTCAGCGGAATTCTCATGATTGGGTACTATGCACAGCTGCACTAGGTTCTGTGTGCACCAGTTTTAGTAAATCTCCCCCACTGTGTACAATGAAGCATGATGCCAAACATACTAGAAACCAGATTTTTGGTTTTAACTATACCTTTAAGATTTTAAGTTTTACGTTAACTATTGAAGGCTGCGATTTCTTGTAAATCATCTAAGCCAGGTTCTTTGCTGGCTCCCACATCTTCACTTTGTCTATTTCCTGGTTTGGGGTCTTCGGCAAGGCCAAAATGATGTACCCGTATATACTCGAGTATAAGCCGACCCGAATATAAGCCGAGGCACCTAATTTTACCACAAAAAATGGGAAAACGTATTGACTCGAGTATAAGCCTAGGGTGTCCATCTGCATGCCTCACTGTGTCCATGTGCATGCCTCACTGTGTTCATGCCTCACTGTGTCCATGCCTCACTGTGTCCATGCCTCACTGTGTCCATGCCTCAATGTGTCCATGCCTCACTGTGTCCATTCCTCACTGTGTCCATTCCTCACTGTGCCCATGCCTCACTGTGCCCATGCCTAGACTGACGTTCAACATGGGAGTCTATGGAAAGGGTGCTCCCCGGCCGTAGGTCCCCCAGACAAAAACCTTTGCACACTTATAGAGGAGAAATGCGGCTACATGTGTGCCAAGTTTGGGGTCCAGGAGACCTACGACCGGTCGGTACCAGGTCCCCAAAGTCACCGGAGAAATGACCGTTTAACATGGGAGTCTATTGAAGGGGTACCCGGGTTTGAAAAATCGGTGCTCCCTGGCCGTAGGTCCCCCGGACAACAAACTTTGCACACTTGTAGAGGAAGAGTGGGGCTACATGTGTGCCAAGATCGGCCAGTACCGGGTCCCCAAAATCCGGGAGATCAGGCACAAAAAGGTGACTCGAGTATAAGCCGAGGGGGGCATTTTCAGCACAAAAAATTGTGCTGAAAAACTTGGCTTATACTCGAGTATATTCGGTAACTCTCGTGCATGCTCACAGGTGTCCATTCATTCTGGCACCAAGGTATGCTGAAAATATAAAAAAACAAGAACAGAGGGCGCACCAAGCTTGCGCATTACCTTTGCAACAAAAGATCATATTTATTGAATAAGATATTGTACTCACAAGCAAATGGTGTAAGCAAGTGAAAGATTAAAAAAGTCCATCAGTGACCTCGTCCAACATGGTCTGCTGGCCGGTGAACATGAGTGGGATGAGAGTAGTTCAAGGTTAACTGATGCATTTCCAGGGTCACCCTGGAAACGCGTCAGTTAACCTTTTTAGCTTCTTTAATTCTTTTTTTTGAATTTCTTCTAGGTTCTCCCTGACCTGTTGAGTGGCAGCACAGCCAATGCAGTGGTGTGGTGTGTGAAGAATCTTTCTCCCTCGTCTCGAGTCCATCCACAGCTACCTCTTGAGCGCAGGAGCATTTGTTTTTTCTTATGCTGAAAATACACACTGAGCTGCACACACACAGCTCAGTATACATTCCACAGTAGATTGTGAACAGGCAGGTAAGTTTGTTTTATTGCAGAGGAGACATAGCATTCCAATGTGAAGGTGTGTTTTTGGTGCATTTTTTTTCCCCCGCACCAAACATGCACCAAAATTGCAACGGACCTGCAACTGACCAGTGTGAATAGTTTCCTATAATATTTAATGGTCATGCATCCGCTTTTTTACCCAAAAACAAAAGAAAAACTGATCAGTGTGAAAGCAGCCTAGTAGACACAACTTAGAAACTCCCTGCCCTTACTTTTAGGAATAAAATCCCACCCAATAAAGTGCCTGTCTTCTGGCAATTTTTTTTTTTTTTTTACAGTTTAGTTCCACTTTAATCTTTTTATTAGTTGTTATTTTATATCCAGATTCTTTACAGCTACTTTCACACTGCTTCATTGTATTTTTCACCTGTGAAAAAGAACATGCGACTCAAAACGCACCAAAACCGCAACTGCGGGTGCATTTTTTATGCATTTTTGTCACATTTTTGATGCGGTTTTATTTACTCCAATATAGAGTTGCGTTTTTGGTGCGTTTTACCCCCACGCACCAAAAATGCAACAGACCTGCAACTGACCAATGTGACGAGTTTCCTAGAATTAAATGGTCATGCGTTTTTCATCTGCTTTTTTTAACGCAAAAACAAAAGAAAAACGAATTACAGTAGTGTGAAAGCAGCCTAGTAGACACAAAATAGAAACTCCCTGCCCTTACTTTTAGGGCCCTTTCACACGGAACGCCACGTGAACATCCGCTTGCTCAGCGGGGATCGCTCCGTTGATCCCCGCTAAACCGGCAAATGACAGGGCGGTCCCTGCACACTGAGCAGGGACCGCCTTGTCAGATCTCTGCTCTCCTGTATGGGGGGATCGGATGAACACGGAACGTCTGTCCGTGTTCATCCGATCCGCTCTGCAGACGGATGGAAAAATAGGATTTTCCTCCGTCTGCAGAAACGGAGCATAGGGGAGACGGATGAGATCGGGTGTCAGCGGATCCTTATCTACTGACACCCGCTGTCCCATAGGGATACACGTATGTCCGTATTTCATCCGAAAACGGATGGATGAAATACGGACATACGGTCTGCACGTGTGAAAGGGGCCTAAAGAATGAAATTCCACACAATAACCTCTTGTGAATTGGCTTTTACATACAGAATACCACAAAACCCATAGTATGTGCATTCTTTAATTCAGAAATTCATATCAAAAACAAAACTGAAAGAAAAAAAAGTTTTCTTTTAAAACTAAAAGCATAGTGTTGTAGCGCAAATACTGCATTGTACTCTTCTTTAGTGAATTTCTAGCAGATTACAAGCTGGGTAAAGGAAGGTTTGTCTATAGGTCTGGTGATTTGTTATGAATAATCAGATTCCCTTGTGTATGGCCAGATTTGGGATTGGAAAGCGTACTGGAAACACGCACATGCATACCTTGGCCTGTCTGCAGAACAGGGTAACGAATGCTGAGAAACAACCCTAAAAATACCGGTAGGCGCTATGGAATTAGCATGCTGAGCGATCACACTTTGATACTTTGATTGCCTCAAATACACATATTAAAGAAGATGTATAGGAATATAAATGAACAATGAGCTGGGGGGGGGGGGGGGGTGGAAGGTCTGAGTACTCCCACTGTCTACTCGCTGGAGGAGATGAAGTCACAGGATAGTAACCAGCAGAGGCTGATTCATTGTTTACACTCTCCTCAGTGCCAGGATTTCTGTAAAGTACTCAGCACAAACTCAAGCTGTGTATAATGTCATCCTTATGCTGCAGGCCTCACCTTCAGCCATTTTCCTTTTGGCTCCTACACAGGAGCCAGTGTTAATTAGCAATGCAATGGATATAAGCTTTGCTTGCAGGAGGCTAGTGTGGGCTGCCTTTACAACCATAATCAACACCTTGGATTGGAGGAATCGTTTCATTTTAATCAGCGAGAACAATCCTTTTTCTGCACATGCGCAATTCTTAGGGCCAGTTCACGCATAAAAAATATAAAATAAAATAAAACAAATTTCTTCATCAGTTTAGGCCAATATGTATTCTTCTACATATTTTTGGTAAAAAAAAATCGCAATAAGCTTGTAATAAGTGTATATTGATTGGTTTGTGCAAAAGTTATAGCGTCTACAAAATAGGGAATAGATATATGGCATTTTTTTTTACTAGTAATGGCGGTGATCTGCGATTTTTAGCAGGACTGCGACATTGCGGCGGACAGATCGGACACTTTTGACCCTTTTTTGGGACCATTGACATTTATACAGCGATCAGAGCTAAAAATAGCTACTGATTACTGTATAAATGTCACTGGAAAGGAAGGGGTTAACACTAGGGGCGATCAAGGGGTTAAATGTGTTCCCTGGGAGTGTTTCTAACTGTATAGGGGCTGCGCTGCCTGGGAGAAGAGTGAGATCACTGTCCCTGATCACTAGGAACAGCAGATCTCTCTCTCCTCCCCTGTCAGAATGGGGATCTCTCTGCTTACATTGACAGATCCCCATTCTGGCTCTCGTTCCCGCGATCCGGGGTGGCCGGCGGACATCGCGGCCACTGGTCACGCGCATCGGGTCCCCTGCCCTACAGGAGCCTTAAAGGGGTCGACGTACACCTACAGCGATTTGCGGGAACGTGCCGACCTGCCGCCATATTATGACGGAGGCTGGTCGGTAAGTGGTTAAAGGGATGAGGTGGCAAGCCTAGTGCCAGGTGTGCCTGGGCACACCCTAATTACTCTGTGCAGTGCCGACTCCCCCTACTGCCCGGGCTTCCCCCCATGTTACCCCCAACCCCTGTCCGGCATTGCTACTGGCTTCCCTCCTCTTACCTCAACTGCTGCAGGGGATGTTTCAGGATGGAGAGCAGAGAAAGGGGCTAGTCATTTGTCACTGTCATTGACTGCACCCTTCCTTTGAAATGAACACACTCACTCACTATGTCAATTCATAACTGAAGCATAGTAAAATGTGTTTACTATGTTTCAGTGAATGAACAGGGAGCACTTTGCATGCATTCACTGTCCCATGCAGCTGAAGCTGCAGAGAAAGGCGCGCGTGTTCAAGCTTTGTGGTGCACACTCTAATGCAATTAGCTGTGCACACCTATGAGCTGCAATAAAATGTGGGCAGTGTGAGATTATGGTTCATTCATATCGCCCTGTGTGTGTTGGACGCAGGTAAATGCATGTACATTGACATACACTGGCATGTTGTGTTGCGATGTGTTATAACCTGAATGGCAGGGGAGCCAAACTTGTGCGTTGATGCGTGTTGCGCTGACACGTGTTACCATGCACTGTGTAGCTCTGGTAAAAGCAGAGCTTGCTCTACATTTTTCCCACTGCAGACCAGCACATATCAGCGCAATGCACCAATGTGAACTGCTCCCATTCACATGCCTTATTTTTTACAGGAACTTACGTTGGCACGTGTTGAAAAAAATGTGCCAATGCCTCCAATGTGAATGGGCCCTAAATAGCGAAGAACATGACCGCAGTTTTAGCGCCGGTTCACACTAGTGTGATGCCAGGCATCGCATGTAATTCGTACCGCATTGCTGTGCAGATCACATGCGATGTCTGTGCGAATTCAGCCATACAAATTGTATGTCTAAATTTTGCATCGCATTCGGACCAAACTCATGCAGGACCCTTTTTTTGTTTGTCCGCACCGGAATCGGATCGCATGGGTGTAACAACTGCCTTCTCTTATTTTCTCCCTTTTAGTCTGGTAAATAAATCATTCAAAGTGTTTTGTTATAGCTGTTCAAAAAAGTGCAAAATAATATCTGCCAGAAATCTTGTGAGCTGATCAGTGTTAATTTTGTAGATGAAAATATTTTTCGCTGACTAAATTAACACTATTTTAATCGACTAAAATATGACTAAAACTAAAACAAATACGATTACTAAAATGCGACTAAAACTAAAATGGCAAAGACTAGAAATTTAAATAGAAATTTAACGTTTCAAAAATGATGACAAAATTAACACTGAACTACCAGATAAGCTGGTGAAAGAAAAAAAAAGATAACATATTTTTTTTTCTTAATATTTAATGTTGGTAATATATTCAGGTAATATGTGCAATGGCATTACAGCCAATAGAGTTTACAGTTTTGGGGGGGTTTTCATATGCACTTCTGTTTGTCAAAAAGCACAATATTTTTGTTTGTTTGTGAAACTCGATTTTATTTATAAAGACCTTATATATCACAACGGCTAAATCTGTGTCTGTAGTGCATGTTCAAACCTTAATACCATAAATAACATGTTAATAGATTTTTCTCCAGGAGTATATAAGTTTGGCAATTCTAGAGAAATGTTTAAATAATGCATTACAATCTAACTACACCCATTTGATTTTAGTCGACTAAAATGAACTGCAGATTTTAGTTGACTAAAGTACGACTAAAACAATTCAGATGACTAAAATACAACTAAAACTAAAATGGCATTTTAGTCAAAAGACTAAGGGCCCTTTCACGGGCAGATCCGTTTTTAGACATCCGCTTGCTCAGCAGGGATCCCTTCGTTGATCCCCGCTGAGCCGGTGTCCTGCCGAGAAAGGCCCCTCGGTGGATAATGCACGCCCTGTACTGCGCAAGCGCAGCACTTGCGCAGTATGGAGCACAACGGAGCCGCCGAAAATCGCCGAAGATGAACAGCTGTGAATCAGCTGTACACGGCGCCTGCGCAATGAGCACGACATTGTGCCACACGCTACCGCACACCCCCGATGCTCGTGCAACTCTGCAAGGGGCGGGTGTATTACTATTATATCGTGTAAGGGGCGGGTGGCATATCTGTCCATCAATTTAAAATACGGCTTCTTCTGTAGCCATCTGTCTCTTACACGCGTCTCAGTAACACATCCACCTCATTATGTTAGTTAGTTAAATCCGCCCATCAACATTGCAAAACCCGCCCTTCAGTTGTTTAAACACGCACCGCAAAGACGTGTAGTTTATTGATAAAACCACCACCAACTTATCAGCTCTGCCCCAGAGGCGTTGCTAGGGGGGTGCGGGGGGTGCGGTCCGCCCCCGGGTGACACCCGCTAGAGGGGTGACACCCTCCCTTTTTTTTTTTTTTTTTTTTTTTTTTTTTTTTTTATTTTTTTTTTTTTTTTACAGCTGACCCATTCATTGATTAATTTCACCCCGCTGGGCTGGAAGCCTGGAACAACACCTCCAGCGCCGTGGCCGCGCCTGGTGTGTGTCCTCCGGCTCCTTATTCTTCCTATTCCTAAATTCCGATCCTCCTCCCTACCCTACAGAGCCAGCGAGCGACTCAGCCTGTCACATCATCACACTGCACTGTGATGATGTGATGACACGCACTAGCGTTGCTAGCCAGGTGCGGGGGGGGCGGGCCGCACCCGGGTGACACCCACCAGAGGGGTGACACCCGTGGGTAGCGCAGCGGCACCACACTGACATTGCCCGCTGCCCTGTGCCTTAGGCTCACGCTGCGGCTGTGTCCCTCAGCGGAGCGGAAGGAAGCCGCCGCCCCCTCTGCCTCCTCTCTGTTTACATCCACAGAGGAGGAGGAGGAGCCCGCGCTCGAGAGACACACCGCTGTGTGTATCTGCCGCTCTGTTCT
Organism: Rana muscosa; assembly: GCA_029206835.1. Taxonomy (NCBI): domain Eukaryota; kingdom Metazoa; phylum Chordata; class Amphibia; order Anura; family Ranidae; genus Rana; species Rana muscosa. The sequence goes on along the minus strand of CM055118.1, from coordinate 244,209,030 downwards.
GAGGTCTGTAAGGTAAGGGGGGCATCTTTACTGATGGGGGGAGGGGGTGTCTGTACTGCTGGGGTCTGCACTAGGGGGAGTTTGCACCAGGGGGGCTGTAACTGAGGGGGTGTCTGTACTGAGGGGGGTCTGGTACCAAGGGGGTGTCTGTACTGAGGGGGGTGTCTGTACTGAGGGGGGTGTCTGTAACTGAGGGGGTGTCTGTACGAGGGGTGTCTGGTACTGTGGGGGGTGTCTGTAACTGAGCAGGGTGTCTGTAACTGAGGAGGTCTGCACTGAGGTGGGGGTGTCTGTACTGATGGAGCGGTCTGTACTGAGGTGGGGGTGTCTGTACTGAGGGGGTGTCTGTACTGAGGGGGGTGTATGTACTGAGGGGGGTGTCTGTAACTTAGGGGGTGTCTGTAACTGAGGGGGGGTCTTTAACTGAGGGGGGGTCTTTAACTGAGGGTGTGTCTGTAACTGAGGGGGTGTCTGTAACTGAGGGGTGGTCTGTACGAGGGGGAGTCTGTACGAGGGGGTGTCTGTACTGAGGGGGTGTCTGTACTGAGGGGGGTGTCTGTACGAGGGGTGTCTGTAACTGAGGGGGTGTCTGTAACTGAGGGGTGGTCTGTACGAGGGGGAGTCTGTACGAGGGGGAGTCTGTACGAGGGGGTGTCTGTTACTGAGGGGGGTGTCTGTACTGAGGGGGGTGTCTGTACTGAGGGGGGTGTCTGTAACTGAGGGGGGTGTCTGTAACTGAGGGGGTCTGCACTGAGGTGGGGGTGTCTGTACTGATGGAGCGGTCTGCACTGAGGTGGGGGTTCATACTGAGGGAGGCGGGTCTATATTGATGGCGGAGAGTCTGTACTTAGTGGAGCGGGTTTGTACTGAGGGAAGGGATCTATACTGTGGGAGTGGGGTCTGTAGTTAGTGGAGGGGGGTCTGTACTGAGGGGGGACTATAGTTGTTGGGGGGTGACACCATTTTTTTTCGCACCGGGTGACACCAACCCTAGTGACGCCACTGCTCTGCCCATCAATTTAAAATTCGGCCTCTTCTATAGCCATCCGCCCCTTACACGATATAACAGTAATACACCCGCCCCTTGCAGAGTTGCACGAGCATCGGGAGCGTGCGGCAGCGTGTGGCACAATGTCGTGCTCATTGCGCAAGCGCCGTATACAGCTGACTCACAGCTCTTCATCTTCGCCGATTTTCGGCGGCTCCGTACTGCAGCAGAACACCGGCAGATGACAAGTCCATCTCTGCACACTGTGCAGAAACGGACTGGTCAGATCTCCGCTTTACTCTATGGGGGGATCGGATGAAAACGGACCGTAGAGTCTGTTTTCATCCGATCCGCCAGACGGATGGAAAATAGGGCTTCCATCGTCTGGATTTAGCGGAGCGGGTCGGATCGGATGTCAGCGGACATGTCACCTGCATGGAGCGCCCATTCTGGTCCGCCGAAAAAAACTGACAGGCGGATCTGAACGGTCCGTCCGTGTGAAAGGGGCCTATGACTGAAGCTAAAACAAGACGTGACGTCAAAATTTACACTGGAGCTAATAACTAATAACTCTAAATGAGTCTTTGAGTGCCAATTCTGTTTTTTATCAACTTACCGTATGTCTCAGACAATCTATCTGCATTTTGTGTCATTAGCTTCAAGAAGCAAAAAAAATAAAAACGCAAAAATATACTTCATATGCTTGATAATGCCTTTTGATGCCCGATAGGCAGTATCAGACACTTTAGAAGGCCAACTGGATATTGCCATACATATTACAATCTTTGTACAGTTCCCACTAGATAAAAACAAAGAAGATCCCAAGCATGTTTAAATTACTATTGGTTGGTCCACTACCTCTGCTGGAAGTCTGTGGCAAGTATATCTACTACTCTTAAATATGTTTTTTTCTAATGTCACTCCTTACCTTTTAATTTTTTTTCCAAACAAGATTTATTGATTTATTGAGAATTTTTTTTTTTTTTGTACATACAGTATAGGAATATGTCAATCAATCATACAATTGGTGTGTTGTAAGAATCAGCATAAGAAATAATACCTTTTCATTATGCCCTCATTTAGTTTGGCTCAGTTTTATAATGAAAACGCAGTCCTCCTAAACCTGATGCACATACAATAATAATATACAGTGTGTGTGTATATATATATATATATATACAGAATACAGAATACTTTATTAATCCCAAAGGGAAATTGGTAAATTGTTATCTCTCAATAAATATATATAAACAATAAAATAAACATATATAAAAATAATGTGAGTTTTAACCACTTTAAGACCGGCCGCCGTCCGGCACAGTAGCTTTCCTGTGCGAATCGCCCTAGCTGTACGGCGGCTCGCGCAGGCTCAGTTGCGGGCGCGCGCATGCTCGGTCTTGCTGCGGGAGCGTGCCCGTGGGTCAGAAGGACTCGATGTCCTCCGGGGGCCCGTGATTGCCTTGTACGCAGGCAGAACGGGAAATGCCTATATAAACAAGGCATTTCCTCGTTCTGACAGGTGACATGACAGGGATCTACTGTTCCCAGTGGTCGGGAACAGTGATCTCTGTCATGTCCCAGTAAGCCCATCACCCCCACAGTTAGAAACACTCATAGGGAACACAGTTAACCCCTTGATCGCCCCTTGTGTTAACCCCTTCCCTGCCAGTGACATTTACACAGTAATCAGTGGCTATTTTTAGCTCTGATCGCTTTATAGATGTCAATGGTCCCAAAAAAGTGTCCGATCTGTCCGCCGCAATGTCGCAGTCCCGATAAAAATAGCAGATCACTGCCATTACTAGTAAAAAATAATAATAATAATAAAAATGCCATAAAAATGCCATAAATCTATTCCCTATTTTGTAGACGTTATAATTTTTGCGCAAACCAATCAATATACGCTTATTGCGATTTTTCTCACCAAAAATATGTAGAAGAACATATATTGGCCTAAACTGATGAAGAAATTTGTTTTAAAAAAAATAAACGTGGGATATTTTTTATAGCAAAAAGTAAAAAATATAGTTTTCTTTTATTAAATTGTCGCTCTTTTTTTGTTTATAGCGCAAAAAAAATAAAACAGCAGAGGTGATCAAATACCACCAAAAGAAAGCTCTATTTGTGGGGGAAAAAAGATGTCAATTTTGTTTGGGTACAGCGTCCCACGACCGCACAATTGTAAGTTAGAGCAACGCAGTGCCGAATCGCAAAAAATGCTCTGGTCATTAAGGGTTAAAACCTTCCGGGGCTGAAGTGGTTAATCATGTCCCTCCTTACCTGTGTTTTCTGGAAGCTGTACAAATAAAGTTCCTCCAGTCCCTCCTCATATGATTTAGCCCTCAGGCCTTGCACAGTTTGCTCCTGCTAGCATCTATCAATAGCAATGTATTACTGCAAGGGCCTACTTGGTGAATGCAAATTGAATGGATTGTGTAGATAGATCAACGGATTACATAGTACTGGTGGCCATAACCATAACGGTCTGTTATCATTCTTAGTGCAATCAGGTGAATATATTGATTGAAAATACAATCTATCAGATGTAAGTCTACCATTCTATTAAAAATGATCATTTAATCTATCTGTATTGTGATCGGGACTCCAACATACACACAGATATTCATCTGATTAATTGGAATCAATCGGCAATGGCCGATGGCCCTTCCACCTAGCAGAATCGATAAAAAACTGATCAGAATGATTGAAGAGTTTGTGATTTCTATTCTATTGGATCACTTTAGTTGCATTAAGTAATCAATTGAATAATCATATTGATACATGTAGTAGCGACTGTAATGTGTAATAGTCCGTACGCATGATCTGAAAATTGAATTTATCTTATGATAATCTGATCGTTAGTACACAGCTTTTGAGAGTCGATCCCGACACTTCATGCGATATTATCCGATCGGACAAGCACAAAATTTTTTCTTGTAGGATACGAGATCGTAAGATTTTAATTTAATCAGTATTCATCCAAAAATACAATAAAACACAATACATCACTTCTGAATTTTTTTTCTGTTGCACTGCAATTTTCGTAACTTTAGTAAACTCTCCAGCCGTGTACACACGGTCGGATTTCCTATGGATTCCAATCCGATGGATTTTTCCATCGGAAATCCGATGAAGCTGACTTCCATCAGTCTTGCCTACACACCATCAGTCAAAAATCCGACCGTCCCAAACGCCGTGACGTAAAACACTCCGACAAGCCGAGAAAAAATAAGTTCAATGCTTCTGAGCATGCGTCGACTTGATTCTGAGCATGCGTGGGTTTTTTGTCTGATGGAGTTCCACACAGACGATGGGAATTTGCTATAGTTTTTTTTCCCATCGGATAAATTTAAAACATGTTCTATTTTTTCTCACCGATGGAAAAAAGACCGATGGGGCCCATACACGATTGGACTGTTTTCATCGGTAAAACCGATCGTGTGTACACGGCTTTCATTTTCGATATGGAGACTAGCGTGTGTAGCGGGGTGTTCCCCTATATTGGGAAGAAACTACATTACCCATAACCCCATTCTTGTTGTGACGTTCCACCGCAGAGACTCATGGGAGGGGTTATAAAAGGAAGAGGCGGGGCCGGGCTCGGCCTCTTTGGCGACACGAGACTTCACGGACGGATCCTCCTGTGCGGATGTGTCGGAGGGGCAAGGCCTGAAGCCTGAGGCCTTGCTCTGCACCGAAGAGCCTTCCATCCTCCCCTCTGCGAGCCTGGGTGGCATCTGACTTTGTGAGCTACCGCCTTGTCGGATCGGGGACCCGATCGTTGGAGAGATCGAGAGTGTGTGACACGGCCGGTGGAGGTTTTCCCGGACTGGATCCGTAGTCCGGCGGGTGAGAGGGCATAAGCCCAGCTTAGATACTGTTGCTGTGTATAGGCCTATAGACTGCCGTGGCCTACAAGTTATTTTCATATCCCTTGGATTACAAAGTTATACTCTGTTTAAGTGCACCACCATTACAGACCTGCCGGTGAAGAAAGAAGGACTAAGCTAAATATTAGAACCAGGCCTGGTGGGGATTCTAGCGTGTTTGATTGCTGCGCCATAGGGCACTTAGTTAACGGTCGCCCGTATGGCGCACTTGTAGCGTGTGTTACTATATAGTGTGTTAGAGTGGCAGGACGCTGCCCTTAGGAGTGATTGTTTAGAACTGTGATTATTGTTACCCCTTTTATTCATATTGAGAATTGATGAGTAAAACACTTTACCTATTACAATTCATTACTGTGTCCTTGCTTAGTTATTCTATTGCATAGGACATATCATTGATTGTTAGTACTAGCTGTGCCAGAAGGGGATAGAGCCTATTGCCGGGGGTTGGCGGAGCTGCACTCAGGGCCCAAAATCTAATTCTGCGGCCTCCTTAGTTGGAGGTATCGCTACACGTGGGGGCTCGTCCGGGATCCTGATGCAGCAAGCGAACGCCAGAAGTGCCGGCATGGACCCCATGGATCCAAGAGCGGTAGAAGAGTGGTGCAAAGCCGCTAATACAGAGCCAAAACAGTCGATAGCCATTAGCCTTCCTGGCGAGAAATGGTCAAGTGAGACGGTAGAGGAACTGCTGAGTTCAGTGTCCCCAGATCACACACCGTGGGTGATAGACATGAAGACAGACCCAAACATCTCATATCAATACGCATTAGTGGAATATTGGGACGGGATGCCAGAGGCCTGTAAGCACAAGTGTCTGCGGACGCCAGACAACAGAACATTTAGGCTGGCGCACGCAATAACTGTAGAAAGGGAACCATCCCCTACGGGATCGCCACAGGCTGCGGCCCGAACTACACCTGAAAGAGAAGACAGGGCGCCACCTCCGGTGGCACCTGCATCGGCCACTGCTATATCACCAGAACTGATAAATGCAATAGGGGATTTGCTAGCCAAATGTCAGAAGACAAGTACGGTGCATGTGGAAACTAGCTACCGGAGACTAAAAATATTCTCAGGGAAGCTCCCTGTCCCGGCAGGGGAAGAAGATTTTGATACTTGGGTGGAACAGGCATTACAGGCAGTGGAGGCATGGGAGGTGCCGGAGGCACAGAAGAGGCAGCGAGTGTTAGAAAGCCTTAAAGGTGCAGCAGCAGAAGCAGTGAAAAGTTTCCGGTTTGGGAATGCAGGGTGCACGGCGCAGGATTGTCTAGCTATGCTGCAGGAAGAGTTTGGTCAATTAGACAAGGTGACAGAGACGGTCTACCAGTTTGAACACACTTTCCAAAAACCGGAGGAGAAACTTTCCGAGTATGTCAGAAGGCTAAACAGGCTGCTGTGCAAGATTGTGTTAAAGAAAGGGATGAAGCCCCAAGATGCCGATGCGGCAAGAATGAAGCAAGTCTTAAAGGGAGCGCTACGCTCCGATCCAGTCTGGCTGCACCTGAAAACCTTGGGAGGAGGAATGTTGCTGACTTATGCTGATTTAATAAAAATTATCAGAGATGAGGAGGCGCTGCAACAGGACCAGCAGAAGGATAAGACAAGTGTTGTACCCGCACAGGTGCTGGTCAATCCAGTGATGACCCCTGAAAGAGAGGCGGAGATAGACACCCTAAAAACTCAGATGTCCAAGGTATTAGAGATATTGACCTCTCTGATAGCAAAAGACACAGAGTGTCCCAAGAAGAAGGAAAGTCCAAGGAAGGAATTGTTCCCGATTGCCTCAGCACCCGAACCTTTACAAGAATGGGGAGATATAGTCTGCTTCAACTGTGGGGGAGTTGGCCACATTGCAGCCACATGTTCTAGTCCGAAGAAGAAGAGACCAGACAACCGCAAGCCGGCGGGAAACTTCAGAGGGCCCCGGTGAAGGAGTCAACCGGGTGCCCACCATCTTCAGTAAACTCCAAGCTGAATGCAAAGAAAAACAAAAAGAGAGATAGAACACCAAAGGGGAAACGTAATACCCCTCAACAAAGCTATACTCCAAGAAGAAGGGGGGAGACCCCTCAGGAGGGGCACGGCACCCCCCAAAGGAGGTGCCCACCCAAGAAAAATAATAGTACACCTCAGCGGGTTCCTACACCCATTAAAAGGAGGGAAGTCAGTGCATACCAGGCTCAAGAAAGGTTCAAGTCCAAAGGGAATAGGACAAGAGAGAGTCCAAAGGGAAAAGGTCTGAAGAAGGCAGCTCCTGCCGGACCATATCCAGAGAAGCTGGTAGGCCCATCCCCTATAGTGCCCATTCAAGTGGAGGGAGTCTACACCAGGGGCCTCCTGGACACCGGGGCACAAGTGACCCTACTATACCGGGACTTCTACGACAGGCACCTGAGTCATCTGCCTATCCAGAAGATAGAGGAGCTGGAAATATGGGGAATTGGAACCCAGAGTTTCCCTTACGACGGCTACCTTCCCGTCCAAATAACCTTTGACCCATCCGTGGCTGGGAAGGCCGAAGTGTTTGACACCCTGGCAGTTGTGTGTCCTAGGCCGCCTGGAGCCAACAAGAATTCCCTTATAATAGGGACAAACACGGACCTGGTCCGAAGACTCCTGACCCCTCTAGTGACGGAAGAAAGACAAGCAGCTACCAAGATCCATCCCATGCTGAAGACAGCCTACCAACGGCTGGTCCAAGAGCGGGAGACCCCTGGAGAGGAGATAGGGTAGTTGTGGAGACTTGGAAGAGAAGGGGTAGTGTTGCAGCCCGGTGAAGTAACCTGTCTCAGGGCCACTGTGAAGCTTACTTGGGAACAGCCTGGTCCCTTTGTCATGCTGGAGTCAGACCCAAGGGGTGAATCCTCAGGCCTGGAGGTGATACCGGAAGTGATTCCGCTGAAGGTCCTGAAGAAGGCCCATTATAGAGTTCCAGTGAGTGTTAGGAATACTACCAAAGACCCCATGGACATCCCAGCCAGAATGTTGCTAGGCCAGGTGAGCCCGGCGGCCCCTGTTACCCTGTCAGAAGTGAAGAGGACAGGTGAAGAAGCGGATGTTTGGGAGAAGCTGACCATGGAAAACCCGAATCTGTCCAGGGCTTGGAAAGAGAGAGCCAAGGCCCAGTTGAATAGATGGGAGAAGATCTTCTTTAGGGATGAATTTGATGTGGGGTGTGCAAGAAGTGCCACCCATCGGATCCGCCTCCAAGAAGATAAGCCCTTCCGAGAGAGAGTCAGGCGGGTCCCACTAGCAGATCTGGAGGATCTGAGGGAACAACTTGCAGAACTCAAGAGGACTGGTGTGATACGGGAGTCCAGAAGCCCCTATGCCTCTCCCATAGTAGTGGTCCGAAAGAAGAATGGATCATTGAGGCTCTGTATAGACTACAGGACTCTCAACAGGAGAACCATACCTGACCAATACACCACTCCGAGGATAGAGGATGCCCTACAGAGCTTGTCTGGAGCCAAATGGTTCAGCGTTATGGATCTCAAGAGTGGGTACTATCAGATTCCGATGCACCCAGCAGACAAGGAGAAGACAGCTTTCATAACCCCAGTGGGGTTCTTCGAATTCGACCGGATGCCCCAAGGTCTGTCTGGAGCCCCAGCTACTTTCCAACGTCTCATGGAGAAGACAGTAGGGGACATGAACTTGATCGAAGTCCTTGTATACCTAGACGATGTCATTGTCTTTGGGAGAACCTTGGAGGAACATGAAGAGAGGCTGGAGAAAGTGTTGAGAAGACTCAGTGAGGAAGGACTTAAGCTTTCGCCTGAGAAGTGTCGGTTCTACCAGTCTTCTGTGAACTATCTGGGGCACATAGTATCTGAAGAAGGGGGTGGCCACAGACCCTGAGAAATTGGAGGCAGTTACCTCCTGGCCACAGCCCACCACAGTAACAGAACTCAGATCCTTCTTGGGCTTCTGCTCCTACTATAGAAGGTTTGTGGAGGGATTTGCTCGAATTGCTAGACCATTGAATGAGTTGCTCAAGACTGAAGGAGAGGAGGATGGATCGGGGCCCAGGAGGCCAGGAGAGTCCATCAGAGATCAGTGGAATCAGAGGTGTGAAGAGGCTTTCCAGGAATTGAAGAGGAGCCTGACCACTGCACCAGTCTTGGCCTATGCAGACCCAACCAAACCCTATGAACTGCACGTGGATGCTAGTCACGACGGTCTGGGAGGAGTACTTTACCAAGAACATGAGGGGCAATTGCGGCCTGTTGCCTATGTGAGTAGAAGCCTGACCCCCTCTGAGAAGAACTACCCCACTCACAAGCTGGAGTTCCTGGCCCTCAAGTGGGCGGTAGTAGACAAGCTCAAAGACTACCTGTACGGAGCAGAGTTCACTGTGAAGACCGACAACAACCCCCTACCTACCTGTTCACCACGGCCAAGCTGGATGCCACTGGACACAGGTGGCTAGCCGCACTGTCTGGATTCAACTTCAGCCTTAAGTATAGACCAGGAGTGGGGAATCGAGACGCAGACGCCTTGTCCAGAAGATCTCATTCCCCGACCATTGAAATAGAAGATTGGACCCAAGTGGCACCGGACGGGGTGCAGGCCCTTTGTCAAGGAGCTGCATTCCAAGCCCGAGGATGCTCCAGAGCAGAGGAAATAGGAGTTACCACGGTGGGAGTCCCCAAACACTACTGTGGAGTAGCTCAATTGGAAGAGGGCCACCTACCAAGATTGTCCAAAAGGAATTAAGGTGTGACCAATTGGAAGACCCCATGGGGAGATTGGTCCTGGAGGCCTTGGAAAATCAGGATCCAAACATACTCATGCGTCAACCCTCCAAAGAAGCTCGCCTACTGAGGAAGGAGTGGGATAGGTTGCAGTTGCATCAGGGAGTGGTCTACCGAAGGGGCCCCTCTGATGATTCAGAAGATAAGTGGCAGATGTTCCTCCCAGAGAAACATCGGGAGACTGTTTTGATGGCCTTGCATGACAATCATGGCCACCTAGGGGCTGAAAGGACTTTTCAACTTGTCAGAAGTCGGTTCTATTGGCCCTGCATGAGGGCAGAGGTAGAGGAGTACTGCCACTCATTGTGCGCGATGCATCCAGAGGAAGACTTTGCCCCATCAAGCTGCCCCAATGGGCCATCTACAGAGCCAAGGGCCTATGGACCTGGTGTGCATTGACTTTCTCTGCCTCGAACCCGACCTGAGTGGACTAGGAAATGTTCTGGTGATAACCGACCATTTCACCCGGTATGCCCAGGCCTTCCCCACCAAAGATCAGAAGGCCTCCACCGTGGCCAAGGTACTTATGGAGAAGTATTTTGTCCATTATGGGCTGCCACAGAGACTCCATTCAGATCAAGGGAGGGACTTCGAGAGTAAGCTGATCCGGAAGCTCTTGGATTCGTTGGGAATCAGGAAGACTCGAACTACACCTTACCATCCTCAGGGAGATGCTCAGCCGGAAAGGTTCAACCCGAACCCTGCTCAACATGTTGGGGACTCTGGAAAGCGAGAAAAAGCAACATTGGAGCAAACACATAGCAGCCATGGGTACATGCTTACAACTGCACCATCAGTGATGCTACAGGCTATTCCCCATATCGACTCATGTTTGGGAGAGAAGCGAGACTACGGTGGACCTGGCTTTTGGCACCTCACTGGACCATTCCTCCGTCACCTCTCACAGAGGATATGTGGATAGGCTCAGACACAGCCTGAAAGTAGCCTATGAACAAGCTCAAGCGGCCTCAGATCAAAGGGGAGCTCGGAATAAAAAAAATTACGACCTGAAGGTCCGGGTACAAGACCTACAGCCCGGGGATTGAGTACTGTTGCGCAATCTGGGAGTCCCCGGAAAGCACAAGCTTGCAGACAGATGGAGATCTGAACCTTATGTCATCTGCAGGAAGTTGCCGGGCCTACTGTCTACAAGGTGAAGCCAGAGGGAAAGGTAGGCCCACTGAAGACATGGCATCGAAACCACCTGCTTCCACTGACGGAGGCAGTTAGAATACCTTCCATGGGAGACTCCCCTGCACCGGCCTCTATCTTGGATACTCCTAGACCGCACACTCGGTCACAGACCTCCGAGCTGGAAATGGAGAAGCCTCCCAACTTAGTGGGGATGAAGAAGGAGAGCTTGATTGGCTGTGGTCTTCCCCAACTCCAGGAACTTCTATCATAGATCTTCCAGTCACCCAAGATACCACAGATGAAACACTGAACCCAGAGGCTACAGAATTCATCCCTTTCAGTCCTTCAACAGATTACTGGGAAGATGCCCATGATAGTTACTCCGAGGAAGAGGAGCCTGAGGCGCCAGAGCCAGAGATTCCAAGAGAGCAAAGAGCTCGAAGAGTCATTCAACCTCCTAAGAAGCTGACCTACCCCCAGATGGGGAACAGTTTGGAAGACTCTGTGGTCACTGCTAGGAGAAATGCTGAGATTCCGGATCCCTCCACTGTCCATTTGGTGGAGGGCAACCCCAGCTCACTCTCTGGCACAGTTAGTCAGGCCACCCAAGATAATGTGACCTGTGGGCAAGGGAATTCAACCCCTCAGTTATGGTGGGAATCCCCTATCCCAACATCGTTTTCAGAATTGTCCAATGTTGTATATAGTTGTTGCTAAAATTTATCTTTGGGGACCAAAGAGTTTAAGTGGGGGGAGTGTGTAGCGGGGTGTTCCCCTATATTGGGAAGAAACTACATTACCCATAACCCCATTCTTGTTGTGACGTTCCACCGCAGAGACTCATGGGAGGGGGTTATAAAAGGAAGAGGCGGGGCCGGGCTCGGCCTCTTTGGCGACACGAGACTTCACGGACGGTTCCTCCTGTGCGGATGTGTCGGAGGGGCAAGGCCTGAAGCCTGAGGCCTTGCTCTGCACCGAAGAGCCTTCCATCCTCCCCTCTGCGAGCCTGGGTGGCATCTGACTTTGTGAGCTACCGCCTTGTCGGATCGGGGACCCGATCGTTGGAGAGATCGAGAGTGTGTGACACGGGCCGGTGGAGGTTTTCCCGGACTGGATCCGTAGTCCGGCGGGTGAGAGGGCATAAGCCCAGCTTAGATACTGTTGCTGTGTATAGGCCTATAGACTGCCGTGGCCTACAAGTTATTTTCATATCCCTTGGATTACAAAGTTATACTCTGTTTAAGTGCACCACCATTACAGACCCTGCCGGTGAAGAAAGAAGGACTAAGCTAAATATTAGAACCAGGCCTGGTGGGGATTCTAGCGTGTTTGATTGCTGCGCCATAGGGCACTTAGTTAACGGTCGCCCGTATGGCGCACTTGTAGCGTGTGTTACTATATAGTGTGTTAGAGTGGCAGGACCGCTGCCCTTAGAGTGATTGTTTAGAACTGTGATTATTGTTACCCCTTTTATTCATATTGAGAATTGATGAGTAAAACACTTTACCTATTACAATTCATTACTGTGTCCTTCTTAGTTATTCTATTGCATAGGACATATCATTGATTGTTAGTACTAGCTGTGCCAGAAGGGGATAGAGCCTATTGCCGGGGGTTGGCGGAGCTGCACTCAGGGCCCAAAATCTAATTCTGCGGCCTCCTTAGTTGGAGGTATCGCTACACGTGCAAAAAAAAAAAGTAAAAAGGACAATCATTCGTCTGATAAGCTCATCGTGTGTACCAGGCATTAAGCCAGCTTTAAGTTATATTCTCACTGGATGCGGCAAGTGCGTTGGTGTTTATGTAGTAATCGGAGGCTGGCTCAAGCCAGATAACTGGGATGTCTCTTCTGACTTGAGGCATCTATAGTCCTTATATGAACGTTTTATTGCCTTCAGTACTTTCTGTATCGGTTTCATTTCCCCATGCCATGACAAATTGGTGGTCGTTAGGGTGGTGGGCTTCTAAAACAACTAAGGGTATGTGTGTGTCACTGTGCTAATCCGCAGTGTAATCCTTGCAGCAGGTTTAGTGAATAGTTGGGGCCCCAGGGTGCCCTGCCTCCCACATACCAGCCATAAATGACTACAGATGAATAAAGTCGAGTAGATTTTATCATCATTTTGCCGAGAACCCTATTTACATGGGCAGTATGCTACTTCACCATACAATTTTTGAACTCTTGAAATCTTGCCTTTAAAAAGAAAACAACATCTAATTGCCCTGAGGCAAGGTCCCTGCTTTTTTTTTTTTGCATTTTGCTCTTTCCAAGCCTAATTCACATTCTAAACATCCCCGCCCCAGCAGTTACTGCTTCATTCTCCTGGTGAGCAAACAGAAAATTATTGGCCTGAAAGGCCACTCATTAACGTGTTTGTCTGGTAAGAATTCAACTTCACCTCATCCAAACAGAGCTTATCAAGACAGGTTCAGTTTATGGAAAATGGCTGCCCTCCCGCCAACACTCTGCTCAAGTCTGGAGGTGAAAGAAAAATCTTGATTGCAGTTTACAAGTAAATGGGAATGTGCTCAGATTTCTGAAAAAAATGTATGTAATAATGTTTATTTCAGGCTTCAGAAATAAAGAGATTAATCAAAGGCTATAGATTGCTTGAGTTTTTGTGGTAGGTTGGATGTGATAGTTTAAAGCAAGCAACTCAGGCTGCTCCTCAGTTAACAAAGTCCATACAAGTTTTTTATTTTATTTTTTTGTATGTGTGTATTTGTGACCCCTACGCAACTGAGACAGGTCTGTGACAGAACTTCTACTGGAGATGAGATTTTACAATACACATTTAACCACTTCAGCCACGGAAGATTTGGCTGCTCAATGACCAGGCCATTTTTTGCAATACTGCACTGCGTCGGTTTAACTGACAATTGCGCAGTCAAGCAACGCTGTACCCAAACAAAATGGACGTTCTTTTTTTCCCCACAAATAGAGCTTTGTTTTGGTGGTATTTGATCACCTCTGCGGTTTTTATTTTTTGCGACATAAACAAAAGAAGAGCGACAATTTTGAAAAAAACACAATATCTTTTACTTTTTGCTATAATAAATATTCCAATTTTTTTTTTTTTAAACAAATTCTTTCCTCAGTTTAGGCCGATACGTATTCTTCTACATATTTTTGGTAAACAAAATTGCAATAAGCGTATATTGATTGGTTTGCGCAAAAGTTATAGCGTCTACAAAATAGGGGGTAGTTTTATGGAATTTGTATTATTATTATTTTTTTTTACTAGTAATGGCGGCGATCTGAGATTTTTATCGGGACTGCGACATTATGGCGGACACATCGGACATTTTTGACACATTTTTGGGACTATTGGCATTTATACAGCGATCAATGCTATAAAAATGCACTGATTACTGTAAAAATGGCACTGGCAGGGAAGGGGTTAACACTAGGGGGCGATCAAGGGGTTACTTGTGTTCCCTAATGTGTGTTCTAACTGAAGGGGGGATGGGACTGACTAGGGGAAGAGATTGATCGGTGTTCATACATTGTATGAACACACGATTAGTCTCCTCGCCCCTGAGAGAACCAGAATGTGTGTGTTTACACACACATCCCCGTTCTCGTTCTGTAAGAAGCAATCGCGGGTGCCCAACTGTCATCACAACCGCCAGGCACTTGCATCGGCTCCGGGAACACGATTTGGATGCACGCGCACACCCTCGGAGGCATCTTAAAGAGCCGACGTACAGCTACAGCGGCTCTCGCAGGGGGGCCAGCCTGCCGCAGTATAACTGTGGCGGCTGGTCCGTAAGTGGTTAAAGCAGAACTTCACCCAAAGGGGAAAGTTCCGCTCTTCCTCCTTCTCCCCCTCCTCCTTTACATTTGGCACATTCATTTTTTTTGGGGGGATGGTGCGGGTACCTGGTTTTGACAGGCACCTGCTCCCCCACTTCCGGTCGATCTGGGCTTAAGTTTGCCCCCCCTTCTTCCCCCACAGCCTTCTGGTAGACACCACAGGTCCCAAAAGACTGTGGGACCGTTCACAAAGTGCAGCGTGGCTCACGCATGCGCAGTGAGAAGCCGGCTGTGAAGCTGCAAGCCACGTGCCTTGACCTGAAGCTGATTGAAAAATCAGCTCGGGTGAGGACAGCGCTGGATCCTGGGGCAGGAAAGTGTTCTTATATTAAAAGTCTGCAGCTACAGTATATGTAGTTGCTGACTTTTAATTTGTTGGGGGAGACTCAAGCTATTCTTTAAGGGCGTACACAAGGTAGGCATATGTTAGATAATGAACATTGTATGGTCAGAGGGCAACAGAGGGATATTTATCATAACAGTCTCAACCTGAGTTCCTCCAGGGGTAGCTAATGGTTCTTTAAACTGTGGCTGATCTCCCATCTGATGGTATCTGCATAGTTCCAGATCCTGACCCACTTGGCAGAGCCAGCAGCATGGCTGCAAGGGTATAATTCTGGCCACCTATGTATGGGGGATATTCTTTCCACTTACCACCACCAATATAAGGACATTTTCCCAATGACCCCCAGTGGACTAACTTTACCAGGGGTTCCCTGAGACCTAAGAATTATTTCAAGTGTTCCTCTGCGGTAAACAGCTTGAGAAAGGCTGGTCTATGAGTAGTCCAAGCAAATGATTTCCATAGATCAACCATAAATTTGTCCTACATCTGTTACCAAAAGATAAGGTGTACATAAATCATTTTCCCAATTAAACCATATATAACTAAGACAAACGGAGAACAAAAATGGGAAGGGAACAGTTGAGAGAAGGCTCAAAGAGCAAAATGAGACATTCCAAACTATTGGTCAGCAGAGTATGATTAATATCAATTTTACAGTTAGCTTAGAAGAGGTTTGAAGTCCATATGATAGAGGTCCCACAATGCTCATACTTGGAGGAACTTGGAGGAACTTAGCATCTAACAGTCAGGTGCTGTATCCTTCTAGTCTTGGAAATAGTAGATGCATCTGAGATGGAAGCTTATTTCTTCTCCACTGAAGATTGATCAGCCCCCCTGTTAAAATGCGTGTTGCCAATTTCATCAAATTTTTGGGTATATTTGGGAGAAGATGAGAATTTTTATGAAGATGAGACAGATGGCGCTCAATTGGTGTGGCTGGAGGCAAGTTTATTCTGTCGAAGTGCTACTGTAGAGTAGTTGAGGGAGGAATTTATAAAAAAAAAGCTGCAATATTAAAATAAATCTGGTTCATTGCTCTTGTTTTGCGTTGCTTTGGTGCATGACAGAATTGATGCATGTCAGGTATTCAGTGACCACTTTGGCGATCATATCTTAGCATAGTACTTCCATAAAAGCACTCTTTTCTTTATTAAACCATATTAACAAGGCAAATCATAAAGCCTCGTATACACAATGAGAAAAAAAAAATGTTTTTGTTTTTTTTTGCATGCTAGTCTCCATATCGAAAATGAAGAGGTTACTAAAATTACGAAAATTCTCGTATGACAGAATTCAACTTCGTGATGTAATGTATTGTATTGTATTTGTATTGTATTTTCGGACGAATACTGTACTGATTAAACAAAAATCGTACGATCTGGTATCGTACGAGAACATTTTTGTGTTTGTCCCTTGGGGTAATTTTTAATGAACTGTTGTGACCGGCTCTTGAAAGCTGTGTACTAACGATCAGATTATCGTACGATCGCTTCAAAAGTGGTATTTTTTGCCCGATATTCTGATCGTGTGTACGTGGCTTCACACATTATGGAAATTTCATTCTCAGCAGTAGCATAACCAAGCATCATGGTTGTGGAAGTACTACACAGAGATGCAAGTTTTTCAAATTTTCTGGATGGATTTGATATACACATTCCAAGTCAGTCTTCCATGCACCCTACAAGACCTCTTCCCTAATTAGTATCACATGGGGGGGAGTTAATATGTCTTTTTATATATCTACTAATATAAGAAGTGAAAGATCAGTCTGCAAATTACCATCACAATGGTAGAAGGAGTCTAAAATGGTAAATACGGCTTCATATGAAGTCGTTTAATCATTTACCATGGCATGGACAGCACAGTGGTCTGAAAGCCGGCTATTAAACTCTACTGATTCTCGGCTTTTCCTTATCCCAGTTATAGTAATTACTGTTACAATTTAGTAGAGGCGAATGAGGTTTATGGGGGAATCCTGGGGCATCTCTATTATTTTTGAAACAAGCGTGAGAAGTAGCCACTTATAACTAGCTGTGGTCGGAGAAGGGTTAAAAGTAAAGGCATCTTGTCTCTGTCACTGGTAGCTACATAACTGCCCCACACAATGGGAACAATTAGTATCCTTGCACCTCGTTAAACAACGCATTAGCCAGAGAATAGTTAATTATACACTAAACAAAACACATTTTTTTTCCCAGCAGAAGCTCAGGACTTTGAATACAGGGAGGTAGAGCTGGAAAGGTGGATTAAACCGCTTGCTTGGGGGAGGAGAAGCCCACCAGGAAGGTGGAGGACAATGTATACTCACCCAATTCAGAAGACTGTTGTTATACCACGCACCTCTAAATTAAAATAATAAATAAATATATACAGTGTATATATATATATATATATATATATATATATATATATATATATATACACACACAGTATTTTACAAAAGTGAGTACACCCTTTACATTTTTGTAAATATTTTATTATCTTTTCATGTGACAACACTGAAGAAATGACACTTTGCCACAATATAAAGTAGTGAGTGTACAGCTTGTATAACGGTGTAAATTTGCTGTCCCCTCAAAATAACTCAACACACAACCATTAATGTCTAAACCACTGGCAACAAAAGTGAGTACACCCCCCTTTGGCCCAATTATCCATTTTCCCTCCCCAATGTCATGTGACTCATTAGTGTTACAAGGTCTCAGGTGTGAATGGGGAGAAGGTGTGTTACATTTTGTATTATCGCTCTTGCTCTCC